>CM070768.1:13312818-13950318 GCA_036346245.1 Bonia amplexicaulis
ACTGCAGCAAGAAGCTTGCCCTACATATACACGGATGTACATGCATGCATGTGTCCGTACATACACAAGAATATAATTCTACCAGCGATGTTAGGGCCACCGAACAAACACTGGGCCAAGTCTCAGGGGGGGCAGGCATCACCAAGACCAGCTTTCCCTCCTTTTTATTTTTTTTTGCCTTTGGAGGTGTATAAATACAGGGCAGCAAGCAGGAGAGGGGCCTCACTACGGATCTCACTCATCTCATCTTCTCCATTGTGTGCTGGAGCCCTCCCCTTGGCTGGTGGCGCCACCCCATGTTTCCTTAGCATGCATGTCACCTCACACCATGAACCCTACACACTAACCTGAGTAACCTCACACACGCACTCTCTCTCTCTCTCACCTCATGTCTCTCTCTCTCTCCTGTTAGGGTTTGCCATGGCCTCCTTTTTCCCAGTCACCTTTTCCTATCTAATATGAGTCATGACATCCATCCCCACTAGCTATAGCTAGCCAACTTAGCACCCTCTCTCTCTACATCTCTCTCTCTCTCTCTCTCTCTCTCTCTCTTGCACAGTTGCTATACCAGCTCATTCTCTCTTAGCAGTTAAGGAATGCCACATAAATTATAAAAGACACCACTTGCTCTGGGAGAAGGAAAGAAAAGTTGTGGTTTCCCTCTTCCTCAACACCTCTTCTTCTTTTACTTGTCTTCCCTGAAAGACTGAAACTGTACTCTCACAGAGTATTAGTCATAAGAAAGTAGTGTACAAGAAGAGGAGGAAGGGGACTTGTTCATTGGATCACCATGGTTTTCTCCTCACTCCCAATCTTCCTAGATCCTCCAAATTGGAGCCAGGTAATTGATGATCATCTATATATCTCTTCTTCTACTACTACTACTGCCATCCATTTCAACACTTAATGAACTATTAATTTCACCCCACACACTGACAAGCATGTATATCCACAGCAGCACAAGCATGATATATTAATTGATGCAGCGGTACTAGCTAGCTACTTCTTCATGATCTATGCTTTCATTCTTTGATCCCGAATTTTGTTATTTGATCACAATTTTGTTAATTTGCTTTCTTCTCATGAGCGTATAGATAAAAGGCGTCATCGTAAGCATGTTCTTGCATATACCATGCTTTAAAGTTAAAAAATCTTAATTTCCTCCTTTAATTTTTTGCACTACTGTTGTAGATACAGCAGCAGCCACACCAGTGCCTCATCGGCGGCGGCGGCGGCGGCGGCAGCGATCACCACTACCTGATCCCTCCACCGTCCGGCCTGGCGCAGCTGCCGGGAGGCCCCACCGGCGACACGGCGGCAAGCGGGCCGGCGGGCGGTTCGTCGACCTCGCTGGAGGCCGCGGGGCCGGAGGCGGCGCAGCCGCGGCCTGTCGTGTCTATGGCGGAGCGCGCGCGGCTGGCCCGCGTGCCGCTCCCGGAGCCCGGCACGCTCCGGTGCCCGCGCTGCGACTCGACCAACACCAAGTTCTGCTACTTCAACAACTACTCGCTCTCGCAGCCGCGCCACTTCTGCAAGGCGTGCCGCCGCTACTGGACGCGCGGCGGCGCGCTCCGCAGCGTCCCCGTCGGCGGCGGGTGCCGCCGCAACACCAAGCGCTCCAGCAAGAAGTCGTCACGCCAGGGTGGCTCCGGTGCCGGTGGAGCCACGTCCTCCTCCTCCACCACCTCCACCTCCACCACGGCCACCACCACAAGCTCTGCCACGGCCGCGGCCGACGTCGTCGCCAGCATGCAGGCCCTGCCCCACCACCTTGGCCTCCCGTCCGCCGCCGCCGCGGCTCTGGAGGCGTCACTGGAGGGGTACCACCACCACCACCTGCAGCTCCTTCAGCCGCAGTTCCTGCAGCAAGGGCTACACGGGTACCATTTCACCGACGGCGACGTCGGCGCCCTGGCCGACGGGTTCCCGAGGGGTGTGGCGTCTGGGCTGCTCGCGCAGCTGGCGTCGGTCAAGATGGAGGAGCACGGCGTCGGCGTCGGCGGAGGTTTCGTCGCAGCGCATGAGCAGTACTGGGCCGGAGGCGGCGGCGGTGGCAGCGGCGGGTGGCCGGCGGAGTTCTTGTCCGGGTTCAGCTCGTCGTCGTCGGGGAATGTGTTGTGATCGTCTGGAATGCATGGATGGATCATGGATGCCACTGAATTAGGTTTCCCTTAATTAGTTCTAGGGTTATGTGGTATGGTGGTGTGTTCTTCAATTAGGTTGGTGTTGTTGGTTTTTTGCATCCCTTTTTTTACTCTTTGAGTTTTAAGTTGGTTAAATGTTGTGTACTTGTAGCTGGATGTAGTGGGAAATGTTGCAAGTGTTGTTAACTCATGGAGGGTGATATGAGATGTGTTAAGTTACTTTACTATGTTTATTTACATGAGGAACTTGGTATGACATCCATAGTTTGTATTCCCTTCAAAATTCCAGTTCATATATTTGTGTTGTTCTTTTCTTATTGATGGTCATATTGTGAAATCAATCTCAATTGAACAATGTGCATGCATATGCTGCCTTATTTACATTTCACAATATGATATCTCGGTGGTTAAGACTTAAGATTGTGCATGGTTGTGCGAGATGCTGATCTGCAGGTTTTACCCTTGATCAAAGTTCTAGGTTAAAGAAATGATAATTAATTGGCAATTGTACTTGGTGGTTACTTGGAAATAACCCTACCATACATGGTTAATTATACTACTTATTTCATCAAAGCAAATGAGCAAATTAACCAAAGTAATGACAGTGGTTAATTACACATCGAGTTTCGTCACCACCACAAAAAAGGTCATTACAAACGGTTCGGAACTGTTATTACAGACGGTTTTCTGAACCACCTGAATTTATGTGTCAGTAATAATCGCGGGTTATCACAGATGGTTTGTGAGTTGTCTGTGATAAAAACAACATAGACGGTTTGTAACTAGAACCGTCTGTGAAGAAAACTATTACAGACGGCTCGAACCAAAAATCGTCTGTGATACTCACACATCATAGACGATTTTTCATTCGAGCCGCCTGTGATTGGCGAGTATCACAGCTGGTTAATATATAGAATCGTCTGTGATAGTCCTTCATAGACGGTTTATACCACAAAACTGTCTGTGATGGTTCACCCTATACCTAAATTTTTTCTTCTGTTTTTTAGCCAGCCTCAAGAAATAATGTTACCTATGCCCCATGAAAACAAGCAAATATAGTGGTAAACACAACATCACATTTCATTTCCATTAAGATTAGAATCAACCATTACAGCATAACAAGATAACGAATCGAACCCAACTCTTTAACATGGCAAGAATATATAAGAAGAAGAGATCCTAGCAGACAGTAAAAGTTGGATGCATCGGATAGCGGCCGGATATCACTGGCAATGGAGAGGCGCAGATAGCGTCACCTTTGTGGCATGACGGTGAGACTGCACAAGACATTCTTATGACACTTACGACAAGAATATGTTGTGCAGTCGACCGTGGTGTCACAACGGAGACGCTAGCTCACGGTGATAGTCGCCGTCGTCGAGGAATAAGCTGATGCATCGGATGGCGGCCGGATATCACTGGCAATGGAGAGGCGACGGTAGCGCCACCTTTGTAGCACGATGGTGGGACTGCATAAGACACTCTTACGACACTTATGACAAGAGTGTGTTATGCAGTCGACCGTGGTGTCACAACGGAGACGCTAGCTCACGGTGGTAGTCGGCGTCGTCGAGGGGAGGATGCAGGAAGCTATATAGTGGATGAACTCACGCGTGACTGCCGGTGGAAAGGTAGATAAGGAGTAATTAATAAGGTAGATGGGGAGGAACCAGTGCCTGTCATTCGATGTGGAGAGAATAGACATGTGAAATCGAAATCCTAGGGGATACGCCACGGATAGTGACATGTTATTATTAGAGACGGTTTGTTATACGAACCGTCTGTGATAATCAATATCAGAGATGGTTCGTATAACAAGCTGTCTTTGATAATGCACATATCAGAGACGATTTGTTATACGAACCATCTGTGATATTAATATCTGAGACGGTTTGGTATACGAACCGTCTGTGATAATGCTTAAACATGCACGCCCTAATCCAGCTCTTCTAAACTGACATCTCATCTTCTTCATCAGATTTCTCAATAATGACATCTAATATTCGTTTGATCTCCTTCCTCTCATATATCCATCATGAGTTGTTCGGTCGCAACCTTACACAGGCGGCCAACAATTTAAGTCTGGAGCAGCTCCTCCGCTCACACCCTGTTCTCCTTCCTCGACTCACTTATATCCATCAGCTAGACCTCATCATCCGCTATCGATAGAGGTATATCGTTGCCGCTCAGCAAAGGGAAACCGCCCTCAGCCTCGTTTTTCTCTGCAATGTGCACAAAGCGGAAGAAACTCTTGCGGCATTGGAGAGACACATAGATAACATTGCCGATCAAGCAGAAGCGGCCGATTCTAAGGAAGCTTATCATGGCATCCTCTATGAGATTATGGACTGTACTAATGATTTACCCAGGCTAGAGGAGGAAGTGCGGAGGGCAAGGACAATCTTCACGACATTCGAGAACTCAGCAGCTGATCCTCCAACTACAAAAGTCGAAGAAGAAGCATATGAAGCCCAGAAGACTAAGATCTGGGAATCACTTTTTTTGGGACTTTTGTAAAAAATTTGCCTTGAATTTGTCTCTCGTCTCAGTAGTTTCTGTAGTTCACACGACAAAGCACAAAACACAGACGATTGTAAATAAAAACCATCCGTGATAGTTCATAGATGATTCTAATTAAAAACAGTATGTGATAATGCGTATATCACAGATGGTTTTTAAACCTAACTGTCTGTGATAGTTTCAGAGACAGTTTTAGCCATAAACCGTCTGTAATAATCAAAGCATAGATGGTTCCACATGAACTGTCTGTGATGAGACATCCAGTATAGCTTATTTTGTAGTAGTGCGTGCATGTACAACCTGTAAGAGAGCATTCCAAGTTTGAATATTAAGTCTAGATTCTCTAGTATGGATATATAAGTAGCTAGTATCTCTAATGATCTATGTCACTGTGTGCTACCTACAAAATTTGTTCCAAATCAAGATGATCAGTAGCCAGCAGTGTTCCTAAAGCTAAGGGTCCAATAAAATATGCTATCTCCTGTTCTTGGTGGCCTTAGCTGCGTAGTTAATTATACATGTCCCCTGCGATCCTTTCTTGATCTTGATGAACAGGAACTGATCAGTGTAGATTGAACAATCATACATGCTTGGACACACAAAAGAACTTCCTATGCTGCAACTGCCATTGTGTGCAGCAAACGAGTAATTCTTATTGTGAGATATATGATTAACTTAATTTAGTTTTCATTTCAACATTGATTTTTTTCTCATGAAAATTGAGCTAATTAAGTTACATATATCATATGTGTGTATGAATGAGAGGAAGATAGCTAGACAGACAATGAGACATGGATGCGCTTTATATGCATGGGGAATGTGCCGCCAAGATCTGCATGTCTCGGTCTTCAGATAAAGATATACTCCATGAATATGTTAATGTATATGCTTATGTACGTCCAAGATCTGCATGCCTCTAGAATGTAAAAAAGTGCGAATAAACTAGCAATCCAAAGGCAGTCAACGACAGAGTTTGCAGCAGGCGACGAACTGAAGTTACTGAACTGATCAAAACTTGAAAAGACGTCCATAAATAAAAATCACATTAAATAGAGATGCATGTATATCAGGAACAGTTCTTTGGCAAAAAAAGAATCACACGAACGGAGAATTAATAGCTGAAGATGAAGTGGCATGCATGACCGAGGAGGCGACATGAAATTCCGGGCATGCACTCGATGAAGCGAGGAATATTGCTTTTCGTATCAAATGATTATGGCGTCGATCCATCGGTTTCAGGTAGGTAGTCACTGATCGATGTAGTACCGACCTGACCTTAATTAGTATTGGGAGTACCGGGAGTATCAAAATATATTTTTTGCTATAGTATCTAACTTTTAAACTGATTATTTTTTCAAGACGAAGTCTATAAATTAAACGATTTACACATTAAAAGTCTACACATTAAAGCGAGCCCGTCGTTATCTTCGATAGTACAGTTCAGTTTCAAATGTAGAAAGTTTTTGTGAATTATTTTCCGTGAAATTTCTGCAATAATCGTTGATTTTAGTGGTCGTCACAAACTGAATAGAAACGCTGCAAATCAATGGACTTTGGTTTATTGGACAAAAGATTAATTAAGTTTAATTTATTGTTCGTTGAATGGTGCAGCGGCAGTCGCCATCAGAGGGAATCTGGGTGTTCTTTGGTAGATCTGCTTTTGCTAACTCCAATGCAGCCTATTCTCCTCCCATCTTCTCCCCTCTTCTGACGAGACGACGGAATAAAGCAACCTGCCCAACCTCCAGCCTATGCGAAATATCACATCAAAGAAAGAGAAAGAGAAGCCTCTGCTCCCCTGGCCCCACACCCTATCCATCTAGACAGGTCATATGCCCGTTCAGAACGGCTTTTGTGGACTCATGCCGTTATTGACACCATCGTTTTTTTGTCGTAAATATTTAGTAAAAGACCAATTAAACTATTACATATATTTTTCTCTACGTACAAGATGTCGATGTAATTACGAACTTCTAAGTTCTTCCAACAAGACAAGTCCCAAAATATTGACATCTTCTTCCACATATTCTTTTGACATGTCCTTAATTTACGTCCCTTTCAAAGAACAATATAACATTCCTAACTATATCGTAGACCTCTTTCTCGCTAAAAGGCCTTGGAGCTGAGTCATCCTCTTTTTTCTGTCAAATTATTTTTCATCTTGCGGTATGGGTGATACTTTGGAAGGAACCTACGATGACGCATATGCACAGTTTTGCGCAAGTTGTTCAACTACACACTCTCAGTATAATCTAAGTAGCGTGGATAGGCTTTGTCTCCTTTTGCACTCATCACCGACAGGTTACCAAGAGTAGAAAAATCATTGATGGTGCAGAACAACATGGCACACAGTGTGAAGTTATCTCATTTGTCTGTATCCCATACCTGTACCTCTTCGTTCCACAGTGTCATCAATATTGTTCCCAGGTTGCTTCGGCCCTTGGATAAGTAGTGACATCAAAATGTACTTTCGCTTCATACACAACCGAGGAGAAAGATTGTACATGTATATATTTACGGGCTAGGTGCTATGTTAGCTGCTCATGTTACTGAAAGGATTCATTCCATCTGTACTCAACCCAAACCTTATATTCCTCGGTTTTGTACCAAAGTCTACAAACATCCTATCAATGTTCTTCTACTAGACGAATCAACATCGTGTCTTATCATTCCATATTTCTTACGCTTCTCCGAATGCCAATGCAGCAATCTTGCATCCTTTCAGTTCACAAATAAACGTTTTAAATGGGGAATTATAGGAAGATACCACAACATTTTAGTAGGAGGTCCTTGCTTCACCTCGATGCCCTCACTATCATCGGAGTCATTCTTACTCTTCATCGGAGTCATTCTTACGCTTGTATCGAGATGCTTTGCACACCAGACAAACATGTAAGTTTGCATACTATTTACGGTAGAGGATACAATCGTTCAAACATGTATGTATTCTTTCTACTTCTATTCCCAATGGACAAAGAACCTTCTTCGTTTGGAGGTGGTTCTCGGCAACAAATTTCCCTTTGGAAGGATGTTTGCTAGGAGATCTAAAAACACCATGAAACTCTTATTGGACTAACCATTGCTTGCCTTCAATTTCAGCAGTTCAAGAATGGATGACAATATTGTATATTGCGCTTACAGCCCGAGAACAAATGTTTCTCCGAGTCCTCCATTAAGCTCTCGAATTTACCAAAGTCTCTCTCACTATAGTTCCTTTCTAGCATCTGATCTAGATTGTTATCATGCGACCTATCCTCATCAAAAGTACTGTCCACAACCGACATATCGTTGTCTCCCTCGATAATGTTATAACTACCTTTATGTATAATCTTCTCTTCACTGTGATTGGTCCAACATGTATACCCCTTTTGAAACCCCTTCCAATCAAGTGAGCTTCGATCTGCGCTAAGTTGGTAAACATCTTTGGATTATCACAATCAATGTATGGACAACACATATATTCTATCCCCTTCTTCAACATATCCTGGTCAACCGCTCTTCTAAATGTAGACACGCTAGTAATATGCTCCTCACTCACACGGTTCTCAATGTACATCCAGTTTCAGTTCATCTACGCTACGCATGTAACAAGCTATGAACCTTCATGATAGTCGGCAAGAGTAGACTAGATTTTATTTGTAGATTTAAGATGTGCTATTCTAACAAACTCGTTTTGACTTAAACCTTGCAACAAAATATTTCTAGCCTTAGCGTTTGCCTATACGTCAACAATGTTTTCGATAGTAAGGACAAAAGGCACTTCAAACGTAGATTCAATTTTTTGCCGAATCGCATTACCTTGAGCTTGTAGAAGGCTTTCATGCAAGTTTTCTAGTAGAGATAATCTGTACCATCAAAGAATGGTGGCTTACCAGAGAATTGTTCCCAATCTGACACCATTGTAACCTACTCTGATACCACTTGTAGGATCATATGGTGCTATCAGAGGAGTGTGAATGATTGCCTCCGCTTCTTCAACCTAAAATCAAACTAGAAAAAAAATGATCTAACTTACCGACATGCAATCCAGCCGCAGAACACTTGATCATGTGCACAAGCTCGATGGCGATTCCATCCACTCAGTGTTCGATTTCTCGCTTCGATCACGTATCGCTCGCTACGATCACGTAGTCGAGATCTCTTGTCGCTCGGGAAACATCGATTACTCGCACAGACCGAACATAGCACATCGGCGAGAACTCAAAAAAATAATGCTCAGGAAAAACACGTCACCGATGAACCTTTCTTGAAATAGATCTGATCTATTATTTCTATAACAAGTTTTTCGACTACAAAGTACCCTCACGGCACCCCTAAAAACTTCCTCGATGAAAGCCCTCAAGATTAGTTACATTAGCCTAAGCCTCTCCCTGCTTGTTTGGCTAATGTCCTAATCCATGTTCGATTCAAACACGAACAACACACCTAATCTCTTCCTCAAATCAAGGGACCCAAAACCCTTTCTAACACGGGTTGTATTCAAACCTTTCTCTTCCAGCTTACGGACTCTATCCGTAACACTCATGATTCAACACGCGAGAAAGCCTCCAGGATATCCCCTCCCGTAGCTCCATCTCACTTCACAAGCCATGATCTCCACGTGCTTCAGCGTTAGCCTAACCACCTCGCATGATATCCTCAACCGTCTGGACCTCAGATGTCCCTATCCTAGTCCTGGTCATCCTCCTCACCGACCGTGATTGTCTTCACGCTCTTCTGTACATGCAAAGACCAATGAAATATTTTTCTAGCACAAGCTCTTCCCAGCTTGACCGTCATTAGCACAACTCATAACACCCTTGTCCATCCACAACCATCAACCAGGTCATTCATGACCACTCACCTCATCGCAATCCAAAAAGCAATCTTAGACTACCGATTCCTAGATCTTGTATGAATGTTTCTTAAGGTCTCAGGAAGCTATTCCATTCCTAGATCAAAAAATCCATGACAAATTTGAGACCTTTTGCAAATTTAAGCAGCGCACACCAACCGAGATCTAAAAACAAGAATGATGCACATATCTTTACTCGTGGGAAGAAAATCCAAGATGGTTTTGAGCACGATCCCACATGTCACAGCAAGAAAGAACATTGAAAAAATTAAATCAAAACTCTTGGAATAAGAAAAGATTGAGAGATAAAAGAACGAACTCAAAACAGAGCAGTCGTATGACTAGCAATGTCAAAGACCACCGAGCACTCATAACCGACTGTGGTCATAAGCAACTCGAAAAGCAGTGGAGGCGCAAGACCACACGATCTATGACCATTGAGCGATCGAAAAGCAGATGTGGTCGTAAATGACTAAAAGTATCAGAGGAGGCGCACGATCTCACAACTTAAGATCATTGAGCGATAGAAATCAGATGTGATCTTGAATGACTAGAAATAACAGAAGAGGTGCACAACTACTAGATCTAAAACATCAAATCTTTTGGTTAAGAAATCAAATGGCCATGAAAATTTGTACGCAAGTAATTTAAGGTCTCAGGAAGCTAATCTAATCTTGGATTGAAAACTTAGTAACCAAGTTGAGACGTTTTTGTGATTTGATCAAGAGCGCACAAAACAGAGACCTGAGATCGAAAATATGAACCGACCACGCTCATGAGAAAAGAATAGCCAAGATGGCGTTGAGAACGATCCCACAAAATACGACAAGTCAGATCATCAACAAGACCAAACAAGAACTACCTCTCAGATTAAGGGAAAGGAACAAAACCGAAGAACAGAGGAAGAACCAAATCAAAGTCGAGAAAACTCAATAAGGGAAAAGATACACAAAAGCTAGATGAAAGATTGATGTATTACTCACTTAAAATGATTGGTTTTACGGCTACTCCATTAAGGAGGACAGAGCTCTAAGCCTAGAATACACATCCACTCTCTAACCTAACTCCCATGGTAGGGAGGCCTAGCCAACCTTATCAAACCCTAGTTCTTGCCTCTCCTCCCCTCATATAGGCTCACCAATCAGGCCAAAATTGGGAATAACCCGTTAACCCCACCTAACATTGGGTTTTACTCACGCACGCTTCTCAAAGCGGTTTACAACTATTAACCCATTAGTGAACCAACACTTGATCCACTTCACATTTTCAGCACATACAAATCCTAAACCACTTAGGCCAACATCGTGGTTTCACACACCGTCACTTTTTTCGGTATTGGACAATTTACCAAAATACCACTCTACCGCCTTCTTCGAAGCTTCCCGCTTCCTTTGCCACGAAGCTTTGCCCATGCTTCGTCATCTTCCATGTGGTCCCAATGACTTTTCGTCAAGCCTCTCACGCGTCTGGATCCCACCGAACTATCCTCGCTTGCAAACGACCCACGTCACTTGGCGCACCACGTGTTTCTCTTTGCGCATGACGGCACCCGGCATCCTTGACCTCATAGGACCTCGGCTTCTCCCTGAGCCTAGTCCCGGTCCACCTTGTCATTGCCTCATGTCCACCACCGGTAGCTCTCGCTCCGATTTCTCATCGTCTCGGCTTGTAACCACATCGCAAGCCTTAGTCATCTTCGGCATCTCCCTGACCATTCTGAACCTTAACACCTCACTGTGCCTAGTCCTGGTCTTTCTACGCCTCACCATGACCTAGCTCCGAAGTCCTACAACCAACACTAACAAGCAAACCATCACATGTACCACACGATACATAAAGATCATCAATTTACGTAATTTATCATAAAATGCACAATGTAAAAAGTATGCATCCAAATTACTGATCCTAATCCTAGAACTAAGCAATAAACCCATGTGCACACTAGCAAGAACATCCCGGTCAAACCCTGACCAAAATCGCAATAATTCTAGAGAACAGACTCAGCCCACTAAGATAAACCAGTAAGCCCACAGACTAGTCTGATATGACTTACGAGTACTCGAATGCCCAATAAATGAGACACTCATAGCCTACGAGTTCCTACCAGAAGCCTACGACCACACAACAGACCGCTACGACCATCGAACACATAGGCTACAATTACCACACTGATCGCTACGACTATCGATCACATAGGAAATAACTACCACAACCAATCGCTACGACCACCGCTCACATTGGTTACGACTATCGATCACAACCAGCAGAAACTACGACCATCGACTTGATCGCAAAAGTTTTCAGCTACCCCGTGGTCGTTCTGCTATCAGGCCTGCCGATCGGACCGTCCGACCACCAAGTCATAATCAGCGAATACTCCAGTCAGACGAACTCGTAAACCACAAAGTCGTCGGCCAGAAAGCGATCTTCTGCAAAATCTTCAAAAACCAAACTCAACCTCCATGTATACATTAATCCAAAAGTCAATTACTCATCATAACCATGGATTAACCTCCACATAGTCTCATACCTAGACTCTCCTATCTTTCTTTAGATGCTCCATGATAAACAGTAAAAAAACATGCCAATTCGTTGGGACCAAATAGAACTTTTGGGCCAATATGTCAAGAGCAAATAGAACTTATGGTTTTTGGTTTAAAATTTTAAATTTTAGTTATTCGTAAGAGAGAGTATGAAGAGAGACATTCGTATGTGATTTTAATCGATATAGATAAAGTTAATATAACATCTATTATAATTAATTAAAAAAATATATTATTTAAAAGCTAATTACGTGGAAACAAAAGCCGAGAAGCAGCAGACATGTCAAGGCTGTTGTTAGCCTGTTGCATGGAGCACAGAAATCCAAGCATAGCGACCGATGACTGCGGTTGTCACACAGACATATGCTAGCGACAAAACAAAAAGTGCAACAAAACAATTTATTTCTTTTTATTTTCTCTTCTTCCCTTTCATCTCATGTGCTCAATCTCCGAATCTGAATAGTCTTAAAAGCAGAGTAGCAGTAGCTTCAGCTTCAAGGTATGCATTGTTCAGATGTGTAACGGTACTTTTCTATTTTTTTAAAGTAGTTTATAGATACGGTTTTTCAAAGTAGCTTATCGATATTTATTTTGTTCGTATAAATGTTCATGTTAGTATTAAAAACCATCAGTCACAATATAAACAATGAGCCAAAAAGAACCTACCTGTTACCTTTTTGTGAGCGTGTTTGCTTGAGTCAAAAATTTAGAACGTGACATGCAGGTAATGTAAGCACTTTTGACTAGAGGTGTAAGTGACATGCATGTAATGTAAGCACTTTTGACTAGAGGTGTAAATTAGATCCGGATTATCTATTTTATCTAGTATCTATATCCGGACTATTCAATTCATATTCGATACAATAAGACTCAAATAGTATCAATCGTATCTTTATTATCTGTTTTATCTAACATCTATTTCTGGACTATTTTGATTTGTATCTGATCCAGTGACACCCTACCTTTAACCCTCTGAACTCCTTAGTCCCATAGAGCTCCTCCCGATGTATGTGTGCTGCTGTTGGAAACACCATTGATATGTTCGCGTGAAATGACATTCTACTAAAGAGTGCAACTAGCATTGTCATAGAACCATGCTGGCAGTGTTGCAATCACAGGATGCACATGGATCGTGTAAATTCAGAAACATGGATGGGGAGATGAACTTGATTCAAGCTAAAGAACGACCAGGAGTCAAAGCTCAAAGCTAGCAGCAACATACAGTAGTAGGCAGCAAGATTTACTGATTAAATCCGCTATTACAATCTCTTTTACATAAGTACTACATTGAACATATATTGCAATATGTGGCTACATGATGTTTGAAGGTGCATATTTAAGATCTGTACATATCTCAACATTCTGGGCTACTTCACATACCCACAATCTGATGGGAGTTTCAGCATACAAGCGTGGAAGAAGGCAGATGGGTCATCGTGATTTCAAGACCTCACCTGATAATAGTAGAAGCTTGTCATACAAACTCTCTCAGTTGGCATGAAGCATGAGCTTAACGCAGATACGAACTCCCACTTTCGGTAGTATAGTGGCAATGACTCGCTGGCATGGCATATCATCATATTCATACCAACATAGGGTATTGAGGCGCTGGACTATCCAATTGTTCAGGGATATAGCTTTCTTGGACCTGTTCAGGGGCCTGAGGGAGGACCTGCGCTGAGGCCTGCAACTGGGATTCCTGTTTCTCTTGTTGCTGTACCAGGAATCTGCTCATCCGCTCGAGCAGCTGCACTGCCTTCCTCTTCCCCCTTACCGTGCCGTTCAATGCCAGCTCCCGCAATGGGACCATGATCCCACACTCCTGCGCACGAGCTAAATGCACAAGCTGTTGCTCGCCGCTGCACAGATGCAGCATCACAGCTGCAGCATTCTCTCTATTTCTCGGTGTCCCACTTCCGATCATCTCCACGAGCACAGGAACAGGCTCTGCTGCCCCGATAGCTGCCTTCCCCTCTTGGTGGCTGGATAGTATTGAGAGTATTGCCATAGCCTCGTCCATGAGAGCTCCTGTGGGGTTGGTCACCAGCCCCATGATGAGTGGCACAAGGCCAGCTCGTATTGCACGGCCTTTGTTCCCTTGGTAAATGCACAAGTTGAAGAGAGCTGCTGCTGCATCCTTCTTTCCCCGCTGGCTGCCCTCGCTTAGCAGCACTACAAGGGCAGGGATAGCACCTATTCCCCCAATTGTTACTTTGTATTCATCGATCACTGAGAGGCTAAAGAGAGTGGCTGCAGCGTTCTCCCGGGCCTCCATGCTGCCATTCTTGAGAACATGGACTATGCTTGGCACAGCACCAGAAGACATGATGCTTGCCTTATTGTCCTCATGTATGGAGAGGTTCAGAAGTGCAGTAACAGCATGTTCCTGAGTCTGCAGGTCAGTCGACGACAGAAGACTCAATAGTAAGGGAATGGCACCAGCCTCAGCAATACAAATCCGGTTGTTTGCATTCCGCTTTGCTAGGAGGCGAAGCTCTGCAGCAGCTGATCTCTGCTCCTCAGGGTCCGGGGAGCATAACTTGGACAGAAGAGCATCAATGTTAGAGCGTTCGCTCGAAGAGCATGCAGGCGTAGGCTTGTTAGGCTCGGATGAGCGCTTGGGTGGTTCAATCCCATTGGTTTCACACCACTGGGCAATGAGACTTCTAAGGACGTAGTTTGGAGTCAATGTTGTGTTCGCCATCCTTTGTTGTGTAGTTGGGCAAGTATGATGCCCAGATGCTAGCCATTTCTCAATGCATGCCCGCTCATATGTCTGCATATTGACAAACAGAAAACAACTATCTCAAAATGTGTATTGAAGTTGAGTGTGTATTTGGGTCTGAAAAAATTGAATTAGATATAGCCACCTGCCCTGTAGCAACAATAACAGGATCTTTCATCAGCTCGAGAGAAATTGGACACCGGAACTCATCAGGGACAGTTATAGGTCTTGCATCCCCATTGGAATCCATTACCTTGGAAGCCATAGGAGGGCCCATCTCAGGGTTCTGAGTCTGCACGAAGTCCTTAATTTTCTTCAGTAGCATTGACATTTTCTCAATGTGCTCTCCTGGGTCCTGGCCACCACCGGATGCCACCATCTCATGCAAGGCGAGTGATTCTTGTGTGAGATCAGTGATTGTCATCAAGTGTAGCTTTTCTGACAACCTTTCAAGGATAGCCAGTTCTGCACTTGGGTCATAGTTCTTGTTATACAGAGATAGTAGGTCATTGTAGAACTCATCATCAGGCATATCAACCCGTTCTTTTGCTCGTTTGAGCTGTGCATGCACTAACTCAACCTGGACAAGAATTTGCAAAGTATCTCCAATGTTGGATTGAAGTGCTTAACAATAATAGCAAAGGATTATTTTCAGTTGTTTTGTTAATGTTACCTGCTCTCTAACTTCATCTGATATGTCCAGTTCATTGTACGGAAAGTCACACAGAGCTTGCTCCAACTGACCAATTACTTCCTGGAACTTCTTCATTACACTATCCCTCTCAAAGACCTGCAAGCACCCCCCAAAAAAGATAGGCAGATTAGCTTACTAACACGCAACAACAACAGAGTAAGATAGGCATGCTTATAAAAAATATGATTTATAAAATCGTTATGATATATCTCAACGTCAACAAGACAACAGATATGAGCAACAAAATCAAAACATCACCAAGCACAACAAGAACATTTCAAGATATAAGACAGACACTTCAAAGACTGTGCTTGAGATGATGCACAGGTACTGTTTTGGTCATTTGAACTTTTGAAGTCACAAGTTTGTCGATCCACTCTGGTTTTGGCAACCAGAACCAAGGGATCTTTTGTAATTGATTATTTGTTTTGTGGGAGGTGTGCTTCACTCCTAGTGAAATGCACAAATTTTTACCTATTGTGTTTAGTAAGAATTTTGGGCCTTTGGTCACCGTGCTCAGCAAGTTGTAAGTACAGAAACCAAGATGAATACTAAGTACCATGGCTGCTTCCAGAAACACAAATGAGGAAATAACTCTTCAGACATTTAAACAGATGCCAAACTATCTCACAGCTAACCTGAACCGCAGTACAACCAATCACTACTTGGAAGATCCAAATCCTAATTCAGAAATCCCTCAAAACACTACTGATCATGCAATGGACTAGCTACATTCATACTATGTCAAATCATCAAGTACATAGATTAAGTGATGGATTTAAGGTATGGTAGCAGAGCACGGATAGCCAGTAGGGAAAGGAACCACCAGATTTAACCAAAACAAAGGCAGGAATTAGTCCAAGCACGTTGTCATTGTGATGCGGAGCCTGTTACAAAATCAATCGCAAAATCCTAACGTACAATGAAGCACTTCAATATCATAAGTGTTGTACTTGAGAAAACATAATACTCATATGAGTTTGCAACTGTATGCACAAGCATATAACCCAAGTTTGGTTAGAGGATAGAGAATGATCTAATAAGTAAAAATGATGGTCCAAAAGAACATGTAAAGAGTATAGCTTTAGCATGAAGCGGAATTAACAATGCAACTTTTTTGCAAAGAGAATTACCTGAAACCTTAAAAGTTCAAATTGTTCAAGCCCAAATCTTGACCAAAAGAAAATTTCAAAAATTTGAACACTGTCCACTAACACCCCCTCCCAAAAAAAAAATTACACTAAAAAAGTAAAGAAATGGTCATATTCCATCCCGATTAACAACAACCCCATGTTTTTCCCTTGGAACAACATGTATTGGGATAAGTGCATTCATAGGTGAAACCGTTAATTACATAGATCCATTGAAGAATTAATGACATAGTGGACCTTTCAACATGCAAAGAGACCACCAAATTTGACCAGAACCAAGAGAGGAACCAGTATAAGCATTTATTCCATACTGATGAGAAAGGTAAAACCTATTCCGAAATCTATGACAAATTCACCTCATATCTACATGTAATGCTTATCCTAGCATAGGATTAAACGACTTCGATACTTGATAAAAAAAGTATCGATTTTGACCAAAAGAATAAACCAAACGAACGAACGATATCCACTAAACATACCAAATTACACCACAAGAGCAAAGGAATGGCCATATTTCTCAATAATCCATCCCAATTTAACAGCAAACGAACCCCAACATAAAATTAAAAATACAAATTCAGCGAATCGAACACAACATCCACACACAAGAATCCAAACACCGGATCATCCTACGACCGCAACTCTCATACAAAAGAGAAGGCAGCTAAAATTTTCTAACCTTACCAATTCTTTGTTTAAAATTACAACCTCAGCAAATTAAGGGAGTGTCTATACAACATTCGACTGTTTTTGATGTTCTATAGCACTTCTCGCAAATTAAACACTAGGTCACACAATAGATCCTAATCGCTAGTTAACAAAGAACACAAACAATAGGCAGATCAGAATCACAATTTTTATTTAAGAATCTAAGGCCACACGTTTTTTAGGAGACTAAAGTTACATGTTTAACACAAAGTAAACCTTAAAGTTGCACCTTTCATCTAAAAAAAGGGGATAATAACTAGCGAATCATCCATACATATTACCACGAATCTAGCAAAATCAAGAAACGCTCCCGCATAGGTAGGCACGTACCAAGAAGATCCTGCTCCCCTCGCGGCCGAGCCGGAGCAGCTCGAGGGCCTTCTCCAGCGCGTCGGCGAGCGGCGCCAGCGCCCGCTCCTCCTCCGCCGGCGTGGGCGCCCGTCGCTCGCGGAGCTCCTCGGCGAAGGGCCGAGGAGCCGAATCCGGCGGGACAGCGCCAGCAGCTGCCGCCGGAACGCGTTCCGGTACTCTCCGGCGGCCGCCACGGCCTCCACCGCAGCCGCCACCCGCTCCGCCGCTGGCGCCTCCGCCAGCGCCGGCGGCGACTCCCCCTCCTCGCGGTCGCCGACCATGGCGAGCGAGCGGTGGGAGGCGCAAACCGCGTGGAAAAGTAATAGTACTAGGCTGCTACTAGTGGCAGAGCGGTAAATAGTAGCAAGAGCGGTGGCCTGGTGCCGTCTTATTGGCCGTGGCCCGTGGGTCGCTGCATCTGCACACGTCAGCGTCAGCGTCTCGGGCTTGGTCTTTTCCCTTTCTTGCACGGCAGGTTTCCGTTTCCATCCGGTGAAGGTGCACCGCCTACCAACCGCCCGGTGATTACTGACCGGTTTATCGTGGAAGATTAGGTAAAATTACATGCAATGTGTTTCACATGGATTCCTATATTTTACGGTGGTCACAAGGATGATGTGATCAAAACAAAGATATATTTTTATAGACGCGACTCGGTAGAAAAAATCCAATATTAAGTTTTATATCTTAGGTACTCAGAATACTATAGCAGGTAGGCGATTTGTTTCTAATTTAATTTAGGATTGATAGAAGATTGTTCTAAAATCGGCTTTTAGTCTACAAATCGACTGTTATATTTCATCACCAGCCGTAGTATAGTCTAGCTGATGAAGTTCGATTCTCACCAACCACACGTTGGATGGATTATTTGTACGGATTTTTTATTTTAATTGTCCAGAATTTAAACCCGTGATTTGTTGTTTGTGAGTCTTAAAGATAACTACACTAACCATAAGCCAATTGCCCCATCTCTAAAAAAATCTGTCTTGTTTCGTTGCAATTACTATTTCATGTTTTTCATTGTTGTAGCTGGTCCAGGTTAAAGTACCGTTAGCAGATGCGTTTCAAACAAACAAAACCAATGGCCCTCAAAGATTCAACGGTCACATTATATGGACTTGATACATTACCGTCTCTCACTAGGCATATATAGCTCTTGACTTGGTGTTCACTTCGGCTTATTTTTGATGGTTTATGACTAAAAACACTGTAGCTGGCTGAAAAAAACACTGTAGTTGACAGAGGCTTATTTAACATAATTAAATTTAAAAAAATTGAAAAATATAAAAAATTTGTTAGCCTATCACAGACAACGCAAACGAATATGGGAAAAAAAGAACCGGCAAAAAAGTTTAAAAAAAGCTAAAAATTTAGAAAAAAATGAAATTATGAATAGTGCAAAAATAAGTCAGAAGCCAGAAGCTCAAGTCATATTGAACGGTGTAAGATATATCTACCACTGCTCATTTCCTCCTATATTTCAACTAAGTTTTAGCGTGGAATTACTATGTCTACGAATGAAATCGTGTCTTGGTCCATGATGGACGGTCCTATGCGTGGAATTACAAGGCGATCTCTTACGGAAGACATACCAATCAGCATCATGGAATGCCAACCTTAGACGTCAATATACGTATACAAGGATGCGAAAGGCACGCATACATGCAAAGCTATGTTTTTGATCTATTGTGAGAACACACAAAGCAATTAGCACTGTCTGAGACGACAGTATACATATAGGGTCTGTTTGGCTGTCGCTGCGGTTTATAGTTTTTGACTGAAAATTTTGAATTTTGGCGGTTACTGCATGCTGATTACGGAGACAGATACTCACTTGCGATTTTGGTCGACATGGATGTTGGGCTTTTAACGTGTAGATCGTTTAACTTGTAGACTCCGTCTTGAGAAAATACCCCGTTTGAAAGTTAGGTAATGTAACAAAAACTAAAAACCGCTAGTTTTGGAGGAAAATAACATACCCATACAAGGATGCGAAAGGCATGCATACATGCAAAGCCATGTTTTATCTATTGTGAGAACACACAAAGCAATTAGCATGCATTTAGCACTGTCTGAAATGGGCAATCAGCTAGCACACAAATGTTTGCTCACCTGATATTAGGCAAGAAGTAGACTTGGATTGTTTCTAGTTTCCACATGGTCAAATGGGTTGGTTGGACAAATCAAAAAAAAAAAAAAAGGGTTGGTTGGAATGTCCTTGTACAGAGTGGGCCTTCCCCGTCAGTCGACACCTAGCCCAACAGCAAGCAACTGTTTATGGACCATGTCCAAGTATCCATCCAACACCAGGTTTGTCTTAGCATCCGGTGGTGCTTGTGAGTAGGAAGCACACAAGCAAGTTCCATGCATCGTTATATTAAAAAAAAAAGAACACCTAGGTGCTTTCTTATACATATAACGATGCATCTTAAATATAATGATTCAGATCAAACGTAATGGATCACCATCTATGTTAATGTCTTCAACTAGGCGTTGAACAAGTATACTAATCCATGATCAAAGGCTCACTAGATGATCGATGGGTTTCTCTTCGCCACAAGTGCTCAAGCTAACTCTTCACCATGTATCCATAATTAGAGCATGTTATTTACCTCACAAGCCAGCGGCTTTTAGTTTTTATTACAGTACCTAACTTTCAAACGGAGTATTTGCTTAAGATAGGGTCTACAAGTTAAATGGTCTACACATTAAAAGCTCAACATTTGTACTAACTAAAATCGCAAGTTAGTATCTGTCTCTCCGTAATCTGTACCGTAAACAGTCAAAATTCAAAAATTTCAGTTAAAAATCGAAAGCCGCAGCCAAAAAGAATAGACCTTAACGTCCCTTTGAGGATGAGTGTAACATGGTCGAGAAGGGAAGATAAAATCCAATTAAGCATGAACCACTAGATTAACCAGCATGGTGCAATCTCTGGTCTGAGAGGAAGAAAAAGAAATGTCCAAGTCAAGGTCAAACACCAAGGAACACGGCATGGGAAATTGCCAGAATGGGCTCAGGGCGGGCCACGTGGGCTCCGGGCCGTGGAATGATGAGATGAATAGATAATGGGCCCACCGTTCCGGGCTTGTACTTGTACGTTGTGAGTCGTGGACCTATCTGGTCTCATGCGACTAATTAATCCCACCTCCTCTGTGCAGCAATTTCGGTTTTGGCTTTCTCGTGCGCTCGGAGAGCGCGTCAGCAATCTAGTGTGGCTGAGGAGCGCATGAGGTGGCCTCGTGCACACGGGGACCGCACCAGTACATTTGCTATAGTGTTTAGGTACTGTAGCAAATTTTTTAGAGAAAACCATTTAAATAGATATTTTATAGAAAAATTTTAAATATATCAAATGAACTCAAAAAATAATGGATATTTTTTTGAGCCTTCTAACATAATTTACTTGTTGAATTTTTGATAA
Source organism: Bonia amplexicaulis (assembly GCA_036346245.1). Lineage (NCBI taxonomy): Eukaryota > Viridiplantae > Streptophyta > Magnoliopsida > Poales > Poaceae > Bonia > Bonia amplexicaulis. Next base: position 13,333,913 of record CM070768.1, read on the forward strand.
TTTTTACTGCTTTGAAATTTCCTCAAAAATTGCATTTGCTAGAGTAGTAGTGCAATTTTCAAGAAAAATTCAGAGAGGTACAAATTATGAAAAAACTACACAAGTAAGTACATTATGTCAGGAGGCTCCATAAAAAACTTATTATTTTTTAGCTATTTTCCATATTTAAAAATTCCTACAAAGTGTTAATTTAAATGGTTTTCCCTGAAAATGTGCTACCATGCATAAACACTGTAGCAAGTGTACCTTGTGCGGTCCTTGGGCACACAAGGCCACCTCATGCACTCCCCAGCTGCACGAGGTTGCTGGCGTGCTCCTTGGGGCACGAGGGGTCAAAACCAGAATTGCTGTGCGAAGGGGGCTGTAATTGGGATTAATTGGCCGCATAGGGCCAGATTGCTCCACGATTCCTACCTTGTTGCCCTTTTTGTCAAATATATGGGAAAATTGGTTTCATAGCATTGAAAGATACCAATTTTAAATATATACCACTGAAAGAGTGTGGTACACTTTAATACCACCCAAAAATATCACCATTGATTTTTTTACCACTCCATTAACTTCTGTTAGCACCTTTTCCAATTTTGCAATAAAGACACTCTGAAATCCCTAGATTACCCCTAGCTCAATCCAATTCCTCCACACGCCCACCTCCCTCCATCTATCAAAATAAGCACTTCCGCCGCCAAACTCCAGCGACTACACAAACTTCGGTCGCCACCAACCCTCATCCTCCATGCCTCCTCTAACCACAACCTACCTTCCTTGGGCCACCGCCTCCCAATCCTCGGTTGTTGTCATCAGATACACGAAGCTCATTGTAGCTACAATTATGGTGCCTGCACCAACTACGGTCGCCGCAGCACCAACTCTTGTTATCACACCTCCTCTAGCCATGGCTTCCCTTCCTTCGGCCACTTCCTCCCCATCCTTGGCCACCTCGCCTGGATCTATGAGCTCCATCGCCCAGATCCGCTAGCCGTGACCGACCTCCTCTCTCAGGCTATCATTGGCATCTGTGCGGTAGCTCCAACATTGCTAGGGACCATTGTATTTTGGTGGTCCGCCATCCTCTAGTCCACATCAACAAAGCCAACCTCATCGCCATGCCCACGATTGGCGCAGCTGCAAGGCAACAATTTGATAGTGGGAAGGACATGGATGAGGAGGTAAGGAATCAGAAGAGAAGTAGATGGGAAGAAGGAGAATGGCGGTAGGTGCAAGATAGGCCGATGATACTAGCCCAACCAAGACGAGGGAAGAATAGCGCAGAGAAGAGACATTTGAACTACAAAATGGAGGGCAAATGGTCCATTTTGACGGCTGGAAGGCTCAAGTTTTGACAGAATGGTAAAAAAGTGAACGATGCAATCTTTCAATGGTATTAAAGTGTGACAGAGAAGTTTATTGTTATAAAACTAAAGTGGTGATCTTTCAGTGTCACCAAACCAATTTTTCCCAAATATATTGGGCCTAAGGGAGCCCATGTAGAGTCACACACCAAATTACACAGAGACAACTGAACCAAAACCCTAGGTGATTCACCCGCCATCACCAAACCCTAGATCCACCCAAGGATGAGTGGCGAATTGCAGCAAGAAGATGATGCTTACACCATGCCTCACATGATTGGTAAGGAGGACGATGATAGCATGCCTAGCCAGGCGCTGCTGTCCTGCTTCCACAGTGCTAAGGGAGGCAAGGTCATCAATGCCGAGTGAGAGGCAGTGATGAACAGGCCATACATGCCTTGTATTCCAAGGTGTTTTGTTGGCTCCCGTTGCTGCCATGCATGCAGAGTCTAAAGCACCAAAAGAATTCGATGAACCTTTTTTTGTTCTTTTCTCTTTGAGGAGAGAAGGATGAAGAAGAATCCAATGAGCTTGACTTGTCGTCCTAACTTGCATGAGTCATGCTTAATAGTATCAGGAAATCGCTTCTATACTCTAGTTAATTGAGGCCATAGATTTTGTAGCTAGCCTACTACAAAATGTGTGTGAAACTAAACCTTTGCTTACAAATGAATACAAGAAAATTCTTCGTACAAATGAATACAAGGAAGCAAATCGCTTCTATACTCCAGTTAATTGAGGCCATAGAATTTGTGGCTAGCCTACTACAAAATGTGTGTGAAACTAAACTTGTGCTTTGCAAACAACCCTCGAAAAAAGCAAGTTGTTCATGCGGTCTGCGGGCTAGCGGGAGGGCACAAGGTTACGTCATGAATTTTCAAGTCCACGCTCTTCTTCTTTGAGTCAAATATAGGCAGCGGCAGAGCCCAATCCCGGCGACCCCAGGCAACTGCTGGGATGGTCGGCGAGCAGGGGCATAGCCATCAGTGAGGCTTTGTAGGGCTTGAACCCACCCTCCGCTGGTACGGTTACTCTGTATGAGGTATCTTTATTGTATTTGCTTTTTCTTTTGGATTTATTTCTCTTTTATTTATGAATAAATTTGGATTGTATAAGCTTAGTTTGATATGTTTGTCTCAATTTATCTTACTCCTTCTCGATTTTTAGTTAAAAAAATAGTTTAGTCATTTGAGCCTCCCTCCAATTTCATCCTGGCTTCGGCACCGTCGGCGAGCATCCCTTGCAATTCCTGGAACAGCAGTAGTAGACAACGAGCCCGGCCAGCCATTTGCCCGGGCTCCCTTTCTAGGCTAGCTCCGCTCCTGAATATAGGTAATTTCTCTTATCATCGTTTAATCTGCAGTCCCGGGTCGGCCAGCCATCTGCTCGGGCTCCCTTCCTAGGCTAGTTCTGCCCCTGAATATAGGTAGTTTCTCTTACTTATCATCGTTTAGTCTACAACAGTATCAGGGCTGCATGCAGGGGCGGTCGGCGAAGAGGTCAAGGTGCAGGCCGCCGTAATGCTCGTCGGACATGCAGTGGTCGCCAAAAAGCCTCTTTTTTATTCAGTCAAAGCTTCAATTTACTATTTGAAAGCTTAATTAGTTTCCAAGGGAAAGTTTTCACATTTGAGTTTGGAAGTCTTCTAGTTGATATTTTTCGTCTCTCAAACGGTTAATCGTGAAACTTTACCCTACATGGTCAATTAATTGCTATAAATTTGAGTGGACTTATGAATAAATTTCAAGATGTGTATGGTATTTGTAAAAGATGTGGGGTCAATTGACCCCGTAGCTTTCACATAAGCTCTGCCACTGTCCTATATGAAAGGGTCCATTGCAAAGCTATCTAGAGTAAATATTTTAAGTATCATATTTTAGGAGCATTTGGTTCAACTTCTAATCCTTACTTATTCTAGGCATTTTGGTGTGAAACAAAGAGGGTTTCTTATCATTCACTTGCATCATCATCTATCTATCTATCAAGGTGGTTTTTTTTGGTGTTTCATTTGAAGAGCCTATCCTAACCAACTTCTTAGGCTCCATTTCAGTTTAAAATTAAGAGGTGAGTTGGGAAATCTAATCTTTGACGGGCACATTTTTATACTTTAGTATGAGCAAATTAAACTCAATTAACACACCTAATCAAGCCAAAAAAATTAGCACTACAAATCAAGCGAAAAAGTAAGCAAGGAGTTAAACTTTTACTCCAAGAACAACAATGTCAAGTTTACAACAACAACGTCACCAATGTACATGGACGTTTCCTCCCAGCCTTCCGGCGCCCACTCGCGTCCTCCGGCAGAACACCGTGAGGAGGTCGTCGGCGCCGACCCACACCCACATGAGCACGCCGTCGCTCAAGCAGCGGCGGCGCCGACGGATCCACCGCCCCTCTCCCTCCGCGCAGCGCCGACATCGCCGGCAGTGGCCGCGGCTGGCGGGCACACCACCGGCGCCGCGGCGGTGCCTCGGCAACGTCGGTGTCCGGTACCCCTCGTCCTCGTCCTCTACCTCCCCATCGTGGTCTCCATTGCCGCTGTTGTCCTCCACCGGCGACGCCGGCACGCCGCCGTCGACGCCAGCGGTCGTTTCTTGCTCTTCTAGGACGGCGTCGCTAGACCGGCGATCCATGCGGCTGCGTGCGCGACAATTGTTGGTCGGTGGTGTGCGTCGAAGAGTTGATTAGATGGATCGATCGATGCGTTGGGGAAGGATGCGCGCGCGTGCTTGGTTGAATTTATAGACGTCAGTGGAGGAGGGAGAGGCGTAGTCGTGTTCCGACTCGAGTCAGTTATGATTTTATTCCTTCTCCACGTTGGAATCCGTTTGTTAAACGGGTTTGGATTACTTGCTTAGTTACAAAAGGTTTAATCAAGATATACTTAGTTGTATGTAAGGGTGCTTTAAGTGGTTTCAGCTTCTGGCAATTGAAATGCGCCGGCTTCTTAATTTCGACTTTTTTAGCTTTTTGGTTTTTGGTTTTTTTATTTATATCTTTGCATCATTCGTGGAGATATAGTAATATTTTTCTTTTTTTATTCTTTAGTTTTAAATTGAATGACTCAAAAATGATAATTGTTGTTTCTGTGCATTTTCAACAAAAAATCAACAATCATAACCAGAAGATGGGAGCTTCAGCTTGTTGAAGCAGGGCCTAAAACTTGAGTCTTAAGAAAAGAAGTTATAGCTTTGCAAGGTGTATTTTTCTTGAGAATTAATACTGCTCATATGTCCGATATGAATCGCTCGTATTGGACGCCTCCCTTCGTTCCACACAGTTAGAGCCACCTCAACTGCTCATCTCAATGTTATCTACTGAGCCACCTCAACCACTCATCTCAACATTATCTAGTGAGCCACCTCAACCACTCATCTTAACGTTATCTAATTCACATCTACCTCTCTATCAAGTTGTGTCGTCTTGTGCTCCCGTCCTCTGTCCTCCTTGCCCTCTCCATACTTTTAGGACACCAAGAAAAAAGAGATCGACAGTCACGACTGTTTTGCTCACACCTACATGCTAGGTGCCATGCTCCAACAAGCTGCAAGCCCTGCTCCTCCAAATCTCCACAAGATGCAAGCACTACTTGTCCCCTCAGAGCTACCATGAGGATGCCATGAAGCGACGGGGGCTAAGGACCACACCGTCAACCTCCCTAATGAAATTCTAGCTACGATGTTTGGCCTACTTGTCTCTGAGCCATGGGCCGAAAGGTCCCATCCCTATCCTCCTCTATACTCATCTCACATGTCGACACTGGTAAGTCAAGTTGCTGCAATAATTGTTTCGAAATATTGCAGCATAAGACATCAAATATTCCAGATGTTTCAATAATTTCTTTATTGTTGCAACAAGATTTAATTTTTATTGCAATAGGTATTTGTATTTTGAAGCATAGCATATAGCAAACTAAACAAGTCTGCAAATTTATTTGATTGTTTATTAAGATTGTATGAATTTCTTTAAGTTTTTCTGGGGTTTTGTGGCTTATTTGTTTGTACAATTTCTATGAAAAATTTCACAAAATCTGTATATAGAGTAATGAGATAAAAATTGAAAAACCTATTTTGTCAGGGACACGAATGCAACCTTTGATCACCGATGGGCATTGGATCCTTGCCCCGGGAGCGGAGCTAGCTCTGAGCAAGACGAGCAGAACATTGCATCATACCAACTTTTTGGTGCCGATTATATAATTCCAAATGCAGAATCTGCACAAAGATCTTCTTGTCCAGCGGTGCATGCATGCACAACTCTACATCATACCGACAATTGAGTATAGTATGCACTTTGTACTCATGCATACACGTACTAGAGGACATTATACATTATAAACAGGGAAATAAATGATACATTGGGTGGGTTCTTTTTAGTTGCAGTTGATCGCTATTGGTCTTAGCACGAGCATTTATATGAATGAATCAAATACCGATAAACCGTTTTGAGAAGGCTGTCCCGGTAAGTCACTTCGAAAAAGCGACGATGAAGCTGTCTAAGAGAATATGTGAGAAGGTCTATGATTTTGTGTGATGAACTATTGCCAAGTTTATGGAGTTGAAATTTGAATTTTGCTCAGTTTGTACTTTTTAGATGGTGTTCTGTCAAAGGAACTGGTCAAGCATGCAGTTAAACTGGCTAGGTTCAGTGGTTTGATCAATAGCTATCAGCAGTCAGATCGGGAGCCTTAGCAGTCTAACCAGCAAGGACGTGTATTTCGGTTAGTTTTGTGATTTTTTGGGATTTTGGTTGTGGTTTAGTTTGTTTAGACCTATGTCAGTGCATTTATATTGCATGAAGCATATTTTAACTAACATGGGTCAAATTATAAAAAACTTGTGTCCAAAAATGATTTATTTGTCATTGGATGTATAGGGAGGCTTGGACTCAACTATGGCCAACAACGATGATCGGGGCTACACCTAAGAGGACCCGATGCCCACAATGATCAAAAATACCGGGTGAGATGGCTGAGCTCAAGTATGACACAAGAAAGACAAAAAATATTAAAAAAAGGTTCAAGTGACGGTTTGCACCAAGTGGCTTGGTCGGTCCAAGTGAGCCATGGACCGATGGAACTAGAACGAGAGAGACTTGTCAACGCATGTCAAGCTAGTGGTGCATATACATGTGATAAGTGTGACAATTGCTTGTAAGAAAAGATGAAGACCAGGTCAAGGAATGATATTTTTGTAAGCTTGTCAAATACCAGAAATCATGTGGATCAAAACTGCAGTTCTTAAGTGGAGTTTGGGAAAGCAGTTTAGGTCAAAGAGATGATGAGAAGATCAAGTAAATCAAAGGCTAAGGACATAGCGGGTTTGAACTTATGTAATTTGAAAAGCATGCATAAGTTAAGTGTGTGAGTAAAACTCGTGTGGTGTGGGGTTAACGAGTCTTTCCTATATGTGCTAGTGATAGTATCTATTAGATTGGATATGGGTTGGTTGTCTCATCTATTTAACAGGTTGGGGATGGAAGCTTACAAGCCAACCATCTAGCCAACTATCCATTCCAACCTTGTGTTCTAGTGTTAGGGTTTGAAGAGTGTGTTATGGCATGCTCTCTTGTCCTCCCGATGGAGTGGCTGTAAAACCTTCATCCTCAAGTAGCAATGGATTAACTTTATTCATCACTCATGGTATCTTCTTGATTTAGTTGATTTGCTCTTGTTTTGTTGGTTTTGATATCTTCTCTTCTCTTCTTGATCTTGTTGTGTGCCAAGGATGTGTAAATGATGGAATAACTCATGGAGATCAACTTCCATACATCTAGCACCTAGTCTTGCAAGTTCTCGAAGTTGCCCGGTTTGCTTGGATTTAACATCATCTTGAGATTTCTTGATACCAGGTTTTTTGCTTTGAATTTTTGAGAGAAAAATATTGCTGTGACATATGTGAACTCATCTAAAGATATCTTGACTATCCTCTACCCACATGCAAGTCGTATCCCAAGATTTTGAAGTTTGTCCGATTTTGGTGCACTCTTGCTTGTCTTTGGGAAAAGTTGGATCTTTGATCAATATCCTTATGATAATAAGATAGAATAGGTTACTGAGACCCTTAGCAAGAGGCATGCAAAGTCTCAACTCTTTTGGTTAAGGATTTTGTGAGTTGCACATTTCTTGGTCTCAGCTCGAGGTGATTTTCTGTTATGAGAATAGGGGAAATCAGACCGCCCCTAGACCCGGTCCAACCAATCACCAGTCAAACTGCTGGCCTCGAGCCTGTTAGATCGGCTGGCGATTAGACCATCGATGCTTTGTCGGTCAGACTGCCTACCAGTCAGACTGCACTCTCAGTGGCGATCAAATTGGTAAGGAGTTGAGAACTTCTTCTCTCAGGTTTTTGAGTGTGTTGCTTTGCTCTTAGCTTCCACTTCTGATTTTCATAGCTCTATAGATACTAAAGTAAAGAATCAATGAATACTTGAGGGGAAATTTTGGAGGCACCATTCACTTCCCTCTGTTGCCATACTGGTCCTACACTATTCTATTTGTTTGTTCAGGGAAGCCATAAGCTGAGAAGAAGAAGGCCATTACATCACATGTGTTAACGGGGATGATTGGAAATGCACAATTGCTTGTAATTAGGATATGTGAAACCAATGTCAGTAGCTAGTTTTAATTATGTATAGCTCAAGACATGGAAGCATGTTAAGTTGTTAGGTGTAGTTTAATTACTTAACTTTCTCCTATTATTCAGGATTCGAGTTAGCTATCATCAATGTTATTTTTAGTAACAAAACTGTCATAAAGGAAGTATCATATATTCACAGTAAATATCAATACAACATTAAGAAAAAGCATATGTACTCACCCCACAATGGCATACATGATGGCATCCTCATAATTATGCTCCCATATATTAACCTAGCTATCAATTTCATGCACTCCCCCCTCTCTCTCTTTGACATACATGTGTTTCCTCTTGTGTGATGTAGAGAGTATGGAGTAGCAGAAACTCACATGTGGTTTTGACAGATATAAATAAAGTCACTACAGTGTGTACTACAATTACTTGTAGACCTCCACCTTTAAAAGACACTCCGTTTGAAAGCTAGGTACTATAGAAAAGCTAAAAATCAACTTTTAGAAGCTAAAAAGAAGAGGCATGTAGCCATCAGCCCATGGCAATCCCAGGCAGCAAGTTTCAGAGGGTGAATAACAAAAGTTACAGAAATTTTGACACCACTATTGTCTAAGACCGAGAGTAGAAACACAATTTCTCTGACGAGACTTTTCATGGCATACCTTTACTCTCATAGAAGGTATAGGCACACAACATTTTCGGCCCAGATCTAGCAATGTCAGGTCTAGTGAGGGCAAAAATAGCCATTAGCTCATGCAGGGGAGGAGCTCCATTTTCTTTTCCTTTCCCTTCTCTCCCTGCACATTCCAAGAATAGAACAATCTTCCTCTACTATGCTATGAGCCCTCGTTGTTTTCCCTTTTCTCTCTAAAATCGCGTCAATCTTTTTCTTGGCATATGATTGCTGGGCTAGAATATTGGCCTCAATGGTTACACATTGTGACAATTCCTATTGCAATTGATCCGGAAGTGCGTGATCATTAGAAAATTACAATTTCATGGAATATGGATCTTTGATTGATCTTGGCTAACGAATATGTATTACATTTCTTTGTCCCCCCTTCCTCACCAAATTTGTGTTTTCCCTTGTGAAGGCAATGTTTTTTTCGTCGAAGATTTACCAGTTCGCCCTAATTAATTGTTGGATATCTAAGATAAACCCCAAAAGTTTACAGCTTTTGTCCAAAAAAAAACAACACACATTCATCTCACATGGAACCTGTTATTTACATGAAACTTGAGACGTACTATGCTATTTAATTTACTTGAAAGTTGGAACATATATTGCCTTGCTGTGTTAAATATACGTTTGTGTTTGATTGATGCATCCCCATTTTGAGAAAAATGAATTCCAATGACATCTCTAGTATCAAAATTTTTATGTGTGATGCAAATGAAAATCTGAGATATCCCAATACTTTGAGACCAGCTGCATATTTTTAGGATTAACTTTATTCTACATTTAGGCTAGCTTTTGCCGAAAAAATGACGCATTCCTCTCTGCCTCCCACCTCACAACGCCTCTCTCCTCACAAAGCCACAAGGCAGGCTTAGTTTAGTTCGTTTCGCTAGGGATGGAGAGAGAGATAGGAGAGAGAAAATAACCATTAGCTCATGCAGGGGAGGAGCTCCATTTTCTTTTCCTTTCTCTTCTCTTCGTGCACATTCCAAGAATAGAACAATCTTCCTCTACCCTGGTATGATCCCTCGTTGTTTTCCTTTTTCTCTCTAAAATCGCGTCAATCTTTTTCTTGCCATATGATTGCTGGGCTAGAATCTTGGCCTCAATGGTTACGCATTGTGAATATTCCTATTGCAATTGATCCTGCATTACGTGATCCTTGAAAAATTGCAATTTCATGGAATATGGATTTTGATTGATCTTGGCTAAGGAATCTGTATTACATTTCTTTGTCCCTCCCCCCACCAAATTTGTGTTTTCCCTTGTGAAGGTAATGCTTTTTTTCGTCAAAGATTTACCGGTTCGCCCTAATTAATTATTGGATATCTAAGATAAACCCCAAAAGTTTACGGCTTTTGTCCAACAGAAACAACACACATTCATCTCACATGGAACCTGTTCTTTACATGAAACTTGAGACGGACTATGCTATTTAATTTACTTGAAAGTTGGAACATATATTGCCTTGCAGTGTTAAATATACATTTGTGTTTGATTGATGCATCCCCATTTTGAGAAAAATGAATACTAATGACATCTCTAGTATCAAAATTTTTATGTGTGATGGAATTGGGAATATGAGACATCCCAATACTTTGAGACAAGCTGCATGTTTTTACGATTAACTTTATTCTGCATTGATGCCAGCTTTTGCCAGAAAAATGGCACAATCCTCTCTGCCTCTCTCCTCACAAAGCCACAAGGCAGGCTCAATTTAGTTCATTTCGCTTGGGGTGGAGAGAGAGACAGGAGAGAGGAAATAGCCATTAGCTCATGCAGGAGAGGAGCTCCATTTTCTTTTCCTTTCCCTTCTCTCCCTGCACATTCCAAGAATAGAACAATCTTCCTCTGCCCTGGTATGATCCCCCGTTGTTTTCCCTTTTCTCTCTAAAATCGCGTCAATCTTTTTCTTGCAATATGATTGCTGGGCTAGAATCTTAGCCTCAATGGTTACACATTGTGATGATTCTTATTGCAATTGATCCTGAAGTTCATGATCCTTGGAAAATTGCATTTTCATGGAATATGGATCTTTAATTGATCTTGGCTAAGAAATCTGTATTACATTTCTTTGTCCCCCGTCCCCTGCCAAATTTGTGTTTTCCCTTGTGAAGGTAATGATTTGTTTTCGTCAAAGATTTACCGATTCACCCTAATTAACTGTTGGATATCTTAAAAAAAACAACACATATTCATCTCACATGGAACATGTTCTTTACAAGAAACTTGAGACGGGCTATGCTATTTGATTTACTTCCAAGTTGGAACATATATTGTCTTGCTGTGTTAAATATACGTTTGTGTTTGATTGATGCATCCCCATTTTGAGAAAAATGAATACCAATGACATCTCTAGTATCAAAATTTTTATGTGTGATGAAAATGGGAATCTGAGATATCCCAATACTTTGAGACTAGCTGCATATTTTTGGGATTAAATTTATTCTGCGTTGATGCCAGTTTTTGCTGGAAAAATGGCGCATTCCTCTCTGCCTATCTCCTCACAAAGCCACAAGGCAGGCTCAATTTAGTTCGTTTTGCTAGGGGTGGAGAGAGAGACAGGAGAGAGGAAATAGCCATTAGCTCATGCAGGGGAGGAGCTCCATTTTCTTTTCCTTTCCCTTCTCTCCCTGCATATTCTAAGAATAGAACAATCTTCCTCTACGCTGGTATGATCCCTCATTGTTTTCCCTTTTCTCTCTAAAATCGCGTCAATCTCTTTCTTGCCATGTGATTGCTGAGCTAGAATTTTGGCCTCAATGGTTACACATTGTGATGATTCCTATTGCAATTGATCCTGAAGTGCGTTATCTTTGGAAAATTGCAATATCATAGAATATGGATCTTTGATTGATCTTGGCTAAGGAATCTGTATTACATTTCTTTGTCCCCCCTCCCCCACCAAATTTGTGTTTTCCCTTGTGAAGGCAATGATTTTTTTCGTCAAAGATTTACCGGTTCGCTCTAATTAATTGTTGGATATCTAAGATAAACCCCAAAAGTTTACAGCTTTTGTCAAAAAAACAACACACATTCATCTCACATGGAACCTGTTATTTACAAGAAACTTGAGACGGACTATACTATTTTATTTACTTGGAAGTTGGAACATATATTGCCTTACTGTGTTAAATATAAGTTTGTGTTTGATTGATGCATCCCCATTTTGAGAAAAATGAATACCAATGACATATTTAGTATCAAAATTTTTATGTGTGATGAAAATTAGAATCTGAGATATCTCAATACTTTGAGACTAATTACATGTTTTTAGGATTAACTTTATTCTGTATTGATGCCAGCTTTTATCGGAAAAATGGCGGAGAGCAGGAGGTTTGACACGCAGAGCCCAGGCTGCCTCGAAGGCCTGTTCAATTTCCTTGCCCTCAAGCAAAAATTGCAAATGCCAAAGATGATTGCTTATCAAAAGCATGGCGATGGAAATAGCAATACACTAAGTAAGGTTCTGCATGTTTCTAGGAGCAATTTTGCAGTTTGGTGAAGCTTATAGTGTGTTTACAGGATTGCCTATGTTAGAAGTGAGGTACTTTGCATGTCTTTTCCAGGTTTCAAATAGGAACCTGGTCTAGATTTTGCATTGCTGTTCATATGCGGAAGCTGATTGCAGCAAGGCTTGATTAAAGAATAAACATCTCATTATTTGGTATATAAAGTTGTAATATGTTCATTATTTTTTATATTTAATGCAGGAGTAAAAGTTCCAAAGCCCAAAAGCTGCACAGAAAAAGATGAGACTATCCTGGTATGTGCTCAAATTGCAACATTGCATTCCTTTTCATGGTAATGGCAGAAGTCTCATAGATATCATTTACCGGTAATATGCTGTTGGATCCCACCATATCATCGATATATTAGCTCAACAGAGAAACCACAAAGATGGCTCAAAATTTTCGTGTTGTCAATATCTGGGAACCTCATAACCCGACCTTTTGTTTTTCAACTCACCATTCCTCTACGTCCTTTATTAATCTCTAACTGTGATCCTAATTCTCAGAAGGGAACTAACAGCGTTTCTCCAACGGCCAAGGTCCGAATGTTTATATGGAAGACATTCATGTTCAAGAAGAGAACACCCAGGAAAGATCAAAAGAAGAGCAACTCACCAGCCAGCTCCCCATCATCATCACGGCTGACACGCACCAGATCGATCCATCATTCAAAATGCTTTGATTATGTGGTTCCTGATGAGTTGGCTTCCCATTACCAGAGAATGAACGACTCAGGCTCCAGTGAGACCGGTTCTTGTCTCAGCTCACTGCCGCTGTCACATGAGAGCCCTCAAGGTCCCATTTTTCAAGAGCCGTGCAAGGATTGTGGTGGCATTGGTGGAAAACATAGTTTGGATCCAGAAGCACCCTGTGAGACCGTACCTGAGAACCTTACTGGTGAAAATGAGGCCTTCTCTAAGCAGAAAAGCCGTGATGCTGCCACACATCACTCGAAGGAGTTCTTGGATTTCCTTGAACTGTTCAATGCACACAGGGAGCTATTTCTCAAGATTCTTCATGATCCTTCATTGCTAGTATCACCTCAACAGCAAGAGCAAGAAGCTTCCTCCAGTGGTGCGGTACCACTGAGCAAATCAGAATCATTCCCAAGGCCAGGAGGGTCATCAGGGAAGCGTAACCCTATATTTGATCGCAGTGACAGTGATAAAAGTAGGTCAGAAATCCAAAGGTCAACCTCAAGACCTAAAGCTGACCTAGAAGCCTCAAAAGTCATCAGTACTAGAATGCCTACCGGTGTTGAGGGCTCACCAGTTTCTCTTTCAGAATCAAGAAGCCTAAAGAAAGCTGGAACCACTTCAAACCGTTTTAAAGCTATACGTAAGAAGATTAAAGATGTCGTAAAGGAGAACCGGAAAGAGCTTGCTCGGATTACCAAGGATGGAGTTTTTCATAAACTACCATATGGCCAAAAGATGGCTGAATTCACCAAGAGCCCCTCCACAAAGAAATTTGTCCAGGAGGAGAAACAAATACGAAGATCATATTCTATTGCAGAATCAGTTGACAAGTACTCAACGCTCTATGAGTCAATCTCGTGGGACTCAAAAAATACTACAGAAAGACTAAGTACAACTATAGAAGACGGTGCAAGCTTAAAAGATAAGAAGTCGCCGATGCACTTCAAAAGAATAACTTCTCTTCCAGAAATGCGGTTATATTCACCTCACCAAGATGTTCTAACTGAAGTTTCGGATTCTCAGATTGTGCCCAAGACTTACAATAATATGGAATCTGATCGCTTTTCTTCTCGTCAAACTGACTCCTTCAGTATCTGTACAGAAGGAAATTTCTACCCTGATGATATTACAGAAAGAACAACAGGTATTTACAGTGAACTAGATTATGGAGGTATGAAGGAAAAAAGAAGATTATCTTAAGGAGAATTTTTATAGAAAAAACTTACATTTTCTGGTGATTTTTGCAGAAGGTGCTTTCCTTGGCTCCCTGGAAGAGGATTTACGCGGCATCCTTCGAAGTCCGAGTTTATCTTCTTTTGCTCGGTCTTTGTCCCATCGCCGCATCAATAGTTTACCTTCTTTTGATCGGTCTTTCTTTCAAGATCGCAGTGGTAGTTTCACCGAGCATTCTATAGCAGGTGAAGTATATTGAAACTTCAATCTTACTATACAACGTACAAACAAGTAGCAAAATGTTGACATATTTTTCCATTAGACACAGATTAGCTAACTTCAAGTCTTCAAGTTGAACTAGACTTGAAATTATAGAGCATCAGTTGTTCTGTAAATAATAACCTAAAACTTTGCCAACATCACTTTTTTCATGGAAGTAGTAATTTTTTCCTAAATATATTTTCTATGTCATTCTGCAACCCTAAAACCCATAGCTACCATGTATTTTTACTGAAACCCTAAAACCCATGGCTAGCATGTATTTTTACTATGAATATATCCGTACTACCCCTGTGACACTATTCTTTTTTTGAGGAAGATTGTGAAACTTTTCTGTTGACACATCTTCAGATTCAGAGCCGACATTTGAACAAATGCAACTTGAGGATGATGACTGGTTGGTCAAGCCACCGCAGTCCTCGGGAGCATACACTGCCAATTTCAAGGATGATGAATGGCTAATTAGGCCACTGCAGCCCTCAGGTTTCGATGCTACTGGTCATGAGGATGAAGAGTGGTTGGTCAAGCCAGTGCAGCCCTTTGGTTTGGATTCAGAGTTCCGGTTTATACATGAATTTGCTCAACAAGATGATGCAGGGTCCTTGCACATTTATGTCAATGACAAGAATGAGGCTGATTTCCAGTATGTCAAGGACATACTTAAGAAATCCGGATTCAGCTGTGGCGAGGCCGACTGGTATGCATCCAACCAGCCAGTCAGCCCAGTGATCTTTGAGGAGGCAGAATGCTCATGTCAGGAACTCGACATGGACAACGATGGGCCTCACAGTATTGTCAGGCGCATGCTCCTGTTTGATCTCATCAATGAAGTCCTACTGGACATCTATGACTCTTCCCTGGTCATCGGTCCATGGCATTCACGCTTTGACTCGCGCACCAGGCCGATACCCATGGGGTCTCATGTCCTTGAGGAGGTGTGGGCAAACGTGAGCTACTACCTGAGCTTGCAGTGGAAGGCAGACCAGACGGTGGACGACATCGTGGCGCGTGATGTTATGAGTAAGGACAGTTGGATGAACATGGTGTATGATGCAGAGTATGTCGCTTTGGACATGGAGGATCTGATGGTGGATGACCTTCTGGATGATGTTGTTCTTCAGATAGTGTTAGTGTCTATCGGCGAATGACTGTTCTAGCAGACCAGCACTGTGCTACTGCACTTTCTGTGCAGATCATTTTACCATAATTGTCGTCCTGGTAAATGTAGTATATATTAGCAAATAGCAATGCATAGATATTGGTCGACATAGAGAGCATAATAGACATGAAGGAGCTAGCAGATGCCTGAATGAAACATTTGACAGGCAATTCTTTCTGAATCTGATGTGCGTGAATTATACTCATTCTATTATATACCTGTGAATTGTAATGAACTGTCATGACTCATGAGTTCTTTATAGTCGATATTGGTATATGATGTGGTGTCCTCACTAGCTGACTGTCCTAACTCCTGAGTCCTAATATCTATGATGCATGAACGCGTCAAGGAGGCAGTGAGTCCGTGTTGGACACGGATACGGCTCGGATGCGTATTTTTCATGTCTCAGAAAGTTGCTAGGCGAAAAAAAAGAAAATTCATTTCAGACCGTATTGGACACAGTTTGACACAAACTAGACACGGGTCAACCCATTTACATGTGATGGCCCAACAATATCACCTTTAACCCTACAATCTGCCCTTTCTCATACGTCTCTCTCCCCTCCCAGATGCAGTCGCCTCTATGCTCTCCCTCACGCTCTTGCATCTCTCGACGACCTCCTTGCTCCGGCGAATGGCATGGCCTCCCTTCTCTTGCGAGCAGCAACGTGAGTGACACGACGCCTCACTCGACCAGATCGTCACCCCTCTCAATGTCCCTCTCAAGTGGCTCCCTTCTCCTACGCCTTTGTCGGCAACCGGCAGTGAGCCCCTTCGCTGGTGATCGACCTACCCACCGACCCTAGTAACAATGGCGGAGCCAGGATAAATTGGGAGCCTAGGCGGGATTTACCATAGCTAATAAGTGGTAACAAGCTAATATACACATGACATAAGCAAAATCGAGCTTAAGCTAAAAACATGATTCAATACACATATGAATTGGATAGATAAAAAAGACAATGAAACATACCATAAATGTGCTAATCATGCATACAAAGTAAATTCATTTTCCGAGTCTTCATGGCTGGAGTCCATCATTTGCAAGGCTTCCTGCATCAACCAAAAACCTCCTCATTTCTGAAATTTGACAACTATCAGGACGTATCAATCACAATTCACAATTCTGAAATTCACAATTCAGTGTATTACAAATCACAATTCAGTAATTCACAAGTAGCAGTGTTAGTGTATCACAAATTGTCAAATTCAGTATTTCAGTAATTCAGAAAATGAAGAAAGGAGAAGCAGTGGAGTCTGTACTCTGGAGCTAAGATATATATTTTGGATTATTACCAACGTAATTTATATAATTAGATATTTTTGCTTTGGCATATAGAATGTAGTGGAGAGTACATGATGTGCAACAAAATATCTTGCCGCATAGGGCTAATTAAGGTGGTGTTTGGAATGGCTTATTTTTGGTGCCTTATGACTAAAAACACTGTAGCTGACTGAAAAAAATACTGTAGCTGATAGAGTCTTATTTAACATAATTAAATTTAAAAAAAATTGAAAAATATAAAAAATATGTTAGCCCATCACAGACGACGCAAACGAATACGAGAAATAAAAACCGACAAAAAAGCTCAAAAAAAGTTAAAAAATCAGAAAAAGACGAAATTATGAATAGTGCAAAAATAAGCTTAAGCTATATTGAACGGTGCCTAAGATGTAGCACCCTATCCAATTTGGGACAATTAATGCAGGTGCATGCAGTGATTTCTCCGTGAAAATTGATGGCATGTTTCTCGACAAAGTATAGTTTTGCTCATCGCCCCGAAGCGCCACCAGATTGAGCACTTGAAAGAATAATAACCAGGAGATACGGCAAAGAAGTGAAGAACTGATGAATAGGTTGCCGAGAACTGATGAGAAATTGAAGACCAAAAGATTATGGACTTAATTACAGTCTGACAGATGGGTCCAGGCTCAAGAAATACACTCATGTAAGGCCTGTTTTTTTCGGCTACGACTTATGACTTTTGGCTGAAATTTTTGAATTTTGGCTGTTTACAGTATAGATTACGGAGAGATAAATACTCACTTGCGATTTTGATTGGTACAGATGTTAGGTTTTTAACGTGTAGATCGTTTAACTTGTAGACCTCCGGTTGGTACCTTGTGTGTTGGTTCCATGGTGCTCTACTAGTGATTGGTGGCTTGTTATCTCTAGTCAAGTATTGTTTACTACTGATGAATGGATGCTACGGTTGTGAGCACTTTGTGGGTTACCTGTGTGGTTGACGGTGGGTTTGGCTTCGGGAAAAGATCAAGGGTGGCTTGGGGTGGTCGCCCTCTGGCTTGTAGCTGTCGCTCCCTCGGTGGTGTGGACGTCGCCTGGTGATGACCTCCTCCTCCTAGGGCTGACGGTCTTGGGCTTGCGGTCTAACTTCCTACTATCGCCGCCCTCCGGTCAGCTCGTCTGGCCTTTGTCTTGTGGTCTGGCTTCTTGCTCCTGGTCGGCTTGCCCTGATGTTGGCCTGGTGGTGGCCGGCTCTGTGGCTGCTGTGCTTGTTCCTGCTTGGGGAAGATGGTGGCCGCCGCCTTGCTTCCGCCTTGCCCGTGGTTGACTTGTCCCGATGTTGTCTTGGTGGTGGCTGGTGATGCTGGGCGGTGGAGTGAGGGTTTGGGGATGGGGATGGGGATGAATGGCCTGCTGGAGCCGTGGTCTTCTCCCTTCCCTTTGCTTTCGGTTGGTTTGGGGGAATGAGAATAGATGCAGTGGGGCTTGCTCTGTTCAGATATTTCTTCCATTCTCTGTTGGCTATGCGTGATGTTTGGCTTGAGGCGGTGCTATCTGGTTGTGTGATATCTCTGGCTGTGCTGTGCTGGGCTTGACCCTCTCGGCTGTGTGCCTGCTCTCTGGACTGTGGGGTGCTGCCGTCCATGGGATTGTGGTGATGCTGGTCCTTCGGTTGCTATGTGGGATTTAAAATATGATGGTTTATACTGGTTGGTCTCTAAAATAAAACAGGTTTGTTTTGCCCGAGTGATGAGCCTACGGTTGTGAGAGGTGCCGACTGGCCCCCGGACGGTCAGGTATCTCTGTGAACGGATTACCCTGCCCGACTTAACCTTTCGGGCTCTGACGGCACATTTTTCTATTTATTTTCTAACTTCGCTTACTTTTATTCGTTCTTTTGTTCGGTCTTTTTCGGTATTAAAATAATAGTTTGCTCACAAAAGAAATAACGGTGAGGTGGCGGTTCAACGACGATTCCGAATGTATGAAATGACCTTAATGTATTTGGACTTTCTCTTAGTATTGATGTCTAAATGATACTGCATGTTATCTAAATGTAAATGCTATTCTTTGTTAATTCAGACGTAATTGAATGTGTATGAGATGGATTTGATGTAAACTGGATCTTGCACTTCCTGGCTAAATACAATTATATTGCAATTGCTTATTCCTAGAGATGATTATTTTGGTTGAGACATGAATTTGCATATTTGTTGTAATTCGGATTGTCGCTATTATGCAATGCAAATTGTAATATCTTTATTTGGCTTGTTACCAGTTCTAATTACCGCTCAATTGATGTAATTTATTTTACCAGATATTGATTGTGATTAAATACTGTTGTAATATGAACAATTTATATGTTTTAATTGAGTTACAATTTATTAGTGTCCTCGCCGTTAAAGTACTAAATGCATTGCAATTGTTATCACTCGATAAATTCCAATTATACAATTTCGTAGAAAGTTTTAAATCCCTTCGTATTTTAGCTCATTAGTTGCTTAATTAATCCTACTTAATGTCATGACTCGCCGGTTAGGGTTAATTAATGACGTGGGGCATTTCAGGTGGCACTGTCCTCCTGCAAGGATTTAACAGGAGTTTGACTCCCATGCACCGGTTGAGCAAGAAACGACCGAGCTGTGTGGCGGTGAGAGGGTGAGCGCGCGAGCGGCGGTGCGCGGAACGAGGGAGGAGTAGGGGGAGTGAGACCGACTGGTGGGACCATGAGTGCAGACTGGTGGGAACATGCTGGGAGCAGCACTGCAGCAGCCGTAAAATCGGCAGGCGAGAGAGCGACGCGTGTGTCGGCGAACGGGGTAAGGCGGTGGAGAGGCGCCCACGCGTGCGACCGCGCTAGAAGAAAGGAGAAGGCGTAAATGCCAAAAGAAGAAAGCGCATTTCGCCAGGAACTTGCCAAATTGGGAAGGGAAAGGAATTCAAACAAGATTTCAAATAAAGTTCAATTTTTCTGAATTTTTCAGGTTATTTCAGACTAGTCCTGGCTGTGCTTCAAGCTTGAACCTGATGCCAATTTCAATGCCTAAACCCCTCTGCTTCTTTCGACAGGCGCGTCGAGGAGGGGTTCGAGAAGGCTGCGGAGTCCGGCGAGGCTGGCCATGGCTGCAGCTGCGGCTCCGGCTGCAAGTGCAACCCCTGCAACTGCTAAGGAGAAGGTGATCTGCGACTCGTACGCATGCATCATCATGCCTATCTAAGAGGCCTTCCAGTGTGATGCCCCAGGTGTTCGTGTGTGTGCGTTTGCCTGCCCTATGCTAATGTCTATCCTTTATCAGTGTGTGCCCTGTGCTCTATCTGTGCGTGCCCCCATGTTGTTGAGTAAATCATTGTTCTATCTGGTGAAATATTTCTAGAAGAATTAACTGGGAGTTTGCATGAAGAAGAGGTATTTTTACCAAGGTGATCCTAGAACTAGAGGAAAAAAATTATGGTTACAAATTTTACAAGATAGGGATAGAATAATAATTAATCTAAAAGCTAAGATATATATTTTGGATTATTACCAACGTAATTTATATAATTAGATATTTTTTGCTTTGGCATCTAGAATGTAGTGGAGAGTACATGATGTGCAACAAAATATCTTGCCGCATAGGGCTAATTAAGATGTAGCACCCTATCCAATTTGGGACAATTAATGCAGGTGCATGCAGTGATTTCTCCGTGAAAATTGATGGCATGTTTCTCGACAAAGTATAGTTTTGCTCATCGCCCCGAAGCGCCACCAGATTGAGCACTTGAAAGAATAATAACCAGGAGATACGGCAAAGAAGTGAAGATTATGGACAGATGGGTCCAGGATCAAGAAATACACTCATGTAAGGTATGTTCTTTTCGGCTGCGACTTATGGCTTTTGACTGAAATTTTTGAATTTTGTCTGTTTACGGTATAGATTACGGAGAGACAGATACTCACTTGCGATTTTGATTGATACAGATGTTGGGTTTTTAACGTGTAGATCGTTTAACTTGTAGATCTCATCTTGATAAAATACTCCGTTTAAAAGTTAGATACTATAATAAAAACTAAAAACAGTCGGCTTGTGAGGTAAAGAACAGGCCGGCCTCAGCTACTAAGACTTTTCAGAAAGGCCCATAACAATAAGCTAAACTCAAGCAAGCACTTGATTTGGAACGGGGTACTGTTACATGCCGAGAGCTGGTGGTCGTTGGAGCCGCATGTGGTGAAGGCTCGTTTCTTTTCCGTTTCGGCTAGTTTTTTATTTCTATTTTTGATTTTTTAATAATTATTAATTATTAGACTAATAAATCGTAACTAAGACACATAAGTAGTAACTTAAAAAAATAGACAGAGTTAGTTTCGATATTGGAGTAGAAGGAGCTCGAATTTACTATTTTTCTTTTTCTTTTCCGAGGAATCGATGAAGCACGCGAACTAATTAAGAAGTTAGAGCTCGCGGCTAACTACAGAAAAGAGGCAAGTGAAATTGGGGCCGTGGCGAAAGAAGGTAGCTAGGCACACGGTGGCGCAACGTTGGCTTTCCTAGATCGAGTTTGTATAGTAGGTGCTCCAAGTTGTGTCGTGGATGGCGGCGGTGATGACGAGTTTGCCGGAGCCGTAGAAGAGAGGTGGTGGGGCGGCCGGCCAGTGGGTGTGGACAACTAAGCAAACACAGTGCACACATCTTAAACCTAATCCAAAAGCTAGGAAAATTGTTAAAATAAAACGGGAACTTACAAATGTATAGCTAACTCTTTGGACTAATTATAGATCTTGTTTAAAAAGATGTATTATTTAAAAAATTAATTACTATAACATAAAGTCAAGTCTAAGAAGAATCCATGTCCCTTCCGTGAAAGTTAATCTTTAGGGACTGTCTATATAAAGTCTAAGAAGAATCAAAGGCGCATCAAATTAATTAACAATCATCGCACTTTGGTGGCTAGCAGAGCGGTCGCCATGTAGTAGTACATATCCATATAAAGTTAATCTTTAGGGACTGTCTATACATGCCTCAGCTAAATTGATCAGTCGAATTTTGGACCGCTAGACGATGATTGAACCATCTAGACCTGAGATCCAAGTCCGTCTCTTCAGGACTCAAATTCTCCACTCGAGCTCCCTCATTCAACCGTCCATGGCTGCCACTCCACAGCCCTTGCTCGCATCACCAACTACACGACGCCGCGCCGGTGCCGGCGGGTCCACTGGAGCTCTAACTTCTCTTCTTCCTCCCTCCAACCTTTCCCCTATCCTCTACTCCATCCCCTCCTATGCCTCCCGATGCCACGATCGCCGTCGGCATCCATCTCCCACGCCCCGCCTTCTTTCTTATCTCAGGCGGCCACTGCCGTCGAATACACCACATTCTCCTAATATACTTTTGGTCTTTTTGTCCCCGTCAACCTCCACTGCCCTCTCCCAAGCCCTCGGCCGTCCTAGCCTTTCTCAAAATCCAAGCTCCGGTGAACCCTGAAGCCTAACCCGCTGAACCCCACCCTAATTTACTGTTGTTGGTGCCAGAGAAGACGGCGAATCGCCGGTCAAAGCATGAATCTTCAAGGAGATCAGAAGGTTAGAAATTTGATTGATTTCACAAAAAGTTTACTCGAGTGATGTATAGCAATTGTGTTTACTTTATTACTCCCTCTGTTTAGAAATATATGGCGTTTTAGAAAGCATGCAATCAAGCTTTCTTAATTTTTACTATTAATATATAAACAAAGTGTGATGTAATTAGCTTTCAAACAAAGCGTCTTTTTAAAATAGAATCTATAAGTTAATTAGAGTACACACTATCACTACTACAAACACAGGCTATACTGGACGGGTACATCACAGACGGTTCATACGAAACCGTCTGTGCTTAAACTATCACATACGGTTTATAATAGCAACCGTCTGTGATGTTTTCCTGCACGGTTCTTAATACGAACCGCCCGTGATATCGAGACAACACGACGGTTCGTGTCAACAACCGTCAGGAATTTCCTGACGGTTCTTAATATGAACCGTCTGTGGTAATCGAGACAACACAGACGGTTCGTGTTAATAACTGTCTGTGGTAATCGATCGATCACATTTATCGTATGATCGAGCTATACTGAGATTTACATTCCATGGAAGTTTAAATTCAAGGCAAATTTATTACAAAAGTCCAAAAAAAAAAGAGATTCCCATATTTGAATCTTCTAGGCTTCATATGCTTCTTCTTCGACTTCTGGAGTTGGATGATCAGCCGTTGAGTTCTCGAATGCTGTCAAGACTGTCCTTGCCCTCTCTAGTTCCTCCTCTAGCCTGTGCAAATCATTAGCATGACCCATAATCTCAAAGAGGATACCATGATAAGCTTCCTCAGAATCGGCCGATTCTGCTTGATCAGCAAGGTTATCCATGTGTCTCTCCAATGTCGCAAGAGCTTCTTCCGCTTTGTGCACATTGTAGAGAAGAACGAGGCTGAGGGCGGTTTCCCTTTCATGAGCGGCAACGAGACATCTCCGTCGACGGCGGAGGATGAGGTCCAGCTGACGGATGGAAGCGAGTCGAGGAAGGAGAGCAGTGCGTGAGCGGAGGAGCTGCTCCAGACGTAAATTGTTGGCTGCCTGTGTAAGGTTGCGGCCGAACAACTCATGATGGATAGATGAGAGAAAGGAGATCAAAAGAATTTCAAATGCCATTATTCAGAAATGTGGTGAAGAAGATGATCAGGAAGAGGACAATTTAGAAGAGATGTGGTAGCAAGGAATTATACACCGCGTTGCATATAAAACCAGAATGGTGTGGAAGTTTAAGGCCGCTCGAATATTAACAAAGCGGAGTAGGGCGCGAACATTTAAGTGTAATCACAGATAGTTCGTATTCCAAACCGTCTCTGCTATTAATATCACAGACGGTTCGTATTACGAACTGTCTCTGATATGTGACTTATCACAGACGGTTCTTATTACGAACCGTATCTGATATGTGACTTATCACAGACGGTTTGTAATCCGAACCGTCTGTGATGTATCAACACGTCACCGGTCCGCAGCATATCCCCCAGGACCCCGATCTCACCCGTCCATTCTCTCCGCATCGAATGGCAGGCATCGTTCTCCTCCCCACCTCGCCCCTTATTAACCCGCTCTCCTCTCCTACTCGAAGAACCAATACCACCAGTACTACTCCAACTCATTTGTGCGGCAAGGGTAAGAAGGCTTCGCAAGAGCAAGATGGAAAGGAGAAGGCCAAGATGGAAAGGAAGAAGGCCGGCATGGAAAGGAAGAAAGCAATGTCAATGACAATGGCAAGATGGAAAGGAAGAAGGCAATGTCAATGGCAATGGCAAGATGGAAATGAAGAAGGCCGCATAGAAGCTAAAATAGTATTCGCTGCGCTTTTGTTTCTGCTACTTGAAAAAAATTTCGCACCACTTGTTTTAGATTGTAGTTTAATGTAGTGTAAGCATTTTCTGAATTTGTAGCCATGAAGTTTATCTTTGTAAATTTAGAAGTGTCCTCTTATGTATGCAGTGCTATGGGTAACCTACCGACCATGAAGTTTATCTTTCGCACCACTTGTTTTATGATTTGCGAAATGGATGTTTTATGTTTGTGAAATGAATTGAGATGTGAATTGGATGTATACATGTACATGTTGATCTGCTTGTTTCAGAGGGCATAACTAGCATTTCCTGAGGCTAGCCAATAAACAGAATAGATTTAGGGGTAGAAGAGAAGATCACAGACGGTTTTTAACTATAAACCGTCGTGATAGTTGATAATCACGCACGATTTTAACTAAAATCATCGTGATATTTACACCACGACGGTTCGAAGCCGCCTCGTGATGACCTCGTATCATTACTGACCCATAAATTCAGACGGTTCACAAAACTGTCTGTGATGATATTTCTGAACCATCTATAATACGGTTTTCTGTAGTAGTGTATAGCGATTTTATCTATATTTACTAAAATCACATGTGAGTGTCTTCCTCTCCGTACTCTCTCTCGCGTGCACGAATAACCAAAATTCAAAATTTTCAATCAAAAACTATAAACCGCATCGTAAAAGAATATGCCTTAGCTTGCTTTCAACAGTCGTTTTTGGGTTTGCATGCATGCATTAATTGTGTGCATGAGTCCATTAATTAATATTTACAACGAATTTAGCTCGGTGCGTGGTGCCCGCAGATAGCCATGTATAGGGCCAAGCACCACCGCCACGTGCCTCGTTAATCCAAGCAAACAACTCACAATTAGTTACCGTAATTGGTGTGTTCATATGGAATCCTTCTCCATCGAGCTCTCGTCCTATCTTCTTCCCCACAAGAAGATCGATAGTTCTTTGAGTTGCTTGCATAATTAATCCAACACTAATGGATATAACCTTTTGAGTTCTTTGTCACGCACGATTGTTCATTGTCCGGTTTCCTTGAAATCACTTGCCCTTTAGACTGTTGAAGGCGAGAGGAGATCGTGACTTTCTCGCTTCTCGTTTGGGTAACGATTTGATTTTTCTATGTTTATTAATTTAATTAGAGATTAGAGTTGAGATTAGAGAAAAAGTGAAAAGTATTCGTTAGAGAAAAGACTAGTATATCGGCTAATCTGCTATATTGTTCTCCTGTAATTTTGGGTACTATATGAGAGTAATTTAAAAATATCATCTACTACATAATTGTAGAGAAATTCGATAGTTTTTCGTACAATATTTATTTATGTTGATCAGATAAATAGATTTTAAGATATGAATTTTGTAATCCGACTATCTTGTAACTTTATCATCTTCTAGTACAATATATTAATATGTAGATTAAAATTACTGGATGGAATATTGGATGATTTATCTACATAAAAGATATAGATAATTAAGGGTTCTAGAGATCCCATGAACATGATCTTAAATCCAGATATTTTTCTAGAAATATCTTAGATATTTTTCTAGAAATATCTTAGATATTTTTCTAGAAATATCTTAGATATTTTTGATGCTTTATTTGAAAGAATTTGATGGTGCCAATTGTCATAAATCTAGTGGTCACAAGAATTTATATAATCCTTCCAATCCAAAATATACATCATTTGGGAGAGTTGGTTTTGCTTTATAAATATTTATATTTTATTTTTCGGAAGCAATATGTTCGTCAAAGTGCCCATGTTGATTGTTATTCTTGGAGAGAGGTAAATCACAAATAAAGACAACATATGTCAAAAACAAAAATATGTACTACTTCTTTTTCTATGTGTGTGAAAAAACATCATTTAATATGCTAACATAGAAAATAAGAAAAGAGAAGTGGGTTAAAATTAATATCTATTTAAAATAAAGTGCACACTTGTGTTGTCAACTAAAGTTGCCGAAGCCAAAAAGAACAAGCCTACATATCTAAAGAATTAACTACTAGCTAGCAGTATATGTAGCAAACATAGCCTCAACAAATTAAGATGAAAAGCATGGTTATGTGAGGTATCATGGCATGGCATGTGAATCTATCCGAGCCATATATCGCCACTGAGCAGCATTAGAACATGAAGCAGCCAGTCGATCTCAGCAGGCACCTTGCCTCAAGTAGCTAGCTAGTCAGACCACGTGAGGCAGGACGGCAACAAGAGATAACAACTTGTCGAAGGTGTCGACGTCCGTGCCAGGGATCGGTGGAACACTTGCCTGCGATGCCTGATGACATCGCAGTACATACCCCAGCTCTGGAAGTGACATGAGAAGTTCGTTACCGTCTCAGTCGTCGGGCTGCCCATTAAGTAGAGCAGGTATCTCCGCAGCTTGGGAAAACGGATGGCCTCCGGGAACATAACGCAGCTCTTGGCGAGGACCTCCCTGAGAACGGCCATGCCTCCTGGGTTGTGAGGGTGGCGGCTCAGTGTCTTGTACAACTCGAGCACCGACCCCTTCCCAAAGCGGAGAGTATCCACATTGATCGTCATCCCGGTGTTGTGGTAACCTGACCCGAACGGTAGAGACACCACCGTGTACCTGTCCTCCTGGACGTGCTGAGGCACACCATCCTGTGTATGATCCGAGGGTGGGCGTCGTTGAACATGTACCAAATTCTGTTGGATTTGAAGGGCTCAAGATAGAGGTTGGGGTACGAGAACCACAACCATACCCTGCCGTGTTGGTGCTCATCTTCCAGATCACTGCTACCCAAGGGTACACAATGATCTCAAATGTCCTCGTAGGCACAGGCTTGCCTCGAACTTTTCATTTGTTGCTTCTGTGATCCTGCTTATGATCGCCGCAGTCACTGATGCATACGTGCTCTCCTCTCCCCACCTCGCCCCTTATTAACCCGCTCTCCTCTCCTACTCGAAGAACCAATACCACCAGTACTACTCCAACTCATTTGTGCGCGGCAAGGGTAGGAAGGCTTCGGCAAGAGCAAAATGGAAAGGGAGTAGGCCAGCATGGAAAGGAAGAAGGTCGGCATGGAAAGGAAGAAAGCAATGTCAATGACAATGGCAAGATGGAAAGGAAGAAGGCAATGTCAATGGCAATGGCAAGATGGAAATGAAGAAGGCCGGCATAGAAGCTAAAAATAGTATTCGCTGCGCTTTTGTTTCTGCTACTTGAAAAAAATTTCGCACCACTTGTTTTAGATTGTAGTTTAATGTAGTGTAATCATTTTCTGAATTTGTAGCCATGAAGTTTATCTTTGTAAATTTAGAAGTGTCCTCTTATGTATGCAGTGCTATGGGTAACCTACCGACCATGAAGTTTATCTTTCGCACCACTTGTTTTATGATTTGCGAAATGGATGTTTTATGTTTGTGAAATGAATTGAGATGTGAATTGGATGTATACATGTACATGTTGATCTGCTTGTTTCAGAGGGCATGACTAGCATTTCCTGATGCTAGCCAATAAACAGAATAGATTTAGGGGTAGAAGAGAAGATCACAGACGGTTTTTAACTATAAACCGTCTGTGATAGTTGATAATCACAGACGATTTTTAACTAAAAATCATCTGTGATATTTACACCACGACGGTTCGAAGCCGCTCGTGATGACCTCGTATCATTATCGACCCATAAATTGACGGTTCACAAACCGTCTCGTGATGATATTTCGAACCATCTATAATACGGTTTCACGTAGTAGTGTATAGCGATTTTATCTATATTTACTAAAATCACATGTGAGTGTCTTCCTCTCCGTACTCTCTCTCTCGCGTGCACGAATAACCAAAATTCAAAATTTTCAATCAAAAACTATAAACCGCATCGTAAAAGAATATGCCTTAGCTTGCTTTCAACAGTCGTTTTTGGGTTTGCATGCATGCATTAATTGTGTGCATGAGTCCATTAATTAATATTAACAACGAATTTAGCTCAGGTGCAGGGTGCCCTGCAGATAGCCATGTATAGGGCCAAGCACCACCTGCCACGTGCCCTGTTAATCCAAGCAAACAACTCACAATTAGTTACCGGTAATTGGTGTGTTCATATGGAATCCCTTCTCCATCTGAGCTCTCTGTCCTATCTTCTTCCCCACAAGAAGATCGATAGTTCTTTTGAGTTGCCGGTGCGAATTAATCCAACACTAATGGATATAACCTTTTGAGTTGCTGTCACGTACGATTGTTCATTGTCCTGGTTTCCCTTGAAATCACTTGCCCTTTAGACTGTTGAAGGCAGAGGAGATCGTGACTTTCTCGCTTCTCGTTTGGGTAACGATTTGATTTTCTCTATGTTTATTAATTTAATTAGAGATTAGAGTTGAGATTAGAGAAAAGTGAAAAGTATTCGTTAGAGAAAAGACTAGTATATCGCTAATCTGCTATATTGTTCTCCTGTAATTTTGGGTACTATATGAGAGTAATTTAAAAATATCATCTACTACATAATTGTAGAGAAATTCGATAGTTTTTCGTACAATATTTATTTATGTTGATCAGATAAATAGATTTTAAGATATGAATTTTGTAATCCGACTATCTTGTAACTTTATCATCTTCTAGTACAATATATTAATATGTAGATTAAAATTACTGGATGGAATATTGGATGATTTATCTACATAAAAGATATAGATAATTAAGGGTTCTAGAGATCCCATGAACATGATCTTAAATCCAGATATTTTTCTAGAAATATCTTAGATATTTTTCTAGAAATATCTTAGATATTTTTGATGCTTTATTTGAAAGAATTTGATGGTGCCAATTGTCATAAATCTAGTGGTCACAAGAATTTATATAATCCTTCCAATCCAAAATATACATCATTTGGGAGAGTTGGTTTTGCTTTATAAATATTTATATTTTATTTTTCGGAAGCAATATGTTCGTCAAAGTGCCCATGTTGATTGTTATTCTTGGAGAGAGGTAAATCACAAATAAAGACAACATATGTCAAAAACAAAAATATGTACTACTTCTTTTTCTATGTGTGTGAAAAAACATCATTTAATATGCTAACATAGAAAATAAGAAAAGAGAAGTGGGTTAAAATTAATATCTATTTAAAATAAAGTGCACACTTGTGTTGTCAACTAAAGTTGCCAAGCCAAAAGAACAAGCCTACATATCTAAAGAATTAACTACTAGCTAGCAAGATATGTAGCAAACATAGCCTCAACAAATTAAGATGAAAAGCATGGTTATGTGAGGTATCATGGCATGGCATGTGAATCTATCCGAGCCATATATCGCCAATGGAGCGAGCATTAGAACATGAAGCGACCAATCGATCTCGGCGAGCACCTTGCCTCAAGTAGCTAGCTAGTCGGACCACGTGAGGCGTGACGGCAACAAGAGATAACAACTTGTCGAAGGTGTCGACGTCCGTGCGTGGATCGATCGAACACTTGCTGCGATGCTCGATGACATCGCGAGACATACCCCACTCGGAAGTGACATGAGAAGTTCGTTACTGCCTCGATCGTCGGGCCGCCCATTAAGTAGAGCGGTATCTCCAGACTTGGGAAAACGGATGGCCTCCGGAACATAACGCACTCTTGGCGAGGACCTCCCTGAGAACGGCCATGCCTCCTGGGTTGTGAGGGTGGCGGCTCAGTGTCTTGTACAACTCGAGCACCGACCCCTTCCCAAAGCGGAGAGTATCCACATTGATCGTCATCCCGGTGTTGTGGTAACCTGACCCGAACGGTAGAGACACCACCGTGTACCTGTCCTCCTGGACGTGCTGAGGCACACCATCCACAGGTATGATCTGAGGGTGGGCGTCGTTGAACATGTACCAAATTCTGTTGGATTTGAAGGGCTCAAGATAGAGGTTGGGGTACGAGAACCACAACCATACACTGCCGTGTTGGTGCTCATCTTCCAGATCACTGCTACCCAAGGGTACACAATGATCTCAAAATGTCCCTCAGGTAGGCACACAGGCTTGCCCTCGAACTTTTCATTTGTTGCTTCTGTGATCCTGCTTATGATCGCCGCAGTCACTGATGCATACGTGCTCTCCTCTCCCCACCTCGCCCCTTATTAACCCGCTCTCCTCTCCTACTCGAAGAACCAATACCACCAGTACTACTCCAACTCATTTGTGCGCGGCAAGGGTAGGAAGGCTTCGGCAAGAGCAAGATGGAAAGGGAGAAGGCCAGCATGGAAAGGAAGAAGGCCGGCATGGAAAGGAAGAAAGCAATGTCAATGACAATGGCAAGATGGAAAGGAAGAAGGCAATGTCAATGGCAATGGCAAGATGGAAATGAAGAAGGCCGGCATAGAAGCTAAAAATAGTATTCGCTGCGCTTTTGTTTCTGCTACTTGAAAAAAATTTCGCACCACTTGTTTTAGATTGTAGTTTAATGTAGTGTAATCATTTTCTGAATTTGTAGCCATGAAGTTTATCTTTGTAAATTTAGAAGTGTCCTCTTATGTATGCAGTGCTATGGGTAACCTCACCGACCATGAAGTTTATCTTCGCACCACTTGTTTTATGATTTGCGAAATGGATGTTTTATGTTTGTGAAATGAATTGAGATGTGAATTGGATGTATACATGTACATGTTGATCTGCTTGTTTCAGAGGGCATGACTAGCATTTCCTGATGCTAGCCAATAAACAGAATAGATTTAGGGGTAGAAGAGAAGATCACAGACGGTTTTTAACTATAAACCGTCTGTGATAGTTGATAATCACAGACGATTTTTAACTAAAAATCATCTGTGATATTTACACCACAGACGGTTCGAAAGCCGTCTGTGATGACCTCGTATCATTACTGACCCATAAATTCAGACGGTTCACAAAACTGTCTGTGATGATATTTCTGAACCATCTATAATACGGTTTTCTGTAGTAGTGTATAGCGATTTTATCTATATTTACTAAAATCACATGTGAGTGTCTTCCTCTCCGTACTCTCTCTCGCGTGCACGAATAACCAAAATTCAAAATTTTCAATCAAAAACTATAAACCGCATCGTAAAAGAATATGCCTTAGCTTGCTTTCAACAATCGTTTTTGGGTTTGCATGCATGCATTAATTGTGTGCATGAGTCCATTAATTAATATTAACAACGAATTTAGCTCAGGTGCAGGGTGCCCTGCAGATAGCCATGTATAGGGCCAAGCACCACCTGCCACGTGCCCTGTTAATCCAAGCAAACAACTCACAATTAGTTACCGGTAATTGGTGTGTTCATATGGAATCCCTTCTCCATCTGAGCTCTCTGTCCTATCTTCTTCCCCACAAGAAGATCGATAGTTCTTTTGAGTTGCCGGTGCGAATTAATCCAACACTAATGGATATAACCTTTTGAGTTGCTGTCACGTACGATTGTTCATTGTCCTGGTTTCCCTTGAAATCACTTGCCCTTTAGACTGTTGAAGGCAGAGGAGATCGTGACTTTCTCGCTTCTCGTTTGGGTAACGATTTGACTTTCTCTATGTTTATTAATTTAATTAGAGATTAGAGTTGAGATTAGAGAAAAAGTGAAAAGTATTCGTTAGAGAAAAGACTAGTATATCGGCTAATCTGCTATATTGTTCTCCTGTAATTTTGGGTACTATATGAGAGTAATTTAAAAATATCATCTACTACATAATTGTAGAGAAATTCGATAGTTTTTCGTACAATATTTATTTATGTTGATCAGATAAATAGATTTTAAGTTATGAATTTTGTAATCCGACTATCTTGTAACTTTATCATCTTCTAGTACAATATATTAATATGTAGATTAAAATTACTGGATGGAATATTGGATGATTTATCTACATAAAAGATATAGATAATTAAGGGTTCTAGAGATCCCATGAACATGATCTTAAATCCAGATATTTTTCTAGAAATATCTTAGATATTTTTCTAGAAATATCTTAGATATTTTTCTAGAAATATCTTAGATATTTTTGATGCTTTATTTGAAAGAATTTGATGGTGCCAATTGTCATAAATCTAGTGGTCACAAGAATTTATATAATCCTTCCAATCCAAAATATACATCATTTGGGAGAGTTGGTTTTGCTTTATAAATATTTATATTTTATTTTTCGGAAGCAATATGTTCGTCAAAGTGCCCATGTTGATTGTTATTCTTGGAGAGAGGTAAATCACAAATAAAGACAACATATGTCAAAAACAAAAATATGTACTACTTCTTTTTCTATGTGTGTGAAAAAACATCATTTAATATGCTAACATAGAAAATAAGAAAAGAGAAGTGGGTTAAAATTAATATCTATTTAAAATAAAGTGCACACTTGTGTTGTCAACTAAAGTTGCCGAAGCCAAAAAGAACAAGCCTACATATCTAAAGAATTAACTACTAGCTAGCAGTATATGTAGCAAACATAGCCTCAACAAATTAAGATGAAAAGCATGGTTATGTGAGGTATCATGGCATGGCATGTGAATCTATCCGAGCCATATATCAGCAGCTGGAGCAGGCATTAGAACATGAAGCAGCCAGTCGATCTCAGCAGGCACCTTGCCTCAAGTAGCTAGCTAGTCAGACCACGTGAGGCAGGACGGCAACAAGAGATAACAACTTGTCGAAGGTGTCGACGTCCGTGCCAGGGATCGACTGGAACACTTGCCTGCGATGCCTGATGACATCGCAGTACATACCCCAGCTCTGGAAGTGACATGAGAAGTTCGTTACCGTCTCAGTCGTCGGGCTGCCCATTAAGTAGAGCAGGTATCTCCGCAGCTTGGGAAAACGGATGGCCTCCGGGAACATAACGCAGCTCTTGGCGAGGACCTCCCTGAGAACGGCCATGCCTCCTGGGTTGTGAGGGTGGCGGCTCAGTGTCTTGTACAACTCGAGCACCGACCCCTTCCCAAAGCGGAGAGTATCCACATTGATCGTCATCCCGGTGTTGTGGTAACCTGACCCGAACGGTAGAGACACCACCGTGTACCTGTCCTCCTGGACGTGCTGAGGCACACCATCCACAGGTATGATCTGAGGGTGGGCGTCGTTGAACATGTACCAAATTCTGTTGGATTTGAAGGGCTCAAGACAGAGGTTGGGGTACGAGAACCACAACCATACACTGCCGTGTTGGTGCTCATCTTCCAGATCACTGCTACCCAAGGGTACACAATGATCTCAAAATGTCCCTCAGGTAGGCACACAGGCTTGCCCTCGAACTTTTCATTTGTTGCTTCTGTGATCCTGCTTATGATCGCCGCAGTCACTGATGCATACGTGCTCTTGATGTTTTCGTTCTTCACGTTGCCGATAGGGAAACAAAAGTGATTTGTCATTACCTGCATCCAAAAAGCTCCAACAACGACACATGCATTAATTCGAAGTTAATGAAACAGTCAAACTAAAAAGAGCATCTTAGCTAGGTAATTGAAACTTCAATGTACACGCACACATACATATATCATATTTCAAGCTAACTGCAACAAATAGCAACGCTAGGATATTATATACCCGATTTCAAGCTGCAATTAATTAATAGTACTCTTTCCTGAGCTAAACCAATATGCAGGGCGGCAACGACGATCTAGTATGTACCTCTGTAGCACGGACACGTGTCTAAACCGTCGTATCCGTGTCCGACATGGATACGACTCGGCGATGTATCGAGTAATTTTAGAATTAATTTTAATTGCTAAAATTCTCGACTCATGTCGGACACGATAATTACGCGAGTTGAACACGGCCCAGGACAGAGCCGGCCCATCCTGAGACTCAATGTCAACAACACAACCCTAACCCTAGGTCGGCTCCATCCCGAGACCCCCATTCCCCATGCGCCTCGCCAGTTCCGCGTCTTCTTGCTCGCGCCGTCGCCCGCCGGCTCTAGCATCTCGCCGTCGCCTACATCTCCTCGCCGTCGGTTCCCGCATCTCCTCCCGTGCGCCGCTGGCTCCCGCAACTCCTCCCGTGCGCCGCCGGCTCCCTCATCAAAGGCATTTACCAACATTCGGTATTATAGTCATTTATCATCAAGACATACATAGACCAATATAATATGACATTGTTCATGAACCACAACACAAATGAATTCAGGTACCAACTATAGCATTTTGCACATCAAAGCTTTGGTTTGGAACTTTCTTTAATTTTAACAATATTTCTATAGAAGTAGGGTAAAAGCGGGATGTGTGAAATGACGCCAAGCATCTGGTGTCCTGTATGACAAAAAAAATTCCTAAAAGCTAAAAGGTAAGTTTTATATGACGTAGATTAGATCCGCGATGCTATATAGAGCAGAATGTTAGACGACTAAAAGATAACATATACAGAAGATGAGTGTAGCAGAGATGCGGATGCTATGGTGGATTTGTGGTCACACAAGGCGAGATCGCATCCGTAATGATGATATACGTGATAGGGTAAGGTAGCAACAATTAAAGAGAAGCTTGTCCAACATCGATTGAGATGGTTTAGACATCTCTAACCGAGGCCTCCTGAGGCACCGGTTCGTAGTGGAATTTTAAGACATATTAAATACTTAAGAAGAGGTAAAGGCCGACCAAGACTGACGTGGGAGAAAACATTTATAAGAGACTTAAGAGATTGAAATGTATCTAAAGAATTAACTTTAAATAGAAACGCATGAAAGTTAATGATCCACGTACCGGAACCATAAGAAAATTTAGGGGTAATATTTTAGGCTCTCGGCTCAAATGACAGGTTGTACGGCTTAAGAGTTTTTAGGATTTTTGCATTATAGGTTTTCAAGACTCTCGTCTCTTTGAGCTTGAGGAAGTTTCATTCATAGTTTGCCCTAACTTGTTTAGGACAAAAGGTTTTTTATTTTTGTTCTTCTTCTTCTATAGAAATAGGGTGTTTTTTAAAACAAAAATGGTAACCAACCAGTGGGGAATGTTGACAAGTACTTAAAAAATAATTGTGTAGCTCCAGACGCCTCCCGGCCGGATCCGGCCTCTCCGCCGGCGGATCCGGCGTCACCACTGTCTCTCGTGCCTCCGTGCCACGCTGCGCTGCCGCCGCCGCCGCCGCAACCACTCGCCCGGCGCGCTCGCGCGCGCCCGGCCCGCTGCGTCTTGCTCGCCCACCGTCCGTCATCCCGACTGCCTCTCTCTCCCATGCGCTTCTTCACCTCTCTCTCCCGTTGCGCCTCTTCTCGGCCGGCGCGAGGAAGGCGGCGACGTCACGCGCGCAACGAAGCGAGGCGAGGCGAGGCGGGTGGGGCGTGAGGGAGGAGATTGAGGGGAGAGAGCGCACGTGAAAGAGGGAAGGGGGTGAAGAGCCTGAGGCGAGGTCGCGAGGTGGCGAGTGGGGGAGATCGTGCTCGACCTCTGCACGAAGGGCGACCTCTTCTCCCTGGTCTCCGCTCGCGGCAGCCTCTGGGAGGGGTTCTTGGATCGGATCTAGGACGGATGAGACGGAGAGAGGGGAAGAGGGGTTCTATTCTTTTTTTTTAATTTTATTTTCATCTGTGTCCTTTTGAGTCAGTTTTAGTTACTTTTCTCGTAAGTCTTCCGTTGCGTCCATTCAAATCCGTAGTTTTTAATTTTTAGTTCGTCTCAGCCGTGCGAGTCCACAAATTTATTATCAAGTCATAGAAGTGTCGGAATTTTCTTTTGCATGGCAGCAGCCACCGCGCTATTCTCTGAGCCGCATGCAGATCGTAGAAGTCGTTATGATGCCGCCGCCCCGAGCTTTAAAGGCTGCCGCGCGTCCTCTGTGCACTGCGCCGCCGCCTCTTGGGCTTCGATCCGCGTCGTCCTCTTCGGCTTGATTTGACAGTTTATTCCAAGGCTGCACGCAACGACGACATCATCAAGACTCGAACTTTGGATTTCTCTTGTTTTAGTGTTAACTCCTTTTTTAAATACAATGCTATTGCATACGCCTTGTATTTGATGGGGGGTGTTAAGGAGATAGAGTTGTATTAGGATATAGAGTTTGTATTCTATTTCATATATGTCTTATCTCTATGTGGCATATCCTCTTGTACTCTCCTATATATATATGATCCTTTGGGTCTCATATCAATACATAATATTCATAACAATATTTACACAGAAAAAGTAAATTAAATACTGATCGCCAATAGCAAATACAACATAAGAGAGTTGTGATGTCCCTCGGGACATCTGAAGGTCAACAAGTATCTCCGGCTCATGGACATTTGCTTTAGATGCATATTCATGCTTTGCTGCATGCAGCACTGACTCAACATGGTGTTGGTCTTCTTTGCGGCAGCGAAGCAGTACAGCTGGCTCTTTCAACCAGAGCAAGCCCTATATTTTATCGCACAATAGGACTAAATATTTTTTTTGACAACAATACGAAGAAATAAGGAAATGGTATCAGATTGACACATTGCTTACTCAACTCTATGAATTGAATTCACATGAGTTTCCCAAAAAAAATCAAGAGTGCAATCATAAATAAAAATACCATGATTACACATCTAATATTAGAGAAATATTAGGTGAAAATACAAAATCCATTACAGGGTGCAACATATCACAAAAGATAGAAAGCACTGATTCAAGAATAATCACGCTCTGCTAAAATTTTATTCCATTGGGAAATGATAAGGCATAAATTTGCTACGTAAGTTTCCTCTGTTGAAGGGGAAGAAAGGAAAAGGCTCAAAGTAAGGAGTTCAACAGATTACATTTTGTTATCATTTTACTCAACTGAAACTACAGAAAATCTGTAAACACCATCTAGTGGTGCCAAAAAGATAAAACATTGCGTGTGTTTGGAAGAATAACAATTCTAAAGCCTTACAGGTGTACTGAGACCATCGTAGCTAAGCTGGATGTCAAGCCCATCTATTTCCATCAGCCTGGCAAGATCATCGTTTACTTTCTCATGGTCCATTAAATGCATCATTCCTGAAAATACAATTCAGTCCAATTTATCAATACTTCAATAGCAATATGACGTAAACAGAAATTTCTTTCAAATGCATCTATCTGGAAAAAAAATATGCCAGATAAAAAATGACATGGCTAATTTTTGTTTAACAGCATGCTACACGATAAAAGCACATTGCTGGCAAGGATTTGAAACATCCTTGAGCCATGAGGACATCAGGACAGGCAAGCTTCACAGCAGAAAGGCCTTGGGGCATAAAACATTTGACTCCCAGAGGCCATGTTCTAGTGGTCAAGACACATTAACTGTGTGAAGAATGTCTCTTAGCTAGAAAGAGAAATTGGCGCTCAAAATAGAATATTGACCTTACAATTCAAGCATTCTCTCCAAATTTAGGAAATATTGCTCCCTGGCATTCAGAGTTTCAGAGTCATATCAAGAATGCTCTACTGTACCATTTTAAATAACTGGACTAATTATCATTGTGTGTTCCATCAGTAAAAGTTCATACAATTAAGCATTGTACGTTAAGAATTTTGGATTCATGTATCCCAAATACACACCGATACGCCCTTGGGACATTCAGAGTTTTAGGTACTGCACTTTCAATTCAAGGGAAGTGTGGCCAATTCAGGAGTTTCTATGTGGTGAAGACTGTACAAAGCAACTTGTATGCCTAACTGTAAATATCTCTTAACTTGATTGTTAACATTCTTTACTAATCAACAAGTTGAAGCAATACAAATTAATAGTCTATCCATGTATTTCTGGGTGCAAAATGATCTAGCTAATCAAATTATCCAAACTAAAATGAAAAGGCCCTGAGTACAGCATCTACGCACCAAAGGAAAAAGAGAAAGAAGAGCAACACACAACCATAATATTCAACTAAGCGTTAGATCCAAAATACGACAGAATAACTCAATGAACTCTTGCCTGGATGGTACATAATATTGCAGTTTAAAATACTGTCAGAGTTGAACTAATAAAATGCATAAGCTGTTGGTAAGTAGACGGCATTCACTGTTATGAGTTATGACAGCATACACCATCCATGATCCATCACCTACAATTGTAGAGCTTCTGAAAGACTAAAATCACACCATTAAGAAAACTTTGGTGGCGGTGGCATCCCTGGCCTCGCTGGTGGCGGCGCCCCAGGCATCCCAGGCCTCAGAGGGCCCATCGCCGGCAGCGGGCCCCTTATGAACTGCTGCGGAGGTGGTGGTCCGCCGGGGAACCGCGCAGGAGGCGCCCCGAGCGGCCGCTGGAATTGCATCGGTATCAGCGGGGGGCGCCCCATTGGTGGCTGTCTGGGGAACGCCGGAGAGGCGCCGCAAAGGAGGTTGCATGGAGATGGCAGGTGGCGACACGCTGAACTGCTTCGTGCTACTGTGGTTGTCGGGGAGATGGAATGTGTTAGCTAGGGTTGGGGAAGAAATTTGGAGCGTTTGATCTCCATCGTACACTCACCAACTATAATTAATTTGTCCCAATAAAATATGCAAAATGTAATCTAGACAGACTTTTTTTTAAATGTGATGTGAGTTGTGTGTTGTTCTTTAATGCATTTTTTCTAAATTTTTTAGGGTGTCCTACTTTTCTGGAAATCACATTTGAGTGTGCAGCGACAAAGGTTGCTGAAAATTCTAGTTCCATCTTCCATGGCAGATTTTCCTCCTTTTGTTTTCTGAAGAATCTGATCCTGTATTTCTTGCAGCATGCATGCATCAGATATTCAGATCCATCAACTGAACAGTCTGAACTCTCTATGGGCTGTGGCATTTATCCAAGCAAGTAATCTGATGCTTGAAGACACCAGATTGCGACTAGCACAGGGTTCAGTTTGGTAATCCGACCACATATAACCTGCACGCATGCTGTGGAACGGAAATCTTCAGTTTCTGCTATCTTGTTCTAATGCTATATAAAGGACCATGTGACACGGTCTAGATTATAATATGATAAATTATTACAATTTGGATAGGTTATAAATTTTAATTGCAAATTTATCGGATTTTTAGAGCTGTTTGCAAGCCGACTGTTACTATTCGATAACTCGTAGGTGTTTGAGAAATTGACTTCTGCATGAACGTGTGCCAACTGATCGCCATGCATGAATGCATTAATGAGGCCATGCATGCAGTTTGTTCGTTGCATTTGATCTGCTTGCTGCACGTGATGCCATGCTCTTGAGTTGCTTTGATTGTCAGCGTTAATTAATCAGGTAATCTCGCAGAAGTTCAACCGGTGTGGATTTCCGGTTGAACCGACGTTGTGTATAGCTGTTCAGCTGCTGGAGACAGACTTGGTAGACCAGCTTTGTTAGATCAAGGAAGCCTCGAAAACACACGTGAAAAAACACGCCTTAGAATAGGAGAATGTGAACAGCTTTCGATCTAGGAACAGTAACAGTTTGAAGAAAAATTCATAAAGAGAGATATTCGCATTCGTATGTAATTTTAATTTATATAAATAAAATTACTATAGTATATAATTATGATCAAACAGACCCTCTTGAAAAACAAAAACATCTCAAAAACTTTATCAGTCTGAAGAAGAACTTTGACAGCTTTGCCTCTTCCATTAATAAACAGTGTCTCGCATAAAAAAATGGCAGCAACTATTTTACTGTACAAAAGTGCAGATGTAGAACAGAAAAAACAGATGTGGCTGCAAGACTCGTCGCTGCACCGCGTGCTTTCAATTCCCCATTGAGGCGTTCGATCGGAAGTGCAGGTACTAGGTAGTAGCTAGCATGTTCAGCAAAGTTTTGTGAACAACTTTAAAACTTTTGCATAAGTGGCTTCGGTGGTTCGAGTGCAGCACCCAGAATCCTTAATTATTTTATTTTCCTGCATCCTGCGTCCACTCGGTTTGAACATGACGTGTCCGATGATCTAGCTCTAGCTGAATGTAATTAAGGGCGTTTTCGATTCATAGTTTTTGAATTCTAACTTACTATTTTTTAAATTTTATTTTTTCTAGTTGTTTAGTATTTTTTTGGGGTTTTTGTCTTTTCTTTTTTTTCCTTTGCATTGTTCGTGAAGGAATAACCTATTTATGCATCCTCCCAACAAGTTTTATCCTCGCCTTCCAAAAAATGCACCGGCGAATCTGAGATGACTCGAAATAATTTAAGATCAACCAACCACAGTTTTGACTTGCTTGCCAACGCATGTTAATGCCGTCAAAGACTTCCGGTTTAACAAAATTAGAAGATGAAGCCATTTCAACAAATATTGGTTTTCTGGATTGTTGGAAATTAAGTGGTTTTAGCAATATTTTCATTTTAATTCTAATTATAGTTAAGCACAAGAAAGCATATATACAACAATATGAAAATAACATAAAAGTACATGTATTATCTTTC
Organism: Bonia amplexicaulis; assembly: GCA_036346245.1. NCBI lineage: Eukaryota > Viridiplantae > Streptophyta > Magnoliopsida > Poales > Poaceae > Bonia > Bonia amplexicaulis. Next base: position 13,374,188 of record CM070768.1, read on the forward strand.
GAAGCGGATATACAATTCAGAACATTAACATATTACAATATATTCAATAGAAAACACATCTGCACATATAAAATCTGCATAATGCACAAAGTTAATGATTGAAGTATTGCTCTCAGGTGAGGAGTTGCATAAGTTAAAAGAAACTTGGCCTACTTCCACTCTTGTCAAGCCTACTTCCACTCTTGTCAAGTTTTCAATTATCACAGTGATACAACCTTCAAAGATTCTGCTAGTTTAACTAATTCAACTTTACCTTAGTGTAGTATCAATGTCAAGAGCATGCATAAACAACAAATGTCAGTAGAAATCAGACAATAAAGACTGAAATAAGCTACTACAGAGTTCAACTTATATTTGGAAATTGCAGAATAAACACATGTATATGTATTTTCGACAAGATCTAACTACAACAGTAAGTAATACTGAGCAGAAACGACAGCAAAAGCAATTGACAGTGCCACGAACTACACTCTACAGAGATAATAAATTAACATGTAATAAATCAAACTAGCAGAATCAATCTAGTGTATCACTGTGCCTTCAAGTTTGACATATATACTCAATATCCCCATCGAGCAATCTACAAGCCCACAATCTATCTATCATGCAATGGTACTCCCAGTGCCAGGCAAATATCAGGTATTAGAGATGATGAAGAAATGAACTAGCACGACTTACTCATGCATAATAGAGGTAAAAGGAGTAGAGAGCAGTCTCACAGAGCGGTGGCACTCTAAGTCACCGTGATGCAACCGAGCAAGGCTTGTCGCAAAGACAAAGTCCCAGAAAACAAATCGCTAGGAATACCAGAATATCACCAGGAAGGCAATCGGAGATACAAAGCCCAACTGCACAGATCGGAACTCACCAAGTTGTGAGGTCGAGATGCTGCCAGATGCCGTGCAAAGCCAACTCAATCACCCAACTAGATGAATGCAATCGAGGTATCACAGAGCCGGTAGTACGCTGCGCGCTAATGCGCAAACACCATGAGAGTAACTCGGCGCAAACAGCAGGAACCAAGAGCGCCCACAGCATAGAGCAGTCGAAGCCTCGCCGGCGAGAATCACCGAGTTCCCAAAGAGCTCACGAAAGGAAGCTAAGTAGGAGACTAAGCAAAACTCGCCGATTTGTTTCAGATCAATGTGTGTACTCTTGTTCATGCATCGAGAGCACCCTCCCATAGCTAAATTTAAAAGAGAAGGAGGGGATCTTTAGATCGGAGGCGGCGGCGCCGTCGCCCAAACGGGCGCCCAAGCAGAGCGCCTCAAGAGCAGGGTAAGGAGAGGAACGAATGCGCTGGATCCGAGGCGACCGGATGACACGGATCTGAGCCGCCCAGCCTAATCCCTTCTCCTCCCTCTTACAAGTGGGCCCGGAAGGATATTCCTTTTTCTCTTTTCTTTTAATTCGGAAATAGAGAGAAATTCTAGTTTTGCCCAACACTACTGATCGTAATTTCCATTTCCATTTCTTGATCGTAATTTCAGTATCCCATTAAGCAACAAATGCTCCAAAGCAAAGAAAAGATGGGATTTATTTTCGGCATCCCTTCTCGGAAGTCTTCTTTCTTGCCTCGGTTTCATCTTTATTTTCCAATTCTTTATTAGGTAGCATTAAGCTTATTTATGACAGTAAAGCTCGCGGCCAAGAAGCAAGAACCAGGAATCCAGAATAGAAGACGATAAATGAATTGGAATCGCCACGTAGGATCCGAGGGCGAAGGCTAGCCAACAGTTTCCGGGGGAGATCGGATCCAGGGGAGGACGGGGGATAGCCGACGGTGGAGATCCGAGGGCGGAGTGCGAGGCCGCGAGGGTTTACTTCCTTCTCAGAGACGAGAGAGAGTATTTGCTAACCGACGATGTCTTTCAACTCGAATTTGCCTGCTATTGAAGGTACGGCCATGTGTCGTGTGCCAGATGCTATTAGAATTGGGTGTGTCTAGATATCATCTGGATATTTTCTTCGTAACAATTGTTCATATTTGAGATTGTTGGGTTAGAGATCCAACAACCCTATTTTTTAAGGAGGGGGAGATTTTTTTTTTTTGAGGGGGTGGAGGGAGAATTCATGGCCGTTGAATCTCTAATCAAATGGTCACAAATCTAGATGATAGTTAAGAAAAAAATATTCGGATGATGTTTATCAACACGTATTAGAATTAGAGCATGGGAACCGATCCATAGTAGTGTAGGCCTGGTGCATGTACTGCATTGGTTGAGAAACGTTCGAGAGTTTGAACTAGTTCTCGTGAGCATGCTTCTTCTGAAAATCTTTGTGAAGTTTGTCGTGTGTTCATCACCATCAGGTTGCATAACTAGATAATTTTGAATGCCCAAGATCATCTTTTTATTGGCGCTCAAACCCTTGGATATGGGCTGCTGAAATATTTCTGAGTTGCTTGACAGGACCATCACCAGATATGGATATTGTGCTTAGCGGGTTACTACGAAGTACATTGCCAACGGGGCATGATGTTGGCAAACCAGCCATTTCCAGTCCGCAAGTTCCTGGCCCTGCCACTAGTGTGACACCCCAGTCCATGATGATCTATATATGTGTGTGCATATAAAGATGTGGGTTAGTCCCACCTTGCTGACTTAACTTGAGAAGCACTTACATATAAGTCTAGGAGTTCTAATGGTAGTACTCCCGGTTAACTGTTTTGCACGAAGCGTGGACGAAAGTGCAAGCGGGTTGCTACGTTTGCGTGATCTATCCAGAATGGAGTTAGACCTAAGCCAGTTTGGACCCTAAGACGTTACAAATGGTATCAGAGCCGACTCTCGTGGTTACATGGGTCCCAGCAAGTTCCTGGCCCTGCCACTAGTGACCTCTCATGTCCCAGCAAATCAGGGCTGAACCAAAATGGATCCCAGCAAATCAGTCCGCAAGGAAGGGATTTTAATGTAACCTCTCTCTCCCTCTCCCCCCTCCAATCTTTGCTGGTCCGCAAAGCTGAAGTTATGGTTGCATGCTGTGCTGAAAGAACAATATGCCTGGCAATTTTTAGCTATTTTTTTGGTTATGATTGATCCAAGGTGAAGTTGTGTTTATGGTTTATTACACATGGTTTAATCAACACAAAAAGATTAGGCGCTCGTAGTAGGTTTGGAATCTGCAAGTGTTGATCTAGTATAGACTATAGTAGGCATAATGTAACATACTAGCTAGGGTCAGTTTTGTAGGGTTTAAATTACCCGCCGATTTTTGACGAAAATCGGTTTTACTGGCCACCACCGGTATGATTACAAACCGGATCAAAGAAATTTCGGCTCAATTTGAATTGATACCCGGCCCAAACTGGCACATTTGGCCTCCTGTATTCTTTGCCTTTCGTCATGGTGTGAAAAAATCGCTCTCCTTCCCTGGCAGCTGCAGATCACGAGCTCTACCTCTTCCTCCTCTGCTCCTCACTATTCTCTGTCCTGCACCCAAATCAGGGGCGGATGGAGGTGGAGGGCAACGTCCCTAGCAAGTGTCGATGCATCCCGAGCTCCTCCTCTGACTCCTCCCCAAGCTTGTTAGAAATTAATCTTGACTCAATTAGCATGCATGCAAGTAGTAACCGTAGTGGTAATGGCTCCTATTATGGATGCATGCAAAACTGATCTGCATGCATAAGTGGCATGGGTTACTAGTGGCTCCCATTATGGGTGCATGCAAAACTGATATGCATGCATAAGTGGCATGGGTTACTAGTGGGTCTATTTAACCATGTACTTAGCATTTTGATTAATGAGTTGAGGAGGAAAAAGCTGCGGTTGTGCAGCACAAAAATATTGTTTCTTTGCCTCTCTCCCCTGCGTGTGTGTTCACCACTAGGAGTGTGTGCGTTGTTTTATTGGTTTCCAACATTTGGTATCAGAGCCTGGTGAATGCCCAAAATAATGCCGAGAAGAATGGAGATCGTCGACTCGGAGGCGTCAGCATCAGCAAGCGCACCAACGAAGGAGAGTTCCGCGGTGGCGCTTCACTATCCTGTGCTCACAAGGAGCAACTACACGACGTGGGCGATAAAGATGAAGGTATGCATGAAGGCCCAAGATGTATGGGACGCCATCAAGCTCGGCGACGCTGACACACGCAAGGACCAGATGGCGCTGGCGGCCATCTACCAAGGTATTCCTGAAGATATGCTCCTCCTGTTGGCTGAAAAAGAGACAGCCAAAGCCGCGTGGGAGACGTTGAAGACCATGCACATGGGAGCCGAGCGCGTGAGAGAAGCCAAGGTACAGACCCTCAAATCCGAGTTTGAAGTGTCTGCGATGACTGAGTCGAGTCGATCGTTGACTTCGCCATCCGGTAGACAACAATTGTCAACAAAATCAGAGGGCTCGGTGACAAGATGGAGGAGAGCTACGCGGTAAGAAAATTTCTTCGTGCAGTTCCCGCCAAGTTTCTACCAAGAGTCTCCCAATCGAGCGGTTTGGTGACCTCAAGACAATGACAATTGAAGAGTTGATCACCGCTTAAAGGCACATGAAGAACGGTGGGTATCTCATGCTATAGGTGCAGGGGATCAGCACCTGCTATTGACAAGGAGCGAGTGGGAGGCCCGATCCAAGAAGAGTTATGATTTCGACAAGAAGAAGAGCGCCTTTGACAAGACGAAGGTGCGTTGCTACAATTGCCAAGACTATGGACATTTTGCAAGGGAGTGCCACAAGCCGAAGAAGGAGGTGGCTCTTTTTGCTCCAATGGGTGCAGAGGACGAGCCAGCGCTACTTTAAATTCAGCATGAAATCTTTATTTTTATTTGGTGCAATTTAGTTGAGTTCGTGTACGAGTATAAGTGCACGATTGCATTTTGAGTCTTTTGGCACAGTAGGTGTGTTGCATGTGTCATTTATTTGGTCGTGCACGTAGGAGGTGTGTTACATACGTGTGTATAGTCGTATCGTGTTCATGCACGTAGATGTGTCAGTGCATGATGTAATGTGTGTGAGTTCTTGTAGTTGTGTCCAAGTTCTCATGAGTATGCTCTGATGAGAATCTCCGTCGCCGTCAAGTCGCGTCATCGGCGAAAGACAATTGGAGCTGAGGAAGAAGTCAAAGATGTCAGCAGGTTGTGTCACTGGTGGTATGGTCAACAAGAAGAAAAACTCCTTAGAGATGTGTCAGGAGATGGAATTTTGTCTTATGAAGTTTAAAAGTCAAGATTAGGGAGGAGATTGTTAGAAATTAATCTTGACTCAATTAGCACGCATGCAAGTAGTAACCGTAGTGGTAATGGCTCCTATTATGGATGCATGCAAAACTGATCTGCATGCATAAGTGGCATGGGTTACTAGTGGCTCCCATTATGGGTGCATGCAAAACTGATCTGCATGCATAAGTGGCATGTTTTACTAGTGGGTCTATTTAACCATGTACTTAGCATTTTGATCAATGAGTTGAGGAGGAAAAAGCTGCGGTTGTGCAGCACAAAAATATTGTTTCTTTGCCTCTCTTCCCTGCGTGTGTGTTCATCACTAGGAGTGTGTGGTTTCCAACAAAGCTCTCAAGCTCCTGCTCGGCTCCTTGCATGGAGGGCACCAGCGGCGCAGTTGCGGAAACGGTGGCTTGAGAGCTTGGCTCTCAAGCTCCTCCCTAAGCTCTCAATCTCCTACTGGGCTCCTCGCATGGAGGGCACCAGCGGCGCAGTCGTAGAAACGACGGCGGGGGAGAGGCGAGGATGGCGGCCGTGGAAGCTTGCTAAACCTTCATTTCACTGTTTGATTGTTTCTAGGTAGTCCTGAACTAGTTCCCTGACTATTGATTATTACCTCTGTTTGTATCATTTGCTTCTTGCAGGTGGCAAATACCAACTAGTTATGGATACTAGTTCAGCATTTGAACCCCTCGTCTTGTTAGATCTTGTCAGTACTTGTTAGCATGATCTTCTTGCTGTTGGTTAGTTAATTTCTTTTAAGGTTGAATCTTCAACTTAATTTTGTCAGCACCAAGCACTAGGCTGGTACTCAGAAGTTACATGCATGTTTTATGAATGTACATGCATGATTTTTCTCTGGATTTTACATTGATGTTTTATGAATGTACATGAATGTGTCCAAGAATATCAGCCGAAATTCCTCGGATTTTTTCAACCGATTTTATTTGAAATTTGAGTTTCATTTGAAATTTTCAGCCTGAAATTTTCTGAAAATCAGAGCTACGGTCCTACCAAACCACCGGTAAAAATTTAAAACCTGTTTTGTAAACTCTGGTTTAGGTTAGCCTTGGCTAAATGGAGCTTTGATTAATTAATTAATCAATGTGAAAACAAAACTAATGTTTCTGAATGAAGAAGTCCATGTTGTTGAGCTTTTTATGTGACTGTTCAGTTCACTCGTGATGAACGAAAGATGTATGCATAGTTAAATGCTGATGCTTTTATGTATGTTTGACTCAGATGAAATGGAGGACAAGTATGGTTTCATTTTTTCTTGCAGCAAATGCTTCTTTCGGCTGCAGAGACCAAACACAGACAGTGATGACCGCAATCGAATAATTTCAGGCCAATTTGATTTGCAACTTGGTCTTAATTTCCCATTTATTAAGTGCTAAGAAACGTTAACTTGGCACGATCAAAGGCTGACAGAGAAGAAAGGAAACTAAGAAACGAATTAAGACAGTAGCAGCGCTGCAGCAGCAGCATTACATTTCTGATCAGCTAGAGAAGGAAGTGAAGTGAAGCTTCCAACAGTTGTAAAAGATTTAAGACAAAAGAGAGGAGGGGGAAAAAACGAAGTGCAACAAACGAACAAGCTTGCATGCATGGCATCGTCGTTTTCGGGTTTTACATGTCACGTCCAAGAAAGCAACCGGTGATCATCGCAACAGCAGCAGCAGCATCGGCGGCAATGGCGCTTACCGGCCGTTCATCTCGACGGGCGGCCAGCGGCGGCACGAGCCGACCTGCTCGAGGAACTTGGTGAGGCGGGCGTGCTTGGCGGCCCACTGCTCCGCCATCTTCTGCTCCTTGAGCTCGGCGTCGCGGCGGAGGCTGGCCACCTTCTCCCGGTACTCCGCCTCCACGCGCTCCACGGTCGCCGCCTGCTCCTCCCGCAGAGCGCGCATCTTCGCCTCGAACTCCTCCGCGGCCTCGCGGCGTCGGCACGCGCGCTCCGACTCCAGCTGCAGCTCCACGCGCTTCAGCCGCCACGCAGCCTCCTTCCGGTGCGCCGCCCACGCGCGGTGCCCCTCGTCCAGCTCCCGGCAGCACTCCGCCAGCTCCGCCAGCGCCTGCGCGTCGACACCTATGCCCGGCAGCGGCGGCGGCGCCTGCACGCTCGAGAACCCGAACGCCGCCGCGGTGGCGTCCTGGCCGGGCGCGCGCTCCGTCTGCTGCATCCACGGCGCGGCGACCGGGGGCGCGGGCGCGGTGACCGCGGACGCGAGGCTGAGCGTCACGGACGGCGAAGGTGGGCGCGGCGGCCCCGGCGGCGCCGCCACGGGCACCACGTTGGACCCCATCGTGGACGACATCCACGGCGGGAGCATGGGCGCGGCCATGAGCAGCGGCGCGACCTGCCGCTCCTCGACGAGCTTCTCCGCGAAGTTCTCGAGCAGCCACTCGTACCTTCCCCTCTCGTCGGGACTGGGCTCCGGCGGCGGCCTCCGGCTGTCCCTGAGCTCCCGCTGCTGCTTCTCCTTGAACACCTCCCACCACTTGCCGAGCCGCTTCGCCGTGCGCCCCGGCACCTCGGCGGCGATCTTCTTCCACTTGTTGCCGTGCTTGGCCTGCAGCCGGATCACCAGCCGCTGCTCCTCCTCGGTGAGCGAGCCCTTCTTGATCCCCGGCCGGAGGTAGTTCTTCCACCGCTCAAGGCACGACTTGGCGTCGCGGTCGAGCGCGACGTTCATCCGCTGCGCCACCAGGTTCCACTCCCGCGGGCCATACTGCCGGACGTACGCGCGCAGGATGGCGTCTTCCTCAGGCCGCCACCGCTGTCGTTCCTTCATCTGCGGCAAAGGCCATCGCCCATCCCTCCACCTCACTCCTCATACTGCACTCTGCATCCGCGGTTTCGCATCCATCCATGCAAACAAAAAAAATCAAATCTTTAGCTCAATACAACACACATCATACAAGCATAAGCAATGGATTCCACAAAAAAAAGATCAAATCTTTAGCTCAACAATGGAACACACGTTAGGAAAGAACATGAATGTTTCAGACTTTCAGTCAGTGCCTTGCTAGCTGCTACAGGAAAAAAGGGTGCTTGCACAAGCAGAACAGTGATTAGTGGGTATGGTGGAGATGCTTCGATGCATTTGGGTTGGAACAGTGGCAGTGATTATCTATCTCAGGGGGAGGAAAAGATAGTAAGAAACCAGAAGAGAGATGCATGGGCAGGGTGGTTAGTTGCTTGCCTCTATTCATTGCAGCATTTGTAAGTTTTAGTTTGGGGAGGCAAAAACAGTATGTAGCAGAGTTATTTTCAGAGATCCATTACTGCGACCTAAACACTAGTTTCCTACAGGTACTAGTTTACTACTACTGCCTCCAGAGCCAGCCAATACATGCTCCTACAACATGTTGGTACTCCAAAGTTGTCCAAGTTATTCTTTTGACATTGCACAGTTTATTACTCAAGTGGGAGGATAACCGGCAAGGTTTTCAGGTAACAGTTAAACTACTGCATGTGGCAAAAAAAAATAACGATTTTTTTCAAGAATTTTTACAAAGGCTAATTACCATAAACCAATGGCAAATTGACAAAGCATAATAAAATATTAACTAAAGCCAAGCTTCTTTTCCTCCGAAGCTGGTGGTTTTTGGCTTTTGCTACAGTACCTAACTTTTAAATTGAGTATTTTCTTAAGACGGAGTTTACAAATTAAACGATGTACACGTTAAAAGCTCAACATATGTACCATCCAAAATCGCAAGTGAGTATCTCTCTTCGTAATCTGTACCGTAAACAGCTAAAATTCAAAATTTTCAGTCAAAAATTATAAACCGTAGCCGTTGTTAAACAGGCCCTGTTACTATCAACATGGAGACAAATCCACAGATGAAGAAGGGTGTGGGCACATCCGAGTGAATTAAAGCAGGCACTGTTTTCTCGCGAGCTTGTCTTGTATCTTGAGCAATGTCGCCATCTAGCATTAATTGGGTGTTGATCAAGGACGAGCTATTCTGCCAAAGTACCTACCTTTTTTTTTTTTTTTGAACTTCTGCTAAGTACCTACCTAATACCCCGGGAAAACAACAAAAAAAGAGAATGTGCAAGAGACGGAAGCAAATCCAAATTAATGTGATGATGCTAGGGCCATCCGCAACCCCACGTGTCGCTTGCTAATGACGCGTTAAAGGCGTCGTCAGGTCAGCGTTAATCACACACGAGATAGAATTTGGGAAATGGGAAAACAAACACGGCAAGAAATTCACTCCATTTTGCATCTTTTCACCTATTAATGAAGGATTCTAGGGAAGATAATACAATAAAATCCGCAAGAATTTCAAGCAAAACAGATAGGTGGATCTATGCAGGCAATATATTTTGGGAAGTTTAAAAATCAGGTAAGGCATAGTTATTTCATAAAAAGAGAGAGAGAGTGAGTTATTTCTCAAATATTCGGAGGAACAAGGGTTCAAGACTGGTATTATCCACTTCATCTTCTAATTCAAGCATTAAACAAGAAGAAACGAAACAAAAGACTTGGAAATTATGGTAGCAAAGCCAAATAAATCAATGTGGTGTTGCTTGGACCATTGCATCCCACTGGCTACTTGTTACAACTGGCAAATTAAAGGCGGTGTGGGGTTATACTACAAGTATGATGAGACTTGGATCTGTGGTGCTGGGTAATATTATTATCTTTCAGGTAACTCGTACAGCAAGTTCTCAATCACTCATCATTTTTGCATCCTCCTTTTTTGGCCGTAATCTTCATAGGTAAGTGAATATTCCAAAGGTTATGTGGGGAGAAACAAGTAAAAAATAATCATGAAGCAATCAAATGAGAAATGGAGAGAGAAATGGAATCCCTGTAAAATTGCCCCCAAAAAAGAAGTTGCCTAGTTTACTCCTGTTTTAGTCATGACCAAGGAACAAATATATATTCCATACCCTAAAAAGGCTCTAAATAATGGCATAGTTCGGTTAAGAATCAACAAAGAACCAAAGAAAAAGAAAAACAGAACCAAAAGTACACATCAGGTAGCAGCAAGGAGAATAAAAAAACATTTACAAGGCTATCCAACAATTTCAGTAAGAACCCCAATTTCCTACGAATAATCTCACATATATCACAATCGATAAAACGAAACCACAAAAAGAAAACGCTACGAATATATCAGTCAACATTCCACACTAGCTATCCATCCTACATTCCAATTAGTAAAGCCCAAAAAAAACTAAAACCAAAGCAAACCAACAATCCTTATCATGAAAGCAGCCTCCACTACCTTCTCCCTACAAGACAAGAAACCAACATAAGAGAAAAACACAACACAACCAAAAAAAACATGAACAATCTAATCCACAAAGCAAACCAACAATCATCTCAAGAGCATACATAACATCTGCACTGCTACATGACAAACCTAGCTAGTGAAGTATGAAGTCTGAACTTGCTCAAAGAACTGGGGTTTGAACTGATGGGATCAACTTACAGAGGCACCACACTACACCATCCTGTGCTCTGCTCTTGGCCTCCCTCGAGCTTCAGAACACTTGTAGCTAGAGAAGCCCAAATAATTGCGAGCAGGAGCAGGAGGAGAGGTGGTACTAGTGCTGGCTTAGAGAAGACACAGGGATAGGGAGATGTGAACTGAAAGATTCTCTCCTTTTTTCCCCCAGCTCGGTGAGCTCTCACTCGGTGTCGTATACGTGTTCCTGCACAGCGTGTGCGTGTATATATGGGACGGCAGTAAACTAAAGGAGGAGGGGAGGGTGGTGGGGGAGGGAGGAGACAAGAGGCGGCGAGAAATTAGGGCACGCGAGGGGGGAAAAAGACGGGGGAGGAAAAGGGATGGGTGGAAAGGGGGAGATGTGTGTATTTATACCTGCTCAAAAGACCTTTTTTTTAGTGGTTTATGGGCTTCTTGACCTCTTCTTTACATCATAAGTTGACGTTTTTTTGTTTTTGCTATAGGATCTAATTTTTAAACAGGGTATTTTCTTAAAACGGGGTCTACAAGTTAAACGTAGTACACATTAAAAGTCCAATATCTGTACCAACTAAAATTACAAGTGAATATCTGTCTTTCCGTAATATGTACCGTAAACAGTCAAAATTCAAAAATTTCAACCAAAAGTCATAAGCCACAGTCGAAAAGATCATGCCCTATAGCTGAAAAACACTGTAGCTGGATGAAAAAAACACTATAGCTGATGGAGGCTTATTTAGCATAATTAAATTTTAAAAAATTAAAAATAGAAAAAACACGTTAGGCCATCACATATAATGCAAACAAATACGAGAAAAAAACCGACAAAAAAACTCAAAAAGCCTAAAAGTACAAAAAAACAAAATTTATAAATAGTACAAAATAATGTACAAGCCGGAAGCTCAAACCGAAAACAGAGAAACAAAAGAAAGATGTGTGAGCTAGACTTCACTTGCTACAGTAGCTGCAGCTGCTACTGCAGTACTGCTGCAGCAGTTGCGAGCACCATCAACCACACACATATGAACGCACATGGGACTCCATGGAGATGGAGATATGGTGTGTGTGCAAGTGAGAGGTGCTAGCTTTTTTCTTGGAGCTGACTTCACAGTGGCTGAGCAGAGAGAGGGGCCACTGTTGGAGAGGGGATGGAACAAGAACAACAGATGGAGCCTGGCTGGCTGGCTCAAATCAAATAATTTCTCAAGCATCTGCAGTAGTAGTAGTAGTAGATTTCTTGCAGCGTAGCATGCATGCACTGGGAGATGCTTGCCTCCTTTTTCACTTCTTACGGTGCGTTGTTCACGCACCATGGGTGGGTGAGTGGTGGTTACTGGTGATCAGGAGCTGTTGCGTGCACTGTGTTAGGAATTTCCTTGAGATGATGGGAAATGGCTGTACTCCCGGTCTGGCTGGAGTCCAGCTCAGCATATATCACCCCCTATTACGCCCCACGGAGTCCGCGCGCGGAGAGAGCGGCCATGTCGCCCGCGCCAGCGCTCTGCTCGCCGCGTGGACGCGCAATTTGCGTACGGTCAGGGGAGCAGTTTTGCGAAAAAGTCTCTGCGTTTTTTCGAAATTACGTGCAGGTCATTGGTTCTCACGAAAAGGTCTCTACCAGTTTTTTTAGCCCCTCCACTTTGCAAGATAGCCCCCCGCGGTTTTTAAAATTGCGCACGGGTCTCCGTTTATTAACGTACATGTCCTCATTTTTTTGCGAAAAAGCTCTTTACCTTTTTCGAAAATACACATTTGCCTCCAATTTTTTAAAAAAATCTCCTCATGAATTATCACCTCTTTTATTTTGGTACGTATGGTGCCTGACGCGGCATGGCGCCGCGCCTATGAGGCTAGTTATTTGCAAGACCAATAGGCTTTGGACTCCCATGCAAGTCAAAAAGCAACCAACTTATTTGTCATCGATGGCTCGAGCCGTCACCGGGCGTCTTCACGCCGAAACCACTATGGCCACACCGCTCCTCCTGTAGCCATCATCCACTCGTCTGAGTTCCGGTGACCGGTACACATATTTCCCCTGTACTCCCTCTCTGCTCTGTGATATGTGATGGGTTGTGTTTGTGGCCTTGTGGGGAATCTGTGATGACCGTGAGAGATGTCGACGGGAGAGGGTACTGGGGGAGGCGAGGTAGAGGCCAAGACGGCCCGGCCGCTGACGCCAGCGTGCCCGCCGTGCCGCTTGTGCTCGCCGTGCCCCCCGTGCCGTGCCGGCCCAAGCACGGCACGATTCACCGTGCCGTGTCGTTCCGTCCAACGGGCCAGTTTTTCAGGCCCCGTCCGGCCCACCATTCGTGCTGTGCCGGTATGACCCATCACGTGTCAGATCAGATCGTGCTTGAACCATGTCAGATTGACCATGCTTTGAACTGACTCAAAAAAGCACGATCTAACTCTCAGCTCTAAGCCCATGCCATCTTCCTCATGTTTTTCCTATCTTGATGCGTTCTTGCTGGTGAAGAGTTGTTTGTCAGACAGAAGACATGACAAGCATCTCGTCCGATAGCCCATCTTCACCTGTTCCATCGATGTTAGGTTGCAAATTTTGATTGATAGTCCTTGATTCTGTCGAATGACAACCTTGCTCCTGTATGATGTCGAGGACGAATTCGATTTGAATTAGAGAAGTATTAAAAATCACGTGGGGGTTTCCGTAGGAACGTGAGATCTCGATCGTGATTTGTTGGAGCTCTGCTTCGGTGACCTCGGCTACTAACGGTGTGTCCGCGTCTCGCCGCGCGCACAGAAACTCCACGAACGAGAACGACCAGCCGGGCTCCATGGTTGTGGATACGCGCTGGGTGCAGGTGCTCGCCATAGCCGCTGGCCTTCTTACGCGGGCTATACCGTGGATTCTTTTTAGCTGTCGTTGCTGATTTATAACTGTAATAAATGAATTTTAATTCTAATTATGAGTGTTTATATGAATAAATCAGCTGATAAACTAATCGAAAATATAGTTCAAATAAATTGTTTCGAAAATATGACGAAGAAATGGTCTAAACTATAAACTGAAAAAAGGCATAAAGGAGAAGGGATGCATGGGGTTGAAGATCCTTGTTCCTTTCCATCCAATAGAACGGTTTAAGAGCCTATTCTTTGTAGTTGCGGTTTATGATATTTGGCTGAAATTTTTGAATTTTGACTATTCGTGACAGAGATTACGGAGAAAGAGATACTTGCTTGCGATTTTGGCTGGTACAGATGTTGGGATTTTAATGTATACTATAATTAACTTGCAGACTTCGTCTTAAAAAAATATTCCGTTTAAAAGTTAGTTACTGTAACAAAAACCAAAAGCCGCTTTTAAAAGCCACCCTAAACCAGGTGCCACATGTCACAAACCTATTGGCCCTGTAAATAATATATGCAGGGTGCCCTGCACCAGAGCCGGACTCGTCTGGCTGCAGCCTCGTATGTACCCTCTACTATTCAAGCCATACGGCGTGGTGCACGCACTTGGAGAAGCCCGTCCGATGAAAAATCAACAGCTCAGGTAAAACCGTGCAAAATTCCAAGATTTTCAATAAAATAGGATCTAGTGATCAATTTCATCACATATATATACAACTAGCAGTGTGCCCCGCGCACTTGCATTGCTAGATTTATTTCAAAGTTTTTAAAATCAAACCATATAGCTTACATATTTGATAATATGTTTACGTATCTCATAGATTATTTAAAATTTTAAGATATCATAAACGATAATAGAAGTTTAAAAGAAAATATAATTTAAAGAATGTAATTGAAGTATAAACTTGATGGAAGAAAATCATTGAACATACTAAGGTGTTGAGATTCTTAAAAACATAAGTACTCTCCATTATGCATGGATCATGTAGTTGCATGTCCATGTTCTTCCTCCTTTAGTTACTCTTTTCAAAAATATATGCATATATATATATATATATATATATATATATATATATATATATATATAATCTTAAAGTAATATATTGACTATATGTGTGGCAAATTATATTATTAGTTTATATAGTATTAGAGTATATGGCTCACGCATACACTGATGCACCGTAGACGACCTACCTTAAATATATAATACTTTACACGCTGGCTACCCTACCAAACCATATGTCTTCTATCACTTCTCATCACTACAAATTTTCTACCTCAACCTACAATGGTGCGTCCAATTCTTGATCGGTCCCTCTTAGATGTTACCTATTCCAATATAATCTCTTCACTGCTATTTATTCTAACACAATACTCTATCACATAGTTATCTTCTATTTTTATCTAATTATTGCTTAATGCTAACTACTCGTCGTCGTGGCTCTTGGTTCTTTTGACTATCATTTTTCTTCAACGACTTCGGCTAGTAGTATGATATTTTTCTTGTTGAACGGCTAAGTGGGCATCACGAGATTCTCCTCATCTCCCCCACCATCGTCTCTGCTCTTCACTTCCCGATGGGTCAATGTCGTCTTGTTAGATAAATCGACACCATTGCACTCTTTCGTGGTCTCCTCCGATACTATTCAAGCTATTTCTATTATAACTTTTTTTATTAAAAATTTTATTTCTTTTATTGGAGGTTGTATACAAATCAAATTGCTAATTTTACTTAAATTATTTTGAATTTTAATTATTTAGGAATTTACTTTGCAATTGTATGGAAATCAAATTGAATTTTTTTTACTTTGAATTTCAATTGTTTTTTGTTGAAATTTGTATACAGATCCAATTGCTAATTTTCTATTTATTTTTTAATCTAGAATTAAAATTATTTAGGGATTTTACTTTGGATTTGTATCAAAATCAAATTGCTAATTTTATTATATTTTTTTCTAAATTTCAATTATTTTTTGAATATTTGTTTATTTTTTATTCTAAATTATGTTTACTTAGGGATTTTACTTAGTAATTTGTATGGAAACCAAATTGCTAGTTTTAGTTAATTTATTCTGAATTTTTCTAATTTAAGGATTTTACTTCAAAATTGTATAAAAAATAAATTACAAATTTTATTTTGTATCTATTTCTATTTTTAGTTGGAATTCATATGCAAATCCACTTGCTAATTTATATTTAATTTTTATCTAATTTACAGTTATTTAGAGATTTTACTTTGGATTTCATATCGAAATCAAATTACTAATGTTATTTTATTTTTATTCCAAATTTTAGTTATTTTTGTTAGAATTCATATACTACTTTAATTGCTAATTTTGTTTAATTTTTTCTAAATTATTTTATTTTGATATTTTACTTAGAAATTAGTATGAAAATCAAATTGCTAATTTTATTTATTTTTTATTCCGCATTTCAGTTATTATTTAAGTTGTACTTGACATAAACTCTTTCTTTTAATCTAGACTATTATAATATGGACCCATCACGATCAACGGTGTAGATCTTTCTCTTTTTTTATCTGATTAACGTGAAATTTTCTATCCCATAAGAGCGAACACGATGGCTCCTTTTGCCTTTGTTTTAATAATATAACAGAGTTGAGGTGAATCAAAATGGATTGGAGGGATAAATTGATTAATTACCTGTGGCAAGTTTGGAGAGATTCTGGAAACCGCGCGCGCGGTGACATGCATGCGCTTGTTGCGTCTTTGTCGTGGTGGCAGTGCGTGTTTGTTGGCTGGCAAGCGCAGGAAAAAGACAACAAAAGGAAGGGGAAAGCTAGGGTTTCCACAAATTAGGGCTCTTCTTTTTTTTGTTTTTGTCTTCGCTTTCTCAAGCAAATATGTTGTCTTCTTCAAATAGTTTCGAGAAGTTATTTCTTTAAGCAGCTTTCTGAACATAAAATAATGTGCGTTGTTCGTGTCAGTGTCTTCACCGTCTGCTGCCATCTCAAAAAAATACATAGAAAACTATCCAAAAACCACAGTTGTAGCCCCAAAGAGTAGGGCTTTAGCATGCTCCTTGTACACACTTTCGAGAATGCATGTTAGATTAGGCCCCACTCGTTTCGGCTTCAGCTTCTGGCGTCTGGCTTATTTTTTACTATTAATAAATTTCGTCTTTTTCTGAACTTTTGGTTTTTTTGAGCTTTTTTGCGAGTTCTTTTTTTGTATTCGTTCGTGTTGTCCGTGATGAGCTAGCATATTTTTTCTATTTTTATTTTTTTTAAATTTAATTACGCCTAATAAGTCATCTTCAGCTACATTGAAATTTCAGCCATAAGCCACAGCTTTTCAACCCAACCGAGCGGGGCTACATATCGATACAGTGGCTATGTGATTGGTTCCTTTGGTTCCATGCAAGAACCAAGAACACCCCTGGCCAAAAGTAGGAAAGAGGGCGGGATCTTTTTAATCTATAAAAGAGGGGAACAGTTTTAATCAAAAAGAAGAGGAAAAAAGGAAACATTGGCTGTATGTAGTTGTAAGGGGAAAAAGAAGCTGTGAAACTGTAGAGAACTCATAGCTTTTGAACGAGATGGTTGGTGGTGTATGAAACAGAGTTAATTGATAGTATTAGTACCACTTATACAAGCCCTTGATACTTGTAAGGTAGTTGATGATTGAAGCTCAACTGAACCTGGGAGAAAAGAAAATCTTAAAAGCTTAGCAAAACTAGAAGTAGAGCAATGTGGCAACTTATGCCATCCAATGTACAAAGGGCATATTCCTTGAGGCCGTGTCTTATATAACTTTTGATTACAACTTATTAATTTAATAAATAGTAGTTGATAAGAGAAAGTAAAAAACTAAAGTCACCTAAAAGCCAGAAAAAATGGGCTTTGCTTGCTACTACGTTGAACTACAAAGGAACAAGGAGGCAAGGTTGATGCTCTCTCTCCATTGATAAATAAAGGACATGTTCTTTTCAGCTTTTAAAATATGCTTTTCGGTTTTTCTATAGTAACTAGCTTTTAAACGAAGTATCTTTTCAATATAGGGTCTACTAGTTAATTGTAGTATATACTGTACCGACTTCATTTATATCGGCAAAAACCGCACATGGGTTTCTGTTACTCTAAAATCTCTCGCATAAACAACCTAAAAGTCACAAGTCGCAGTCAAAAGCCATAAGCTTCACAAAAAAAACAGGTCAAAAAGATGTATACATACAAAATCATACGATCACTGCAGTGCGAGTTCATAATTGAAGGATGGGAAAAAGGAGCAGTTTTTTTTTTCTCTTCTCCGGGCTCTGCCCAATCACCTTGCCCATGCATGCACAACTGTTGGTCCCCATCGCATTGCTGACGAAACAAATAATGGGATCTCTAGACAGCACTGTTGCGAGCATGGGGCCTCCTGCATTATTGAAGGGACCTCACCCCTCTCTCTGCCCCATGTACTATGTTTTGGCTTAGTGTAGTGTTTAGTGCTTAAAATGGCTTTTTTTAGTGGCTTATAGCTAAAAATATTATAGCTGGCTGAAAAAACATTGTAGCTGACAGAGACTTATTTAGCATAATTAAATGTAAAAAATTTAAAAATAGAAAAAACATATTAACCCATCACGTATAATGCAAACAAATACGGGAAAAAAAGAACCGGCAAAAAAGCTCAAAAAAGTCAAAAGTTCAGAAAAAGACGAAATTTATGAATAATGAAAAATAAATCAGAAACCAGAAGCTGAAACCGAAACGAGCGTGATAACTCATGTTTACAGGTAGAGATAGATAGCTGGGCATGATGTTGGTATTATTTTCTTAGCTTTTCAGTGGTTTTTAACTTTTGAGTTCTTTTAATAAACATTATTCACTATATTAATAAGTTTTAGTCAAAAAATATAAGTTATAGCTGAAATGAACACGTTGGTCACCAACCGGAAGATAAGAATCATCATGTTCATGTACTACTCTGTACTGTGTACCAGTAACAATGTAGAGTATAAATTTCTAGTCAACCCAATTGTAGATTTCTCTGGCTTCGACCTTGGGTCGAACCAGGGTTTGTAAATAGGTGTTCCGGTAAAATTAATCTCTCGGCCTATTGGTAAATTTGGGAGAGGACTGGTAACTAAGGCCTTGTCTGGAATGTATGGATTCTTTCGATTCCTGCGAGAATTTGAACCTTGAAGATCCTGTAAAATTCATCTACTCCAAATAGGGCCTTTCTTCTTAGGTCTCGTGTGAAACGCGGGATTCAATAGGAATTTTGCAGAATTTTCATATAAATCAGTTCGATTCAAATTTTACAGGATTTTTTATATAAATCAGTTTAATTCATGTAGGAAACAGGTTAAAGGACATATTTGATATGGCTGCTGCTTATAACTTTTAGTTGAAAATTTTAAATTTTAGCTGTTTGCGACAGAGATTACGCAGAGAGATACTCGCTTGCAATTTTGGCTGATACAGATGTTGTGTTTTTAATGTGTACTACAGTTAATTTGTAGATCCTATTTTGAGAAAATACTCTATTTAAAAATTAGGTACTATAACAAAAACCAAAATTTAGATACTATAATAAAAATTAAAAAATACTTTTAGAAACCGTTAAAGAACAAATCTAAATTCTCGCGTTCCAAACATGGATTTTCGCATAATGGTAAGCCGAGGCCCGTCTTTCTGCGTCTCGCAGCATCTGCAAGCTTCTCCCTCGAAGAAGATCTTCACCCGGATCGTGTGCTGCCATCTCGCGCGCGCCGATCTCGATCAGAGCAAAAAACCCTGGAAGAAAAAAAATCTAACTAAACATGGCAGCATCCAGGGCCGGAGAGCACGAGGAGCCCAGAGCCGAGTAGACGTTAGAATGGAAACGATGCGAAGCAAGCTAGGCCAGAGCGCAGCAGTGCCGCGACGCGCCACGTGGCGGGCCCCCACTGGCTCAAGGCCCTGTATTGTGTACGTATGCGGTATGCCCCCTGTGCTGTACCTGCGGTATACATACGTAGAGCACATCATCGCTATTCGCTAGCAACCTGTACTCTACGGGCGTCGGTGATGTGACGTGTGGTACTGCTATCCTCTTGCTCTACCTGCTGCTGCTTCTCTCTCTCTATCTACGTTCTTTTTATCTTCTTTTTTTTACTAGAGTAGTAGTAAATTTTTATACGAGTACCGGATTGCGTATGTTATTTTTTTGTTTCTTTAATTTGATTTGCTTAGCTTTGTATGGAAGGTAATACGAGTGACAGGGGTTGCTACTATTGGGTCGGCCATGGTGCATACTAGATAGCCAGTGGCTTTCGGTAGCTAGTCACCTCACGTCTAATCCATACCTGTACGTACGTACATAGCTACACGTACCTACGTACACGTCGCCCAACAGATGAACTGTTTGCATATCTTGCGCACACTAGCGCTTTTTTTCCCAAGTTTAGTCCCTAAAATATTCGTTTTTATAAATTTAGTCTCTCTAGTTCAGCAGGTGCGACAGGTAACACATACCTCTTGCCGAGTCACCTGAGCTCAGCATGACTGGGCTAGCGCATCAGGGCAGGCAAGCGTGGCAGACAGGAGCTGGCTGGGCCTTGCCGAGCCAAGGGAGCTCGATATGTCGGCAAGCAGCGCCAAAACTTAAGAAAAAGTATGTTTTTCTTTAAGAAAAAGTATGTTTTTCTTTAAGAAAAAGTATGTTTCATTCGCATACGAGCAATATCCTTCATGTGTTATTAGTGTTTTATTAATGTAACGGTGATTTGATAGTATACCATATGCTTGATAACCATGTTTAGTTAACGTCGGTGTTGAATCCGGGTTTTTATTAGCATGTTAACACGTGCCAACGACGATAAGATAGGCGCATGATCAAATTCTACAAGGAATAGTACGTTGTAAAATTTCCGTGTAATTTTCTGCATTCAAAGTACTAGCCTCTTGGGTGAACCATCTTTGAGCAAAAAAATTAGTATAACGGCGACGATACAAATAAAAATAAGCATACGAAATATTTCTACTTCGACGCAAGCGAAAAGGCAGCAACAGCGAGTCAGCGACCAGCGGCTGCAGCGTGTACAGACAGACACCTGCGTACGTTTATATACGCATGGGCCAATACGAACACGCAGAGGACACCGACACTCCAAGAAGTTCACCTCGCCGTCCCACTGCCCTGTGGGCCCGACGGTACTACGACCCCACCTGTCAGTTACTGTATGGCTCAGCCCCGAGCAAGGGGGCGATCTCCAGCCCGGTACGGACGGGATCTCGTCCTCTGGAAGCGGCCGGCAACCATCAATGATTACAGGGCCCACTCGTTTCTAGCTTTTAATTCGCTATTTTTTAATGTTATTTCTTTTGATTTTTGAACTTTTATCTTTTTCATATTCTTTCATAATATTCGTAATTGGCTAACATGTTTTTTATTTTTAAATTTTAATTATGTTAAAATAAGCCATCATCAGTTGCAGTGAAAAATAAGTCAGTTACAGTAAAAAAAAGTCATAGTCCATCCGAACATTTTTGTCTATGCAGAAGTCAAAATAAATTAAACAATTTTTTGAAACAAATTTCTCTATTATTATCTCGGAAAAGTATATAAAAGTAACTTTAGCGTTCATGAATCCATAGAAAAGGAAAAATGAAACAACCCTAGCTAACTAGCTACCTGTAGCATGGAGATGGGGAGGATGAACTGAGTAGCTGGCTAGGGATCGATTTGTGCTAGTGAGAGTAGCGGGCTAGGGATCGATTTGATTTGACGTTGCCATGTCGTACTACTATGGCTCATCGGTTGACGTTGACTTACTTTATGGAGCATGATGACACTGCTACTAGCACCCTCTGTAGTAAACCTCTTCGGGCAGTGGTCAAAGTAACTTCTGCCTTCCTTCGACAAAAGTACTGTAGCGGCCGGAAAAACATTGCAGCGACTATCAGGGTCTGTTGATATTGTATTTTGCGGTTAGCTTTTGGTTGTAGCTGATAAATAGTATTGGCTGATAAATAGTAATAAGTTGATATAAACAACTGATAAATAGTTATGCATTATATAAGAAAAATAGTTATGAAATTAAGATATAATAAAATATAAAATACGTTATAATATGTAAAAGCGAAAAATAGTGGCTGATGAATGTTAATAGTTGATAGAAACGGCAAGCTGGGGCGTGAATAAGCTTTTGCTTCTGGAAACAGAAACCAATATGAGCAAGCCCTTAGTTTTATTGAGTAATTAAATTGTAAAAAATAAATAATTAAATAAAGTTATATTAGGCAATATAAAGGAATAAGAGGAAAAAAGAAAAGATAAAACTTAAAAGCAAAAAAAAACGAAATTAAGAAGCCGATATGTTTCAGAAGCCAGAAGCAGAAGTCGTTTAGAGTAAGGCCTAAATCAGATCCAATTACAGCAGGTGGGTTTTTTTTTACCTGTGGCTTATGGCTTTTGATTTATTTTTATGAATTCTACTGTTTGTGAGAGAAATATGGAGAGAGATACATACGTACGATTTTGGTCAATATAAATAAACTCTTGATAATATCTACTATAATTAATTTGTATATTAGTCTTAAAAAGATAAGTCGGTTAAAAATTAGTTAACATAGAAAGTGAAATCATTTCGAAAAAGAACGCACCCAACATCGAGCCGTTTTCCGTGAAATTCCGGTGTAATTTTAGTACCATCCTAAGTATATAAAGGTAACGCTTGGACGTTATGCTAACTTTGTCTCAGGTCAGGTTTTTCCGAAGATACTTTACAGAAATCAATCACGCAGCGCTCATAGCAATTTCTTCCGTCATCGACCGCCGCCGAATTCCCGGCTTGCGAACAGGGTTGAGCAGCCGATTTCAAATACAGTAATCAATGATCGTTTTTCTCTAAATCAAAAGCTCAAGATTTAAGGTCACAGCTTAATGGTGTATGCACATATACACTGGTTCGATGTAATTAGGACAGGTCGATGTAAGGTGGTGCTTTTATTGGCTTTTGGTTAAAGTTTTTGGATATATTTTTTAGTTTTTTGTTAAAACTACACTGTAATAGTTGTTAGTTTTTTTTAGAAAATTTGAAAAAATAACTTATATCATCACGGACAATACAAAGGAATAAGAAGAAAAAAAGACAAAAAAAATCAAATAAACCGAAATTAAATATGATATGTTTCACATGGCTTCTAGTTTAAATAAACTAACAGTTAAAAAAAGATAGAAACTGAGGCCCCGATCATTTTAGCTTGAAGTTACGGGTTCTACCTTATTTTTCACTATTCATAAATTTTGTCTTTTTTTGACTCTTTTGCTTTTTGGGCTTTTGCTGGTTCTTTTTTCTCCCGTATTCGTTTGCATTGTCCGTGATGGGTTAATATATATTTTTTCTATTTTTAATTTTTTTAATTTAGTCACACTAAATAAATTATCATCAATTATAATATAATTTTAGTTAGATATATTATAATTTCAATCATAAGCCACCTCATTTTAGCTCAATCTCGCTGTTTGGAGCGAGCCGACACCCTGACCAACTTGGGAAGACACTAGAGAGAAGGCAGCAGAATCTACGACTGCTAGCCCGGCGCATACAATCCCAAGGTGCGTGTTCCGATCGATCGGATCCATCCATCTTTGGATGCGGCCCATGATATCAGGGACAGCTAACCAGAGCGTGCCGCAGCATGCATGCACGAACGGTGAGCAAACCGAGGAGGAGCCAGGAGAGAGAGGGATCTGAAGAGATATGAAGGCCGTGCATGCGTGGGAGGTGTACCACCGGGCTGCCGCTGCTCCTGCGCCTACAGCCTGCATACATAGCGATCGATCGCACGGTCGAGAGAGAGAGAAGATGGTAGAGAGTAGTCCGTGTTTCGCGGCACAATGTGGCAGAACGGGTCAGGACCCAGGCCTGCACTGCACGTACGTGACGGGACCCTACCCAGCCATTCATGCAAATATAAATCTCTCTCATCTCTCATCTTTCGCCTCTCTCTCTCTCAACACTACTGCTCTTCTCGTCCTTCCTCTCTCATCAATTCTCCCCCGGGTAATACACGAAGTCGATCGATCAGTGGCATGCTGCTCGCTAGCCACCGTGCCAGTCGCCGGCTCAAGCTGCATGCGCGGCGTCAGAGCCAGGCAGAGACTGGTAACGTCGCTGTGCTGCCACGCGGGGCCCACCCACGGGGCCGACGGGTGGCTGGTGGGCCCGGCCCCACGCGGCAGGAGCGGCGGCATGCGCAGCGGAGCGGTTGTCTCTTCGAGTCCGCTTCCTCCCCTTCCTTCCCGGACGTACGTGCGCGCCACCATCCACCACTATTTAAGGTGTGTTTGGTTGCCAGCTACAGTTTACCACGTCTAAGATTAGGGGTCTGTTTATTTCAACACGAAATCCAAACGGAGAATCGGAGAATCTGGAGAAGCTGGATAACCCACTTCGGCTACTAGTTCATTTTCGGATTACGTAGCTTCCGGCTACTTAGAATCGGATGAAAATCTGACCCTTTGTTTGAGCTGCAGATTCTAGGAGTAGCTGCAGCTGCCAGAAGCTGAAACAAACAGGCCCTAGGTAAATTTGATCACTTAGGGAGCTGTTTTGTTATAGCCACAGTTGTGGTAAGATTCCCTTCTAGCAAACTAGGTCCCACACGTCAATAACTCAAAAAAGTATGGTAAGATTCCCTTATGCTTGCTAAGGTGTGGCAAATAATTTGAGTACCTCAACTTAGACAACTGTGATAATTTTTGTTGGCAAAATATAGCTAGCAACCAAACACCCCTAGTACTCCTATGTATTGTAGTTACCTTAACATGGCGCCACGTGGTCACAGGACACCACAACATTTTACATTTTGTTGGAAGAAATCTTCTCTACAAACTGGCTAGCATAAAACATTCTGTCTACGCACCGCGTAATGTTTCATCCGAGAGAGCGCCGACTGACAAGTGAGCCCCAAGTAAGCGCCGAAAAGGGTCTACACGTGCATGCTGCATACGACACGGTTCTAATTGTTCACACAAATTGCACTTTAGTCATTGTTAAAATTTAGAGTTTTTTTAAAATATGACACGGTTTTATCTACGCACCGCGTAAACGTTTGTTTGTACATTTAGCGTTTTCTTCTAAATTATAGAGTTTTTTTAGACTTAAACTTGGCTTATATCTATACTGTCTATAATAGCTAATTTTTAAATAGTACATTTTTTGAAGCAGAGTTAATAGAAAAATTATAGTAAAAAGTGTGTTGAGTTCATCTGTACCGACCAAAATCGTATGCGACTATTTTTCTCTGTATACTGTCTGTCACAAATAATTAGAATTCAAATATTTAAATTATAAGCTATAAACTATGAGGAATAAAACCTCCACCGTACACTTTCCTTTCCTCGTCGCCGTTTCCTCATGCACATGGTGAAACAGTTCCTAGCTTTTAGACCGTTGTAACGCGTGGCTTCTTAACATAATTTTTTATTTTTTCTGCATTATCCTTAAATACATAATGAATTTTTTAAAAATTAAATACCTATTTTTTCTGCATTATTCTTGGAGGTATAATGATAATTTGCTTTTTTATTAAATATTTAAATAACTAATAACCGTTGCAGCATTATTTTAGCTAAAAACCATGGCCAAATTAAATAAATCTTGTTGTTATATTTTAGCTAAAAACCACAGCCGAATTAAATAAATCCCGTGCATGGCAACATTAATCGGAGGAGACACAATAATACAATGCACACGATGACACGAAGCCACGCTATGCAAAGGCGGTGTTACTGTCTTGCACCCTCCCGGGCAGCGACGCGACGACGTTACGTGCCGATGCGTATTCTTCGAGTTAAGCACACGCCGCGTGTGTACATCAGTACATGAGCAAGGGCTGTGCATTTCGATTCGCTATCGACACACGATGATGACCGATGCATGCAATGGTCCTGCTCGATCCCTTTCTTCTTTCCTTTTCCATGTCGCCCCGTTGGACGTACGAGCGAACGCGTGGCCTACGTGTGCGTGTCCAATCTACTCGTGACTACGACGTGAGACGTACGAATCAATCATGCATGCGTGCCACTCCATATGATTTTAATTTCTGATCTATCTTAGGCACCGCTCTCAATATGGTTTGAACTTAAACACAAATTTTTTTTATACTATTTATAATTTCGTCTTTTTCTGAATTTTTGGCTTTTTTTGAGTTTTTTGCCGGTTCTTTTTTTCCCGTATTCGTTTGCGTTGTCTGTGATGGGCTAACAAATTTTTTATATTTTTCAATTTTTTAAAATTTAATTATGTTAAATAAGTCTCTGTCAGCTACAGTGTTTTCAGCCATAAGCCACCAAAAATAAGCCGAACTGAACACCACCTTAGCTTCCGATTTATTTAAGCAAAAATCTACTTGAAACATGTTAATTTCTAATTTTAGGTTATTTTGGTTTTTTCAGTTTTCCTTTTATTTTTCACCTTTATTTCTCTATATTGTTCATGACGATATAATATTTTTCTATATTTTTCTCAGAATTTTGTAGTAATTATTTTCTAATCTTACTGGTTGCGTTTAGACCTCTCTTTGTGGTTTTTGGATTTGGCTTTTCTCAAAACCGAAATAAATGAGCGGATTCTCTAAATGGTTTCTTGAAGTCGCTTTCCCATACAGCCTCTTGAGTTCAAAACTATATACATCGTCCGCGTCGATGTCTCCGTCATCCACTATTATCTCGAAAAGTACAGATAAAAATCATCAACCATAATTCAAAAGAACAGAACCTTTAGAGTTTGAGTGAGAGAAAGACAACATTAGTGACACGGGAGTTTTGTAGGAATCATTTTCTTAATCTTACTGATTGCTCTTAGCGTTTGAGTGGGAGAGACAGCATTGGCAAGATCGCGTACGTGGCAATGGGACGAACAGATTGAGGGCATATCTAGCACGCACGAATCTTCCAAAAATTTCATGGATTTTTTTCGCGTGTGCGTAGGGCACGGCGTAATTTATGCAATAACCATGCGAAGTTGCAGCATTCCAAACACGGTCTGGCTAATTAATGGAAGCGTCCGCGAACGAAATCAAGTACCTACCGTGCTACGTACAAACTAGCTACTCATGTTTTATTAAAAGAAATCCAAAACTTGCTGAGTAGTATACAATGGAAAAAAAATCATTTTGGCTAGCTAGGGTTCATGAGATCAAAACTGATGGGACCCAAGTGGAAACAAGGAGAGAAAAGAGAGGCAGGGCACTGGGACCAGAGAGAGAGCAGAGAAGGAGGAGCAGGGGCGGAGTCACACCTCAAACAGGATAAGCTTTAATCTAGGGTGTGAAAAAATATCTAGTGTACAATTCAGGTAAATTCAATCAAACCTAGGTAACATATTTATGGTACAGCTCAGATAGTTTAGATCATTCCATCACTGAATCTAGAGCGTAACTAAATTCTGATTCCGAGGAGCAAAGCAACAAGTATAAATCGCAATCAAGCGAGACGACCTCCCTAGAAAAAGAAGGCCGGGCGGGATGGTCGCACGCCATGTCTGGTCCCCCAGCAAAGCAAAGGTGGTGGCGGTGGCAGCGGGCAATGGCGCAGTGGCATAGTGCGGTGCGTGGCTCGCTGTACCTTACCTTACCACTGTAATAGCATGTGTTCCACCTGAATCTCCATCCACGGCCTCCACGTATAAAGGTCAATTCCTTCTCAGCTCATATCTCATGCTTTATAAGTTTCTCCAAACAAATAAATAAGATTTTTTTATCGTTTTTCAAAACGATTTATCGGATAATTTTTTTAAAACAGCTACACTGGCTCCTCCTACAAAATCTTCACTTGCATGCAGATACTACACTGGCTCCTCCTTTCGTTGCCCATCTCTCTCTCTCTCGATTCTTCAGGACACTGTATCTCTTCTCAATTCTCATGGTAGAGTAGGGAGGGACGAGTGGTCCGGAATGAAATCAGATGGCGTGGCTACGGCAGGGAGAGTTGCAGAGGTGGTCGCACCGCGCTGCGCTGCATGCCTGCAGCTGCATTGGCCGGCCGGGCTGGACGCGTCTCATCTCGGAAATCTTTTAATGCCGCACGCGGTGCGTGTGCCGTGCGGTGCGACGCGATGCCTCCCTGATGCCATTGCTGCAGGGCCACCTCCCCCCTGGCCCTGCGTGCCGACGTGCACCCGCCAAAAGTCGCCGCTCAGCCGGGGGCAAACAATGTGGTGTTCTTTTTGGCTGCAGCTTGATTTTTAGTTAAAATTTTTGAATTTTGACTGTTTACGTTACAGATTATAGAGAGACCGATACTCACTTACGATTTTGGTTGGTACAGATGTTGAGCTTTTAACGTGTACTACGTTTAACTTGTAGATCTTATCTTAAAAAAATAATCTGTTTAAAAGTTAGGTACTGTAGCAAAACCAAAAGCTAATCAGCTTTTGTAATACCGAACAGGCCCATGTCCAAAACAGATGGTTTTGCTCTTCTTCACTCGCACACTTGCACTTCACCTCCTTGTCACTGCTTGAGATTTCCTACATCTCCGTTGCTAATAAGCTGTCTACCCCTGTTTCGTAAAATGAGAGAAGAGATATAAGAAACTAGGGTCCTGTTTTTTTTTTGCTACGGCTTATGACTTTTGGCTGAAATTTTTGAATTTTGGCTGTTTACGGTACAGATTACGGAGAGATCGATATTCACTTGCGATTTTGGCTAGTACAGATGTTAAATTTTTAACATGTACTACGTTTAACTTGTAAGCTCCGTCTTGAGAAAATATTCCGTTTAAAAGTTAGGTACTGTAGCGGCTGCGAAAAGCCGAGTGACTTATAGGGCTGTGCAAAAAAAAAACCGAACCGAAAAAACCGAGCCGAAAAAACCGAACCGAACCGGTCAACTCGGTTTGACCGGTTTTCGGTATTCGGTTCGGTAACTAGAAAAGAGGTATTTGTGTAATTCGGTTTTTTGGGTAAAAACCGATGAAAAACCGAATTTACCGAAAAAACCGAAAAGCCCAGTAGTCTCGGCGGCCCACCAGCTCCACGCACGCACACACCAACCGACGGCCCAGCTCGACGCACGCGCAGGCGCAGGCAGACGGCAACCTAACCCTAGCGAGCACTGCGCAGACGGATGCCAGTACGCCACACACACCGTACACACCAGACGGCCAGACGCGCAATCGCCTCTCGCCCCGCCTCGCCAGATCCGCGATCGCCGCTCCCCGCCTCGCCCGATCCGCGATCGCCGCCCCGCCTCGCCGGATCCGCGATCGTCGCCGCCGCCTCGCGGATCCACGCTCTCACTCGTCTTCAAACCCTAGGCGGCTCGCGGCTAGGCGCTTAGCGATCGGCGCTCCGCCCGTCCGCCGCTCCGAGCCTCCGACCTCGGTGCTCCTCCCCCGGCCAGAGCTTGGCGGCGGCCGCTCGGGCTCGATGCTCGCCTCCCGGTGCTCGCAGACTCGTCGGGCTCCCTCTCCCAAGATGCGCGCCAAGCCCCGCGTGGATCCACAAGCGACAGCGCCATCGAGTCTCGACTAAGTACCAGGTCTTCTCCTGTTCTCCATTCTCTAGATCTAAAATTTTAAGTACCAGATCGACTAAGTAGTCATCTTACATTTTAAGTGCCTGTGTGAGTGAAATTAGTTATCTTACATTTGTAAACGTTGCAGCATATAATCACAGGAGAGATCCAAATGCATGTAGCTGTTGCTAGTGTTGAATTTATTAATCCAAGGGAGCCTGTTATTGTAAGTCTATTTGTTAACACTAGATACTGTATATGACACTACAATCACATGTTGTTCTGATACTGAGACATGGTCTTGCCCTAGCTGAAAATGCTTCATCAGTTCTGCCAGCCAGCAAGACCTATCACCTAATACTTATTGTACTTCTGATCACTTGACTTATGTAATTCTGTGACAGAATGACTGAATGAGTTATCTGTGATATGTGAATGAGGCGATCAGCGGTGTGTAATTTCTAAATTCAGGATTCGATGAAGTGATGTAGTTCTGTGTAGATTGTAGTTCTGTGACAGAAATAGAATGAGTGATCTGTGAATGTGATGATCTGTGAGTGAACTGAATGTGATCTGTGAATGGGCTTGTGGCAGCCAGAACTGGTTGGCTGCAGTTAGTCTGGAACTCTGGAATGGAGTTACTTATGGAGATTAGCGTTTAGTAATTCGCGCAAACTTTGGTAAAATTGGTATTTACCGATACCGTACCGAAATAGGATGGTATTTACCGATACCACACCGTATTTTATAAATTACTGTATTTCCCGAATTACTAAAACCGTATTTACCGAGCAAACCGTATTTACCGAACCGTACAAACCGAAAAAACCGAACGAACAGTCCTAGTGGCTTATAGCCTGCCGAACAGGCCCTAGTATTGCTCAGATTTGTTTGGAGCGCAGAAATTTTAGCCCGCTCGGTTGGGCTGAAAAATTATAGCTTATGGCTGAAATTGCACTGTAGCGGCTGAAATTTCACTGTAGCTGAAGGTGGCTTATTTGGCGTAATTAAATTTAATTTTTTTAAAAAAATAGAAAAAATATACTAGCTTATCACGGACAACGCAAATGCATACGGGAAAAAAAAGAACTGGCAAAAAAGATCAAAAAAACCAAAAGTTCAGAAAAAAGACGAAATTTATGAATAGTGAAAAATAAGGCAGCAGTTAGAAGCTGAAGCCGAAACGAGCGGGGAGACTTCTCTGGAATTCTAAACGGTGTTTGCCTTGATATTAACGGAATAAATAGGGGCATTATAGGTAGGTGTAGAGTTCTACACAACAAAGCTGAAGATACATCCTAATGTGCGAAGAAGTAGGGGCTTCATGTAGAGCGGCGATGGGCATCTCGTGTGATGGTCGCTCTTCTGCTCATTTGCCACCCCACTCCCAGCCGAAAGATGGAAACAGAAGCAGATAATATTTGCCAACTTTTTACCCCCAACCAAAACATAGGCGCTTTTCTGCGACACCACATCTCCAGAACTTTCACATCTCCATGCCTTTACACTGCACCATGATAAGATCCATATCCATAGCAAGCAACCATAGCACACTTTTTCTTTTCTTCAAATTTAGGTCCCTCATGTTCGCCATCACGGCAAGTCGGTCCGGCTTGACAGTGTATCTATGCCATATAGCTCAAATTTTGTGCAAGATAGCATTTGGATTTGTTTTTCACTTTCCTCCGGTCTGGAAATATTAATTCCGATACTACCATCATTTAAATCCCGGTACTACAGCCAACCCGGTACGACCACTCTCTTGTTGGGGATAGCTTTTTTTTCCAGAGAACCCTATTTGATATACTTGGCTGTCTTTCTCCGTTGGTATTATCGTTGTTATAAAAATGGTACTACCATAGGAGCGGTAAGACTGCGCATTTGACGCTGATATGATCGCACCTACTGCATGACTGAACTTTAGTTGCCAGTTGTTTTTTTCTAGAATGCTGCCTTTTAGGTGTTTTTCTCCTCTGGGCAGTCCGGTACTACCGTTGTGTAAAACACGATATTACTGTCTGAGCGGTTTGACCGATGTTTGGTAGCTGGTACCTTTTTCCCAGAAAGAGTTTTTTTTTGAGACATCATGTTTTTCTCAAAAGCGGTATGACCGGACCGTGTGAGTGTGGTACTACGGACCTCCTGGATAACGACTAGTTCAAGTGCATTCAATTCACAATAAGTAGTTATTGATCCAGTGTCCGGTACTACCGACCCTTACATGGCAGTACTACCTCTCCTGCTAATTTCTATGGGATTTTATCCCTAATGGTTATCTTGGAGGTTGAGGGCTATAAATACATCATCATCTACAACAAGAGAACTCTCAAACAACTCTATTAAATACACTTGAGCCCTTGCCTCATCTCTTTCACCTCTTGAGCTTTTACTCCATATTCTTGAGGTAGTTGAGAGAATTCAAGCGAATTGCATCCATTGATTGAGCTATTTGGCATTTGAGTATCTTCAAGCGATCGTCATCGCCTTATTACTCTTCGAGGTTCACCATTCCTAGATGGCCTAGAGGCGTGAGAGCCGGTGATCTCTTCAAGAAGTTATGAAGAGGCCTAGTATTGTTGTGAAGGTTGGAACTCACTTACCTGAAGAGAAAAAGAGTTACCACTAGTGGATTGAGATGCTTAGCTTAATTCGTGGTCAGTCTAATTCATTTGGAGTTACCTCAACGTGGATTAGAGGAACTGACAAATTTTCGAACGCTATGGTAAAACATTGTGTGTGAATTGTAGTTTACTTCTTTGTACTTGCTTACATTCTTGCAATTTATGTTTCTAGAATTAAATTATTTGTTTGTCATCCTAGAATTGCAAATCTTGATCTAGTTGTAATGTGTTGGTGCATTTAGTTGAGACTAGTTGATTTATGCCATAATTGTGCAAAACCGTTTTAATTTACAATTTTGTATAAAATTTGTTTTAGCCAAAGAAAATTTGAAAGACGCCTATTCACGCCTTCTAGTTGGCCTTCTTGATCCTACAGCCGTAAAGGGAGCCATGCGGCCCGATCATGACCCACTGTACAATACAACTTACGGATGCGATGTACTCATTTCTACATTTCTTTTTTCCATTGGTTTTTGGAAGCAGCTTTTAGGGCATCTGTAGTGTATGAAAATAAGGTGTCATAAGCCACCTTAAGGTCGACCTTATACATTACATGGTTGATCTTAAGCAGGTCATAAGCAAAAAAAGGCTTAAGGCCGGTCCTTAAGCTAAAGACCTGGCCACAAGTATTAAAATACAATTTTCTTTTAATCATGTTGTTCTCTCTCCCTCTACCAGCCAACTACCAATAACCACAAACATTAAAATACAATTTTTTTACTGCCGAGTGACACCCTTGTTACAGCCGAGCGGTGGTCTCAAACATAACGAGTCAACCTTAATAATTAGATGGAGCCTACCTTAAGACCCATTGCAACTTTATACACTTTTGATGTCCTTAATTGACTTGTCCATGTCTTGCCCAAGGGTGTTATAAAACAGTACGGCCGATGGACTATAGGCCGTGGGTTCGTGTACTTGTAGGATATGTGGGCTCATACCAAATATGGACTCCTTGTTGTTCTCTCTCAGTAGTTAGGCTACAAATATACGGAAGAAGCTTGAGATTATGTACCAATAAATTATTGAAATAAAGCGCCACCGGATTTCTCCCACGTATTTTGTGTCAATTGTTCATTCACTTTTCTTATCATCAATTCTTGTGATCGATCTTGCTCTAGTTATGTTGATTTGACTGTTATATGAGCTGGCGACGCTAGTTTTTCAACGGTAACAGTCCTGCCCTGCCATCCCAATATGTACCCACCACCGGTCCGCAGCCATGCTCGCACAACGGTCTCCGATCCGAATCTTTTGGCACGTCGCGCCCAGTGGCAAATTCTTTCAACAAACTCCTCGAGGGCGCATCCAAACCCGGCGTTTCTTGCGGACTAGTAAACAATTTGCACACATAATACGGCTCAATTATCTGCAATTCAAGACAAACCGCCCAGTTTCCCAGTTTTATATTTTTTAAATTAATTATGCTAAATAAATCACCTTCAATTACAGTGTAATTTCAGCTATAAATAACTATTTTTCAGCCCAACCGAGCAGAGCTTAACCTCTTTCCATGCATAGGCCATGGAGATCCAAGAGGTCCAAGGCAATGCAAACAGGATAAGGTTCAGGAAAAATCAGACAGCAAAATGCTGCACGGTTTGGTGCTTTTCTTACAAATCTTGTATGCGAGAGAGAGAGAGAGGGAGGGAGGGAGGAGAGAGAATATCCCATTTAAGCTTTGTTAAGCACCCAATCTCTACATTTACAAGCTTGGTAGCCAGCAGAGTTCATTACACCTGTGCTATGATACATCTCACTAGAAGCCTGGCAGTACAAGATTCACAGAGAAATTTACAAAGAAGCAAGTAGGTTGTGGTTTTGGGAAAGGCTAAGGCAGCACAAGAGCGAAACGCTTCCCATCTGTAGCGTGATGGTTCTCTCTAAGCCGTACAGTTATCTTCAACGCCTTCAATGCAGATATGCTGAACACATATGGAGAAACAAGTGAGCATATTTGAAGTCGCAAGGCAATCATCTCGATTGGACTCCTCTGTAATGAAGAATCAAATCTTCCGGCTTCTTCCAAATGTATGTTCGCACTGTAGCCAAACTCATCTCAGGCGACAAAACCTGGTTCATAGAGTAATGTTTAGCACGCCTGCGCGAGATGGACCATAACGAAATTTGCTCTAAACCTCTGACCACAAAAACATAATCCAGACTTATAGAGCAAAGTCGAAAACAGATTATAGCGTTAGTCTTTTCTTTAGTCCAGGAAAACCTCAAATCATTATTACTTTCCTAATAAAGGGGAAGTGAAAGAAATTCCACGAATCAAGAAGAAAATGTTCAAAACAAGGTAAGATTACTGCAAAAAAAAAGTAGCATGAATGCTTATTTCACAAAAATTACAATATTAGAACTTATAAGATGATATGCAAGGATAAAGTTACAGGAAGGACTGTATTATTTACGTGGATAGTCTGGAACGACAGAATTTCTAATTAAATTTAGCACAAAGATATTGACCAGGGCAGGTTATACAATATGTTCAAAACGTGAAGACATGTGCATCTTGTTTGTAGACTGCACCAAACATGTGGGGTAATAGAAGTCAATCTGAATTGATAGGAAGCTATTATCGAGGAAACACAGTGGATAAAACAGGAAGGGTTTGGATAATATAGATGCATTTTATCTGTTGCAAGACAGGACCTTTGTAAATATTTGCTGTAATATGTTGTTTGTTTTTTTGTAGAAACAGGGGCTTGTTCCCTTTGAACCCGATGTAGGTAGAAGTACATCTAAAGAGAGAACATAATGGTTACATATATTAATACTTGCCTGGTTGTTGCACAATATCTCTACAGATGGTTTTAGTTTTTGCCATGGCTTTAGTCCGAGCCTTGAAGAACTATCTAGCACTGAGAGTTGTGTTTGACCAGAAGTCAATCCCATAGCAAATGTGTTGTCAGAACTTCCATCCAATGGTTTATCAAGAACGAGTTTCTCAACCACATAGTTAGCCACCTGTATAAAGAAACAGAGTAGAAGTAAACTTTAATAGAGATAATAAAATAAGATCAGTAACAATTAACAATAATTTGTTTGTAATATGTAACCATGATCTGAAACAATATCAATAGCAATAATTTGTTCATAATATGTAACCCTAAGTTATCCGGTCATAGCATGAATATGTATGATTCAGATCCAGGATCCTGAAGTATAGCTACCTATTATCGGGGTAGTTAGTTCCCGAAATAAATAAATAATCAAGGTAGTTAGGTCCTGAAATAAATAAATAAATAAATAATATAGGTAGTTAGTTCCCCGCACAAAAAAGTCTGAATAGTTAGCTATTTTCATGCTTCTCCCCCCACATGTAACTGCTTCACATCTGGTCCTTCGCCAACAACTGCCTCCATCATTGACCGCGTGCAACCTTTTTGTTGAGAGGAACTCACCGTTTGCAACTTAAGCATCTGTTTTAGATCATCGATTTTGAGATCTTACTTTGTGAATCCGCAATATTCGTGGAGCACTGAGTTTCCCTTGTGTTATGTTTGGTGCAGGTGAACCTTCAGCAGGATGCAAATAAAAGCCACACCTACATTGAAGAAAAGAAACAACAAAGTTACCCCATGGAAGTCATGCTAACCTAGGCACTCTGTGTACATTAATATTTGCAGTAAGCATGATATCTAAATTTCCATTTGCTCATATTTTCGATCTTTTCAGTAAGAATAAAAATAAGATCCACCATTGATAGGGAAAAAGGGACATTATGATACAAAGTGAAACCATCACTGATTTTTTATATATGTGGGTCGTATAAGTGTATGCAGAGATATCTGCTCTAACAAAGACTAGAATTAGAGATTGTAAACAGATTTGAAGCAGTCTAGAATCATGGAAGGCAAATCTCATATGGATTCCAAATTACTAGAGAGCTCGATTTTCTCAGTCTGCAAGTGATTCTTCCGATTAGGATATACTACAAGAAAATTTTATCACATCATGAACTGAATGTAATACATGTTCACCAAAATTCAAGGATGAATAATTAATCAACAATAAAGCATAACATCTTTGAACAAGCATACTCTAGACAACACATACTGCCATACTCACTGCTAGTTGGAAAAAATAAAAACATTACCATAACTGACTCGTTTTGAGGTCAAAGCAAAACGCCATGACAACAAACTTGCACTAATTTAAAAATTTAGCAGCAGAAGTATCACAGAAACTTGGGCTTACTATCACAATAAAAATGTTGGTTGACCTTATAAGATGCTATGTTATTCCAACTTCCAAGGTAATGCATCTCCAAGGAAAGTGAACAATATTTCAAAGATATCAAAGAAAAAAGATCATCTCAGGAGAAAAGGAATTCCAAATGAGCAATTACTTTGTATTCTCTTTTGGAAATCGATTGTGCTCAACGCAGTCCACACACCACCACGGGAGATCACCCTCAGTTCCATCCAAATCAGTAATTCTCTTTCTCCAAGGCCCTCCACTAGAACCTTCCGTGATAATTGATGGAGGTGAAACTGTAGAAAACTCAAATGATGGAAGCACCTGACTTGCATGGTTTTCGGCTCCATCATCAACCTCAGATCTTGGATGGGATAAATTTCTCAATGATACATCTTTCCCTGTTGAACTGTCACCATTTGACAAGCTGTGTGAGCCAGATTTCTGCTTTCTTTTACTCCAGTGAACTAACAAACCACGAAGAGTATCCTGAGCCAAATTAATCTGCACATTTTTTTAGAGAATTGTTAAGAAAATGACATCAGGTACAGTGAGAATCTCACTCGCTAGTGGCAATCATATTTTGGTGAAGTGAATTCCATCAATAGGTGTCATGAATGGTTTTAAGAAAGAACACAAGCTGAAATTTATCAATAAAAAGAAAGACCTTCCTATTGCAACTTTACAACATAACTGAACTATTGATCCAACAAAATTCTGAAGAACAAACAACTTCAAAACAGAAACGACCAGTTCGCATATCGATATGGTCTGTGCAAACCTTAAGATCTTCCTGTGCTCCAGCAACATTTAAATCAACCGCATATATTTCTGCAGAAAAGCATTGTGGTGTATCCAGGTGGACAGACAGGCATCCCAATCGAGCATCCATGGTAAACCAGGCAGGTATGCTAACCTAAAAAATAGATAAGCAAATTATATAGTGATGGCAGCACAATTTTACAAAATATAGAAATCGTGATTATATCAGTATTACCATCTCAAATAACTCCTTTTTCTTATCCTCAAAAGAAACCTGCACAAACAAAATGAAGTGGCTTAACATTCTAGCAACCATCCAGTTTATTCAAAAGACTCCAGTATGAACTCTGGACTTCTCAAATTGGAATTCAAATTAGCAATGCTGTTAATTCTTAAAATGTTCATATATCTTTTGAGGAAAAAGGCATTCAAGAAATTGATGAAAAACAAGAACCTTGCCAAAGTCTTCAATAACAGCTCCTCGAGTAATCTCCCATAATTTGACGGAACCAGCAGTATCCTGCAAAAAAGGAGAAAGGTGCATGATGTCACTTCATTGCAGTTTGATAACAGCAGAACACAATAAAAAAAATCTAATAATCACCTTTGTCAGTACATGCCTCCTATTGTTCATGATCTCATGCTGAATTATTGCTGGAACTCCTGGAATAGTGAAAGATGGCTCTTTGTATACAGGGACCTAAAGTGGAATAGATTATTAGGTACTTATTAATCACCATTAGTCAAACACTCTTCTAGTGGAAGAGAACTGAGTGGACAAAACTGCCGTTAATCAGGCAATGAAAATATTTACAACGTTGAGTAGATCAGTGAAAAGTTACTAAGAATAATAATGAGCAGGTAAAAGACTCCAAAACGAACAAAGGAACTTTTGGCTGTATCTGGCATCAAGTATGAATATTGCCCAAAGAGTCAGAAGATTAAAAGTGAAATTGCCACAAAAACTACGCTGATATTTCTACATCACAATCGCTCTGCATAATGTCGCACTGAGAAGAAAGGCCTAGTGGGTTACTTGGGAAAACCAGTTGGTCTCAAGTATAAAAGGTTTCTATTGCAGAATCCCTTAGACCCTACACTGGTTAGTCTAAGTTTGTTTCCATGTGTACAAGTATGGCATCAACTATGGCAGGTGAAACTGTCACCACAGACTGCATATTTTGCAAAACACAAAGTTATGAATAGTGCATTTGTGCAGAATAATTGCTCAGGACACAATGTGTCTGACATAGTGTCATGGGTGTGGGCCTTGGGCCCATCCAATTCATTATTAGAAAGTAGAGATTAGTTTCCTTTTGTTAGAGATATAATTAGAGATATGATATTAGTTTCTATAATTGTTAGAGATATGATTGAGATTAGATTATATCTGTTAGGAGGAGCCCATCTATATAAGAGGGCTACCGCATGCTATTGGGATCAAGCAGAGAAATAACAAAGTCTTCCTCATCTATAGTCTCTCCTTCTACGCCGATGCCATTCGGCCATCCTCTTGGTGGTGTTTACACCCTATGAACTAAGGTTCATGACAACTTGGTATCAGAGCAGTCGATCCCTTCCCACGACTTCTACTACCATGGTTCCAGCTGCCGAGTCGTTGGCCACGATTAAGGCTAACGCCAACAAGATGGCCAGCATCAACAAAGAGATGACGGACATCTTCCTCAACATGCATGCCATCTTGGAGAAGATCGTGAATTAGAGAAAGGTACAACAAGAGACGACAGCGACACTGTTTCCAGCAACTGCCATGGCACCACTAGAGCATCCAGTAGGGGCCATGGTCAATCTGCATCATGCCGCCTCACCCGTCGTCGCCCGGCGTCGGCCGCCGTCGAGACGTCTTCTGTCGCCGCCGGCAACCTTCCGTTCATTAGTGGCTCAATGCCCGTCTGCTCTCTGCGTCGCCTTGCTCTCTGCGTGGGCCGCTGCCGCCGAGACGTCTCGATCCGTCAGCCTTGTTCTCCGCTGGATCTGTCGGCGTCGCCTTCGGGCCACCTCATCCTCCGTCGCTTGGCGTAGACCACCACCGCCTGGACGTCTTCCGTCAGGCGGGCCGAACCGAGCTCACACCGGCCGCTCTCCGACTGCCGCTTGAGCCATCGAAGCCGCCATCTGTCATCGGATCTGTCGCCTGCTCGCCATCGGATCCACCGCCGGAGCCATTGCTTACAGTCAAATCCTCCGCCGGAGTGGCTGCCTACCGCTGGTTCTGCCGGAGTTGCGCTCCCCGCGCCACCATCTCCGTGGTCGTGCCTCGAATCAGTGAGATTGGGATCCAGCCGGCCGTCTCCATCCGTTGTAGGACCCCGCCGCCGTTCCCGAAGCTGGCCGTCGGAGATGGCTGCCACCCGTAGCCCGACCGAAGCGTTCGCCGCCTCCGCTTGAAATTGTCTGCAGCCGCTCGAAGCCGCTAGCGCTCGCGGCCCCGACGGCCACCGCCACGCTAAGTCGGCGTGGCTCGCGGCCGCTCCGCTTGTCGCGTCATCCGCTCGAAGATGTCCGACCGCCGCCACGAGGCCCTGTGCCCGAAGCCGCGCCGCTTTCTCTGCGTTCGCCGCCGCCACCCGGCGATGCCGACCAGGGAACCTCTGCCACCATCGCCTCTGTTTCCGCGTGAAACCGTGTCTTTCGCGCAGAGTTATTAATAGGAACAGGAGCCGGTGAAGTAAAAAAAATGAAAAAAAATCTTTTGCAGGCATCGTGTAGCCGAAAGCGCTACACTTCATCGACGTGGAACTGCAACCATGGCGGCCGCCTAGCAGCTCGAGGACGAGCTGCATGTCCAGAAGGGGTGTAATGTCATGGGTATGGGCCTTGGGCCCAGCCGGTTCATTATTAGAAAGTAGAGATTAGTTTCTATTTAAGTTAAATATTAGTTTCCTTTTGTTAGAGATATAATTAGAGATATGATATTAATTTCTATAATTGTTAGAGATATGATTAAGATTAGAGTATATCTGTTAGGGAGAGCCTATCTATATAAGAGGGTTACCGCATGTTATTGGGATCAAGCAGAGAAATAACAGAGAAATAACAAAGTCTTCCTCATCTATAGTCTCTCTCTCCTTCTACGTCGACGCCATCCGGCCATCCTCTTGATGGTGCTTAACCCCTATGAACTAAGGTTCATGACACATAGTAACGTAATTCATGAAAAGGATGAAAACTGTCATACTTACAGGTGCTGATCCTTCTAAAGAAGCTCTTGCCCTTGAGAATGACAAATTCCCAGCTAAGAATGAGCCACCCTTTTGGAAAACCTTTTGGGGCGTGCGCCCTTCAGCTGGCCATCCATACACAAAAGAATCAGTTGTTGCGACCCATATTGTATCATCCTGCAAGGACAACTGTAGGATTGGGTGTTCATTTGTGCAGAGTAAGACACTCTCTCGAGTAGACAAATCTGTCAAGTATACCTGCGATACAGGGAAACAC
Source organism: Bonia amplexicaulis (assembly GCA_036346245.1). NCBI lineage: Eukaryota > Viridiplantae > Streptophyta > Magnoliopsida > Poales > Poaceae > Bonia > Bonia amplexicaulis. The sequence continues at coordinate 13,414,167 of CM070768.1, forward strand.
GACGGTTCAGAACTCAGAAGTAACGTAACTATTCAACACACGAGATTGTTGTACTCACAGACTGATCTCTTCCACCACTATAAACATGAGCAAACGAAGGAGTGCTTGCAAGTGCCCAAACAGAATCAGTATGCACAGCATAAGAATGTACACAGCGCTGCTGTCCTAGATCCCATAGTCTGCAAAGTACATAAACATATGCAGGTAAGACGTCGAAAATTATCCGTAGCATTCACGTCAAGCCACACGGCATCATGAACAGTTACAAAATACAGATATTTTAAGATGTGCACATGTGAGAGATTTGGGAGGAGATTGGAGCTGTGTATTTACCTTATCATTGAATCAGATGAGCCTGATAGACAATACCTGTAAACAATGTTATAAACAGGGTTAAGTAGTAGTTAATGAACTTAAATGAGTATAAACCAAATGTTTAAGTTAAATATGACATGTCAGCTTCCACCATCATGTTATTGTGCCACATGAGACCCTTCCACGTCATCAACTCACTTAAAAGTATACATGGAACTATGGAAGTGGGTTACATGGCACATTAACTGACTAGGATTGTAACCAGGGTGATCACTACGCCGATTATGGTCACCTTTAACAGGAATCTATCTATTGATTTAAATAGTTAAATTACTTACTGAACTGCTGATGACTTGACTGATGAAATTTAAAAGATAGTGGGTGCTGATTGAAACAAAAGAATGTTTCAGGGGCAAGCTTCATCCAAAATAGACAGGGAACACTGCTCCGAGCAACCATCTCAAATTAAATGTTACAATGGGATAAGAGGTAAATGATAGTTTTTTTGGTCTGTAAAGTTGTACTTTCAAAACACATAGAGATGGCAATGATATTATCAGGAATGTACACTTCATCTCTGAAATATCTAACATCATGCTAATATCTCATTTGCACTCAATGTACCGTATAATATAATAAAAATATTATGTATTGAGGCAAGTCACAATAAAAAAATAAAAACAATAGCACTACTAACCCACTGCTCTTTCATTCAGGACAAATGTAATAGAAGGCCAAAAAGTTTAACACTCAACAATATAAACTTGCTAAGCCAAGTATTACCATACGCAAGCAAGGCCATCAACTAGGAGCATGTGAGTATCTTGGAATTACGGCAGATGTAAACTTATACATACTAATTACAACAACGGAACAAAACCGCAGGAAGATCACATTTTTATGGCCGCATAAGAAGCTAGGATAGATTTTGATGACAGTATGAAGGGCGGCAATGATAAGAAAGACGAAATTGAATTTTTAAGGAAAAGGACCAACATAGCTTAGATGAATAAACAAGAGCATTTGATGATGACTACACACAAACGTTCCAGTAGAATCAAGAAGTAAAGATAAGAAAGACGAAATTGAATTTTTAAGGAAAAGGAACAGCATAGCTTAGATGAATAAACAAGAGCATTTGATGATGACTACACACAAACCTTCCAGAAGAATCAAGAAGTAAAGCCCTGATATTGTCAGTGTGCCCTCTCAATTTCATATTTTTCGATCCTGTCCTAGGATCCCAAACACGGACAACCTACATCAAACCAGTGATATAAGGAAGTATTCTAGGAGAGGTCTTAAAGGAGAGTCTAAAGAAACTAGCAGTTAATGGGCCTCCTAACCACAAGGAAAATTTCATACTTGTTATCGATGATGAAGAACACAATACCTTTTCAGTACCACCAGAGACAAGCAAGGTTCCTGTATCATTCATAGCCAGTGCATAAACTGAATCTTTGTGACCTTTGGCAGCAATTGGACTGTAGCCATGTGATTGGCTGTTGATGGAAGCAATGTTGCTACTAGGACCACTAAGTCCAGAGTTTCCATTAGGAACCTCGTCCTCTTTTCCATCTACAGATTTGGCTACAGGAGCAAGAGCAGCATCCAGGTCCCATATGAAGACCTCACCACCAAGGCCACCAGAGGCTACAATATTGCTCTACAGTACACAGAGGCACAAAAACTATGAAACAAAAACGAAAGGATAAAAACTAATAGTTTCACAGAAAAGCATAGGGCTGGGTAATATTACGTTCTTTTCAGCTGCAGCAAGACAGATTACATAATCAGAATGCTGGCGGAGCGTCCTGGTACAAGCACCATCTGATAAGCAATTCCACACCTGTGAAATATTAGAAATTAAAAGGCATTTACGCCCAACAATCTATATTTAAAAACAAAAACTGTTGAAACAACACACCTTTAGAGTGGTGTCTGAGGAACAGGAAACAAGAGTTTGGCCAACAATAATGGCATCATTAACCTGCATAATAAAGATAACAGTTTGAACAACAGAAAGTACTTGAGCAGTAATACACAAGTAATACAAGAGAGTCCACATTAAGCATTAGTTTCAAGCTCCTAAAGGACACATTTCTCCATCCACTGCCAGAATCCATTCCCAAATTTTCATATTTAGACATAAAAAACTATCATAAAACAATATGATAAATCTTGTTTTACCCGAATAAAAGTAACAAAGTATCTAGCAAATATGGCAAATGTTACAGGCATTGAGCCTTGCATCCACCTTAGCCCTGCTCACAAGTTTTGTCCTCTACGGCCTACCAACCTTTACAAAGAGTAAAAAAAGTATTGACTTTAACACTGCAATTAAGAAATATACAAAAAGGAAAAGAGCAGGTGGTAGTGAGGAACAGAAAAGAAAATAATGCAGACCAACTTGAATATACCAAACTAAATATATGTTAACAAAATGAGCTCACATATCAATCATATTTAATTATTGGCACCAAAACAATAAATCTCACATGATTTCGTGCTCAAATTTATATTGAAACTCAAGGACAGATTTGATAAGCCTCATCTTGAAATTTTTAACTAGTAGAGTTACAACACACAATGGTCAAATAGCAGTTCAATTCCAAACACTAATCACTATTTCAAATAGCAAAATCGGCTGGAACCGGGGAATAACGAAAGACATACCCAATCAACATGTGACTCAAAAGTTGCTGAGAAGCTTCCATCCCCATTTTTTAATTCCCATCTCTTCAAGGTACCATCACGACTTCCAGTAAAAAGATAATCACTTGTACCAATAGCAGAAGCATTTAGGTATGCCAAGCAGTTGATCCCAGCACAGTGCTGAAAAATAAACAGAAGGAAATGCATGAGCACCTTTCAGTGAAACCTGAATTGTTTCAAACCTTTAGAAAATACCTGAGGAAAACTCGATCCGAACAAATCGAAAGGACTGGAAACAAAGGTTTATTTTAAAGTGGAACTGACCTTTTTATTATCAGCATCGTTGAGCACATATGTGAAGCGCTTCTCCTTTCTCGGTCGACTTGAACCGGCCGTGTTACCGGCACTCCCAACACGATGCATTGAAGGGTTCTATGGGAGCAGCTTAACCTACAAACCAGTGAGAAATCCATTCAACTTAACCATGGATGAATATATGAAACCAAGCCACAGTTATTTGATAAAGAATTTGAGATTGGATAATTACTAGTATGCTAATAAGCTTCAAAATAGTGCAAGTTGAAATAACTCTGAAAGCATCTTTAGCAAATTTGGAGCAGCATAAGGTCCAGCATCTAGGAGCAATTTGAAATCTAAAAGTTCCTCAAAGGAGTTCACTGACCTTACTAGCATGAAGCAAATATTGAGTTTTGAGTGTCGTTGGGTTACTGGGTCGAATGGATAATGCTTACAATAGGAAGCACCACCCCCACCCACTAAGCGCGGGTAACTCGCATGACCAACACAAGGAAGCCACTCTCACCCCACACACACACACACAATTAGTAGATTAGTAGGAAACTATAGGTCAAAAGTAAAGATTTCCTCAAAGTTTCCAAACGAAAACTTCGAAATCCCCAAGCTCAAAAAAAAAAACTTAAAGATCCCCACATTACATGTATCAAAATAAGCTGGATGAAACTACCAATCAAAACACAACAGACACGTTTCCACTTGGTTGATCAACTCACAAGGCTCCACCACTCTTAGTCTATAAGCAGATTGATTCCCATCCAATCTGACCGCTTTGAACTTGCTACCTGGACTCGTGTCGGATCGCTATGTTTTTAGCAGTGCAACGGTTGTGAATCTATACGAGTTCAGGCAGGTAGCAAGTTCAGCGCAGTCAAAATTACGGGAGCCGGCACGGATCAATCGGTGGCACAGTGGATGCGAAGATCGGAGAAAACGCGGTTAGATTGGTGTCTACGCACGTTAGGTAGGGGAGGCCTCTGGCAGACGATGGCAAGGTTGAACTAATTGGCATGATCAGGGAACAGAAGAAGCTCGCACGTTACCTGGGATCGGGCGAGGGGCGGCGCACCGGCGGTCGGGAGCTCGGGATGCGGCACCGGATCTAGGGTTTAAGGCGTCACGGCGCGATCGAGGCGCTTGGAGTGGTGGCGTCTGGGAGCGGCGGAGGGAAGTCCCGCGAGGGGAGCGACGCGGTGTTGCGGCGGCGGCGGCGAGGGGGGAAGGGGAGCGAGGAGGAGGCAGCCGAGAGGGGACGAAGCCACAGCGAAAGGGTCGCCAGATGTACCGGATCCGGAGGCGACACGAGCGGGAGGTGCGCGTAGGTGAGCCCGGCGGACGACCGTCCGACGAGCACCGAGCCGAGGCGAGTGCGTGCTGCACTGCTGCTCAGGTAAGGACTGGTGGAGGCGAGCAAACCTGGCCAAACGGGGCGCCCGCCACGCCATGGTAAGGCCCGGATAGGCCGGCTTAGGCCCTTCGTCTTGCACGATTAAGCTATCGTGCCCTCTCATACCGGCCCATATATCGACCGTCGGTTTAGACACGGCACCAAGACAGGAGAGGATGGGCCATACCCCTTCCTTGTACCCGCTCCTTTCCGTGGGCTTTCTTCTTGTTCCTTTCTTGCTTTCAGGAAGTCGTCCTTGACGAGGGAGGCAGCGGCTATCAATATCATAGACAAACATGGCCTATGGAGCACGGTGGTGTATGGTTATCGGCAAGGAGGAGGTGTACGGCAGCGGTCACAACTTAGTTCACTGTAAGTTACAAGTAAGTTTATTATCAATAGCAAATAAATTTATCGTCGCTTATAAGTAAATTTATTGCAGATCACAATTAATTTGTGAAGGTTGTGTGCATAATTTTTACCTTGTTATGAATACAATTTTATTGTAATTTAGGTAACGGATTACTTTACATAATATACATAAGGGATCTCATAATATATAATTCTAATCTGACGAGCCATGTGTCCAAAAGTTCTCCAGAATATCAGGGAGGGGATGTGACTCCGCCCCTTACCGCTGTGGTTGGTGGTGGTTTTCTGGACCCAGATGATGGCTTGGTCGGTAAATTTCTCGCATTGTATGGAGTTCAAGTCATGCCCATGGCTTGTACAGTCGTATTTAATTAAAATATGATCTTATGCCATTTTTTACAAAAGTGTCTAATGCAACAAAAGGAAAGCAAAGTGGCCCCACTTTATTCTTGATTTTTCAGGCAGCATAGTACGACGAGGCCCTTTTCAAGCCTGTTACTCGGTAGAGTGCACTGTGTCTCTTCAAAAGGGGGATTTTAACTTTTTTGCCACTTTTAAAATTGGCTAATTAACTCTGTCACTTACATGTAGGCCCGTCTGAGTCACTGAAAGCGGACTAGAATGATAAATCTGTTACCACTCTACTCATAAAAGTGTCAAATGATTAAATTTTCCCTTCAAAAGGTCGTAGAATTTTTTTTTAGTGGGTGTTTGGTAAAGGCTGCTTCCTTCAGTATGTTAATCCTACCTGTCCAATGCACTGCATCTCTAACATGTGGTTCATTGAACCTTAAGTCAAGGCTGACTGCTTGACTTTTCTCACTGCTTCTCCATCCTTCGTTCACACCTGCCGGTATTTTTCTTTCTTTTTTTTTCTTCTTCTTGAAGGGCCAATCCCCAATAGAGGTACTATTCTCCTGGCTGCATGAGATCAAATCGTACCATGCGAATGAATTTTGTTTTGGGGGAGATGGAGATGGACCCATCGTAACCTAGTTTATTCATATGGTGGTTATGGATGCGTTGCTTTATGTCTTATCTAGCGTAATTTAAGCGCGTAGTGGCCATGAATTATGTTGCCTTTCGTTTGTTGCCCACCATACAGCACAATGATTAGAGTGAGTGAGAACACTACAAATTCTCGTCGCCACTCGGATCAGTCTCTGGTGCCATGTGAAGCCATCAAATTCAAAAACGGTTCTCAGGGGCGCACAAGATCACTATCACTACCTGCGTAGCCTTGAATTCGAGCCTACTGTTCATCCGAGCTGAACGAGCTTGAACGGTTCGGCTCGTTTTCATCCCTAGTCTGGCCTAGATTATCTTGGAGCAGATGGCGACGAAGTTTTGTTTTCTTTGGATATTTTAGGATGGAACAGGATGTGACTGGTTCCTTAGTCGTGGCTGTCAGCATCATGGTCTGTGGTTGCTATCGATAGCTGTGGGCTTGTGCAAACATTGTCATGGTGTTAATTTAGCTCGAGGAATTATGTAGCTAATGTAATCGCCTTATGCCTCGTCGTGTCTAATAATAGATGGTGATGGCTCCCTACCATTTGCGGTTCATTTTGTAATTAATCTGGGAATTTCACTTTATAGCACGTAAAGTTGGAGTTGAAAGAAACAAGCATTCAGAATTTCTAATAGAAAAAAATGTACGCTAGGTGATACAGATAAAATAAGCGAAATCAAGTCGCTGTCTTAGCTAGTGATATTAAGATTTTTACCTGTGATGTATGGATACGTGGGGCTAGAGCCGTGTGGGACACAGACACGGTGACACGGACAAGGCGTAGGCATGTATTGACGAGGTGTCGAAAAATAAATAATAAAAAAATAATTTTAATTTTGGTTATGTATTAGACACACGATGAGCACGTATTAACCCATTTAGACGATATGGTCCATCTAAAACATGATCCATTTAGTTGAGACTGGTACAAATTAACCCTAATCCCCTCTCCTGTGCCTAGTGCGTCTCCACTCCTCCACTTCTGCGTGCCCCTCGCCTCCTCTCTCCTCCGCCTCCTCTCTCGGTCTCTCCTTTAGGTGGTAGGCTCTCCACTCCCTAAATCCCAACGGGCAGTGGCCAGCCTCCTCTCTCCTTCGCATCCTCTCTTCTCCAGGTGGCAAGCTCCCCACTCTCTAGATCTCGGTGGCGACCAACCTCCTCTCTTCCCAGCGGCGGGCTCCCGCTCCCAGTCTGGCGGCGGCCTCCTCTCTACTCTAGGCGGTAGGCTCCCCACTCCTTATGGACCTGTTCTTTTCCTTCAAAGCTGATGGCTTTTGGCTTAGCAGCCAGTGGATGGTGGCCAGCAACCAGCCTCCTCTATCCTCCAGACGTTGCTCCTTCAGCCTCCTCGCCTCCTCTCTCCTCTAGGTGTCAGCTCCTCCAGGCACTACTCCATTGCTCCATCGTCCAGCGTCCACTGCTCCGCGCCTCCGCCATCCACTGCTCCATGGTATGGTTCACTTGTGAACTTCCCTTCCGTAATTTCTCATGCATATTGCCTTAGTTTTGCCGAGCAGAGGGCAATGAACTATGGTTATTGCCTTAATCACATGCAGCTTCAATAATTACAGATAACATCACTGATGCTGCTTGCTTCATTCATTTGCATGAGGTGTTCAGTGCTCCATTCACTCATCCTAAACCAAGAGCATATGGTACATTTTCCATGATTAAATGCTTACATCTGCAACTTACACTTCAATACTTCATTCTCTTATATTTATATATATATGCCATAATATATTTATATATATAGCTATGTCTCCGTGCCAGTGTTTTTGGAAAAATAGCGAATCTCCATGTCTGTGTTGTATATATAGTGTCGGACACACGTGTCCGTGTCATGCAACATAGATTTTTACTAAGGACATGGCTACTTTCATTTCCAAATACTTCATTTAACAAAAGTTCAGATATTTCCTTTCTCCCCATTCCTCATATAGCATTTTTGTTACATTTTATTGAAAATACAAAGATAAATTAGACATTGTATTCTTGGGACATTGTATTCTTGGGTTAAAACATTTTTAGTCAAAAGGTGCAAAGACGGTCTTAGTTTATTCTATCGAACTGTCTTTCTGTCTGTTTAGCCTGGTTTCTTGAAGTGCTTCTTTGTTGGGCTAGCAGAAATTGGTTTAGCATTCGTTCAGGGGCTATAGGTTTCGGAGACTGGAGTCGAGTACAAAAGAATGTTCGCAAAGTTTAAGTCTAAACTGTGCCTGTTCTTTTCCTCTGACGCTGACAGTTTTTGGTTTTTGCTACAGTACCTAACTTTCAAACAGAGTATTTTCTTAAGACGGAGTCTACAAGTTAAACGATCTACATGTTAAAAGCTCAACATCTGTATCATCCAAAATCGCAAGTAAGTATCTTTCTCTCCGTAATCTATATTATAAGTAGTCAAAATTCAAAAATTTTAGCTAAAAAGTATAAGCCGCAGCCGTTGCCAAACATGCCTGAATAGTAGTATAAGCCTGCGCAGTCTAGCAGTTTGCGACCTTTGATGGCGCTGGAATTCTGGATGTGGTATCTTCTGGCTGAGAGGTTAATTTCTTCTGCAGTAACACTTCTGTTTGCCTGCCCAAAGTGCTGATATGTTCAGAGTCCTTAGAACCTTTTGGTCTTCAAGAACACGTTTGCAAAAACTACTTTCTTGAGTGAGACATATACCCCGAAGAAATGTCTTTGTTTGGGTCTAGTTCGAGTTGCTGATACGTATTTTGCGCCTACCTGAATTATTTTTAATGATTTTGATTAATATAAATTGAGGTATCAGCAAAGTCAAGTTTGTAGCTTCCTGCTATCTCCTTTCCTAAAACCTAAGCTATCCTGTGGGCTTATGCATACAGTTTATTGTACACTGAATTGACTTGACTTGATGAAGTGACATCATTGGTTCGTTGTGGAGAAAATATTGGGACAATGTATGTAGCTAACATGTGCACGAGCCTGACCAGTAGAAACATGTTATTCTAATTTCCAGCACTGCGTCACTTCAAACAGTTTCAGTTTCTAAACCTTCTAGTTTTTGATTTATTTAAGTCAGAAATCATTTAGAATACGCCGACTTCTAATTTTAGCTTTTTTATTTTTTTTGCCTTTTCTTTTCTTTGTTCTTTTGCATTGTCCGTGAGTATATAACAATTTTTTTTCTATTTTTAAATTTTTTTAATTGAATAATTTAGAAAAAGCTAGCAGTCGTTATAGTGTAATTTCAGCCAACAGCCAAAACCTGAAGCTTAAGCTCTTTAGAGCGACTCTGCTCCAAACGGCTTTAGCTTTTGGCTTATTTAAACCAGAAGCCACTTGTAACACATCGGTTTCTAATTTCGACTTATTTAAATTTTTTGGCTTTTTTAACACATCAGCTTCTAATTGCGACTTATTTTAGTTTTTTTTGGCTTTTTACTCTTTTTTCCCTTATCTCTTTGTATTATCCATGATAATATAACGATTTTTTTCAATTTTCTCAATCTTTTTCTCAGAAAAAGTTAACAGCCGCTATAGTACAATTTCAGATAAAAGGTACAATCAGAAACTTAAGCCAAACTCTAGTTCATGTTGACATTTTGTTGTTATGACTTATGAGTAGGTTTGGATTGCTGTCCAAGAATCATAGGAGACTTAACACGGTAGTCGGATGCTGCTAAGATTAGGATGTATCCTAGGGTCCTGATTGGGCAGGAGGAGAGCGGTATACTAGTGGTTCCGTGTTGACCAATCACCGATCCGATCCTTAAATTATTTGTTGAACGAATCTCCTCGAAGACGAGCAATTTTGTTTTGGAAAAAGGGACTCGATTGTCAGAGGCAGCTAATGTGTTCCTCTCCTGGTTTCTACACACGAGAATTTAATTTTGTTCCATATCGAGTGGGTATCTGCATGCTTATCTATCTAATATATCTACTTATTTGAACATCATAAAATTTGATCCATTCATATAGGGGTCTTTTGGACTGTGGTTTATCATTTTTGAACTCTGACTGTTCGTGAGAGAAAGTATAAAGAGAGACAGTCGGATACGCTTTTAACCGATATAGTTAAAATCGATTCAGTGTTTACTATAAAAGATTCGTAAACTCTATCTTAAAAATATATGTTTAACAACTAGTCGCTACTATAAAAATCAAAAACCACGACAAACAAACCCAGAAGAACCCAGATTAACACTAGAGTTAGCCATTCCTTTCATGGGGCCACGATTAGGTCGCAGATTGCTACATATCTCTTCTCGAAGACTCGAACCTCGCCGAAGAAGAACACCGGTCCAACCTTTGACGTGAGCCTGTGACCGTGGTTGGCCCCGAATTCAACGGCGTTTTGTCTTGGCATAAACTACTGGCATTCGGGAGGCGTCAAGACTCAAAACAGATACTAGGTATATAGAGAGAGATGGCTATAAACTACGAGTTTGTCAGATCATGGGCATCACCAATCAAAAACCGCTAATTTCGGTTAAAAAGAACAGAGTCATAGCCGAGAAATTAGAGAAGCGTTGCCATTTGTGTTTTCGGTTGTCCATGCATGCCAAAGGAAAATCATAGATCACACCTATGAACAGTGGTGGATCCAGAAAACTGAGTCACTAGCTGGGTCGTTGGGATCATCATACAGTAACATAATACTTGAGTCTATGGAGCCACATGACCCCCACCACTGGATCTGCCCCTGCCTATGGATCACCCGGGCGGACCACTCTCCTCTAGGGACTAGATGATCAATAACCCGGCCGTCTCGTTGTGTAGAGTTAGGGTTTGTTTGGATCGATGTGTTTGCAGCATCCCACAGCCAAATCCATATCGAGAACTACGTACTACTTATATGTGTAGATTAGGTCAGACTAATCGTCCTTTTTTCTAAAGAAAATGTCGAATTTGTATGGAAGCCTTTGGGATTATTTTGTTACATATGCTAGCCCAAAAAACTTCTGTCTATGTCTGTTGAGCCGAATCCTACCTATTCTCTCGTCGCATCCAGACAAGCCCGAGCTAGGTTATATTAGTTGTTCATGGCCGCACATGCATGGTCCCAAGCATCGGTGCCCTATGTTGTGCAGTGTAGTGCAGTGTCGTAAGCTAGCTACTGAGACACAGGGGCGAAGCCACACTTAGGATAGAGTAGGCTTCAGCTCGGAGTATGAAAAAATATCTAGTGTACAGTTTAGGTAAATTCAATCCAGTCTAGATAATTTTTTCATGATCTAGTACAGATAGCCTAAATTATTCCACCACTAAATTCGAGACGTAACTAAATCTTAACTCTGTCACTGCACTGAGAGATGTTACACTTTAAAGTTGGCTAATTAAGCAGCCGTGGATTTTCCTACGCAAGATGCATTGTACATGGTGGCCTCACAGTCACGGCGACTAATTTAACCTGAAACACGGACGTAAGAGAAATAGCGATGCTTTACATGTGGCCGTAGCCGCCGCCCCTCGTCAGCAAACCAAATTCACAGTCGACGGCTTCGCCAAAAGTTTGCTACGGACAAGAACGGCAGCCATCAATCTGAAAACCTTTTTCCTCTGGATAAAAAAACACAGGCTGCTTGCTGGACTCCACTGACCACTGTGTTGTTTGGAGGCATATGCGTCCCTGGCCATGGAAAATTTTTATTGTATCATCGTTGCACGTACTGACTTATGTAGCGACTCAATGAAGCAGTGACACATGTAAATTAAAGGCTCCACCACCGATTTGGACACACACCACGCCGAAGGAAGCCTCAAGGCCTCCAAATCCTTATGGGGGTGTTTTTTTTTGCTTTTAAAAGCGGCTTTTGGTTTTTACTATAGTATCTAACTTTTAAATAGAGTATTTTTTCAAGATGGGATCTACAAGTTAATTGTAGTACATGTTAAAAGCCTAACATCTGTATCGACCAAAATTGCAAGCGAGTATCTCTCTCTCCAATCTCATGCAAACACCAAAATTCAAAAATTTCAGCCAAAAGCCATAAGCCGCAGCCAAAAAGAACATGCCCTATGCCCCATGGGTGCCTCGCCGCTGCCCCTCAAACTTCGCCTCGCTCTACCTCCTCATCTCTTCTCCTAACATCTCCTTCGTCTTCACCTCACTACTATAAAAAAAAATCATCACAGATACTTCAAAATTATCACCATAGATGTTTTTTTTGAACCATCTGAATTTATGGAACAGTGATAATCGAAGGTTATCACATACGGTTTGTGAGTCATCTGTGATAAATACAACACATACGGTTTATAACTAGAACCGTCCATGATACTCTAATATCACATATGGTTCTAGCTACCAACAGTCTATAATAGACGAGTATCACAAATAGTTGTAATCTAGAACCGTCTGTGATAGTCTTTCATAGACAGTTTATATCACAAAACCATCTATGATAGTTTATACTATATCTAACTTTTTCTGTTTTTTGGCTAGCGTCAAGAAATGTTAGCTATGCCCTTTAAAAACAAGCAAATACAGCAACACATTCCATTAGAATCCACCATTACAACATCAAAAGATAATGAGCAGGTTACCCATCTAACACAGCAAGAATATGATAAAAAACATCTCCTTATCCTACGAACCCAACTCATAAATATGACAAGAACACATCTCCTAATCCTATGAACCCAACTCTTAAACATGGTAAGAACACATCTCATAATCCTATGAACCCATGGCAAAAACATAGAAGAAAGAAAGATCCTAACAGTGCATGAACTGGATGTCCTTGACGCTGATTTGAGCACCGTCTTGTTAGCTAGCTACTTCCGTGGTGCCTTGCAATGAAGGAGAGGCGGCGGTAGCGTCATCTTTTGTGCCACGACGGTGACACTACATAAGACACTCTTATGACACTTACGATATGAGTGTGCTGTGCAGCGGACCATGGTGTCACAACGAAGGCGTTAGCTCATGGCAGTAGTTGGCACCGTTGAGAAACAAGCTAGGAGTGGATGAACTAGCTAGGAGCAACCGGTAAAACTCACGCATCTTGGCGATGGGTGTCTGCCGTTCGATGTGGAGAGAATGGACATGTGAGATCAGAATCTTAGGGGAGATGCCACGGATCAATGTTGTGGCATTATCAGAAATAGTTTGTTATACGAATCGTCTGTGATAATGCACATATCACATACGTGTACTATAAATAAATGTCTGTGAATTATCACAGACGGTTATTAATACGAACCGTTTGTGATGTCTTGCATTATCATAGACGGTTTAGACTAACAATCGTCTGTGATATTTTCACAAATGGTTATTAATAAGAACCGTCTGTGATATCTTGCTTTATCACAAATGATTCATATAAATAACCATCTGTGAAAATATTACAGACGGTTGTTAGTATAAACCATCTGTGATATAGCTGTCCAGTATAGCCTCTTTTGTATTAGTGCCCCCACCATCGCAGACAACGACCCAGACCCTGCCCCTGAGCCCACCTTCCTCGATGAGGTCATCGAGCTATCTTGAAGAAGTACAACTAGGACCCCGACACCGAGGTCCGGGTCTGGCCGCTTCACGCCGATGTCGCGCGGTCGGCACCGTGCAGCGCTATGAGTTCTATGTCCCGGTGAGCTCATTGATGGCTCTGGCGCGGCTCACCGACAAGGCCGTAGAGTAGAGGTTGTTGGGTTATTTTGTAATTTACCTCATTTTCAGGGGAAGGAAAAGAAAATTGCCCATAGGCCCACTTGTAACAGAGGGAGAGAAAGGGATAGAGGGGAGGCGAGCCATTCGGACGACCCATTTGGTTTAGCCGTTCAGACGAATCCAGATCTGACCGGGCACTCTCTTATCTCCTTGTCTCCTCCCTTTTCTTTCGGCGACGGCTTCTACTGAATTGATATAGCAGCTGCCGTTCTATTGAAGAAGCATAACTGAATTTAGACCCCCTAGTTTTGTTCATGACATTGAATTGTAACCGAAAGACATAGTAAGTTCATTCATAAGAGTTTCATACAAACAGAATAACACTCTATCCTGAAACCCCAAAAGAACTTGACATATCTTATCCTTAAACCAACAAAATTATTGTCCTTGACATGCTATCTTGATTCATGAAACCAAAAGAAAGTATCTATCTTTCTATTCATCTAGCAATACCTACAAAATGAAGCAATAAGACATCACCATGGGAAAAAAAGGTAATGCAGTCTAGAACATAGAAGAACAACTTCGAATTTCACTTACTGTAACCAACGACATCATCTTATTTGTGATACTTGATTTTGAGATGGTTGTGTAGCTTCATTAGATCTTTGTTTTTTTACCTCGACTAGCAATGTTTTGCTTCTTTTTAACACCAATTTGAGAAGTGATAGGCTGCATATTTTCTTTCCTTGATGAAACATGTGTGGCTTGTGAAGCATTTTTTTCTTCTTGTTTTCAAATTGATACCTGATTCTAGCATTAGTTAATCCCTTCAACCTGATATGTGGTGGATCATACACCTCAACCCCTTCATTTGAGTAGTTAGTTGTGCTGCCAGCATTGTTGACCATAGAGTTAATAATATTGCACTCTAGTTCATTCTCTACCAAGATTAGTGCCTCCTTTAATTTATCTTTTATAATCTGAGTCCCTCTGGGTGTTAATGAAGCCTTGTTGAAAATAATATATCTTATGCAATTTAGCTCACTTGGACACAATGCGCGAGTAGAAGTCTAGTCATTTGATGGTTCAAGAGAGGAAAAGATAGCCCTTTCTTTAGCACATTTAGTCCATCTCTGCAATATATACCAATCTGGTATGCTATGTATTGTTCATGAGAAGTATCCTCAAACAATGGCAACACAACAAACCCAAAATTTCAAATAGCTTGCAGCTGCAGAATATTTTGATATCAAGGTGGTCAAGTTTAACTGAGAAATAACTCTTGCCATCTTTATTTAGCGTGTATATCATAACTTGGCTATCGTTCTCAGTTTCCAGACAATTCAGACCCAAACTCTCAAATAACTCTTCCTTAAACATCATAAACAATTTTACCATATATACATTAGCAGCATGCCCCAAAATTCCTCCCTTGGCCACAAAATCTGCAAGGCTACCATTTTTGCAATGAAAATCATCATCTTACTCTACTTGATGCATGTCTTTAGCTTTATCTTCATAGTGTTCAATCACTTCTACCAGAGGTAAGCATATGCCCAAAATTTGATGGAATACATTGTTTGTGCTTTCACTTCTTTGGGTGGACTTCATCCTTGCTGAGAAGATATCGACACTAAATGTTGTTAACCATCTTTCGCAAGCATCATACAATCTTGTGAGCCACTTGTTACTCTCTATGTTGTATGTTGTAATCATGTGATTTTCCCAAGTTGATTGGAATTCATCAACACTATAGCACCCTGAAAGGCATATTTGTGAAACATGGTCTTGAATGAGGGATTTCCATATAGTCCAGCAAGATGCTTCTCGGTATTTACAGTGAGATGCCATAATCATAGTCGATGACATGACTCTGGAGCACAGTCTGAATTGCATTAGCCATTGCTTGATCTTAATCTGCAAAAATACACTTTGGTTGACGACCTCCTATAGCATCAAGGAATGTTTGGAATAGCCAAATAAAGGATTAGTTGTTTCATCCGATAGAAAAGCACACCCAAATAGCATATTCTTTCAGTGGTGATTAATTCCAACAAAAGGTACACAAATCAAGTTATACCTATTTGTTCTATAAGTTGTGTCGAACACCATTACATCTCCAAAGAAATCATAGTCCACCTTAGATCTTCCATCCCTCCAAAAGAAATTGGTCATCTGACCATGTTGATTCATTTGAACTGAACAGAAAATAATGGATCCTCCATCTGTTTCTGCTTGAAGTGTTCATAAACACTTTGTCCATCCCCTGCTCCAATCATATTTTCCTATATCGTTTGTAAGAAATTGTAGCAATTCCTCTTTGTGAAACCAACATTATTCAACCTCTAAGTTGTCTTGCCAAGTAGTTGAATGACTGATTTGGTTTTTATGCCAACACAATACATGGATGTCATGATAGCAGCATGAGAGTCCAACACTTTCCTCCCAGGAAGTTAAGGTTGAGGTGACGACACGTTGACACAACGGCTAGGCAAGGATATGGATACGCGGGGGAGGGAGGGGAAGAGAAAGAGGGTCTGGGCACTACGCGGTCAGCGCAAGGGTGGCGCGCACTAATGGCACATAGGGACAGCGGCATCGTGCACTGGTGCAAAGCAATGGCAAGGCAACATCGGAGCGGACGTGGCAGGCGCAGGCTGGAGCGCGATGCGGCTTGCGCTGGGCACAAACGGCGTGGCTTGGGCTGTTCCAGGGCGGACTAGGGCTAGATTGGGCCGGGCCAAAGCCACTAGGCCTGAGGAAAGGTAAGGGTTGGGTTGGTTTTTGTTTTTTTTGTTTTTCTCTTATTTCTTTATATTATCTATGATAATGTAACATATTTTTTAAAATAAAATTTAATTATGCTAAGAAGCTAGCATCAATTATAAGAAAAAAAACAAATAATACCAAATAATCTGTAAGGTCGGTCCTGAATGAGCACCCATAAAAACAATACGCTACAAAAGTGGGATGTCGCAGAGATAGCGTTGATCAGCTTCTTCAGTTGAAGCTAGCGCATCATGGAGGCAGTAAGGTTCTGATAGGCACGTGCACCGCCATTTATTGTTCTCAACGGCTCTGCGGACATCGAGGTCCATGCTGATGCCGATCCATACATGCTGTGCAACTGGTCCTGAGTTGCCCCAACTGACCTCAGATCCATCGGATTAGCGAGCACTGGTACAAGATACCAACACCGAATCCTGAGTAATGGGCACCGGGTACTTTGTTTAGGTTCCTCCGGGTTTATAATATTTAGAAGGTCCTTCTAATTAAAAGTTAAATACTTTTTTAGATTTTCTAGCAATTATTCTCATTTATCAAGTAACATTCATCAATTATAGATTGCTACACATAATTAGAGTACACCGAATTAAAAGCAAGATTTTCCTTTTATTTTTGGAAGAATTTTTAGAATTTTTCTCTTTTTGTCAGCTGATGTAATCAACCATTCTATGCTTTTATTGCATGACAGATAACACTCAATGGCTGATATAGTTCAACTTTAATTAGAACCCATCTTATGGATGGCGATTCTAGAAAAAAAATCGAAGTTATGAAACACATATTGTTGGTAAGTGTGTATATAGAATAGATCTTGTCTTTTTTTTAATTTCTCTTTTTTTTTCTTGCCGAGCGCCACTTTTTTCTTATTTATTTATGCACAGGTTTTGCTCAATGATTTTGCACGTCAATATCCTTCTTTTCCTTTCATGAATTTTAGTGTAGATCATCTAGGATTCTTTTTATTTATTAGGTTCATCTAGAATCTATAATGGGTAGTCTTGTCTTATAAGATTTCTTGTTTTATATAAGACACTAACTGATGATCATTTACTGACCATAATAAGAGTCTAATAAATCGACGAATGGATGCTTTTTTTATTATTTATAGCTTATTTATCCCTTTTAGCAAATGTAAAACTTTTGTAATCGACTTTTAGTATATAATAGATATATTTTATTTTTTAGGGATTTACTTTGGAATTCGTGTAGAAATCAAATAGTTAGCTTTTGTATTCTTCCTTGAATTTTAGTTATTTTGGATTATACTTGACATATACTCTTTCTTTAATTTGCTAATTTTTATTTAATTATTGTTCCGAATTTTAGTTATTTATGGATGTTACTTGAGATGTCGTATGGAAATTAAATTGCTAATTTTTTTTATTTTTTATTCCAAATTTTGGTTAATTTGGATTGCACTTGACATATGATTCTTTTTTTTTAATCTGAGCTATTCTAACTTGTGTCTGCGAGATAGATGGTTAGATCTTTCTGGTTAATATGTGAGCTTCCCTGGAGCGTCAAATTAGTATAGGATTACAAATTTTAATACTTTTGAAATTTAGGTTTCAAATTTGTTTACAAATCATATATCTAATCATCCTTTAATTTTTATTACAAATTTGCATTTTTTTGCGGATCGTACTTGTCATGGATTTTTTTAGTTTTAGCGTGAAATTTGTATAAAAACTAATTTCTATTTTCTTTCAATTACTATTCTAAAATTAGTTTATTAGGGGTTTAGTTTGAAATTTATATGGAAATCAAATTTCAAAATTTATTTTTTTAATTCCGAATGAGTGTACACGATACGTACTACAACATACGATGATAATTATATTGTGCATGCCTGCAAGATTCAGCATCTGATAATTATTAGATGTTCATGTTCTGCTGCTGGAAGTTGCCGATGAGGCTCCCGTCGCTACCGTTGCTGATCACCATGCACACCGTGGACTTGTGGAACTGCATCCAGTGGTTCTCCGGCGGCAGCGCCATGTCCGCGCCGCTGCTGAAGTGGAACACCAGAGTCGACACCTTCTTGCCGACGTCGCCCCGTGCCACGCACAGGTCCATCCCGCTGTCGGCCGGCAACGGCACGAGGCTGCCGGGTCAGCTGCTCGCTCATCGCTCGGTACGCGCCGTCGACCAGCAACGTGAACGGGCTGCCGGAGTCGGTGATCACCCCGCCGGTGTGATCCTTCAGGAGCTCGAGCAGTGTGCTTGGGATCGGCAGCTTGGTCCGGCCTACCGTAATGCCCACCAGAGGGAGGTAGTAGAACGTGCTGTAGGGGGCTTTGTTAGGGCTCTTCACGAACGGCAGCCTGATGAGGCGAGACATTGGTCTAGTTCACGCATCCGAAGGCAAGCTTCGCCGTGCCGGACTGGAACCTGAAAACCTCCGTGCCTAGTAGCCTGGCAATGTCCCCCACATGGTTTGGAAGTTGTATGAAAATCAAACTGCTATTTTTTATTTATTTTAAGCTTCGGATTTCTCTTAATTTAAATTGTATTTGATATGAACTCTTTCTTTTAATCTGAGCTGTTATAACCCATGTCCACTAAATTAAGGATTAGATATTTTGCTTTATTATGAGAATTTCTAGAATATTCTCTTTTTTATAAAGCGACTCTAAAACACCTATTACCGACTTCTAGTAATAACACTGCTACAGACAGCCCTATCACAGACGGTTCGGAACCGTCATCACAGACGGTTCCTGAACCGTCAGTGTTTAGGTGTCAGTGATAGTTGGTGGTTATCACGAGCGGTTCACGAGCCATCTGTGATAACTAACATTACTGAGCGGTCTTGACTACTAACCGTCTGTGATAGTGCGGTATCACAGACGGTTGTTTATAAAAAACCGTCTGTGATAGTCTCGTATCACGACGGTTTTGTAAAACCGTCGTGATACGAGACTATCACGACGGTTTTATAAACAACCGTCTCGTGATACGGCACTATCACGAGCGGTTAGTAGTCAAGACCGTCGTGATCGAACTATCACGAGCGATTTTTGTTTAAACAACCGTCGTGATACTCGTCTATCGCGAGCGGTTAATAATCAAGACCGTCGTGATATACACAATATCGCGAGCGGTTTGTATTACTAACCGTGCGTGATATGTGTATATCATAACGATCGATTGTAAAGGCCGTCGTGATATCATTCACACCACGACGGCACTCTTTGAAACCGTCGTGATATTGTACCGACGGTTTGTAACAACGAACCGTCTGTGATACCATGTGCATCATCCATTTTATTTCTGCTTTTGGCTAGCCTCGGGATATGCTAGCCATGCCCTCTGAAAGCGACAAGCGAGCGATTACGAGATAAATGCGGATATAAGTTAATTGCAACTCATAGTAAATTACAACAAAATTCGATACACGGATGAATGTAACAAGCGGCCGGCAGATCACATGAATATATATATAGAATGAAAATCGTTACACAACATCGACAAATGAATTCAATTGAAGGAGAATTGTTTGATTGTATAGTTGAATCCAATGTTTCAACATCTAATTATCACCATTTGCGTGGAACTCTCCATTCTTATTTATGACCTCTGCTAGTAAGAATTGAGATGATTCCACGAATATCGACGAGATTGTCAAGATCATATGCACTTTCGTCGAAGTTCACCGCGTCGCTAGGAGCAATGTTAAGTCATTAATTAGCATGTGTGTAATATAAATACATATATATAATCAGAAAATAATAATTATTGGAAGGACGACAAACCTACGGATCATTGATCTTAGTACCCATGATTTCCTTCATATGGCGGCAAGCGTAGAATCCACATACGTTGCCACAGCAGCTCTTGGTGGCCTTTGCAAAAATAGAATTACATACATCGGTATTGTCAATTCTAGAGGCATTATAACAAAGTATGATATAGGATTGTTGTGTTGTAGCGGTGCCGGAAATCGCGTGTTGTGTCGTAGCGTGTCCTTTGGATTTTTGTCGTGTGTTCCTCCTTGGGCAACATAATTGGCAAACGCCCTCGTGATTCAAAAACTTAGCCTCGGTAGTGGCAAACAAAAGAAATATTACAATAGAGTTATGTATGGAGAAAATGAGTTTACCTGTTAAGTACTTCTTGCACACGACTGAAGTCGTGGTAGCTCCTAAGGAGGGAATCAAGGTATATTACCTTGCTCCACTTTGGTACAATCACAATCAAAATCGGTGATGCCTAGTTATGTGTGTCGCCACGGTGATTAATCCTAAGTTCATCTTGCATGTAAAGTACAAATGAAACATATGTGTGGCAACTAGTGAAGCACTTACCCTTGGTTGAAGGGTACCATGATGTACTCCTTGTCGGTGTGAGCAATCAATCCCCTCGTTATGTAACCTTGCACGAAGGATGCATCGTGTTGATAGATTGCTCGGAGACCAATTGAGGGTCGAGAAACCCACCGGTCGTCGCGATTGCGGACTTGTTGGATCATGTATCTATACATAAAGAAAGAGTAATGACATTTATCTGTATAACGTGAATGTAGAACTTCATTGTACATTACACTTACAGTGTCCAGCATCGTAGAAGTGAGGCGTCGAGTTCGTCGAGATTGAATAGTAAGAATAAATCTTGAATGTCACGACGATGCGGCCGGGTCATGGAGGAAATGTGTCTCGTGATATTTGAGTGAATGCACTCACGGTTTGGCTTCATGTTGGACTTCTCCATATACCAGGCATGCAATCTATTGCAAATCATACCAAGCTGGCGTAATTGTGAGTCGGGCACCAACGACACTCCTAGAGTAAACGTCCATGGCACGGACGCGGCTTAATTTTCTTCGCATGAGCCTTGGAGGCCTTGGAGCCTCGCTTGTGATATGTTCTCGGTGGCGTCTCGGCGGGAGCCGATGCAACAGACTTTACTGGATTTGGAGGTGGAGCCACCGGAGCCGATGTGCCAGTCGAGCGGCGTCCTCTTGGGCCATCGGATGTGAAGATTGTGGCACGGACATGTCGAGGACGATGTCCCTCTTGGGCCTTGAATGAATGTGTGGACGGCATCCCTAATGTCTTAATCTCTTCGTTTGGGGGCTTCTCAAGAGGGACGGAATTAAAATATCATTAATCATGTCCACGGACCTTTATGAAACCGGTGTCTACTTGTACACGTGCACCGGCGTCCTGGCAAAGAATGGATACACCATGCCTCGCCCAATCAGCGGGAATAGAGCCAACAAGCGACTTTGAGGTCGCAAGGCATGGGCTCCTACATAACGATACAAGAGATGAGTTAAGGCGTCCACGAGAGATCTATGTACCATTCTAAAGAGGTACATTACGAATGTCATCAATACGTAAGCGGTCGTCGCTATGTTCGAAATTGGTGTGGATGCGCGACTCTTGCGACGTTGAGTGGGACTGGGTACCGCATTACTAGGAGTGGGTTGCGATTGGTTGCGACTTGTCTCGTTCTTCCCGCAACGAATCTATCTCTCCTCGAAGTGAGGCAGTCTGCTCTTGAAGTGAGGCAGATAGTTGTTCCTCAAGTTGAGCATGAAGCTCTGTTTTATTTGTTCATGCAGATGCGCCTTGGATCTCTTCCTACTCCTATATGTCTCGGAGTAATATGGAAATCCGTGCCTCCAAGGTACATAAACCCCATGCCTCGTATCGACACAGGTGCTCCTTGTTTCCCAAGGCTGTGATAGTAAATCTATCTCCTATATTCTTCAAAGGAGCCACAAGAAGATTCGGTAGTCAATGATTGCCGCAAGAGGCAATTAATCATGTTATTTTTGAACCCATGAAGTTCAAGAGGTGTTAACAACTATCTTTGTTTAACATATTTTACCAGGCGTTGGGACACTTCCTCATCTGCGGGGTTTTTGAAAGAAACACCCGAAGATGTGGTTGATGACCTCGCTCTTAACCGATTCAGGCGCTCGTTTGCGATCCGGCAAATGGCGAGAGGCCTCCGATCGGATTGCGACCTCATCCCGCATCCTCTATTGCGGGATTTTACCGCGTACCAGCATCGCCGAGTGCGTGAGGGTGCGTGTTTTTGTTGGAGGTCCTTGTGCGCGCACTTTGTTGTTCAAATTCGGTCGTCGTCTTCATCGCACAAAGGCCTCCCATATTTCGGCGACACGAAAGGATACTTCGTGAAGGCGTGACATCCTCGACCACGTGCTTCGTCACAAGAGTTCTCTTAAAATTCTTCCATGCTTTTCCCATCGCGAGGCGCTGCTGTTACGAGTCCACGTGCTTCCTGGGAACTCGAGCAATTTGTAAGTTCCTCCCATAGCTGATTTTGTGATCCTTTGTCAAATCTTTCCACTTGCTATGGTGATGGGGACCCGTTGCCTTCAATTATCCATGGTAGTCCGAAATGATGACGCTACTTCGGCGGTTCGGAGGGACCCCATCCGGAGAGACCACCGTGATGGTCATTCGAACTGTGGCCATTCGATACTCCTCGACCACGTTTAGATTTCGCAGTCTTGGGAGCGTGAGACCCAGATGACGACGACGAAGACTGTGTGGACGCCATCTCTCTTCTAAGAAAAAACTAACTGAAGTGAGCTATGGACCCAGCTTGTCAAAGTTCTATGAATCAAGTGACACAAACCAGTGCATCAAGTACATGTGAAGCATATAACATGTGAAGCATATATATGTCAAGTTCTAACAAGTGCAACATATAGTATATGCTACATAAAATACATGTGAAGCATATATCATAAAGCTAACATGTGAAGCATATAACATAAAATTCATGTGAAGCATATAACATGTGAAGCATATAAGAGAAAATACATGTGAAGCATATATATATCATAAAGCTAACATGTGAAGCATATAACATAAAATACATGTGAAGCATATAACATGTGAAGCATATATATATCATAAAGCTAACATGTGAAGCACAGGGAGGGACCGGCGTCGGGAGGAGGCGGTGTCGGGAGGTAGCGGCGTCGGGAGGGGCCGCGGCGTCGGGAGGGACCGGCGTCGGGGGACCGGCGGCGTCGGGAGGGACCGCGTCGGGAGGAGAGGCGGCGTCGGGAGGACCGGCGTCGGGAGGAGAGGCGGCGTCGGGAGGTACCGGCGTCGGGGACCGCCCGGCCGGGAGGCGGCGTCGGGAGGAGCGGCGGCGTCGGGAGGAGGGACCGGCGGGGACCACAAATGAAACATATGTGTGGCAACTAGTGAAGCACTTACCCTTGGTTGAAGGGTACCATGATGTACTCCTTGTCGGTGTGAGCAATCAATCCCTCGTTATGTAACCTTGCACGAAGGATGCATCGTGTTGATAGATTGCTCGGAGACCAATTGAGGGTCGAGGAAACCCACGGTCGTCGCGATTGCGGACTTGTTGGATCATGTATCTATACATAAAGAAAGAGTAATGACATTTATCTGTATAACGTGAATGTAGAACTTCATTGTACATTACACTTACAGTGTCCAGCATCGTAGAAGTGAGGCGTCGAGTTCGTCGAGATTGAATAGTAAGAATAAATCTTCGAATGTCACGACGATGCAGCCCGGGTCATGGAGGAAATGTGTCTCGTGATATTTCAGAGTGAATGCACTCTGCCGGTTTGGCTTCATGTTGACTTCTCCATATACCTGCATGCAATCTATTGCAAATCATACCAAGTCGGGCGTAATTGTGAGTCGGGCACCAACGACACTCCTAGAGTAAACGCCCATGGCACGGACGCGGCTTAATTTTCTTCGCATGAGCCTTGGAGGCCTTGGAGCCTCGCTTGTGATATGTTCTCGATGGCGTCTCGGCGGAGCCGATGCAATGACTTTCATTGGATTTGAGGTGGAGGTGGAGCCACCGAGCCGATGTGCTGTGTCCGAGCGACGTCCTCTTGGGCCATCGGATGTGAAGATTGTGGCACGGACATGTCGAGGACGATGTCCCTCTTGGGCCACTGAATGAATGTGTGGACGGCATCCCCTAATGTCTTAATCTCTTCGTTTGGGGGCTTCTCAAGAGGGACGGAATTAAAAATATCATTAATCATGTCCACCTGGACCTTTATGAAACCGGTGTCTACTTGTACACCGTGCACCAGCGTCCCTGGCAGCAATGGATACACCATGCCTCGCCCGATAACGGGAATAGAGCCAACAAGCGACTTTGAGGTCGCAAGGCATGGGCTCCTACATAACGATACAAGAGATGAGTTAAGGCGTCCACGAGAGATCTATGTACCATTCTAAAGAGGTACATTACCCGAATGTCATCAATACGTAAGCGGTCGTCGCTATGTTCGTAATTGGTGTGGATGCGCAGCCATCGCGACGTTGAGTGGGACTGGGTACCGCAGTACTAGGAGTGGGTTGCGATTGGTTGCGGACTTGTCTCAGTTCTTCCCGCAACGAATCTATCTCTCCTCGAAGTGAGGCAGTCTGCTCTTGAAGTGAGGCAGATAGTTGTTCCTCAAGTTGAGCATGAAGCTCCTGTTTTATTTGTTCGCTGCGGTACGCCTTGGATCTCTTCCTACTCCTATATGTCTCGGAGTAATATGGAAATCCGTGCCTCCAAGGTACATAAACCCCATGCCTCGTATGCACTGGTGCTCCTTGTTTCAAGGCACGTGATAGTAAATCTATCTCCTATATTCTTCAAAGGAGCCACAAGAAGATTCGGTAGTCAATGATTCCGCAAGAGGCAATTAATCATGTTATTTTGAACCCATGAAGTTCAAGAGGTGTTAACAACTATGTTGTTTAACATATTTTACAGCGTTGGGACACTTCCTCATCTCATGGGTTTTGAAAGAAACACCAAGATGTGGTTGATGACCTCGCCTTAACCGATTCGAGCGCCGCTTGCGATCCGGCAAATGGCGAGAGGCCTCCGATCGGATTGCGACCTCATCCGCATCCTCTATTGCGGGATTTTACCCGCGCACTCAGCAGTCGCGAGTCCGTGAGGGTGCGTGTTTTTGTTGGAGGTCCTTGTGCGCCGCACTTTGTTGTTCAAATTCGGTCGTCGTCTTCATCTCGCACAAAGGCCTCCCATATTTCCCATGACACGAAGGATACTTCGTGAAGGGCGTGACATCCTCGGCCACGCATTCGTCACAAGAGTTCTCTTAAAATTCTTCCATGCTTTTCCCATCGCGAGGCGCCGTTGCTGCACGAGTCCACAATAACCTCACGGGAACTCGAACGAATTTGTAAGTTCCTCCCATAGCTGATTTTTGTGATCCTTTGTCAAATCTTTCCAGCTTGCTATGGTGATGGGGACCCGTTGCCTTCCAATTATCCCGCAGGTAGTCCGAAATGATGACGCTACTTTCGACGGTTCCAGAGGGACCCCATCCGGAGAGACCACCGTGATGGTCATTCGGGCCTGTGGCCATTTCGATACTCCTCGACCACGTTTAGATTTCGCAGTCTTGGGAGCGTGAGACCCGGATGACGACGACGAAGACCGTGTGGACGCCATCTCTTCTAAGAAAAACTAATCAAGTGAGCTATGGACCCACTTGTCAAAGTTCTATGAATCAAGTGACACAAACCAGTGCATCAAGTACATGTGAAGCATATAACATGTGAAGCATATATATGTCAAGTTCTAACAAGTGCAACATATAGTATATGCTACATAAAATACATGTGAAGCATATATCATAAAGCTAACATGTGAAGCATATAACATAAAATTCATGTGAAGCATATAACATGTGAAGCATATAAGAGAAAATACATGTGAAGCATATATATATCATAAAGCTAACATGTGAAGCATATAACATAAAATACATGTGAAGCATATAACATGTGAAGCATATATATATCATAAAGCTAACATGTGAAGCATGAGGAGGGACCCGTCGGGAGGAGGCGGTGTCGGGAGGTAGCGGCGTCGGGAGGGACCGGCGGCGGGAGGGACCGGCGGGGGACCGGCGGCGTCGGGAGGGACCGCGCCGGGAGGAGAGGCGGCGTCGGGAGGACCGGGCGGGAGGAGAGGCGGCGTCGGGAGGTACCGGCGGGTCGGGGACCACGGCCGGGAGGAGCGTCGGGAGGAGGCAGCGGCGTCGGGAGGAGGGACCGGCGTCGGGGACCCCGGCCGGAGGAGCGGCGTCGGGAGGGACCGGCGGCGTCGGGAGGGACCGGCGGTGGGAGGAGCAAAACCTAGCTAGCAGGGGCGCTGCAGTGGAGACAAGAGATCTGCGGCAGAAGCGGACTCCATGCACCTAGTCATGGTATTTAAAGATGATCTATCACATACGGTTCTATCAATATAACCGTCGCGATATCCATAATATCACGCACGGTTCTATATATATAACCGCCTGCGATATCCATATATCACGCGGTTCTATATATATAACCGCTCGTGATATCCATATTATCGCTGACGGTTATATCGATAGAACCGCTCGTGATGTGTTATCACTGACGGTTTCTTTTATAAACCGCTTTGTGATAGTTCACTATAAATACCCAGACTAGCTAGGTTCCTATGTCATTTCACAATTACAATATGGAACATATATACATTTATGAAAACGCAAGCATAACCATAAATATAACTATTTCATAGTTCCTTAGTCATTTTACAATTACAATGCATGGGTTCCTTAGTCATTTTACAATTACAATGGAACATACATACATTTATGAAAACATAAGCATAACCTATATCATTTATTACACTTTGGCTATATCATTTTAAATAAAGCCCTTCATGATGATCGATACGCATATAGTTTGCTTCATCGCCTTGTTCTTCATCGAGCCTGATGCCGTCTCCGAATGGAGGCAAATCATCAAATTGATTGTACTCTTCCTCATCCACAACATTCTCAACCCCGACAATCCTTCTTTTTCCCTGAAGAACTACATGGCGCTTCTTATTTGCCGGGTCGGTTACATAAAATACTTGAACAACTTACCTCATGATACGAATGGTTCGTCTTTGTATCCTACACATTCGAGGTCCACGGTAGTGACGCCAGCACTTGTCAACCTTTACACCCGTGGGAGTTGGACCTAACGGCACGAAATAGAGGAATTTTGAAAATTACGCAGGTCAAGCTCCCAAATCTCCTCTACAAGCCCGTAGTACGAGCTTGGGCCGGTGATCTTGCCGTGCGAATCATAGGCATCTATGCGGACACCGAGTTCTGACCGTGCTCTTTCTATCTTGATCCGTTGTATAAAATGTGTAGCCATTAATGTCGTATCCTTGCCATGTCACAATTGTAAATTTTGGCCCTTTGCCAACCATTGTAGTGTTTCGCTTGACGACCTCCTAGTCAATTGCGCCTTCAACCATTCGTTGAACCGACGGTTGTGTTGTCTCGTGATCCAAACTTATGGTAGCCGCATTCTCCCGACGTAGCATGTCCTTGTGCTCTTCAATATATGGGGTCACTTACCATGTGTTGTAAAACCATGAAATGGGCTTGAGCATACGTATTTTGATCCAGGAGTTATTGCTTTCCTCCCGATAGTCCCTATACCTCTAACCTCCCTCGTGACGAGATATAGGTACACCTATCGGCTCTACCGAGCCATGTAGCCGATGCGTAATTCAATAACCTCTTCGTTGTATAACCTTCGATGATGCTACCCTCCGCCGAGATCGATTGCGTACATAGGACTTGAATTCCATGTACCTCTCGAAGGGTACATATGACGAGAAATACGGGGCCACATATTTTATCTCTTTCACAAGGTGGACAATGAGATGGACTATGATATCAAAAATGATGGAGGAAAATACATCTCTAGATGACATAGAGTTGTCACCACCTCGGTTTGCAGAGCATCTAGTCCATCCGGATCAATGACCTTCTGAGCAATTGCGTTGAAGAAATAACATAGCCTTATGATTGTCACTCGAACCTTGTTCGACAAAATACTTCTAATTGCAACAGGTAGCATTTGAGTCATTAGCACATGACAGTCGTGAGACTTCATGCCAATTAATTTCAAATGTTCCATGGAAACAAGTTTCTTCATGCTTGTGGAGTGACCGGATGGAACTTTCACACCATTTAAGGACCGGCACAATTCAGTTCTCTCGGACTTAGACAGTGTAACATCTTTGGGGAAGGTACGTCCGCCTTTATCGGTCTCTATCGGTGCTAACTCGGTCCTGATGTTCATAGCGACTAAGTCACGCCTTGCGTTAACACCATCCTTTGTTTTATCAGAATGTTCAAGAAAGACCAATCAAAGCTGTGACATACATTCTTCTCACGTGCATGACATCGATGCAATTGCGAACTTCTAAGTGCTCCCAATAAGGCAAGTCCTAAAATATTGACCTCTTTTTCCACATGTTCTTCCTCAATTTACGTCCCTTGCCAAACACAACATTTATATCCTTGACCATATCAAACACCTCTTTCCGCTAAAAGGTCTTGGTCTTGAGTCATCCTCTTTTTCCGTCAAATTGTTTCTTCCTCTTGCGGTATGGGTGATACTTTGGAAGGAACCTACGGTGACGCATGTACGCAGTTTTCGCGAGTTGTTCAACCACACACTCTCGGTATAATCTAAGCAAAGGCGGACACGCTTTGGCTCCTTTATACTCAACCCCGACAGTTACCAAGGCGGGAAAATCATTAATGGTGCGAACAACATGGCGTGTAGAGTGAAGTTCTCTCGCTTGTCCGCATCCCATACATGTACCCTTCATTCCACAGATTGCAAGATCTTCCACCAAAGGGCTAGGAACACATCAATATCGTTGCCGTGTTGCTTCGCCCTTGGATAAGTAGTGACATCAAAATATATTTCCGCTTCATACACGACCAAGGAGGAAGGTTGTATATGCACGAGTCACGGGCGGTGCTATGTCACCGCTCATGTTACCAAAAGGATTCATTCCATCCATACTCAACCCAAACCTTATATTTCTTGGTTCCACACGAAATCTACAAACATCCTATCGATGTTCCTCCACCGCGTAATCAAGAACATGTCTTATCATTCCGTCTTTCTTCTGCCGCATAGGTTAACGCATCAATCTTGCATCCTTGCGGTTTGCAAATAACGCTCAAACGGGGATTACGGGAAGATACCACATCACCTTAGCAGAGGTCCTTGCTTCACCTCGATGCCCTTCCCATCATCGAGTCATTTTACGCTTGTATCGGGATGCTTTGCACACGGACAAACATGTAAGCTAGCATACTCTTTACAGACAGATACAATCATTCCGACATGCATGTATTCTTTCGCTTCCATTCCTAATGGACAAAGAATCTTCTTGGCTTGGTAGGTGGTTCTCGGCAACACATTTCCGTTGGAAGCATGTCCACTAGGAGACCTAATAATGTCGTGAAACTCTTGTCGGACCAACCATTGCTTGCCTTCAATTTTAGCAGTTCTAACCGATGACAACCTCGTGTATTGCGGCTTGCGGCCGGGAACAAAGGTTTCTCCGAGTCCTCCATCAAGCCCTCGAATTTACCAAACTCTCTCTCACTATAGTTCCTTCGCATCACGTAACATCGATCCAGATTGTCATCCTGCGACCTATCCTCATGATCCAGATTGTCATCCTGCGACCTATCCTCATGATCCAGATTGTCATCCTGCGACCTTTCCTCATGATCGAAAGAACGGTCCACAACCGGCATATCGTTGTCTCCTCGACTATGTCATAACTACCTTCTTGTGTACTCTTCTCTTCACCGTGATCGGTCCAACATTTGTACCCTTTTCGAAATCCTTCGAATCAAGTGAGCTTCAATCTACTGAGTTGCTAAACATCTTGAGATTATCACAATCAATACATGGGCGTACATATATTTCATCCCTTCTTCAACATATCCATTTCTACCGCCCTTCTAAAAGCGTACACGCCAAGAATGTACTCTTCACTCACACGGTTCTCAATATACATCCAGCTTCGGTCCATCTACGCTACACAAGTGACAAATGGGTGTCAAAAATGATTATTACCCTACTACTAACCTCGATCGGATCACTAAGAATGTTAAGTAATTGAGTACTAATCTCGATCGGATCACTAAGAATGTTAAGTAATTAAGTATACTAACCTCGATCGGATCACTAAGAAGACGGTGATATTTTTCGCCTCAACTCCCTAAAGTCGGCGCCTTGCTCCACCGATGCGGCAGAATGAAGACAGATCGGTGTCGACATCCTTCAAGCAAGTACGCCAAGCAATTAATACTATCTGAGAATATCACGACGGTTCCAACCACAAACGGTGCGTGAAAATGATATATCACGAGGCGGTTCAGATAATAACCGCTCGTGAATTATCACCGACGATTATTAATATGAACCGTTTGTGATACAAGCAATATCACGAGCGGTTCAACTTAATAACCGTCGGTGATTGTTACTATCATAGGCGGTTCACATAAATAACCGCTCGTGATAGTTACATTATCATAGACGGTTCTTAACACGAACCGCTGCATGATGTATACTATCACGCAGCGGTTCGTGTTAATAACCGCTCGTGATTGTTTTATCACGACGGTTCGTTAATACAACCGTCAGGATGCCAGAGCCGGCAGCAGACATTGCCGACTTCTTCGCTGAGCGACTATCCATCTGCTTCTTCCCACTTCTTTTCTTCATCCGAGGCCTGCTGCTGTGTCTTGAGGAATGCCACATCGAAGACCGGTTCTTGACCGACCAGCGACGTGATCCGAGACCGAGATGAAGAAAAGAAGTGGGAAGAAACAGATGGATAGTCGCTCACCAAGAAGTTTCGGTATGTCGGTCGCCGCCACCAAGAACTGAAATGTCTTTTTGAACTTTTGTAATAAAATTACCTTGAATTTTGCAGGAAAAAGAAGGATTGTCGGAGTGGACATCACATCTCGACAGTAGTCGGCATCGTCGAGGAACATGCAAATACAGAGGCAAGCACAAAAACTCAACAACATATTCAGATCGATCTATTACAGGATAACAAGCTAACAAACCCTTCGTGGCACGACGGTCACACTAAACAAGACACACTTACGACACTTACGGCAAGAGTGTGTTCTTTAGTATGAACCGTTCGTGCCGCGATGGAGGTGCTAGCTCATAGCGGAGGAGATGCATACGTGAAGCTAGCTAGTGGATGAACTCACGCGTGACTAGTACCGGTGGAAAGGTTGATGAGGAGTTATTAATAAGGGCCCGCCGTAGGAGGAACGGTGCCGACCATTCGATGTGGAGAGAATAGACGGGTGAGATCGAAATCTCGTATACGCCAATTATTGGTGATATGTGATTATTACACACCAATTATCAGTGACATGAGATTATTACAGACGGTTCTAACAGAATCGCCGTGTTATCAACTTTTCACAGGCGGTTTGTGTTAATAACCGTCAGGAACTTTCCTGATTTGTTCTTAACAGACCCGTCGTGTTATCTCGATGGTATAGGCGGTTCGTTAAGAACCGTCAGGAAGTTCACGAGCGGTTATTAACAAAACCGCTCGTGATGTCTCAATTATCACAGACGGTTCATGTTAATAACCGTCTATGAAAATATCATAGACGGTTGCCAAGAAACCGCTCGTGATGTACCCGTCCAGTATAGCCTCTTCTGTAGCAGTGTAAATAGATTACATATTACACCGTGTAATTTTTCTGATTAATAGAAAATGGTACTTTGTTTAGGTTCCTTTGGGGTTTATAATATTTAGAGTAAATTACACCTTGAATCAGGTAAAATTTGCTTTGCACTGGCCAATCAATTCTAGTCCCAAATAAGACAATCAAATTAAAATAACAGAGCAATTAAAATTGTGTATACCAACTCGTTATTATGTAGAACCGGTTTAAGCCAAACAAGATTGAGCTAGTATAAAATGAAATTTTACTTAGTCCACTCTGATGCAAAGTGAAACTATAGGTTAACCCTTGTGTAGAGTGAAACAAGCCATTGCAGTTTACTCTAGTATTTTTATCTCATTGACCCCGTTCTAAACGTCTTCAGGTTCTGATTTTTTAGTTTTCGGCTTATTTAAGCTAGAAGTCATTTAGAACACGTCAGTTTCTTATTTTGGTTTTTTAGCATTTTGTTTTTTATTTTTTCTCTTATTGCTTTTCATTGTCTATAATGATATAACGATTTTTTACTTTTTTTCTAAAAAAAACTAATAACTATTATAATATAATTTTTGGCAAAATACCAAAATTTATATACAGAGATTTAAACCAAAATTCGTTGAAGCGCCACCATTATACTGAGGGCCTATTCTTTTTCTCTGAAGCTAGCGGTTTTTGGCTTTTGCTACAGTACCTAACTTTTAAACGGAATATTTTATACACGTTAAAGACCCAACACTATACCATCTAAAATCGTAAGTGAGTATCTCTTTCCGTAATCTGTACCATAAACAACCAAAATTTAAAAATTTTAGCTAAAAACTATAAGTCATAGCCGTTGGCAAATAGACTCTGAATGGTGGTTTCGATTTCCAAGGTTAGGCCTGTTTGGATTGGATGTACTGCTTCTGAAGGTACGAGGGAATCTTTTGTACTGATTCTCGCAAAATTTCCTTCATTTTTTTTTCAAACGGACCGTCTCCCTCCCCCTCTCTCTCTCATCCGCTCTTGCCCATTTCTTTCTCTCTCCCCTCGCCCCGGTGGTCAAATCCCAATTCCACCTCCGTCTCCTCCTCCCTCCCTTCCTCGAACCTTCCTTCCCTCCTCTACAAAACCACTAAACCTAACCCCTCCTCCTCCACTTGCTCGCTCATCTCCACTCCCCTCCCCGCCATGGGCTCCTCCTCCCACCTCCCCGCCGTCCCGCCGCCGGCGACGACGCCGACTCCTCCCTCTTCCTTTACCTCTCCGATCTCACCCCACCTCCCCCTCCGCCTACCTCGACCTCCCGCCCACGCCGCTCCAAGAACAGCCCGGCGGCCGCGGGTCGCCGTCGTCCTCCATGCCGGACCTCGTCCTGCCCTTCATCTCCCGCATGCTCATGGAGGAGGACATCGACGACAAGTTCTTCTACGACTATCCTGACCACCCCGCGCTCCTCCAGGCGCAGCAGCCCTTCCTCGACATCCTCTCCGACCCTTCGTCCCAATCCAACTCCTCCGACAGCAACAACAACCACCTCTCCCCCTCCTCCGACGACGCCTCCGTCTCCACCGCCGCCGTCCCCCCCACCTCCGCCGCCGTCAACTCCTACGACGCACTCCAGTACACGAGCATAGACCTCGACCCGGCCGCCTTCTTCGGCGGCGGCGCCAACTCCGACCTCATGAGCTCCGCCTTCCTCAAGGGCATGGAGGAGGCCAACAAGTTCCTGCCCAGCGAGGACAAGCTCGTCATCGACCTCGAGGCCTCCTCAGGGGAGTTCCTCAGGGGCGTCGAAGAGGCCAAGAAGTTCCTGCCCAGCGAGGCCAAGCTGATGATTGGGTTCAACGGCGTCTCTGCTCCCGCAGCGGCGGCTGCGGCGGCGGTGGTGAGCGTCAAAAAGGAGGCGGCGGTGGATGCAGTGGTGGCCGGCGGCGGCCGGAGCCGCAAGAACCCGTACGACGAGGAGGAGCTGGAGCTGGAGGGCGGCAGGAGCAGCAAGCAGACCGCGGTTCAGGGGGATGACGTCGCCGCGCGTGACATGTTCCTCGAGGTGATGATGCCCTCCCAAGAGATGTGCGTCTTGCAGATGCAGAAGCTGCGGATCGCCATGGAGAAGGAGGCGGCCGACAACGAGGCCAGCGGCGGTGGGAAGGGTGGGAACGGGAAGGCGAAGGGCCGGCGCAGCGGGAAGGACGTGGTGGACCTGCGCACGCTGCTCATCCACTGCGCGCAGGCCGTGGCCACAGACGACCGCCGGAGCGCCACCGAGCTGCTGAAGCAGATCAAGCAGCACGCGCTCCCGAGTGGTGACGCGACACAGCGCCTCGCTCATTGCTTCGCCGAGGGCCTGCAGGCGCGGCTGGCGGGCACAGGCAGCCTGGTGCACCAGTCACTCATGGCAAAGCGCACCTCAGCCGTTGACATACTCCAGGCATACCAGCTGTACATGGCAGCCATTTGCTTCAAGAAGGTGTCCTTCATATTCTCAAATCATACCATCTGCAATGCCTCCTTGGGGAAGAAGAAGATACATATCGTCGATTACGGTATACAGCATGGGTTCCAGTGGCCGTGCTTTCTGAGACGGATATCAGTTAGGGAGGGCGGGCCACCGGAGGTGAGCATCACCGGCATTGACCTCCCCCAGCCTGGGTTCCGCCCAGCCGAGCGCATTGAAGAGACAGGGCGCCGGCTCAGTACCTATGCCCGTGAGTTCGGTGTGCCATTCAAGTACCATGCCATTGCGACGGCTAAGATGGAGTCGATCCGCAGAGAGGATCTGAATATTGATCCTGACGAGGTGCTCTTCGTGAACTGCCAATATCAATTCAAGAACCTGATGGATGAGAGCGTTGTGATTGACAGCCCAAGGGATATAGTGCTCAATAACATCCGGAAGATGCGGCCTCATGCGTTCATCCATGCAATAGTGAATGGCTCGTTCAGTGCACCATTCTTCGTGACAAGGTTCCGGGAGGCTCTGTTCTATTACTCGGCCATGTTTGATATTCTGGACACGACCACCCCAAGGGAAAGTGAACAGCGGATGTTGATTGAGCAGAACATCTTTGGCAGGGCTGCCCTGAATGTCATCGCTTGTGAGGGTACAGATCGGGTGGAGCGCCCTGAGACATACAAGCAATGGCAGGTGCGGAATCAACGGGCAGGCTTGAAGCAGCTGCCATTGAATCCAGATATCCTTCAGCTAGTGAGGGACAAAGTCAAGAACTGCTATCACAAGGACTATGTTATCGACATAGATCACCGATGGCTCTTGCAGGGATGGAAGGGGCGCATCCTCCTTGCCGTCTCGACATGGGCGCCAAATGATGCTAGCTCTTAGTTTTAGCTGTTTTGGAAGGTGCTTCTATGCTTACTTGGCTACAAATATAGATTTAGGTATTTCAATAAATATAACTAGTGGCTCTATGTTATGTATGAAGATCCATGGCCTAGTTAGTACACTAACTTGGTTCAGTGCACTCCAATGACTTGAGGTACGCCTATCCAGAATTCGACACATACTTGTGATTTCCATGGGTAGGCTATTCTGCACGTATGAACCGATTCGTGTAATGCCAGGTTATGAGGAAGATGGGTAGCCCAAGATGTGTGAATCAAAAGATAGCAGGCATGTAGAAATCCACGGTTTAATGTAATGTGAATTAGATGTTTATGCAGTCATGCTGCTGCTTAGTGCTATGTAGAATTTAGACTTAGATCCTGGCCTGGATGGTGTTTGCTGCAGCATCATATAACCTGTGCTTGTGATCAATCCAGTCAGTTGATCCGGTTGTACTTGACACTAGTTACTCTGTTCTAGGTGCTTACTGCACTGTGGCAGACAGTAACATTGTACGAAATTATGATGAACCCTGGCCCCTGGGCTTGGCTACCCTACAGTGTTCTGTTATTTCTGTACATGAGAACAATCTTTTCCGAAGTCATGTTTGATTCATTCATGGTTCAAGTTTGTGAGTTGTGAGAGTGAATCAAATACTTTTGCCTACATATTTGAGCTTGATGAGATTAAAGACATTGAGGTATCATCTGAATTGCTGACATAGCTAGCATAAGATTCTTGGAATTGGTCACCAAGCTGGACCTATTGTCCAGAGTTGATGTGCACATCTGCTTCACAAAAGAGAGAAGATTTGAGGATGTTATTATCTGTTTTACAGACCAGGCAACTGACTTTACAAATTGAGTGTGTCTAGAACAGATCATCCATTCACTTGGCATGGCTCTGGTGCGTTTTTTTGGCTGGGCCTTATGGTTTATAGCTACGGCTGATGGTTTTTGGTCTTAATGTGAGCGCTTGTGCGAATAAACCGAATATCAATAAGCCGATAAATTGCTTCGAAAAGATTGTCCCGACAAGCCGCTTCAAAAAGGAGAAGTTGTCTCGTTTGTTTGTTCGAGGTAAGTCATAAGCCATAAGTTGAAAAGAATATACCCCTGTTCTTTTAAACTGTAACTGATGGCTTTTGTCTGCGACTGATCACTTTTGTTTACGCTTTTTTAGACAGCGGAGACGCCGACGAGGATGACACA
The DNA here is from genome assembly GCA_036346245.1 of Bonia amplexicaulis. NCBI lineage: Eukaryota > Viridiplantae > Streptophyta > Magnoliopsida > Poales > Poaceae > Bonia > Bonia amplexicaulis. The sequence goes on from CM070768.1 coordinate 13,450,687, forward strand.
CATGGTTTGAGCTTGGAAAGCCGTCTGAAGAATTCGCTTCAAGAAATCTCTTCGTTTGTTTCGACTTTCGGAGAAACCAAAAGCCTAAAATAAGTGGACCTAGGGCCTCTAACCTGCTGTGGATTTAGCAAAAATAGGTTACCTTTTTTCTGTGTGTGCACGCTATCAACTCCACCTGTGTAGTTTTCTATATAGCCTATCCTAAGGTAGAGAAAAGGAGTTGTATTGGCTCGGCGAGCCAACGTAAAAAAAATCATCTTTTCATAGAATGAAACCCAAAATTGATAATTCGTTGGGGGTGTAACACTTGCTGACGTGTTATATCAGAACTCGGGTGTGGAGATAAATGAGCAAGGGTCAGATGTCACTCCCATAGTGACGCTACGTCGACGTCCAAATGTAGTAGAAAATGTACAACGGTCTTTGCACTTTACTCGACGAGCGCGAGGGGCAAGGAATCTACCTGAGGAGCGTAGGATTCGTCTAGTTAGTTGGAATATAGGGTCTTTAACAGGTAACCTAAGAGAATTAGTTAATACGGTTATTAGGAGGCGTATAAATATCTTATGCGTTAAAGAGACTAAATGGATGGGTTAGAAGGTGAAACAGGTGGAGCATACTAGTTTCAAGTTGTGGTATACTAGAATAAAACAAAGTAGAAATGGAGTAGGTATCTTAAACGATAAGAACCTCAAGAACGGAGTTGTTGACGTGAGGAGACAAAGGGATGGGATTATCCTATTCAAACTAATCTTTGGTAACTTGATTTTGAATGTTGTTAGTGCAAATGCTCCACAAGTATGTTTGGGTAAGGCCGCTAAGAGCCAATTTTAGGAAAATCTAGATGACATGGTTAAAAGTGTGCCTAATAGTGAGAAGCTTTTCTTAGGAGGCGATTTCAGTGGTCATGTTGGTATAACTAGTGAGAGTTTCAGAGGGTGCATGGTTTTGGTTATGGTGATAGAAACCAAGAACGAGAAGATATCTTGAACTTTGTTTTACATATGATCTCATGATAGCTAGCACCTTTTTTAACAAAAGACATTCCCATTTAGTTACTTTTAGCAGTGGTCAGTATTCTAGCCAAATCAATTTTGTCTTTATTAGGAGTGAGGACAAATGAGCCGGCATAGATTATAAGGTTATACATGGACAGTGTGTTGTCCATCAACATAAGTTGGTAGTCTTCGACTTTCGTTTTAGGATACGGGTTCAACATGATAAGATCGCCCAAGCCACGAGAACAAAGGGGGTGGGAAATCAATGGGGATGCCTTTCAGGCATTTGATGAGAGGATTATCACAAGGGATATGGAACGTAGAAGCGAATAGTATGTGAGCGAAGATGGCAACTCGTATTAGGAAGGTAGCTACAGAGATGCTTGGAGTGATCCGAGGGACAAGATGTGAACCTAAAGATACTTGGTGGTGGAATAAGAACGTGCAAAAGGCTATCGAGAAGAAGACATGCCACAAGCCATGCAACATGATAGGAGTGACGACAACGTGCAGAAGTACAAAACAACAAAAATAAATGCAAAGAAAACAGTGAGTGAGGCACGAGGCAAGGTCTATGAGAAACTTTATCATAAACTAAGTCCAAAGGAGGACGAGAAGGATGTATACAAGATGGCTAAATTTCGAGAAAGGCAAACGAGAAATGTCAACCAAGTTAAATGCATCAAAGATGACACTAATAGACTTTTGGTGAAAATAACAAGTTCAAGAATAGGTAGAGAGATCACTTCGATGAGTGTTCAATGGAGGCAATGAGGATAGTATGATTGGACTAGATTATGCTTTTAATGACAACAATAAATGGTTTGTTCAAAAAATTCATGAGTCGGAAGTAAAAGATGCCTTAAAAAGGATGAAAGTGGCTAAGGTGTTAGAGCTTGATAACATTACTATCAAGGTGTGAAAATGACTTGGAAACATGGCAATCGTTTGGCTAACTGTCGAAGATCGAGTTATCGATTTTATGAAATAATATGAGGAAAATGACTAAAATCCTTGGGAAAGAAATGGGGTGTTTTTTATTGCTATGAACTGGTCATAGGGGTGCCTTTAACAATGCAGGAGACTAGCCCTATTACACCAAATTGAATGAGAGTGAATCCATTGCACATGTTCTTGAATGTCGTCATCGTCGAACATTAAATACCAATGAAGGGACATTAGTTATTCGTCGGGGAAGATGCCTTATGGAAGCAGCACGTCTGGTTGGGGAGGCGGTTGTTAGAGAGAGAACGCCTGATCGTCAGTTGTTGTCAGTGGGAGACGAATGTTGGCAACAACTGCATGACAGTTGTTGTCAGTGACTTAGGGCCAAAGCGTCATGCTGTTTGAAGTGGATAAGGTACGTGTTCCATCCATCGCACAGAAGGAATATCCTGAAATCGGGTCTAGGGACTAGTTTATAGACCTCTCTAAGCTATCATCTGATCATGCAACACGCACAATGTTTCTCTTATCAAGGTATTCGGGGAGCAATCTTTGAAGGTTTACAACCACAGGGGTCTACGACCACAACGGTCCACAACCATAGGGGCCACATGGCTTTAATTAAGTATTAAAGCCATATTTAGGGATTTATTTAATTCTCATTAGCTTGCCCCAAACTTTTAAGTAAATTTATGATATGAATTTCTTCCAATCGAATCATAATTGGGGAACTACTCCTTTGACAGCGAAAGTAAAGAAGCAGTTCGCATTCACTTTAAAGTTGAGAAACTAACCAGGAAACTAAAATATTTTGTGTTCGTTGGGCTTTGGGTAATCTCCTTTTGTAGTTGGAGAGAATTTCTTATAAAACCTTAGCATGCAGCCTTGGAGTTTCATGCTCCCAGAAAAAACTTTCATCTTTCTCTCCGCCCTTGCCCTCTTCTCCTGTAGCTTTGAACCCTTTCAATCCCCTTTTCGTTCTTTCGTCGCCCAACCAAAATATCAGATCTAATCACCAACTAGCCAACGTCGGAGCTATGGATGAAGAGGCTTGAGGCCATGGAGAAGAGCGGGATGCTTCCCGACAAGGCTCTGATATCTTGGAGATCAGCGACCGAGGAGTAATTTTTGAGTGGGAATGAGGGAAAGATTCCGGTCTTTTGGGCATACATCGAGTGCGAGTTCAGATTGTCGGTACACCTGTTCCTCTCCCAGGTCCTGGAGTGGTATATGATCGAGCTGGTAAACCTCGCCCTCAACTCAATTGCTAACCTTAGCATCTTCGTCTATCTCTGTGAAGCATATTTGGGGATTCCGCTAAACTTGGTGCTCCTCAGATATCTCTACAATATGACATGGTCAGGGAAATCAATGGTGTCACCCAGAGAATGTGCTTTGTGTATCCACAATGGGAAGACTGAAGAATACATTCAAATATATTCTAAGTCCTCGTGGTCATCATAGAAGAAACATTGGTTTTACATGATGCTCTACAAGGACGACATTCTTTCCTTCGCCGATCGGGTGGCCGCTAAAAATACAAGATGGCGATCCTCCTCGAAGAAGGAGAGAAAAGTGGGCGATGGGTCTATGCCATCTACCTCCTCAGAATAAGAGGTCTTACTTCATGGCACGTGGTGAAAGATTTCTCCATGCATTGGATAAGTCCTCTGAAAGCTCACGTGCGTACCATGCTTTGGTACGAGAGATGACCCATCCAGGGATTCTTTAGAACATAAGTCTCAAACAATTCTGACCTATCGAGTTTGGTTTTTTGTTTGGTTGAATCTTTTTAACATTAAAGTCTTCTATGATTTCACAGCCCTATCATCTAAGGAGGAAAGAGAGAAGATAAAAATGATTTGCATAGGGGAGCCTAGCCAGAAGGCAGAGGTGCCCCTGATGTTGGCCGCTACCTCTCAAGAAGAGATGATTAAAAGACTTAAGGTAAAGATGATAACCCTTTTCATCGACTGTATATTTTTCGATCAGTGTGTTGTAATGCTCTTATGATATGCAGATGGTCAGATCGGATAGTAGCCAGCTTTTTGAGAGCTCGAGGGATGCTCCTTCGAGCCCTAAGAGGTAGAAGAGTGTGAGGAAGTCACATGGGGCTTTAGGATCAAACCTGGCTCCATCGTCGACTACCTTAGCTATTCTCCTAGTTGCTGCTTTGATCAATTCTACTTCGACGACCATGCAGGGTGGAATCTCCTTAGAGATAGGCTTTTACTACAACCCTAGAAGCTTTTCCTTTAAGCCTACTCCTTCTCTTATAAGGAGGATAGAAAAAGAGCACCAATAGGAATATATTTCCTAGATGAAGAATTTCATCGCTGAGCTAACTTCAGTTAGTGATCAGGCAGAGGAGAGGGATAAGTCGCTGATCAGAGTCACTATGACTGTAGAACAAAGTTCTCTAGTCATAGGCTCCACCGCTCCAGAGCAGTTGTGAGTGACCGGTGGTCATTCCCCAAGCACTGGAGGGAGTAACTACACCGGCGGTCGAAGGAGCCACAACCTCTGGGCAAGTAGTCAGAGAAATTGCTTCTGACCACCCCCAGGAGGATCTGACTAAGGATAGGCTTATCTGGTTGGAGGGATCAAAGGGTCCGACTAGTCCTACAAGTTCAAAAGTGGTAAAATCGATCGGGAAAAAGAAGAGGAAGGAAGCGCTCTAGACTACGCTCTAAGACATTTTAACTTTAAAGCAAAGAAGACCAGGTATGTGTAATGAAAAATTGATGTAAATTCATACCTTAAGTTTTTTTTATATTTTTGAAGTCTTCATTTCTTTCTCTTCTTTCTTATGTTTTTATAGCGCCTCTAGTACTCCTATCAGCCCAGATCTGAGTACTCCTTGTGAGGAAGCTCCCAAGAGGGACTGGTCAAGGCAGCCCTCGAGTGAGTAGAGGAACCAGTACATACCTCATTACTCTAGAATCTTTGGCGGCTCCAACCCTATCCAAGGACGCAGAGGTAGAATAGAAGTCTCGGCAGGATCCGACCACTACCGGGACTCAAGTAGTCGAAGAGAAGGAAGCATGTATGCTTCCTCCTTTCTTTGAAGGTCCTAAGGTGGAGAGATCCTCCCTAGTTAGGAAATCTCCAAACATGAAGGACAATCCCAGTCGACTCCGAATCTTCAATAATAAAAGTCTCAAGGAGGTCTGGTGAAGAAAAATCTCAGACTGCCAATCAAAGACATGTTATGAGATGATTTACTCTGCATATGCTAACAAAGCAGACCGATAAATTCCCACAACCACTTTATGATGCATTTTTTTAGAGTTTTTTCAAAACTTAGAAAAGTTTCATTTTTGCTTTTCGTGGCATATGGTGGAGGGCATCGCTGTGGTCAAAGAACTAACCAAGTGAGTATCGTTGTGGTCGAAGAACTGACCAAGCGAGGATCTTCCTTGGAAAAAGAGAACCTCCAATTGAAAAGGAAGTAACCTCTTTAAACTTCTTCTACCACTTCTTAATCTTTGCCTTTTCTTAATCCTTTCCCTGTCATGTTGATAGAATTGGATAGTTTTGAAAAAGAGGCTATGGCTAAAGGAGCCATTATAGCTTTTGCACATACCTCAACACATAAGAAGTGTGATGCAAGTGTGCCCTCAGAAAAACTCTATTTGAAACATGGCACACGGTGGGTATAACCTCAACCCAAAACTTCCTAGGTGTAGCATACTCATCTAGCGGTGTCTTGGCCATCTCGACCAAGGTACGGTTCTTCCTCTCCATGACACTATTTTGCCGAGGGACGTGCGGAGAAGAGAACTGATGTTCTACACCTGTCTCATCACAGAAGCTCTCAAAGTAGGAATTCTTGAACTTCGATCACGCCTGCTGCTACAACTCTAACAACAGTAGGTGGATGTTTCCTCACATCCTCTAAGAAATCATATCCTAGACCTTAATTAAACTTGCAAATCTTAGATTTGTCTAGAATAAGATTGAGCCTTTTTTGCCTCTAACAAATTTTTCAAGAGTATTCACGAGGTACTCACACTCCCAAAAAAGAGAGGCACACGAAGAACAGAGAGAAGGAGAGAATGAGGAACCAGAAGCAGAAGATCGAATAGCACGTGCATATCTCTCCTTGTGCACAGCCGTCTCAACCTTGAGGGCTTCGTAAGACACACAGGGGCAACCCTAATCCTAGCCATCTGATCCTCGTAACTTTTCCTAAAAATCTCTTGCATCTCCATAGATTTCTCCCCTCCTTCAGCACAGAAAGAGCAAGCAGATTGTGGCTTCTATAAAAGATCCTTAGTTAGTTTCACATATTTTTCATCTAATATAATCAATTCAGATTTTAGTTTTTTACAATTATTGTATGGTGAGCTAACAGGTGCCTAAGAAGCATATTGAGCTATTTTCTTGTTGTGATCACACATGTCTTGAAATTGCTTAGAAATTGATTCAAGTTCAGCAATTAATTTTGGATAGTTGGTACAAGAAACAACAGGCTCAAGCAAAGCAGCTTGCATTTCAGCAATTTTATGATTTACCTTTTTTAAGTTAATCTTCAAGTTGTTACATCTTTCACATGTTTCAGGCATATCAAGAAGCATGGTATATAGACCTCTAAAAACATTGTCTGTATCCTCACATGAGGTGTAAAATGTAGTCTCAATAGAATCAGATGAAAGAGGAGCAACTCTAGACATCTCTATCTCAGCTAGCAGTATAACATTCTCCACCTTAAACAAATCTAGCTCAGAAATCACACTATCATGAGAAGTGCTTAGCTTCTCCATATCTCCCGGTAAAGAAGTACATACATCACAATCATCACGGGAGAGAGCAGATCTAAGTGAAGTAAACTCCTGTGACAAGCTCTCTACCTCCTTCTCTAACTCACCACACCTAGTCCTAGACTTAGCAAAAAACTTTCCTAACTTGAGAAAAATATCATTGAGCTGGTCGTAGAAGGGGCATATCTCATCAAAATTATTGTAGAGATTGTCATCGCTAATGCCATTCTCGTTAGCCATGAAGCACATGCCGGCGAAGTCATCGCCATCCTTGGTGTCCTTGTGCGGATCATCCTCGCCGTTGTCGTCACTCCAGCCCTCCATATCTCCAAGAAATTTGTAAAGGAACTCCCAGAAATTTGTGCACAAATACAAGAGAATAAGCTACAAATACAATTTAAGTGTGTCAACCAGGGGTAGCCTTTTGTCTTCAATCCTCTCTTTTAGTGTTTTTTTAGAGCTAACTTACCAAATGTTTTACTGAGATAGCTCCGTATTCTCAAACGACTGGATTCTCGGAGGAGCACGAGAAGAAACTGAAACATTATAATCTAGGGCTATACCAAACAGGCCTAGTTGTGGGGGCAAAAGGATCTTCCAAGTAATAACTGTCATAATCTGCTTATATTAGTAGAACCTCATGAAAGTTGCATATCAGAATCAGAAGCAGTAAAGAAGTGAAGAGCAACCGGTGTAGGGTTTTGACACCATATCAGGTGCAGATAGAGCCAAAAGCCTAGCGGCACGTGAACCCAATCCTGGAAAATGCAGAAGAAGATTGCCAGAATATTTTCTATTTTCTAGCACATGGCCCTGAGCCAGTGAGGCCCGGAATAAGCCAATCGAAGATCAAGGAACGATAGAAAAACCATGAGCAGCAGGAGACATTCAGAGAACCTGTCACTGATCCTGGAAAAGACAACGGCACGAAATGGTTTGACCACAGTACAAGTTAAGCAAGAAACAGATGTGCATCGATCCAATCTTTGTGTAATCCAAATATTAATTACTGGGTGTGTGATCTTGTGCGATACGCCGAGTTGTGATTTGGGAAATCAAAACGAATATGATAGCATACGAGATTATAGTAACTGGGAGAGCAGGTGAGCTGACCCTGACCTGAAGAAGATACTAAAACGTCTGACAGGATGCAATGCTTTGTATAATGATGCAGATGGAGATGCAAAGCTTGTCCAGACAGACTTCTTGTGCAAGAATACAAGAATTTCTTCGTTCTAGAAGTTGACCTCTCGTTAATTACAATTGTCAAAGTCACAACGTTGGTGTCTAAAGAAACTAAAAAAAAGAGGCTTGAACTTCCCCGGTACAAATGCGACATGACAATATAAAAAAGTGTGGCTCGAATTTGAGTTCACGACTACTTTAAGCTTTAAGCTCTCCCAAACAGGACGGCTAATTTTGAACTATCTCAGATATTTCATCGCATCAGAAGTTCAGAATAGCTTAGCGGTTTTTTGATCTCTACTATTTGTATATTCTCATGCACATGTAGAAGGTACCAAATCCCGATCCAACGGCCGGATCTAGCTCCCAGGCGAAGGTATCAACGGTGATCTGGGCCTCCATTTCGTCGGTGCTAGTAGTACTTGTCAAGCCCAAATGGGTGGTTTGCATCGGCCCAATAGGCGGACTCGACCACTAAACTGGTGATCTTGTTAGTGATTTTTTGACTAGTTTTGGTGCATCTTTCTGTTCATTTTCCTTAGGTTTAACTTAGTTGTTCCTCATTTCTATGAGCTCTTATTCCTCCTTCAAGAGCATTTTCTTGTTGTAAAAAAGAGAGCATTTTTTTTTATTTTCTGACAAGCAGAGCATTCAGGTATTTTTTTTGCGCTGGATAGCTGGAGCTCGCCTTTTCTCGAGAAGTTCGTCAAACATAAGCAAGAACCCAATCTGCGACCTACTGTGGCCACATTTGGTCCCGCTCCGAACAATTTTAATACTTCGACTTCTAATTTTGATTTATTTTAGTTTTTACTTTTTTTATTTTTTACTTTTTTTGTTCCTTTATTTTTTTTACATTATTTGTGATGGTATAATTTTTTTCAATTTTTCTCGAAAAACTAATAGCTATTTTAGTATAATTTTAGTTATAAATCAAAAGCTATAGTTAAAAAATTAAGCCACGAGCCGAGCGGGAAATCTTAGCCGTGGAGCGATCAAATCATTTATGTAAGACAGATGGCAAGATCCAGTCACTGGATCCTCGGGCAGAGTCTACACCATGCATCAACAGCGGTAGGTTGTGCACATGTGATTCAAAGCTTGGAAAATGGACAGCGAGACAGGCAGTCACTTTGGGGTGTTCTTTTAGTCGGTAGGTTGGTCTTTGGCTATATCCGGTGATTTATATATATATATATATATATATATATATATATATATATATATATATATATATTTTAATACGGTACCGAGATGATAACTGATGATTTTTGTATGTATTTTTTAATACGGCAACGAATGACAAAGATATTGATATGGATGATGTATACGATTTTAGTCTTAGAAAATCATTCAAAAAATCATCTTTAAGAGACTGTTCCATTTTAATATTTAGCTTTTTAATTTATAAAGAAGCAACTGTTCTATTTTAATATTTAGCTTTTTAATTTATAAAGAAGCCAAAACCTAAAAGAAGGGAGCCGTTATTTGTCTCCTCTTCTGACGTGACCCAGGCCAGACCTAGACAATTTGGCCGGCCAAATTCTCTGCATCAACTGCCATTTAAACCGTAATATACTGCTAATTTAACATCTAGATATTCCATGACCTTGACCTGATTCAAGCGTTTGAACCTTAATTTGTACCCATTTATTTGCCCGCATCTAAGGTTCGTGTCGTGTTGCTGGCTAAGAATCGATCGATCGATCCATCGCTAGCTGCACATGGCTTCATTTTGTCGCATCTACTGACTCGCATGCTAATGCACCATGGCTCCAAGAGCCATCACCAGTCACTTCTTGTCGCTGCTGGTATGCATGTACCGTATTTAGAATGCACATAGTTTGTGGTATAATTTAAGATACACATCCGCGTATCTTTCGGCCACATGTCGGCACACTGATCGGTTTAATGGACGTACTTAACCGTCACAACATGGCCGGCATCATTACCCACGTCGTGACCAGGACACGTGGCAAACGGTCGCGCATTTGACCGGTCAAATCATCACGCGCACATGCGTGCGCGCGCGCACAGATGCCGTTGTTGATTTGCTCGATCATGCGACTAAAGTTAGTGGCAAGTGGTTTTGTGATAAACTAACGTGACATCCCATTTTTTAGAATTTGAAATATTTGGTTGAAATTTGCCATTTGGCCTTTTTAAATAAAATTTCAGCAAATTAAAAACTAAATTTGAAATTTAAGTTCAAAACTGAAAAGCAAATTAGCAATTCAAACTCAAAACAAAGGTTCACAAAGGCCATTGGGGCAGCCATTCACCTCATGGCCCAGCTGGACTAGCCTACCCTCTCCCTCTCTTTCCTTCTCCCTTTCCTGCTTCCTGGGCGCACTCATGTCGCACCGCGTAGCTTGCTCATCCTCTCTACAGTGTTCGCCTCCGCTGTGCGCACGCACCCTGTTGTCCCCTCACTCCTTCCCTGTCCGTGCACGTACCCGACCCGCGCCTACCCCTCACGCCTCGCCGCACTACGCCCCACTGTGCCGCGTCGCATGCACGCCCTGTGCTGCACGTTTGTGCATGTGCCCATTACGCGTTGCTACCATCGCACCACTCGCTCCCTCTCCGTGCTATGTTATGCCGCTTCACCTTGGCTGTCGCGCGCCATTAACACGCTTAGGCCACCCTATCACTCCGCTCGATTATTTAAGCCTCGCAAATCTCCTATTGCCCCCTCATTTCCATCTCGCTTTCACCTTACCTAACTCTCGACCACAGCTAGCCGGAATCGAGCTCGTCGTCGCCGCCATCGTGCTCTGCCGTGGCCATTCCATCGCTCCAGTGCTCTCCACCCTTCCCTGATCGCATTAAACTCTTCACCTTGCCTCCCTTATCATTCTCCCTCACCTGATTTGATTTTTATGCACCACAGCCAATGACGTCGTCTTCTTCCTTATCTCTAGCCATCTCACCGCCCTATCAATCCAATGCGTCCCGTCCAATTCCCGCCGGCTAGAGCGACCTCACACCTCCCTTCTTTGATCCCTACTGCAAATTTTCACCGTTGACCACCCTAGCATGCCAGTGCTGCGGTCCTCCGCCGCGCCACCTCGGGTCTTTGTCGCTAGACCGCCTCGGACCACCTTCGCCCTTGCTATCCTCACTGGTGAGTCCCTAGTAGCCCGTAGATGCTTACTATGCCATTTTATTGCTTTCTGTGCCGTCGTTACCATGGTTGCCGTGGTGGTCGACCACCGTCATTGTAACAGCTCGCCTTTGGCGACACTGCCGCCACACCTGGGTGTGCCATGGTCCCAGCGACCCCTTTTGGGCATCGACAACGACCGACGCTCCTTCCCTTTCCAGCAACAAGCATGGCAATGTTGTGTCTTGTTCGGACATGAGTGGGGATTACTGTAGTGAGTTAATTAGCATTAATGATGTTCTTAAGGCATAATTAAGTTAGTACCAATAACACTCATTAATTAGGGTTAATCAGTCACTGACACATGGTGCTAAGTCATTAAGAATTCTAATTAAAACTAGATTTTAGTTATAAATCACTAACTGCTCGAGTCCCATCTGTCAGTCACTCATGTTTTTCTTAAGAAAAATAATTCAAAAACAAAATTAAAACCCGTCTGGCCCCACTTGCGAGCCTCTGGTGCATTTTGTAAAAGAAAATAATTCATAAAAGGAATCAAATTCACGGGGCCAGCTATAAGTGAGACATAGTCTCTCTTCTCTGTTATTTTTATGGGATTTTCTCTGAATTTAAACTTCAAAGGGCCTTTTCTCACTTATTTTAAATCCAAATCGAATGCAACTTATTTTTAAATTCATATAAATTCAAGATCTTTTTAACAAAAGTAAAATCATGAATTTTGAAGTTATTTGTATTCTCCTATGTTTATTTGTTTTTCTATGCAATCACTCGAGTAGATTACGAAGACCCAGAAGAGCGGCAGATCAAGTCCAACCAAGACCATCAAGACCAACAAGCTTATAAGCAAGTTAAGTCAATACTTTCATCATGTTGCAACTATTTTTGAATGCAAATTATGTTGGTTTAAATTATTAAATTACATGTTTTAGTTTATTATGCAAATTATATTTATGTTAAGTTCATAGTTAAGTCCCCATTAATAATTGTGATATTATACCCTACTCCTTGGCTTTGGACATAAATTCTTATCGCCCTAGAATTAATTGTATACATACTAGTTACAAGCCCATATCTAAGTACAATGCTTAACTTTTCTTAGATACATGTGGGCATTAATTTGCGCAGACATCATTTAAAACATGAAAACTTGAATTTGGACAACCATTGGATGAAAATGTTTGATATGTTGAACTAGAAAATGGTATCTTAAAATCCCAAAACTTTAAACTTGCCAGAGGAGTCTAGTGACGAGGTTATGCTTATGTTTCTTGCGCGTGGAGGAGAATGGCTAGGAGTTGTCACACGTGTTCCGTGCATGCGACGGAGGAGGGCAGCATGGCACGGGGATGAGGCATGACGGTGAGGTTTCGCGTGCGGCCCGCGCGCACAAAACCGAGGAGGACAATGTCGTGAGGATGAGGCAGGATGGTGGCCGGATGACGAGGATAGCGTCGGTGGTGAGCTCCCCTATCTACAAAGGATGGCAGTAAGCTCCCTCCACCTAGGAAGGTATGCACTGATGAGAGAAATTCCGTGTGTCTCGTTACTGTGTGCGGATGAACGGTTGAATACTACATTTGCCGTACGGAATTAAATGATCAGATCTGTAATCAAGCGGGCGCTTCTATTTTTCCATAATTTTTAGCAAAGTAAAAGAAACTAATGACCAAATTAAACCTATGTACCGGAGACCACGTCCAGCTTATAAAGGCATCGATTTAGAGAACACAGGAAGTGCTTAGGTCTAATTGCTCCCTGATTGGCCATTGTTTGTGCATGGCTCGTCCTTATGCGTGTGTGCATGTGTGGCAAGTGTTGTCTACTGGTGTCTAGTGCGGTAGGAGCCATGTGGGATTCGCGTGTAAGGCTGTTGGGTGCACAGGAAGCTGAAGTCCTAACACCCTGTTGGTCCAACGAGTAACAATGCGATCAATGTGCTACTGTAGATCACCTGGAAACAGATCGAGGCCAAGTCGTCGTTCCTTACGAAAGCACTGCTACACGTACGAAAGTTGGGTCCTCGTTGGCAGTGTAACTCGGGCAAGTAGGTCCTAGCTAGCTACATGTCAGTCAGTCAGTTTCTACACCGGGCAGCGTGTAAAAGAACACGATGTGTATGTTTCAAAAAAAAAAAACTCGATGTGAAGGAGATAAGACATATATTTTCCCCGCACAACGTAATAGATCATAGAAGTGATGCTCGATCGAACTTAGATGAGTGGGTTCGTAGTCTTGTGAGCTCTCTACGGCGCTCACAAGTTGTAGGTCCCGTTTATTTTGATTTGAATTTTTGATTTTTAGTTTATTTTTTACTATTCATAGATTTTATCTTTTTTTAAACTTTTGATTTTTTAAGTTTTTTGTCGGTTCTTTTTTTTCTCGTATTCGCTTATGTTGTCTGTGATAAGCTAACATATTTTTTATTTTTATTTTTTTTAAAATTTAATTACGTCAAATAAATAACATTTAGTTACAGTGTAATTTCTGCCGGCTATAGGGCCTGTTTGGCAATGGTCATGACTTATAGCTTTTGGTGAAATTTTGAATTTCAAATTGTTACTGACACAGTTCTGAGAGAGATACTCACTTGCGATTTTGGATAGTATATATGTTGGGCTTTTAACGTGTACATCGTTTAACTTGTAGACCCCGTCTTGAAAAAATACTCCGTTTGAAAGTTAGATACTGTAGCAAAAGTCAAAAGCCGTCAGCTTCAGAGAAAAAGAATAAGTCTATAGTATAATTTCAACTATAAAGTACTATTTTTCAGTTCAACCGAGTAGGATCATAGTGTGGTAATCGGATGGAGAGATTAGCTTAAATCATGGTGCTTGCCGTTTGAGATGGTCGCCGGCCTGAGATGACATGCCATCTGATGGGTGCAAAAGGGCATGGGCAACGATGAGGCTGTCCATTACTCTCGTCTCCAATCCCAATCTACATGGTGACTTGTCCTCGTGTGCGCGTGTGAGGGAGAGAGATTTGACACTGCATGCATGCCGGCCTTGGTGGCCGGTCGTCCTCAGCCTCGGGCATCCAAAGATCTCACAGTGCCATGCTATGAAACAAACGTGCATTGGTTGGACTCTCTGAAATGTTTTAGCCCCCGTTTGACACGCAACATCTTTATACGTATGGAATTTCCTACCAAATTTTTAACAGAAGTTCGCTGCGTTTCGAACGGAGCCTCAGTCATTAAAGGGAAACTTGACAATTTGGGCCTATTCTTTCTGGCTTTGAAACAATTTTTTAGTTTTTGATGTAGTACATAACTTTTAAACAGAGTATTTTCAATATGAGATCTACAAATTAATTATAGTACATGTTAAAAATTCAACATCTGTACCATCTAAAATCGTAAATGAGTATCTCTCCGTAATCTCCATCGCAAACAGCTAAAATTTAAAAATTTTAACCATAAATTTTAAGCCACAGATACAAAGAACAGACCCATTATTATCTCTTTACAAATCTCTTTAAGAAAGAAAACTTTATGGCATGCCCATTAGAACATGCCCTTCTGTGACGAGCGGTGCTCGGTTTAAATACAAAGGCCATTACGATGTTTATATTGTAGATGTTGCTTACACAATCTAGTGGTAGAGCATGATTTTACTGCGTGAAGTATGCTACGGATTCACAACCAAAGTTTTTGTAATACCCCCGTTTCCGAGGGCGCGTACGAACACGGCAATCCACAACTATTCACGCATGAACAGTTATGGAGTGTCGCGCAAGAGTATACCATTGCATGCTTACAACAAAAGTTCAACATATATTTCACATAAGGATTAACATCCAGTTTTCGACAACGGGGCGTGCAAACCCAAAGTATAATTACATCACAAAAGCTCCAAGATCCGCTTGAGCGCGGCGAAGACCTAAAGCCACGGATCCTCGTCGAAGAAGAGACCCTCGGGGACTTCCTCAACGGGGAGACCTTCACCTTCGTCTTGGTCCTCTAAAGAGGGGAGTAAGCAAACCGTGAGCCAACAACCAGCTCAGCAAATTGCAAAGGAACCACTTTACTACTTGCACGGATCAGCAAAGGAATGGAATATACTTAGTTTATTATCTTTGAGTGGATGCAGTTTTGTTTGTAAATCTTTTTGTAAAACTTGCTGATAAAAAACTACTCCTTAATCAACAGGGGTTTTCATGAAGAGTTAATTAACCATATACTCAAATTAAAATATTTACAAAACTACTTAAGCTTTGCTGCTGAGATCACCCAAGTGGCACAGCTCCATTAACCGGGAGCACGACGTATTCGAATACCATTAATTTGACTCTGCAGAGTTTGCTCAGCTTTACCCACACGATCCCTTAACTCCCGCGACAGAGTTAAGAAAGCCAGGTTGTTTCACTGCTCAATTCTTTATATAGGCTCTACCCGGTAGAATTCACTCGGGTCTGGCACAATGAAGCTTCCATCCGTTTCGAGTGAACTCTACCGTTATTAGGTATCCGCAGCACGGCATACCTAATCTAACCACTCAACCTCCAGACTTCCCGACACCTGTAGAGTTTCAATCGAGTTGAGCAGCTACTAAACCAGTGTTGACAAGTCAACTCCTGTGGTTGAGCGATCACTGTGACATTTGCTCAGCGTAAGGGTTTAGTCCTTATATTTTCACATGGCCCGCAACCTCTCCAGGTCCGCGACCACAACCTAGGGCAAGCGGTGGGCGTCGACCGACTCGCGGTTTCCCACACACCCTTACCCTAACTTCAGTCTTAGGGTAAAAGATGGACGAAGACCGACTCACGGCTTTTCCCCAACACCCTTACCCTACCTCATGCACATCGGCACTCTCCGTTCTAGGGTACGGTGTCCCACAGCACCCTACCCTAAAGCGGGTTTTACAAGTTCTATTGGCCCGCAGCCACGACCTTATCAGTGTAAGACTTTACGTGATAATAGTAACCTATAGTTATCTAAATTATCAAATAATTAAACCTAGGGTTACAAAGGCATGGCTACAAGTCAGACATGGCATTTTGACGGTGGTAGGCTTAGCTACATAATATGTCTTTCAAAATATTTTATTTTACTTTAAACTAGCATTTCACAACTATCATAATGCAAATAATATAATAACATAAATTAATAACATGGGATTCGATATGATCAAAGGTTTTACGACTTGCCGTAAATCTGGACGATGTCGGCTAGCTCGACCGCAGAAACTCCTGGATCCTGAGACTGCACCTGAACCTCCGGGATCTCCAAAACTAGCGCAAACACATAAAATAATTAAATCCAGCTTGAGAATAATCAAGCAAGGGAAAATAATCTATTAAACAGAAATAAAATGCATAAAATAACCAATTGGTGAATTTTTCGAATTTTTCTGGGATGAATTTGGGAAACAGGAGGTCACAAATGGGTCCAGGACTTATTTGGAGCAAAGTGATGAAATTTGGGAATTTTTTGGTATTTTCTGTGATTTTCTAGGATTTAATTGGATTTTTAGAAATTAATAAACCTTGGAAAATCGGAATGAAAAGATCTGGCCGGCCAAGCGCCACACTGCCTCGGCACTGCATGCATGTCACATGGCCATGCTGCCAGCAAGCCTCCTCCCGGCGGATGGCCGACGCGTGGCCTAGGCGTCCGGTGGAGATGGCGAGGCGGGCGGCTCGTATAGATCAAAGTTAAGTGGGATCGGACGGCTGAGAATAGGGGTAGGCGGTATGGGGAGATCGGACGGATGAGGAGGGCGGTGTTTAAGAAGATCGGACGGCTGAGAGGAAGTGCCATCCGACGCACGAGTTTAAAAGGTAACGGTTGGAGGGAACGGCGAGGATGCGGTCACGTCGGTCGTCGTCTACCTCTCGTCGGGCGCACGCAGCAGAGAGGCAGAGACAGAGGGGGCTCTGCTCTCCGGCGACGGCGAGGCCTCCGGCGGCCATGGAGGGCACCAGCGGGTAGGTCTCGACGTGGGGAACCCATTTTGGGGCTTTGGAAGGCCGGAGGACCGACGGATAGGGCAGGAGGCAAAGGGAAGGATCTGCCTCCCGACAGCGAAGGAGGGGTGCCGGCGGCGATCAGGCCAAATCGGCGGTGATTTTATGATCAGTGGAGCATGGGGCTCACATTGGTGGCGGTGGTCGAAGCTCGGGGGCTCTCTGGAAGTCTGGATTTAGGACTATTTTGGTTTGTGAATAGTAACAGTTTACAGAAAAGTTTATAGAAAGAGAGACACTTACATGTGATTTTAGCATATATAAATAAAGTTACTATAGTATACTACAATTGATTAATAGACTTCATCTTAAAAAATAATGTGTTTAAAAAATAAATACTATAAAATAAATATTTATTGTGGAAAAGCAGTTTTTACGAGTAACACGGCCCTAACTGATTGTTCGAGGTCGCCTCCTCATGTGCTTCCTGTCGTTTCTGCGGACGCACGGTTGTAGCCTTATCTGTTCGATTTCATCTCAAATGGCTCCTCTCTGTTTTCTTCTAAGCTAACGTGACGTGATGCCGGTGGGCGGCGTCGTGTCGCCAACTGCCCCATCAACACACCCACGTAGACATGCTTAGTACTAACTCGTATATGTATGTATGTACAAGATGCAGTAGAATTTTGTCGTATACGTGTACATGCATGTACTGCCAAGAAAAGAAAAATTCAAACTTGTGACTCTACAAAGATTATGTGAGCGAAATCAAGCTACAAAGAAGTTTTTTGAAGGCTAATTAAATGAAGCTACAAAATTGGCTTCAACAGCAAGATGGCCAATTAACTGGAGGATGTTCTTGTGACGGCAAGGCTACATTTACAATTACAAGATGATCAATCAGCAGCTCATGCAAAACGCCCAATACTCCGTTTTATAGAGATCCTAGCAACGTGCCACACGACAAGATCCACATGACAAAATTGCACACAACTACTTCAGCAAGCCGAAAGGGAGGGGGCCCCATAAATTATTAAGAGACATGGAAAGAGATGCCCCACCAAACAAACAAAAAAACTAGTCTTATTAATCAACTGATCAATCTCACCTCCAATCCAATATATATAATCACACACATTAACAGAGCAAGCTCTCACTTGGATTGGCCTTTGAGCGCTATAAATAGCACCACCCCCATACCACCCAAGCCTCACAACCAGCCTCATCGTCCAACCACAACCAAACCAACAGGGAGAAAATGCTGCACATTACACAGCACTAGAGGCTAGCTAGAGAGAGAGAGTTGTTGCCATTTGCTTCTGCTGCACATACTTAGAGAGAGAGGTAGAGAGAGAAAGGGAGGAGAGAGATGGAGATGTGCATGGATGACAAGTGGAAGCTGTCCAAGAAGGGTAGCAGGAGGTCGGCGGTGGTGGCGCCGTCGGCCGGCGGGAGCCTGGTGGGCCTCAAGGGCCAGGCGTCGAGGGGCCAAGCCCGGTTTGTGCCGGGCCGACTGGAGGGCCTGGTGAAGGAGCAGAGAGCCAGGTTCTACATCATGCGCCGGTGCGTCACTATGCTCGTGTGCTGGAGGGACTAGTTAAATCTTAGGGCTATGGGCCTGTATTGGCCGGACCGTCTGGTGGGCTCTGTTGGCCCCGGCCCAGTGGCAGGTTTATTTGTGTAGTGTTTGTTCTTTCTTGAGAGAGAGAGAGAGAGAAAAGATGTGCCTTCTATGGCCATCCTGTGGTAGATTAGATATAGCGTGGCAGAAAAAAATTGCCTTTTATTAGCTATTTGAGGCGTCCATACAGGAATGTGAACTGTGACAGCGTCATTGTGCATTTGTGTAGTATGACTAAGACATTTTTTGAATGCAATGCAAAATCGAGTCCTTGCCGAGGTTGCGAAGATTGCAATTCCAGGTAGGATCATTTTTCGTCTAACGAGATCGGATCGTAGAATCACAATTCTATTAGATTTTTTAAAAGCATATATATTTTATATAAAATAAATAAATTATATCTCTAAATATGTAAGTATTTAGTAGATTTCTTAAATTTAATTTTATAATTTGAGTACACTTATTCATGTTTTATTGAATTAATATTGTTTTTTGAAAATTATTTAATTATTTTTTAATAAACTAATAATCTAAAAGTCCAATATATCAAAGATAATACTTTTTTTTTGCCTTAGAACAACATGTAAATAATAAAACAAGACAAATTAAACTAGTTCAACTTAAATTAGCAATAGATAATTTCAAATTTTATATACTAATATAGTTTATTGTTAGGATCATGATCCTATCCGATCCTAAGCATGATCCTAACGACTCTACCCGATTCCATACGATCGTACCTTCAGCATCACGATTATATGAAATTCCGATTCATATACCGATCCATATCATGTCGGCTTCGTGGGATCATAGGATCATACGATCCCACAATCTGTGTCGTGATCCTAATAACCTTGGTCCTTGCTACCATGTGAAGAGATCCTTCTTGTCCTGTTTTTCGCTTCTTTTTTTTAGAGTACTGCTGCTTTTAGCTTCTGGTATGACAAGTCTGAACAAGGCACATTGATGTTAGCATTATTGTTTAATTTAACCAGGGCCAATGCAGGAGAGAAAAAAACAGATGGGAAAAAACGCATGGAGGAAAATCGGGAAGAATCTGAAAGGAAATAGACACAATACGTACAGCAGTGACTTGTAAGAAAACACATGTTAGAGCACAAAGGGGAATCCAGTGTAAAAACCCAATCTTTCCTCTGCAAGGTTAGGTTCGGTGAGTCAAGCACAATCGATAGGCAAGAAGTCAAGGCATTAATTACATATCAGTGCCTTGGCATTTTCATCAGGATCAAATCAAGTGTCATGTACTAAATTCTTTCAGCTAGGCATTTCGAGTTACTGAACAATTCTTTCAGCTAGGCATTTCGAGTTACCGAACAACTTGTTCAGTTTGGCAAATAAATGTGAAGTACAGGACAGTGCCTGTCCACCAGAAACTCACCACCAGCACCGTCGTCAAGACAGATATCAAAAGTGTCTTGCTTAGGTAATTCTGCATCTTCTTAGACAGCGTCGATCTCCTCTGTTGACAAGGCGACCAGTGCGGTGTGATCGATTGTCAAGGCGTACTTGGACGTCGAGCTAGCCAGCTAGCCCTGCAAAATGCAAATCCAGCAGGAAAGAGACATTCAGATTCAAGTTGATACTACATATCACTCGGCATCAGCCTTTCGTGAACTTGAACGTAACTCTGCAACTCGTTCAGAGACTAGCCGGTCGGTGCTATATATTCAGTAGTATTCAGGCATGACAATTTGGATAGC
Source organism: Bonia amplexicaulis (assembly GCA_036346245.1). Taxonomy (NCBI): domain Eukaryota; kingdom Viridiplantae; phylum Streptophyta; class Magnoliopsida; order Poales; family Poaceae; genus Bonia; species Bonia amplexicaulis. The sequence continues at coordinate 13,470,957 of CM070768.1, forward strand.
AACAGACCCAGTCTCAAATCAATCTCAACCATCACCTACTTGATTGCCTGCCACAAACGAACGAATTCTAGGGTTTTTTGGTCAACCAAATTGCTACATAGCTCGATTCCATCTGAGGTTTGCTTGTACTCTGATTATGATCATTTACTAGCACACAGAATGTTTTAACGAGGTGTCGACAATCAAATCATCGATCTTACGAATTATGGAAAAGTTAAGTCTCTCAAAAAACTTAAAAGAAGAATGGGGACAATCTTTATTGCTAGGAACTAATTACAAGATGCTCTCAAAGAAAGATTATAAAGAGATGCTACTAGATTTAAGATCACTACTTCTTGCATTTGTAATCTACTGTCTAGAATCTGGCTGTTGTCCGTGTATCTCGTTAGACCTTAAATAGCATCGAAGATGTATCAGATGTCCATGTGAATATGCATCTTGTTGATTCATCACAACCGATCAAGCAAATGGTTGCTGTCAGCAAGAGAAACTTGACAATAACTGCTCTTCGGTTATTATCAGTGAGAGAGAATCATAAGGATAACCGCAAGACAATTGTCATCGGAGACATAAGGCCGAGTCATTCTGTGGTTAGGATAAGGATAAAGCACGTGTTTTATCTTGCCACACATGAGAATTTGCCTGGAGGTGGGCTTACTTATCAGTTCGTAAGATCTTTGAGTGGTGACCGGTCGTGTGATTGAACAATGACCCTTTGACCATGGGTACTCGGGTAATATATCTTTGGTAGATCATGACCACATTAGTTTGAGGTCTTAAATATTAAAGCTATATTTAATGACTTATTTAATCTTCGTCACGAGAACACCCCATGTGTGCAGCAAGCAAGCACGATGAGATGACGGGCCTGTTCTTTTCCTCCGAAGCCGGCGGCTTTTGGCTTTTGCTACAGTACCTAACTTTCAAACGGAGTATTTTCTCAAGACGGGTCTCTGTGTAAAACGATCTACACATTAAAAGCCCAACATCTGTACCATCCAAAATCGCAAGTGAGTATCTGTCTCTCCGTAATCAGACTGTAAATGTACCAAAATTCAAAATTTCATTAAAAGCCATAAGTCGCAAATTAAAAGAACAGGCCCGACATGCAGCAGAGAAACCGAGGGATGGCAATGGTACCATCCTTCTTACTGTGCTATCTATGTATTACTTATGTATAAAAGTTTTCAATTTTTTTAAAAAATTATGAGATGTAGGAGATAATATATTCTGTAACCATATAAAATTTCAATATCAAACTCGATTGTATTTAGCAGATATAAAATTGACGAGCAATGAAAATGAACAGTGATTATCATTCACATCTGTGGTAATAGCAGCGGTGAGCATACAACCAGTTCTTCACGTCTCCTCCTTGCTTTGTCGCAACATAGGAAACATTTTTTTCCTAAAAAACATGGCGTTCAAAGAGAGGAGGGGAAAAAAAGAAAATAGCAGAGATAGATAATTTTTTTAAAAAAGTAAACACTAAAATAGTTTCGGTTACATTACTACATTGTTACGTAAAGAAGATTAGCATGAAATTCCATTATTTGATCGCATTCATCTCGATCAATCATCCTGTCGAGTCGGAGTGGTATTGGAGAGAGCTTCCATGCAAGTATGATCCCAGAAATCCTGTGGGTCATTCAAGCGGATGTGGATCATATCGTACTCAGCCCATGGGGAGAGAGATCATGTGGGCCCACCGGGAAGGCTTTCTTTCATTTTGGGGGGGCGTTCTTTCGTTGTAGTTTATTGTTTTTTACTTTGGCTTATTGGTATAATAAGTAATAATTAATGAAAGAAGCTGAAACTAAAACCGACTAAAAAGCCGAAAAAAGGCGTCTCATCTCTTCTGAGAAACCTGTGACTAAAAACAAAATATACAACATTCTTGGTTGGAAGATTTAAAATTTCGGTCTATATATGTGGATGGGCCAAGATTCTAGTTCAAATTATCAGTCCATCCATGGGAATCTCGACCTATCCAAATAAGGTCTAAAGGAGAAGAAAAAAAGTTAAGTGTTAATTGTTTGCTAGGAAAAAACTACAGGATTACTAGTCCAAGATAGAGTTGATGAGGATTAAATAAATCCTTAGTACGACTTTAACATTTAATTAAGAACGAAAGACCTCCGTGGTTATAAGCCTCTAGAGACTACTGCTCAAGTACCCTGGTCGGAGGTTAATTATGTGTTACCCAACTAGATGACCACTTGGAGATTTTGTGGACTGATACCTAGGCCTGCTTCCAGGAGATTTTTTCCATGCGATGGATAGAACATGTGCTTTATCCACTTGAAACAGCACGATACTTCGGCCCTGAGTCTCTAACAAACAACTGTCGTGTAGTTGAATCCTTGAAGTTTTCTTCATTCAATAATCATCATCATCCTTCCCTGTTTGTGTTGTTATCACCCATGTGATCATGGCAGGAACTTGGGCGAGAAGAACTGGTTTGACTTGATAGACTATGCCGACCTCGATATAGATGCATGCATCCGCGTCATGGAGCATGATGCCTCATCATTATCCTCTTCCATTCCAGGCTCACCACTCGTAGAGACCAACGAGATTGACCGCATGGAAGAAGACTCGTCACCCCCATCATCACCACTCCCAGAGGAATTGGTCGTTCTAACCAGGTTGGAATGCCTAAGTGCCTCTGCAAGCTCGGTACTTCCAACTAGCAAACACAATGATTTGCCAATGGCTCCTACGTATTTAGAGAGCTGATTGACACCTTGTCGGGGTGTCGATGAAGTTACCTTCAGCAAAAAGTCAGGTGAAGACGATAATACTCATTATTCGATCGGCAATCCGTCATATCAGGTTGAATCCACCATGAAGCCCTCCAGAGATGGTGGTCTCTAACCATTCCCCATCATGGAAGCTACTTGCTGAAGTGGTGGAAGGCTCTCTCTTAGTTTCAATGTGAATTCATTGAAAGATTCCTACTGGAAGCATGAAATTAATGCAATCGGTGATACCGATCCAGATGTTATGTACGATTCTTCATGACAGGATCCCACAAGACCCGGTGTTCGGAATGGTGCAAACACTTCTGCATCATCCCAAGGGGATAAAAATAATAGAACTAGTAGACATCGATCGGGTAATTCACCTGCTTCTACCCCACCACACTTGATAGGTTGAATGGGACAAGTAGGAGGCTCGAGGCAAAACTCATATCATCGTACCCTTTTTGCCAACAGAAATCCTTCGAGGCCCTCAGTAACTGTTCAAAACTTACCACAAGTCCATAACATTTTAAACAACCCAGATCCTGCCCTAGCAGGAAATCTAGGATATGCTCAGGTTGCAGGTCAATTGTCGAAAATCCTCCAGCACACCATGCAACGTATGATGATGTGTAGGGAGCTCTGACTTCATCTGAGCACTCCTCCCTTACCAGAAGCCAATGTGGTCAGCCTGGCAATGATCCAACAACTAGTGCAAGACCCCCTCAAAGATTCTGACAAGGAAGCCATGAGGGAAGAAGGCTCTTCGACAATAAAGCCGCTCCTCCCCCTTGTTATGAGGGACGAGCATGTTGATCGAGTGATTTACAACATCACCTAAACCAAACATCTTGTCAGAGACACCATGTTAGTGACCTGATCACAGGCTATCGAGCTTTCTCGGCAGGCCTTCAAGTAGTGCACTGGTTGAATAGGTTCCGATCGACAAATATTGGGAAATTCGATGGAAACAAAATTCATTAGAATTTTTACAGATTTACACCACTACCATTAGAGTCACAGAGGGTGATGATAATGTGATGGCAAACTACTTGCCCATAGTTCTTGAGGGGTCCACCTGGTCGTGGTTGCTCAACCAACCAGTCAGATCAATCTATACTCGGGAGCAGCTTTATGACCTGCTGATCACTAACTTCCAAGGAACATATGACCACCCCGAAAAAGAAGACAATCTTTATCGAATCCAAAATGAGCCTAATGAGACTTTGCAATAGTATATCAAGATGTTCATTCAGGTTTATAATTCTATTATAGAGGTTGCAGATTGTTCTATCATCTAGGCTTTTAAAACTGGGTTAAGAAATTGGCGATTTGTGGAGGACATTGCAATGAACCCTCCAAGGACAATCATGAACTATTCAACATGGCCAACAAGTATGTAGTCGCTAGCAAAGCAGTTGAATGGAACAAGGATATCAACTAGATAGAGAAGATTCCTTAACCTAGACTGGAGAAGAAAGAGAAGAAGCCTAAGAAATCTGCCAAAGGTAAGAAGAATCGCAAAACCAATGCTAAAGAGGTCCTTGTGATTCTGGAGAAATATACTAAGGGCAACAAGAATTATTCCAGTTGGAATAAGGAAAAGCTTCGACCGATGAATCTAAGAAGAATAAAAGGTGGTGTCCACTCCACCAAATGACAAAGCATGATCCGTGCAACTACCGTGCCTAGCAAAAGAAGTTGAAAGATTTTTACTTGGGTAATGGTCCTTTTCCTTTCATTTAGGAGATTGGGGAACCAAGCTCTAAGAAGGACAATAATGGCGATGAAGAGATGGGCTATCAGGAGCCACAACACACCGTCGACATGATCTTCGGTGGGTCATCCTCCTACGAGTCTAGATGGTATGTAAAGACTGTGGAGCGGGAAGTGAACCTCATAGAAGCGCCAATCTCTGCCAAGCCATGTAGGTGGTTGGAAATAATCATCTCCTTCAGCAGGGAAGACTACCCCATTCTTTCAACTCGACCGGGTAGATTCTCTCTCGTTGTAGAACCTATCATAAATAATTATATAGTTAATCAAGTTTTAGTATATGGGGGTAGTTCTGTCAATATTCTGTAAAGTTTGCCTTTCATGGCATAGTCCCAGGATCTACAGCTAAACCGATAGGGCAGTTCCTAAGTCAAAAGTAAAGCCTTGAAGTATGCCTTTCATGACATATTCCTAGGATTTACAACCAAACCGATAAGGTAGGTTTCTTTACTGGTTACATTTGGAAGCCCAGATAACTTCCAAAGAGAAACAATCTCGTTCGATGTGGTAGACTTTGAAACCGCATACAACGGAATCCTTGGTTGACTGGCGTTGTTCAAATTCTTGGTAGCCATGCATTATGGTTACCGGAATCTTAAGATGCCAGGACCAAAAAAGGGTCATAATAGTTTGAGGGGATAGGAAGATGGTTTATGCATGCGATCATAAATCCCTAGAATTGGTCGATGATCTTTTGATCAGGAATGCTAATGTGACTTCTATGCAGGCCAAGCCCTCAAGACCAAAGATGGCCCCAAAACCCTCCGACTTGGTCAAGGAGGTTCTACTCGATAAGGACAATTCTCCGGAAAATATCAAAGCATAATTTGGACTAAAAAAATGCTAGTGCCACCTTCCAACAGGTATTGGTTGGTGCAGGACTCGACCCTAAATAGGAAGAGTCACTCTTCTCCTTCCTCCGAGCAAACTTGCATGTATTCATATGGCAGACATCCGACATGCTTGGTGTCGCCAGGAAGGTGATCGAGCATAGGCTAGGGCTCAAGCTTGACAAAAAAATAGTCAAGCAAAAGCTAAGGTGCTTTGTACCCAACCGAAAGGAGGCAATCTAGTCAGAGATCGACAAGCTCCTCAAGGCTAGAATTATTCGTGAAGTCGACCACCCAGAGTGGCTCGCCAATCATGTAATGGTTAGAAAGAGTAATGGAAAATGGCGAATGTGTATATATTTCACAGATCTTAATAAAGCTTATTCGAATGATGACTTTCCCGTTCCACGTATCGATTATCTTGTTGACTCTACTTCCAGATGTGAGTTGTTAAGCTTTTTAGATGCATATTCAGGGTACCACCAGATTAGTATGAGTAAGGAGGTTGAAGAGAAAACTTCCTTCATCACATCATATAGAACATTTTGTTTTGTGAAAAACACATGTGTTACATTTCAAAGGTTAATACAAAAAACCTATAGTCCATAGATTGGTCATAACTTAGAGGGCTATGTTGATAACTTGGTCATGAAAAGTATCAAAGATCATATCTTCGATCTTGATACGTGGCCACCCGATCTTCTTGACATAGGATTGGATACTCACAAGAATCTTGATGAATCGTAGTGATCCTCCAATGCCAATGCAAGGGATGAACACTCTTTAATCCACTAAAATACACTCATGTTGATTTCGTCGACCACCAAGTGAAGATCTATCGTGTACCCAATTCCTAGTGGAAAGGCTGAATGATGTTGATTGAGGAATACTCCTTAATTCTCCATGGAATTTCGCAGCAAGGAAGAATGCAATCTAGAACTTTTAGTACATTGATTTCTCAAAAGGTGGTCTGACCCTTCCAAGGGAGTGGTAGCTGCCTGTAGGGGTGCGCACCCCCCTTGCGCCCACATCTTGGGCTACACGCCCCACCCATGGGCTTTAGGGTTCCCACACACACATGACATAAGGCCTTATTTGGCCCAATTGTTTACAAGTTGGGCTTAGCTCACAAAATAAAAAATATGAGTTCACAAAAGCATAAATATTTGCATTTATCTTATTTTGGGCTATGGACTGGCCATATAAGACTTGGGCTTTCATCTCCAAGTAATTTGGACTCCGTGACATTGCTTCTCCTAGGATTTGGCCGCATGGGCCTTGCCCCCTCCTCCTTTGGCTATATGGGTCAAGGCCTCTTGGCCGCATGGCCAAGGGCTCCTCTTCCCTGTCCAGCCACATGGGCCTCCTCTTGACTCGTGGCAAGTTGGTCCTTCTCCACTTGATCATTGCTTGAATATGATAATACACAATGTATTTGCATAAGGTAGTGTATTGTTCTCATTAATAGAAGGCAATGTATTAAGAAAGAAATTCACTTGATAATATTTAATATAGCTTAATGATTCTTTTTATTTAAATAATATATTTAACTGAAAACTACAAGATACATGTGTATCTGCATCATCCTTCCCTTCTTCAAGAAAAGCTATCCTCAACTTTTGATAACCTGAAAATGTACTAAACAAAGATAACAACGTATATGCATGGTATATGTATCTATCATTCACACTTCTCCTATTTAGCATAATATGTAGATCTGAAGGTGTATTAAACAAAAAGAACAACACATATGCATGGTATATGTATGAATTAATTTTTGTGTCATTCTCATTGTTTTGCACAAAGTATGAATCAATTTTTATGTCATTCTCATTGTTTTGCACAAAGTATTCAGTACAACAATGGCCATAAAATGTATGCATTGCAATACTGTCATTCACATCATTCTCTCTCCCATGAGAGAAAGTCGTCCTTGACTTTTCTAAGGACATAGACAAGTCATTAATAGACAAAATCAGATTTAGTTGTTCAAATACGGGAGAGAAAATTTTTAGTACCTTCCATGCTTCAACTGCGCTACTCTGATTATGTATACATGATTGTACATCAAAGGATGAACAAGTAGGCTTAAGGAATCTTTTAAAACATGAAGCATTATTGTTGAAATTCATCTCATTATGATCATGATATGGTAAAAAAAATATTTATTCAAAACATGCACTTTTAATTCAGTAAGCTTAGCACATGTAATGCATATTCGGTAAACATAAAACTTGTCATCTATACTATAATCTCCAATGAAATTGAACTTAAAAGTGTAGGTATATGTACTGACTAGTGATTTTAAACATGAAATTTCAGTAACATTCTCAATCACACTAAATAGCTCTCTAGGATCATCGAACATGATATAATACAAAGAATCACTAGGGGATATTCGAGTAAAAACTTCCTTATGAGTAATTATTTTTACATTATGTAAATTGATCAAAGAATTTTTCGAACATAAAATTTTTAATTTAACACATGAGTTCTCATAATTACTCACTGTTTTATAATTAAATTCAGCTCCAATATTGTTACCTTTATCATTCTCCTCAGTTGATGTAAGTGCCATAGGTATCAAATCATCATAATAAATTAATGGGGCAGCAAGTACTTCACCATCACCCGTGGTTATCTCCTCATCTTTTACTCCCAATGGTGTCGATTGCTGAATGTTCAACTCCTTATCTTCAAGTTCAACCTGAACAGTGTGAGAAACAACATTAGAACTAGATATTAATGTGTTAATTTCAAAATCAACCTCATTGTGTCTAACATTTACCTCTATCTTTTCTTTTGGTGTATTTCTCACACTCTCAAAATCACATATGGTGGAATCACACAGCTCACTCTTTTAAACACTCTCACTCAATTTGGCTACGTAGCTCTCATTCTCACATGCGTTTGGCGAATCTCAAATGTTATATGTGTCATTAGGGCAGCACAAAATATCTCATTGACCGAAGGGAAAATCCTATGCTCGGTCATCTTATCATATGTCACATTAGTAGAGGCATAAGAAATGAAGTATGTACATGGATGGATCCATGATGTACACCTCTCCATAAGTCTCTTCTCCTTCTCAATAGAACAATTCATAAGACCATACACACTACTAAAATATTTATGTTGAAGTGCAGCGGTGATCTCATAGTTCAAGCCTTCTTTGAAATGTGACTTTTCTTGTAATGCACTAGTGACGTCGGCACGACGCAATGCACTCTTCAGCTCATAATAGTAATCTTGAACAGTGTTACTCCTTTGTGTGATACTCTTCAGATGGTGAAGCAATTCCTGCGCATAATAGGATGGCACAAATTCATTTCTCATGAACGCCTTTAAATCTGACCAAGACTTCATGAATTATTTTGCAAATAGTTGTTGCCACCAACTATAAGTATAGTCTTCAAACTCTCTAGTGGCACGCATCACCTCTTGGGTTTTGGAAAGCTTTTGAAATTTGAACACTTTCTCCATTCGTCATTCCCACTCAAGATACTCCTCTAGATCATTACTGCCATAGAAAGGAACAAAGTTGTCTTCTTGTTGTAGACTAAGTGCCCCACAATATGATTCACAATGTTCATATGTAACACTTTCACTTGTTGATTGAGCTCAATGCGGAGATCCTGGATATCCACCTTGAGTTGTCCCTCCATTGCAGTTTCTTGTTGCAATGTGCTTTTTAATGCCTAATATTGGAAGCGTGTCACCGGGCATTTAAGTCAACATCATGCTCCTTACCATAGTTATCATCTCCACCTGACATGTTTAGTTGCACAAATAGGACACAAAGAACACAAATATATGTTTGATATGTGGATTTCTCTCAAACTCACTCTTTCCTCTTTCAAAGTGAATTTAAGACCAAAAGAAACTTACACTTGGTGGTGGTTACAATATAAGTGATGTTCAAGCGGATTTAAGAGTGAGTCATAATTGCACAACATTGGATATTTAGTGGAGCTTGGTATAGAATTGTTTATCCTACACAATTTGAATTTCACGATGTTGTAAAATTAAGTAATAATCCAAGCTAGAATATTTTGCCTAAGTGTTGATCCAAAAGATTTAAGTGAAGTGTATGAACGCACATGCAAAGATCAATGTGACTCAGTGCAAATAATAGAATGAGCTAATTGGAAGCAATCTAAAGTTGAGAGTTAAATAGCTCATTTTGCACCAAGTACTAGGAGAGACGCTAGCCAATTGTAAAAATATGAATAGAAGCCACAAGATTGCTCAAGAAATTAAATACTCAAATTGAATTTATGGACTAGAGCCACTCACTCAATTTGGCCTTCTCTCACTTTTTTTTGCCAACCTGCACTTGGCTCAAATCTCTCCAAATTCGTCTCCCAATCCTAGGGAGGTATATGGGTTACAAACTTTCTTTAAAAGGCAGGGGTCTCTCTCTCTCTCTAAACTCTAATTTTTTTAACCACGGCTCTTCCTTTTGGTGTGGTAGCCTCTTTCTTTCTTTGTTCGGCCGAATGAGTGATGCACAAGCCCAATGTTCAGCTATAGGTAGATAATTCAAGAGCGGCCCATAATGCAATATCCATGACCAGTCTCAAGTATTCAAAGGATTTAAGTAAAGCACTAATGATAGCCTTGTTTTTGGTTAGCCCATAAGTGAGGAAATTACTCCCTACTAAGGCCCAAGCCACAGCCCACAAGGTTGGTTCCCCCTTTCCTTCCTAGGGTTTTCCTTGTGCAAAGAATAAAATGGTGGCTATAGTTTCTCTTGGCCAAATCAACAAAAGGAATTGAGATCAAATATGTGTTCGGCTATGATGATCCAATGTGCACAATAATTTGGTGTGGCAGCAAGAACAAGAATTCAAAACGTAAATTGAATCTATTTTTTTTGGAGCTAATTGAATGATCAACTAGCAGATTTTCAAGGGTTTAATATAACAAAGATTAAGCAACACAAAAGGACTATAAGATCAGCACCAAAACAAATTTTCTAATGGACTAAAACCTAATCAAACTCACACGAAATAGCGGATTAAACTAGGGGTTCAGATTTTCTATTTTTGTGAGGCAATTTTTAGCTATATGGACTATAGGACAGCAAGTAATCAAGTGAAATTAAAGGGATAAAATCCTACGGAGTAAACCGCGCTCTGATACCAAGATGATACGGGGTCGTCCGATCTTCTCAACGTAGGATTAGATACTTATGGGAGTCTTAATGAATCATAGTGATCCTCCAATGCCAGTGCAAGAAATGAACACTCTTTAATTTGCCAAAACACACTCATGTTGATTTCATCGACCACGAAGCGAAGATCTATCGTGCACCCAATTCCCAGTAGAAAGGCTGAACGATCTTGATTGAGGAACACTCCCTAATTCTTCATGAAATTTTGGCAGCAAGGAAGAACACAAGCAAGAACTTTAGTACATTGATTTCTCAAAAGGTGGTATGACCCTTGCAAGGGGGTGGCGGCTGCCTATAGGGATGCGCAACCCCCTTGTGCCCACATCTTGGGCCACACGCCCCACCCATGGGCTTTAGGGTTCCTACACAGGCATGAATCCATATTTGTCCCAATTGTTTATAAGTTGGGCTTATCTCACGAAATAGAAAATATGAGTTCACAAAAGTATAAATATTTGCATTTCTCTTATTTTGGGCTATGGACTAGCCGCATAAGACTTGGGCTTTCATCTCCAAGTAATTTGGACTTTGTGGCATTACTTCTCCCAGGGTTTGGCCGCATGGGCCTTGCCCCCTCCTCCTTCGACCGTATGGGTCAAGGCTTCTTGGCCTCATGGCCAAGGGCTCCTCTTCCTTTTCCAGTCGCATGGGCATCCTTTTCTTGACTCATGGCCAGTTGGTTCTTCTCTACTTGATCTTCCATTGCTTGAATATGAGAATACACAATGTATTTGCATAAGGTAGTGTATTGTTCTCATTAATAGAAGGTAATGTATTAAGAAACAAATTCACCTGATAATATTTAATACGACTTAATTATTATTTCTAATTAAATAATATATTTAACTGAAAAGTGCAAGACACGTGTGGATCCGCATAAGATATACAAGAAAATTTCACAACTTAAGAAGACATAGCCTTAAGGTAAATCCAGAGAAATGTGTATTCAGGGTTTTCTCTAGAAAGGTTCTTGGTTTCCTAGTTTTGACTAGAGGAATCGAAGCAAATCTAGATAAAATAGCGACCATCGAGTAGATGCGTCCTCCAACCACAAAGAAGGAAGTCCAAAAATTAACCGATTGTATTATAGCACTAAGTCATTTTATAGCATGATTAGGAGACAAATATTATCTTTCTTTAAGCTTCTTCGGAAACATGATAATTTCAAATAAACTAAGGCTATGCCTTTGAGAAAGTTAAAAGGTACCTTACGAGTTCCCCAGTCTTAGTATCTCCGAGACCAGGAGAAACCTTGCTCTTATATCTAGCTACAATGCCACAAGCAGTCAGTGTCGTACTGGTTGTTGAGCGTGACAATATCCAACGACCAGTATATTACGTAAGTGAAGTCTTATATGGACCAAAAGAGTGATATGCATAAGTACAAAAGTTGTTGTATGCCCTCCTTATGACTTTAAGAAAACTAAAGCATTACTTCTAAGCCCACAAAGTGGTCGTACCGACAGGATATCCTCTAGGTCAAGTTTTCCAAAATAGAGAATTATCAGGACGTATAGCTAAATAGGTTATCAAACTTGAGGAGTTTGATCTCCATTTCATTCCACGAACAATAATAAATGACATAATTGTTCCTTCAAAATATTTTTGAAAAATAGTTTAAAAAGGTGAAACCTCTACATTCTAGAACAAAGAGTACATAGTTCTAGAAAAAATAGAACACGCATTCCATTATCCTTTATCCACGCCATGGTAAGTACTTTAGTCATGTATCCTTTTTCTCTTGGTGCTTTATTATCATGTTTCTTGCTACGCTGGAACAGTTTAATGTTGTTTGATCATGAGTTTTTGTAATGTTCATCAACTAAAACTTATGGGGGCATGTTGGGGGGGCATTCTGATCAATAGTGAAATGGTTAAGTTTGCCACAATACCTGTTATGAATCAGTATATAATATTTATTTGTGATAATTAATCATATTGTTTGTTAAGCATGCAACAATAACATAGTTACCACAAAGGAAGACCATACTTGAAGAAATGACACAAAAAAAGAACACAGAAAGTTGAAGCAGGAGTTGCCCCTCCTTCCACACCAGTCCTTAATGTAAGTGTTACTACCTCTAGTCAAAAGTAGATGTCATATTATAAAGTAGGTTCCACTACTCTAGTATACAAATAGCATGGTTTTGGTTTTTTGAGACAATATTCCCCATCAAATGCCCTAATGAATTGGTTGCCTTGTTAGATATGATGATGATATAATTAAAATTTTGACAATTGGTTGCTTATTTACATTATTGTTGTGCGCTATTTTAATTGCATAATGGTTTGTTTTAAGTATCTAATTGCTTAGTGGTATTTGGTAATCGATATCTAGCTTTTTACTCCCAGATAGATGTATCATTATACAGTTTTGAGGGGCTAAATCTACAACACATTTTCTACATATTAATAGAAATATGCAATTACATATACCATATATGCTGCTAACATTTGTTATTAGAGATTAATATATCATTAATATAGGGTGTATCTATAAATCCTGAAATTGGCTCTTAAGGACTTGTGTGTAATTAATAAAAAAGAACTATGGGAAAAGGATGTGTGAGATTTTTGGAGGAGAGTTTGGCTCCTGAAATGAGTACAGAGAGTTAGAGTGAGATTAGGATCTCAGAGGAAACCCTAGCTTTCTTTGTTTTCCCACCCATCACCGACTCTCTCCTGTTGCCATCATCCTCCACACGTTAGAAAAGTTTCCAACGATGCTGCCACAAATTCGTTGATCCCGCACAGGGCCACTCCAGTGTGTCGCCTTGCTGCCCAACACATTGAGTGGGCTCTTTTGAGCTGATGGTTTATGGCTTACGGCTTAAATACTTGAATTCTAGCTATTCATGAGCATCATTTAAAAGCTAGTTACTGTAAATAGTACAAACATAAGTCAATTTTAAGTCCAACAGAATTCAGCCATTAGCCATCCATGCACGTGAGCGTGCCAACGCCTGGAGCCATGCGTAGTCCTCCAGCGTGCAAGGATGTAGCAGCCGAGCGCCACGTGCTAGAGTGCGCTAGCATACGCACCTAGGATGTGCAGTCTACGTCTCGCATGAAGTGTACCAGCATGAACGCCTCGGTTTCTATGTGTTAAACCGGAGGGAGCTAGCCGAGGGGACATCAAGGGGAAAACTGAGAAGAATTTGAGAAGAGCAGCGGGATTGGGTCAGGGGAAGAAGAAAAGGCAATGTGAGTAAGAAATCATGGTTTTGGTGTTTGTTACTTGGGTAACGATCTAGTTATTTTTCTCTGTCTATTTATTTTAATTAATATGTTAAAATCTACATGAGAGATAGAGGTAGCGAGTGTTCATTAGGGGATCAATTATTAGAACGATTTAATCTGTTGCATGGTTATATTGTGAATTCAGATATTATGTGGGCATATTTTGGAAATACCATCTATTAGAAAATTGTAGAGGATTTTGATAGATTTCTGTAAAATTTCTATTCATGTCAATCGGATGAGTATGTTTTGAGATATGAATTTTGTAAGCCTGTTGTCTGGTAAATTATCATCTGTTGGTAGCATGTATTAATCTATAGACTAAAAATAGTAAATAGAATAATTTGGAGGTTTGGTCTACATGAAAAATGTAGGTAACATCTTAAGATTTCTATAAAGTCTAAGAACATGATTTTCGGGTGAGTAGAACAGTAGCTATGAATTTTGGAAGACTGTTATCCAAAATAGGGTTGTTGTTTGATGCAATCGTGGGAAAATATTATTTTGACTGATTTAATGGCAGAATTGAATTTTAGACATAACTAATGAGTGGTATATAATTTCGTTTAGATTTTGAAAATATCATAGTTCAATATATTTGCATGTGTAGATTAAAAGATATGAAATTATTAAATCCGTTGTTCAGAAGATGACAAATCTGTCTTCTAGGCTAAAAACAGAGGTTTAGATGATTTAATCCGGACATGCGATCAACTAAGAAGTTATAGAAAATTTTGTATAGATTGTAGAACTTGTATGTTTTGCTATAATACAATGCTATAATACAATGTTAGATTTGAAAGTTATGATAATTTTAGTGCCTGGACAATAGGGAAGACTGTTCGATAAAAGGGAAAGTTGTAGATTTGGGAAGCGTGTAGGAGCGTTGTCGATTTAGTGTTGTATTGTACTGTTATATCTTGTATTGTATTTAGGTGCTTACTGTCGGAGGAGTAACTTTGGAGTTAGTGTAATCTTCTACTAACCTGGTCATTGCAACTAGGTATGCTAGTGTATAGTAAAATAATAGTTGATGATTGATAATTATTCATTGTTGTTGATGTAAATATGTCATGCTATATTTAATCATCTTTTATTTAATATGACATTAATTTGATAATAAATATGATATGTGGTAAATGATGGAAGATTGCATTCGTGACATGGCATGTGCATTTCGAGCCAGAGCAGTGAAAAGTCAAATAGCTATGAGTAAACCTATTTAACTAATATGACATGCTATTGAGTAAGACATACAGAGATAGGCACCTCCACGGGAGTGGAGGGAAAGGCCTACTTCAGTAGGCACCTCCATGGGATGGAGGTAGAGGATGATATCGACGGGTGTACCCTCCGCTATACTAGTATAAGCTACAGAAGGAGACATGAGCATGAGCATTGCATTGCACTAAAAGAAATTGATGAGAAGAGAATAGTGAAAATTAATAAGTGAATTGAGTATGTTGTTATTTCTATTATTTAATTGTGTACTTGCTAAGTCGTGGACTCACCCTTGCTTATTTGTTGTTTTTAGGTGACCGTTGAAGGCGCCATGCGTTGGGTGAAAGTACAACATGAAACAATTATACTTTTGTAGCTCTTCACTCTACCTAGTAATTTATCTCTTATAGTCATAAATAGTTTCGTAACTTCCATTGTAATAATTGGGTAATTTGTGGTTTGCCTTAGTTCCTTATGGTTCATAATACTACTATTTGATGTGTTCATTAGTTTAGACTTATTTATGATTCATCTTGGTAATTATTTGGTTTATATTAAATTCAATTTATGGTTTACTATGTTACTGAAATTTATGTTCATTATTATGTTGAATGTTTATTTTTGAGGCCTAATTATTGGTAAAGCTTGTCTATTAGTTAACTTTAGTAGCAATAGTAGCTGTAAGTGACATCTTAGGATTTTATTAAGCTGAGGTGTTGCGGTATCTAGTGCATCATATCCTTCTAATGATAACAGACATCCCTAGAAAACATTTAAATGGTCTTGAAAAAAACTTGAGAACATTGATATAGAATCAACCTACCATGAGACAAAATTTCAACTCGAAATTCAATCTATGCATAAAGAAACAAAAAAAGACAAATTTAGCTATATAAGAAATCCAAAAGTTTTTCAAGGAAAAAAGAAAATGATAAGAAGTTACCATTCTCTGAAGTTTCCATTTTCTTTGTTTCTTTTAATTTGCTAAATTTTGAATTGAAATTTACATGATTCTTCATTGTGCCATGACTCATTAACCAAATTTGTTTTGAAATTTTTCATGGCCATTTGTATGGGTATTTGAGGTGGAATGCATGTGAGCATTGAAGAAGTATGATGTAATATAATGGATATATCCTTGATATGAATATACAACACTGTGAGAAAATGATATTTGAATGACACTGAAGGTGGTGCAGAGAAATTGGTGTTTCTAATCTAGTGGACTTTAGTCAAAATCAAGGCATAGAGAGATGCTATGACAAATAATACAGATGTTGCCTACACCTTTGTCATGAATGGAGAGAAAATATCGCATACAACTTTGTCATGGATGGAGAGAAAACAATTGTTCCTATTACACCTGGTAAATATCATCGGGGAATGACACATATGTCATCGAACTTACGGACGGTGACATAAGTCTTTATCTAGTGGCTGACAGGTATCAAAGTTGGTTTATAGACATATGTAACCACAATAGGCACAGATTTGAGATCGATGAGATGGAACCAAATATAATAAAGATATCTCAATCACTTCACACTGATGGGATGTAACCGAAATTGCTTGGGTGTGATTTATCAAAGCTAAGGTTGGAATATCAACAACTTCTATCATCATTCTACACTTTGACTTGTTATGCATAGGATGGTATTGATAAGAGAGACTTCAAGAAGGAGAGAAGGTCAATTGGTATCTTGGTAGTCATGTTCTTCGAAGCCCCTCAACTTCTTTTCAACAAAATACATAAGATGAGCCTATCATATGATAGCATAAAATAAGCATGTGTTTCCAAAAATAATCTATCTACATGTAATAGCACATATGATTTTATTCTCCTTAGGAAATTTATGAAATCATCCAAATAGGGGTACTTTGAAATAAGGTTATCTTTGTTCCTATAGAAGACTTGTTGTATAAATTCAATTAGAGCACACATATCATTTTCTATGGAAGAGGAAGTGAGATGGACTTTTTGCAATTTTAACAAAATATTGATATGTGGGGTTTATCTTTGTTCTTTCTTTATATGATTGCAACTCATCCAGCTTCACCCCTTGATTACTTGCTTCCATGCTATTTTGAGCTGGCTTGGGTTTAGACCTCTTGGTTATCACTCTTTTCATTATTCTGCACACAGAGATCCCATTGTGATTGACACATAATTCGAAGTGTTAGTATTGGGGGTGGCCCTAATGCCCACTCTGAGAGGACCTATACCTACTGATATACCAACTATCTGTTAAAATTAGTTAACCTTTTAATTTCTACTTATTGTAATTTCTACTTACTTAGTGTACTATTAATTATTAGCTTTCAGGCATCTAAGCCGCTCACGTTGAAACCAAGACGGTCCAACTTTGGGGCGACCAAGCCACTCACGTTAAAGTGTTGTGATTTAGGGCAGCCGAGCCGCTCATATTAAATCACAACTTAATAATGCACTAAGTACTTAGAATAGCACAGCCTAACTGAGAAACTTATAATTACAAAATGCTACTTTATTAAAACACGAACAATATTACAGAAGAGTGTATGCACACTTCTTTAGATGACTATCCTAGCATTCTCTCCACTCTTACTTTCCTTTTCTTTAGGTGACTATCCTAGCATTCTCTCCACTCTTACTTTCCTTGCCTACCTATGCTCTTATGCCATGCCATAGCAAGAGCAAGCCACTTCCTTATATAGGCACTCAAGGTAATTAGATGGTTGCCACTTGTCAAGATCCTAGCCTTGGTATACTACAAATATCTATATTCTAGAAAGTTTATTACAAATATCTACATCTAGATATATCTGATTTTACCATGACAAACTAGTTCTAGTATCTTCCTAGCAAATATCTTGACTTGAAAATTTTGGATGAGAGTAGATTATTTTAGAAGTTTGCACTTGAGTTGTGTACTAGTAATAACCATTTGAAATAAGAGTCTTAACATTATATGATTTGTAGGTCGTTCTTCACTAGGGTTTGCTGCACGGGGTGCGCCCTACAAACATCACAGCCTGATATTGTGTCTCTTAGGACCATAGTTACTAGCAATATGGTTTATTACTGGGTCACACAGTAAGAAAGGGATGAGCGAAGAGGGGAGATGGAAGAAGAGAGAGAGGAGTGAGCTAACATATCTACTATCGTTGCTGCTCTACTACCACAGTCGCTTCATTGCTTGCTGCCACCGTAAGTCACTGCTCGCTACCATCGCTACCGCTAGCTATTGTTGTCAACACCTTCGCCAACCACATGACAGAGATGTATATTTACTCTTACATGTATCATTGCACGATCAACAAATGTATTAGCTGCTATTCCTACTGGTCCAAACATGTTCAAGGCTTAAATGGCACCCTTTGAACCCCATGTTTTTAGAAGAGATGTATATTTACTCTTACACATATTCAAAAGTCGAATCTTGAAAAACTTGTGATTGAATCCTGAAGAAATGTATATTTACTCTTACACATGATCTAATTATTATGGCAGTATTGTCTCTAGGTGTTGGTGGTTTCCCTATAGGGATGGGAGCAGAACAATCAAAGTCTAGATCATCAATGCCTGTGGCCTAAAATATTGTAGCTGGAGCACAAAAGGGAGGAGCTGGAGCACAAAAGGGAGGACCATCAATTGGTGATGGTTTCCCTGAAGGGACGGATGTAGAATAATCAAAGCCTGGATCATCAATGCATGTGTCCTAGAATATTGTAGCTGGACACAAAAGGGAGGACCATCAATTGGTGGTTGTTTCCCTAAAGGGACGGGAGCAGAACAATCAAAGCTTGGATCATCAACGCCTGTGGCCTAGTTGGAGCACAAAAGGGAGGACCATCAATTGTTGTACAGGGGAGCCGAACCACCAAGAGAATTCCCTAGGTCCAAAAAAAGGGTCAACGATAATGTTGGCTAGTTCTAAGGGATTGATAAATGCTTGATAGATGTGTTGAAAGAGCTGATCCTTACTATATTTGATACATGCCTTCTAATACATGTACACAGTACTTTTGGGAGTAAGTATACATTTGCTGTCAACTGCACAAGCAGACCAAGGCATCGACTATTTGTTTAGAAAGTTCAGACAGGTAAGATGAACTGATGAAGGTACGTGATGGATTGACGTGCCTGTTACCTTGCTGCAAATTGTGAATTTTTCTAACCCAACTTAATGTGTATAGTTTGTTTTGTTAAACAGACCTTAAGTTGTAATTCTTGTTGATTTTAACTAGAAATTAGATCTCAGAAACTGTTTCATGCATAGGGTACATGAATCTAAATACGTGATCGAGAATACCGATCACGCGAGTAATAAGAAGTTAGGAAGGCGCACGCAACCCACAACCAAGAACCACCACCCTTTCTTCTCCGGACCAGTCTAGTTCTATGGCTATGTCTCTTTATTTTTAATGGAATGCGCAAAAGCATGGCATGTCTTTGTATTAAGTAAGAAGGGAGACATCTCCGGTGAGCCATGCTACCAATCCCTTCTCTACCATCAAGATGGAGTACGAGCTCCACCAGTGGCACTTAATTCTATCATGTGCGACTATCCATACATGATTAATCTATCAGTTAAGTAATACTATAGTAAACACAATACTTTCAAGATCACATGGAGCACAAAGTCCCACTATCCCGTCGCCGCCACCCACTACCCTCCCCCGATCTCATGGCCGGTGGTGCCCTCACAGCCTCACCATCCTCGCTGCCCACCGTCGGGCTAATGGGACACAAAAATTCAATTCCAAACCCTATGTGTTTACTGTGCTAGTCTTATGATTAGTAGCTAGCACACATTCACATCGCTGCCTCACATCCAGACATTATTAAAATAAACCAGTGTATCACATAATAATTAACAGTTCAATGTAGGCCTACATGGCCAAAGTTTACACAAAAGGGATCGATCGGCCAAAATTGATCACGCTAAGAAGTTCTAGCAGCGGGAGGTAATGATAAGATAACAAAAAATCCTCATGGTATGCCACACTTCCACGGGCAACGAACTGGGTTAACACCCTAGACATCGGTATCTTGTCACCAAATCTCGCAGCATAGAAATAGCCAACCGAAGGGTCTTCCTCCTCTTGTTCTGGTAGGTGTTCAACAAGCAACAGTGAGTACAAAATATAGTCCGAAAGACTTATAAGGGTACTAATACATGCAAGCTTTTTCAAAGGAATAACTATCCTACTAGGTTTGTTTGCATAAAATGATCTTGCATCTGCAATAGACATAATTCTTTGTAAAGAGCAATTTATAGAAACAATTAACATTACTAACAAATAATAAGTAATAAATATAGAAGTACTTGTAAGCAAATAGCAATCCTTTGTCATAACATTAACATTTGATGGTCCTTTGTCAAAAATGATACGGGGTCGCCCGATCTTCTCGACGTAGGATGGATACTCACGGGAGTCTTGATGAATCGTAATGATCCTCCAATGCCAATGCAAAGGACGAACACTCTTTAATCCGCCAAAACACACTCGTGTTTATTTCGCCGACCATCAAGCGAAGATCTATCGTGCACCCAATTCCCAACGGAAAGGCTGAACGATCTTGATTGAAGAAAATCACTCCTAATTCCCTATAGAACTTAGGCAACAATGCTAAACTCGAACAAACTTTAGTAGATTCATTATTCTCAAATGTGGTCTCCTAACAATGGGGGTCTAACCCTCAGTATATAGCTCCCTCTCCACCTCATGGCTGGCCAAGAGGTCCAAAACCAACTCCAACTCATTCCTACATGTATTTGGAAACAAATTCACACAAAAGGAAAAACCTAAAATTAAGCTGTCACAATGTTTCGGTCATAACTTTTTATCCGTGAAGAATTTAAAGATGGGGCCAGATACATTGCGTAGCCCTTGAAATTATCTTTCCAACGAGTACAAGAACACCTGAATCGGACTCCGTTTGTGAAAGTTATGGCCTTTTTAGTAACTATCTGTCAGGCTGTCCCGAACCGAATCCGAATTGAATTCTGAGTTGAATCCGAGTTTGAATTGGATTGAGCACGTGGGAGGTCCGAATTTGGCTTAAAAATCTTATCCAAAACTTGTAGTTTAAATTCTTGTGCTCCTCCCTTTTGCTCTCCCAAGTCTTCACATGAATCATACCTAAGAATACATAAAACAATAGCATGAGGTAGTATTCTAAGTTCATCATCAATTAAAAGAAACTCCTTAAGAAACAAATTCACCTGGCAATATTTAATGCGGCTTAATACTTCTTTCCAGTAAAATAATGTATTTAACTGAAAAGTGATAAGCTTGTGCGTATCCGCATCATCCTCCCCTTCTTCAAGAAAAGCCGTCCTCGGCTTTTGGTAGCCTGAAATTATACTAAGCAAAGAATACAACGTATATGCATGGTATATATATTTATCATCAACTCTTCTTTTGCTTAGCATATCAAGAACATCTGAAGGCGCAGTAGATAAAAAGAACAACACATATGCATGGTATATGTATGAATCAATTGTTGTGTTATTCGCATTGTTTTGTACAAAATAAGTAACACAACTACAACCATAGGATGTATTTGATATATACATTGCGGTACCTTCATTCACATCATTCTCCCTCCCATGAGAAAAAGTCGTCCTCGACTTTGCTAGGCACATGGACAAGTCATTAATGGGCCAAACCAAATTAAGTTGTTCAAATATGGGGGAGAAAATTTTTAGTTCCTTCCATGCTTCAACTGCGCTACTCTGATTATTTGTACATGATTGTACATTAAAGGATGAATAAGTAGGCTTAAGAAATCTTTTGAAACATGCAGCATTGTTGTTGAAACTCATCTCATTGTGATCATGATATGGCACAGAAGATTGTTTATCCAAAATATGCAATTTCAATTCAGCAAACTTATCACATATAATGCATATTCGGTAAACATAAAACTTATCATCTATACCATAATTTCCAATCAAATTGAACTTATATGTATATGCATAGGTACTAACTAGTGATTTTAAACATGAAATTTTAGCAACATTCTCAATCACACTAGATAGTTCTTTAGGATCATCAAACATGATATAATATAAAGAATCATCAGGAGATATTCTCGTAAGAACTTCCTTATGAGTAATCAATTTCACATTATGTAAATTGAGCAAAGAATTTTCAGAATATGGAATTTTCATTCGTATATATGAGTTCTCACAAGTACTCATCGTTTCACAATTAATTTCTGTGCCAATATTGTTACCTTTATTGTTCTCCTCGGTTGATGTAGGTGTTGTAGGTATTAAATCATCATGATGTAACAACGGTTCAGCAAGTACTTTATCTTTAACTATGATTATCTCCTCATCGTTTATCTCCAATGGTGCCAGTTGTTGAACATTTGACTCCTCTTCTTTAATATCAACCTGCACAATGTGAGAAACAACACTAGAAGTAGATATTAATGTGTTAGTTTCAAAATCAACCTCACTTTGTCCATATTCTATTTCTCTCTTTTCTTTTGGTGTATCTCTCGCACTCTCAGTTTGGATGCTCTCAAACTCACATATGGTGGAATCACACAGCTCACTCTTTTGAACACACTCACTCAATTTGGCTATGTGGCTCTCATTCTCACATAGGTTTTGATGCATCTCAATTGTTGTATGTATCATTGGTGCAGCATAAGATGTCTCCTTTACCGAAGGGAAAGTCCCATGCTCGGTCATCTTCTCATGTGTCACACTAGTGGAACCATAAGAGCTGAAGTATAGACATGGATTGAACCATGATGTACGTGTCTCCATAAGTTTCTTCTCCTCCTTAATAGCACAATTCACAAGATCATGCAAGTTACTAAAATATTTATGTTGAAGTATAGCGGCGATCTCAGAATTCAAGCCACCCTTGAAGTATGCCTTCTCTCTTAATGGACTAGTGACACCGACACGACACATCACATCTTGCAGTTCAAAATAGTAATCTTGGACAGTATTACTACCTTGCGTGATATTCTCCAAATGGTGAAGCAATTCCTGCGCATAATAGGATGGCACAAACTCGCTCCTCATGAACGCCTTCAAATCTGACCAAGATTTAATGAATTGTTTTCCAATTAGTTGTTGCCACCAACTATAAGCATAGTCTTCAAACTCCCTCGTGGCACGTTTCACCTCTTGATTTTTGGAAAGTTTCGGAAATCTAAACACTTTCTCCATTTGTCATTCCCACTCAAGATACTCCTCTGGATCATCACTGCCATAGAAAGGAAGAAAGCTATCTTCTTCTTGTTGTGGACGAAATGCTCGCACAATATCATTCACGATGTTTTTATGTATCACCTTCATTTGTTGATTGAGCTCAATGCAGAAATCCTGCATATCCACCTGAAGTTGTACATGCTTATCAGTGGTGCCTGATTGGAGCTCTTGTTGCAATGTACTTCTCAATGCCTGATGTTGAAATCGAGTCATCGTGGTATTACGATTAACTTTAATCTCATCACCATAGTTATTTTCTCCACCTGCCATGGTTAGATTGTATAAAGAAAACACCAAAACCACAAATATATGGGCAGTATGTGGAGTTCACTCAATCCCACTTTTCCTCTCCCAAGTAAAGTTCTTACCTTTCCGAAGTGAATTGAGGTCAAAAGAAACTTACACTTGGTGGTGGCTATAATAACAAGTGATGATCAAGCGGATTTAAAAGTGACTCACAATTGCACGGCAAAGGATATTTTGTAGAGCTTGGTTAGAATGTATTTATCCTATACATCTGATTTCTCGATGTTGTAAAATTAAGTAATAATCCAAGTTAGAATACTTTGCCTAAGTGCTGATCCAAAAGATTTAAGTGAAGTATATGAACACACACGTAAAGGTCAATGTGACTTGATGCAAACAAATGAATGAGCTAACTAGAGGCAATCTGAAATTAAAGATTAGATAGCTCGTTTTGCACCAAGTACTAGGAAAGATGCTAGCCAATTGCAATGATATGAATGTAAGGGCACAAGATTGCTCAAAGGAATTAAATACACATGCTGAAATTATATATTAGAATTAGCTAACCCCAATTTGGCCAATGCTCACTTTCCTTTTTTTTTGTCGGCTACCTTCTTTCTTTCTTTATTTCCTTCTTTCCTTTTTTTTAACTTGTAGTTGGCACTAAGGTTTAGCTTTCCCTTCCACAAAAGAATAAAATTTCAGTAGGTGTAAATTAACATCAAGAACATCCCTTAATGCAATTATCAAAGACTAGTCTCCAAGATGAACGAAAAAATAAAGGATATCTGTAATAGAAACAGCTACAGCACGGAGATTTTTTTTCGCGCGGCACTGTAGCAGTATTGTTCACGCACTGTAGCAATCGAATTTTTTTTTGAATTTTGGATTGGACACAAAGATTAAGCGACGCAAATAAACACGAACGATCAGCACGTAAACATAATTTCTAATGGATCAAGACATAACAAAACTCACGAAAATAGTAGATGTGAAACTAGGGTTTGGATTTTTTTGTGTGTTTTCGGTTTATTGACTATAGGACAGTAAGTAACAAAACTAAAATTTAAAGAGATAAGATCCTACCGAGTAAACCGCGCTCTGATACCAAGATGATACGGGGTTGCCCGATCTTCTCGACGTAGGATGGATACTCACGGGAGTCTTGATGAATCGTAATGATCCTCCAATGCCAATGCAATGGACGAACACTCTTTAATCCGCCAAAACACACTCGTGTTTATTTTGCCGACCACCAAGCGAAGATCTATCGTGCACCCAATTCCCAACGGAAAAGCTGAACGATCTTGATTGAAGAAAATCACTCCTAATTCCCTATGGAACTTAGGCAACAATGCTAAACTCGAACAAACTTTAGAAGATTCATTATTCTCAAACGTGGTCTCCTAACAATGGGGGTCTAACCCTCAATATATAGTTCCCTCTCCACCTCATGGCTGGCCAAGAGGTCCAAAATCAACTCCAACTTATCCCTACATGTATTTGGAAACAAATTCACATAAAAGGAAAAACCTAAAATTAAGCCGTCACAATATTTCAGTCATAACTTTTTATCCGTGTCGAATTTGAAGGTGGGGTCAGATCCATTGCGTAGACCTTGAAATTATCTTTCCAACGAGTACAAGAACACCTGAATCGGACTCCGTTTGTGAAAGTTATGGCCTTTTTAGTAACTGCATGTCAGGCTGTCCCGACCCGAATCCGAATTGAATTCTGAGTTGAATCCGAGTTTGAATTGGATTGAGCACGTGGGAGGTCCGAATTTGGCTTGAAAATCTTATCCAAAACTTGTAGTTTAAGTTCTTGTGCTCCTCCCTTTTGCTCTCCCAAGTCTTCACATGAATCATACCTAAGAATACATAAAACAATAGCATGAGGTAGTATTCCAAGTTCATCATCAATTAAAAGAAACTCCTTAAGAAACAAATTCACCTGACAATATTTAATGCGGCTTAATACTTCTTTCCAGTAAAATAATGTATTTAACTGAAAAATGCTAAGCTTGTGCGTATCCGCATCAAAAAATGTTACCAACACGGATTCCCACCAACAACAACTTTTCCAAAATCATTTTAAAACTAGAAAATCTAACCAAGTATGGTATTATCAAGGATGTCCATAACCGTGGACACAGCTATTCAAATAGATTCAACATTTTGCAAAGGTTGTATAACTTTACCTACAAGGCATGCGACTAAGTGATTATCATGAAGCCTTTACAATGCACTATCCTAATTCGATTTTGCTTGCTAAGGTTTCATCACCAAAGGGCTAACCACCTAGTCAAAAGCCTCTCTTGCACCATGTGGGACTATATTGTCTCACCAACACCCACATTCAACCGAATGGTGAAACCAAAGTTGAGACGATACAAATTAGTCGGTCAAGTTCATCCTATACTAGACTTGTGGTGGTACGGGTAAAAGTTTGGATCAATGGTACTAAAGTTCAGTCCTTAATGACCCATGCGAGACATCCACAAACTGAGATCTCGTACTAACCACACCGGTCTCCATAAACCACTTGCCCAAGTCCAAAACCATTTTATTTCATATTTTTAACCAAAATATCAGAGGTAACCCCTCTATCCAAGAATGAGCTAGAACAATTCCCAAAGTGTCCAAAATTAATATCTACCAATTCTCGATTCCTGACATTTATACCATATAATAAACCACCCTAAAGTCCCACAATATTTCTAATAATAGTGGATAATATTCCTATGGTGACAACAGTGGGGATATCAAATTTTCAAGGTAGGATCAATGTAACAATTGGTGATAACTAATTGCTAAACATAAACATAGCCATTTAATCAAATTAAGAATGCATAATAGTTTGAGAAAAATAAAGTATATGCTATTTTAAACATGGGATGAAAATGATCAAAGAAGGGTGTTTGCCTTGCTTGTTGAACTTTGGTCTTGCTTGGCATCAAATTCGTACGTTTCTGGCATTTCGGTTTCTATATGGGAAAAACCATAAAACACAAATAAATTCAATCAGACTCCAAATTCATGATTTTATGCATGATAAAATTTAATAAAAAATTAGAGACAAAAATTGTTTGAATCGAAATTCATACGAGGAAGAACGAGACTTTCGAAGTTTTGTAGGGAGAGAAAATCCGAGAAAAAGAATAGGAAAACACTATGCTAGAGTTTTGGATTTTGATTTTAAAGGTTTTGGTCTAGTCAACCCATGTGTAAGTCAATGATTGTTAGGTCTATTTATGTGTTGTTTATTGTTATTGTATTAGTTTTGCCTTTGGTGAGATATGTGTATGATATACAATGATGTTACTGTGTGCACTAGCTACTGATATAGGGACTAGTGCTATTGTACATAGGGGATTTCAGATTGTAAACCTTGGGTTAAAAACAAAACCAAGTGTGGTATTTCCATACGATGTACATATGACCAGGGACACGACTACTAGAATAGATTAAGATATCACTAGATGGTGTGCCACTAGATGTAGAGAGGAGAGGGGTCGTGGCAGGTGAGGGATGTGAGCATTGGTGAGATTTGGAGGGGGAGGAAGGGGATTGATTCGAGGGGAGTGAATGGGGAGGGATTAGAGGGGAAGAATGTATTAGGCTAATTAATATTAAGGATTAGTGCATTTAATTAATTAATTACTGGCAGGATATGGTTCGAATCTAGACCATTGGATTGCAAATATCAATGGCTGAAATTGGTTTTATATGGCAAGAAATAGACTGAATATTAGCCATTGGATCAAGTCAATCGGCAGGATAAAAATGTTTAGTGTGCACAAAGATTGTGTGGGCATAGCAAAGAAAAGCAACTTGTGCTTTTTATATTAGTACTTTCTCTTATACTCATATCCAATGTGAGGCTAATTTGATGGTGCATTGTTGTGCGAGGAAAGCCTCGATGGAAAGGATCATGTGTACTTGGGTAAATTGTGTTCCTGATTTCCTTACAGACATAGTCACTAACGATTGTGATCCTGCTGCGAGTTTAATAAAGCTCTTGTAATTTTCCCTAAAAGAGAAAAATTATTATTTGTCACTGCAAAGTATGGCCTTCTAGGATTTGCCACTCCTAACAATGTAATCTAGAATTTGCCACTCTAAAAATTGACCACTTCACAATATGCCATTTTGGCCATTTAATTGCACTTTCCTCTCTTTTCTCCCTTTTGCCATGCGAAATGACCTTATTACCCCTCTGCACCTGACCCATAGTACATATCCCTATCTCTCTCACATCGTAGCCCCATCTCCACATCCCTATCATGTTCTTCTCCACCGAGTGCGCTACTTCGCCGGAGCATCTGCCTTTGCCAACTTTATTATAAGACAAAGAGTACGGGCCTTATGGCCAAGCTTATAATAATGCGGCTCAAAGCCAAAAATAAAGGTAAATCAACGAAATATAGATAATAAAGGTGTAGCCCATCCTACCTGCCCATATGCGAATGACTGTAAGACATAGCCTATTTGACGCATTCCTTACTGTAGTCGATGAAGTCATCCTCATTTAAGCAAGGTGAGTACATAAAGTACTCCACAAGTTACACGAGGAGAATTAACAGATTTGATGCATGCATGGATATTGACAAAGGAAGGCTTAATAAGGTTATTTGTGTGGAAAACAATATTGAAGCAAAAGCAGTAAAGTAACTACAAAAGCTGAATTTAATACAATACATAAAAACAACATTTTAATTGAAATAACATCATTATTGTAGGCACCAACCTAACACTAACCTAACCACGGGTATCCCATCCATATCATCTTTCTCCAAAATATTTCACATTTTTCCATAAACCAGATTTTGTAAAACCAAAGTCTACTCTATGAAAAACCATACTCATCATATCCATGACCATGGACATGGCTATCTAGGATAGTTTATTACTCTGCAGAGGTGTACAACTTTACTCACAAGACATTTCCTCTCGTTTTACCACGCGATTAGCACACTGACTTAGGTGTACAACTGACAGTTCATGATAAGACCGTTACAATGTTCAGCTACCAAATTAGTCATGCCGCCACTAAGGTTTCACTATAACATAAATCCACAAGTTAGGGCCCCCTCTTATGGCATGTGAGACTTCTCGCGGCCTACGCCAACTCACATTCAACCTATAGCGAAACCAAAGTTGAAACTTCACAAATTACTTAGTCAGGTTTGTCCCATACCAGACTTGTGATAGTACGATATGACTTTGTAAAAGTAGCTCATAGGCCAGTTATTAATTTGACTTAGGCGCTACCCACATAACCCTTGTGCCTGTATCATCATTGAGTCACCGAACAACAATGAGAACCAGCAAGCACCCACCACCATATCAATGCCTAAGTCTAAATTAGATTTTATAATTTTGTTTTGAAATATTTCATAGACTTTCTTGACTCACCAAAGTCCTTAATTTGACTTAGGCGCTACCCACATACCCCTTGTGCATGTATCATCATTGAGTCACCGAACAACAATGAGAACCAGCAAGCACCCACTATCATATCAATGTCTAAGTCTAAATTAGATTTTTACAATTTTGTTTTGAAATATTTCATAGACTTTCTTGACTCACCGAAGTCAAGAATAGATTTTAGAAACCATCAAATTATGAAAACATTGTTCCCACCTAAATCATTGTAAGTATAGCTAAGCAATTATATAAAATTTTCAATTAATACTAATATACTAACAATGTCTTTATCTAGGGTGACAAGTTAGGTTTGTTCAATGTCAAATTTAGCTATATACAAAGGAAATGGGTATAACTAGAGTTTATATCAAATTTAAACTAGGTTTGAATAAAAATATTCATGCATAGTAATTTAAAAATGACATAAATAATTTAAATTAATAAAAGCAACATGATCAAAGGTGTAACTTGCTTTGCTCGAAGTCATGGTGCTCGAAGCTACATAGCTCGTAGTCTACACGCACAAAAACCAGGGCAAATAAATACAAAAATCAAATAAAACTCAAGAATTCAAAAAATAGTCTAGAGATGGATATTTTAGGATTTTAGAAGAATTTAAAATTTTGAATGGGTCCAAATGGAGTTAGGATGAAGAAATACGGGTTTCTGGAACTGTTTTTGCCATGGTCAGAAGCTACAATAATCGATCAAAAATCGAAGGTACAATAACTAGTCGAAAGTTTCCGTGTGGTTGAAAGCTATGTGTGGTCGAAATCTAGAGAGTGGTTGGAAGGCTTACAGTGGTCGAAAATGGGAATGTGGTCGGGAGTGGCAGTATGGTCGAGGATGGTAGTGTGGTCGAAGCTTAGTGGTCAGAAGCAGCAAGGGTTGGAGGTGGTAGTGTTGTCAAGACACCTAGAGTGGTAGGGATGGCAATGAATGAAAGTGGTCGTCAATGGCTGTCACCTTCATCTCCCAGACACGAAGGTCGAGTACAGCAAGCATTTGACGAGCGTTGTTCGAGTCGGAGTATGTGAGACCGACGGCTCGAAGATTGCTCAAAATTTTGTGGAAACGCAAAGCACTCATCAAGGACTCGCCAATGAGCATTTCAAACTTGTTGTAATCTCGCTTGAACTGGTCCTGTCTCATGTCTTAATCTGGTGGTGCCCTCATGGTATGCATCGAGGGTCTCCCGATATCGAAGCAGACGAAGTTGAGAGATGCGGTCAAACTCACTACGACTCAGGCCCTGAATAATGATGTTTCTTGCCTTAGCATTCGCCTTAACATCAGCCATGTTCTCGGCATTGATGTTCTTATCGGCAGGAACAACAAATCGGACCTTGACCTTGCGCCAGATGGCATACCCCTGGGCCTGGATGTATGTCTCCATTCGGCTTTTCCAGAAGGGGTAATCGATGCCATCGAAAACGGGCGGCTTGGTTGAGTACTTGTCCGTCGCCATGGCTCTTGAGACTGGTTAAGATCTATGGATTAGAGCTAACCGGCTCTGATACCAATTGTAGGACCGAAATGGCGACAGAGGGGGGTGAATGTCGACTTTAAAAAACTTTCCCCCTCACAGGTTCCACTTAATGAAACTCCTCAACAATAGCTACGACGAGCTATGAAGGAGTTCAAGGCAACCCTCTGGAACCTAGAGAACTACAGAAGAAAGCACAGAAAACAACTAAAATCAAATCTACCAAAAACAAACAAAACACACCAGGCTGCCAAAGAGGAGGCCGGCCGATCACATTGAGCCGGCCGACCGCTCCATGGGCGCCGGTCTGACCGCCTGGGGCCGGTCTGACCGCTCGGAAGGAGCCGGTCTGACCGCCATGGGTGAACCGGTCAGACCGCCAACTAGTGGCCGGTCAGACTGCTCCCCTGTTCCAGGCAACCCGAGAGCAGACTGAAAAATTCAGACAGCTAAAACCCAAAAACCAAATTCCCAAGGATTCTTTGATCCTTTGGCCAAGAAACTTTGCAGATATGTTAGTAATAACCCCTGGACTCTGCAAGTCAAGAATCAAGCCATCTCAAAGAGAGAATCAAGATTTGGGGTAAAACCCTAAAGGATGAACAAGAAAAGCTCAAAATGTGATTCTTGCAAATTGATCAAATTGCTCTTGGAATTAGATGACCAAAGGGTCTAGAAATGCAATTCCATCCCTGAGCAACCCATTTTGCCACTCAAAAGCAAGAATCAACAAGAAAACAAAAATCTCAAGAATCAAGCCTAGAAAGCATCGTAGCAAAAAGATAACCGAGAAGAAACTTCAGATTTTCATTTCAAAGGAAGAATTACAAGGAGTCCCGATACGCATGTACATTAGAACAAGAAGAAAGATTACAAGACTCTCAATCCATCCTCACCCTCTCCATCCTCAAGATCACCAAGAACCACACATGTTCTTGGGAGGAACACACACACACTTGGTGGAGGGGTTGAATGAGGGAGACCCCTTTGCTGCCCTCTTCTAGTCTCCAACCACTAAAGCCTAAAGCAAAAGGCCTCTCCAAAGGCTCTTTTGACTAAAGCAAACCCTAATCCTCTCTCAAGTGCATGAAGGGGTACGCAGCCCTTCATCTGCTATTTATAGCCCTGGCTAACGGGTCTCCTACCCGTTACGCCGGCTAAACCCGAACGGAGCATTTCGCCCCTCCTGCACCTTCCGGGAAGCTTCCGCGCTCCTTGTCGTCCAAGCCTCGCAACCACATCGAATCAAGATGCGAGAAAAAATAGCTTCATGTGTTGAAGGCTATTAAGAGGAAGGCTTCATGTGTTGAAGGCCATCAAGAAGAAGACGCATCATAAGTTGATGCATAGAGATGATCATGTGTTGATCATCAAGTCGAGTGAAGACCATCATGTGTTGATGGAGTTGACGAAAAAGATGCATTTTGTGTTAATGCAATCAAGATGATCACCCAAGTCAAATGTATGAATTAGCTAGGGCTAAGGATGTGTTCCCAATATTTTACCGGTCTTGGTGTTTGGTTGGAAGACCGGATTGCTAGTATAGGTTTGCCGTACTATTAAGAGGGTCATGTCTAGTAGTTTGAATCTCATCATGTGTTGATGGCTCAACCTCACCTCGTCTAGCTCATCTTGGCATTATGTTTGCATTTGTGAATGTGTTTTGCAAATAGTTGAAGCTTTTGTGTTGAACTCTTGTAACATGGGACTATGCATTGTATATGTGTTTTGCAAGTGCTTGAAGTCTATGTTTTCATTCTTGCTGATATGAGGCTTATATTTGTAAATGTGTTTTGCAAATAGTTGAAGCTCATATTTAACCCTTGTGGCATGTGACTTAGGTTTGCGAATGTGTTTTGTAAATGTGAAAAGTTCATTTTTCTATTATTTGTGATATGAGGCTTATATTTGTAAATGTGTTTTGCAAATGGTTGAAGCTCATATATAATCCCTGCGGCATGTGACTTAGGTTTGCGAATGTGTTTTGCAAATGTGATAAGTCCACGTATCAAATTATTTGTGTCATGATTTCAAAAGTGTGCGAATGTGTTGTGCAACTTGTTGGAAATCATGTTTGAGCCTTGTATGCATGATACCGTAGTTTGCAAATATGTTTTACAAAATCTGTTAAGATATCTGCACTTCTTAGAAAAATCGGAACTACCGGCTCTATGTGAGCGGTACTACCGCAGAACGGAAGTACCGGCATGCGTTGCGGTACTACCAGACGTGAATGGTCGGCTTTGTGTGAGCGGTTGGTCCGGCGAGCGGAAGTACCGGCTCTGTGTGATCTTCTCAAGAAGGTTGTGAGAACACCCGGCGAAGTGTGAAGGTTGAAGCTCACCTACCCAGAGCGGGAAAGAGCTACCACTACTGGATTGAGGTACTTCGGTTTAATTTGTGGAGCCGATCCAATTCGTTGGGCTAACCTCAACGTGGACTAGGGGAGACCGGCAAGTCTCCGAAAACCACGGTAAAACTTCGAGTGTCAATTGTGGTTTGTTTCCTTGTGCTCAATTTATATTCAAGCAATTTACATTCATAGAATTAAATTGATTACTTGTATACCTAGGATTGTAAACCTTGACCTAGGATAGAATTGTCGGTGCACTTAGGCGAATTTAATTGTTGTAGGCACTATTTGAGCTAAACCAAATTGAATTTAGCTTCTGTATTATATACTTGGTTTAGGTAAATAGAAAATGCCTTCAATTGTTAGCAATAATTTGTAGAGATATTTAGACCGCCTATTCAACCCCCTCTAGTCAGCCTACTCGATCTTACACTTGTTCGAGGCATCTTGAAAACAAGGAGGAGTATTAGAGATATGGAATGAGAAGACAAGAGAGGTTTGAAAAGAATTGGAATGAAATGGTTGTTTTATCAAGACAATCGGAAGTACCGCTGTTCAGGGCATGATAGTACCGCTCTACGGTAGTATCGCTCCCATCGAGCGGTAGTTTCAGTCTCCCTGACCGTTTCTAGGGCAATTGAATGTATGAAATTGGTGGTATTTTTTTTGGATTGAATCCATGGAATGGGTGTGTAAACACCATTAGACACGAAAACTGACAATTTGCCTGAAACTAACAACCTAAAATCATCCACATTTTCAATCAAACCGATGTTTAACTTAGGCTTCAAAACAAAGGCAAAGAGAAGGATTTAATCCATATTACCTTGAGGATCGGAGTAGGTGAACCCTTAGGATATGAGAGAGCACAAAAAAAACGAAGAAATCCCTGCTAGATCTGGAGATTTGAGGGGCGGTTTTTGGAGTTTTGAGGAGTGGAGAGAGAGAGGGAGCGTACGAGTGCGGGCGGAAGTGAGGTCGGAGGGTTCGGAGGAGAGAGAGGGAGAACGGGTTAAACCCCAGACTTTAGACGGTTACCCCCTTTCATATGCAAATGTGGAAGTATCGCAATTTGCTACCAGAAGTTCCAGAAAGCGGAAGTACCGCAGGGACACAACGGTAGTTCCGAAAGCCGAAAGTACCACAAAAACAACAGTGGTAGTTTCGATAATTCTGGAACTTCAGGGAATAGGATTTAAATTAAGAGAATATGCAAATGATCCTTAGTTTTGCACTCAACTAAAATCATTCAGAATCATTATGCACTAAATATATGTTTCAAAATAGCAATATAGACATATATATTTTGGCAAAATAATAAAAACTTTTTCACAAAGGCCTCAAGCAACCCCAAATGAGCATAAGATAAATGAGCCGTGAACTTAAGCATATTGGAGTAATCTATGACATTTAATTCATTCCTCAATTGGCAAAAGTGGCTTTCATCTAGAGGCTTGGTGAAGATATTTGCTAATTGGTCTTTGGTACGGATGTGGCTAATTGTGATATCTCCTTTGATCACATGATCTCTCAAGAAATGATGATGAATATATATATGCTTGGTTCTTGAGTGTTGGACTGTATTATTCAAAATTTTAACTGCACTATCATTATCACATAAAAGAGCCATTTTATCAAATTTAATTCCATAATCCATCAAGGTTTGCCTCATCCATAGCAATTGCGCACAGCAACTTCCGCGGAAACATATTCGGCTTCGGCGGTTGAAAGTGCTATGGATTTTTGTTTCTTAGGTGACCAAGACACTAAAGACCTCCCTAGCAATGGACAACTTCCTGAGGTGATTTTTCTATCTACTTTACAACCTGCATAATCAGAATCCGAATATCCAATTAATTCAAAATTTGCACATTTAGGAAACCAAAATCCTATGTTAGGGAATGTTTTAAATATCTTAGAATTCTTTTTACGGCCATCAAGTGACACTCTTTTGGAGAAGCTTGCAAGCGAGCACATATGCAAACGCTAAACATGATATCGGGCCTAGATGCGGTAAAGATAAAGTAAGCTACTAATCATTGATCTATAAAGCTTTCTATCTACCGACTTGCCTCCTTCGTTGAGGTCAAGATGTTCGTTTGTTGCCATATGTGTCTTGATAGGTTTTACATATTCCATGCCAAACTTCTTGAATATGTCTTTCCCTAAACATCATCTCACCAAATTCTTTGCAAAAATCTTGGTTAGTAGAACCAAATATGATATCATTGACATAAATTTGGTATATAAAGAAATCATCACCAATGATTTTTGTGAATAGAGTTGTATCTACTTTTTCAATTTTAAAACCCTTAGAAAGGAGAAAGTCTCGAAGGTGCTTATACCATGCTCTAGGAGCTTGTTTTAAGGCATATAGTGCCTTTGAGAGTTTATAAACATGATTGGAAAATTTTGAATCTTCGAACCCTGGAGGCTATTCAACATAAACCAGTTCAAAGATTGTTTCATTTAAAAATGCACTTTTAACATCCATTTGAAATAATTTAATATCAAAACTACATGCAATGGCAAGTAGAATTCTAATTATTTGAGTATACCCTTGAGCTACTAACCTTGCCTCGTTTCTTATCACAACTCCATTCTCATCTTGCCTGTTTCGGAAGACCCATTTTGTACCAATTACATTGTGCTCCTTGGGCCTTTTCACCAAAGTCCAAACATCGTTTTGGGTAAAGTTATTTAATTCTTCATGCATGGTATTTACCCAATTCGGATCATCTAGAGCGTCATCTACAAATTTTGGTTCAAGAGAGGACACAAACGAGTAATGTTAGTAAAAAGAAGCTACTCTAGATCTAGTTTGAACACCTTTAGTCACGTCACCCAATATTTGGTCTATTGGATGATCTTTGGAAATTGCGTTGTGGATCTTGAAAGTTGGAGGTTGTTGACCCTTTGCTTTATCATCTACATTGTGTATATTGTTTGTTGAGGAGGAAGTGGAAGTTTCAACTTATTTGGATGAGGGAGGAGAACTTGGATCATCTTTTGGCTTGATGTCTCTAATTAGCATATTTTTCATCGCTTGCCTTAGCCCTTCATTACCTACATCATCTAAAATTTCTTGCTCTTCTTGTGAGCCATTAGTTTTATCAAATTGAACATCACAGGATTATTCAACTAAACCAATTGAACATCACAAGATTCTTCAACTAAACCAGAGTTTTTGTTGAAGAGTCTATAAGCTTTGCTATTTGAAGAGTAACCTAATAAAAATTCTTCATCACATCGACTTTGAAATTTAGAGAGCTGAACACCCTTTCTCAAGATATAGCATTTGCAACCAAATACTCTAAAGTATGATGTGTTCAGTTTTCTTCCAATGAGAAGCTCATAGGAAGTCTTTTTCAAAAGATGATGTAAATAAAGATAATTTATGGTATGACAAGCGGTGTTAATAGCTTCCACCCAAAATTTATCGGAAGTATTATATTCATCAAGCATTGTCCTAGCCATTTTAATTAATGTTCGATTTTTCCTTTCTACAACTCTATTTTGCTCGGGAGTGTAGGTAGTGGAAAGTTCATACTTTATTCCAAGTTCATCACAAAAATCTTCAATTTTAGTGTTTTTGAACTCGGAACCATTGCCACTTCTATTTTTTTATTTTCAAATCAAATTCATTTTGGGCCCTTTTTGAAAAACTTTTGAAAATGCCAGAGACTTCGCCTTTGTCATTTAAGAAGAATGTCCATCTATATCTTGAGTAATCATCTACAATGACTAAAAATAACTATTACCCCCGATGCTCTTATAGGTTGTTTGCTTAAACAAATCCATATGTAAGAGCTCCAATGGTCTAGAAATTAACATGATACTTTTGGAAGGATGAGAGTTTGCAACTTGCTTTTCGGTTTGACAAGCGCTACATAATCTATTTTTCTCAAACTTTACATCTTTCAAGCCAACAACTAAGTCATGTTTGAAAAACTTTTTGAGTTGAATTATTCCCACATGACCTAGCCTTATATGCCACAACCAACCCAAAGAAGTTTTTGCCATTAAATAAGTTTTTAAACAAGAATCACTAGTAGAAAAATCAACAAAATAAAGATTTCCAAATCTAAAACCTTTGAAAACAAGTTCATTTCCATTTTCTTTTGAAATGGTTACATTTTGTTTAGTGAAGGAGCAATTTAAGCCTAAATCACATGATTGAGCAACGAATAGCAAATTGAAATTTAATGTTTCTACAAGATATACATTTGAAATAGAAAGGTCATTAGAGATAGCGATTTTACTCGAAGACCGGAAGCATGTTGGAGACGACAAGAGCGATGGAGTTTCCTTGATGGCAATACCGACGAGTCCCTTTTTCTTGGGAGACTCATCCTCGCTTGAGTCGGAGTCAGAGTCGGAGTACTCCTCGTCAGAATCCCACTCTCTAATGTGAGATTTATTTTTGCCATTCTTTTGAAGCTTCTTGAAAAGCTTCTTCTTACCGTTGTATCTCTTCTTCTTTGATGACTTCTCCTTGTCATCCTTCTTGATAGGGCATTGAGAGGCAATATGTCCCTTCTCATCACATTCATAGCAACGAATGTTGATATAGCGTTTGTTGGTGTAGGAGTGTCCCTTCTTTGCTTTTTCATGACTTGCGTTTAGGTTTGAGCGATTTTTCATGAACCTGTTCATTCTTCTTACTAGAAGAGTCAATTCCTCTTCAGAGTCGTCCTCATCAACTTCGGACTTCTCGCTTACCACCGCTTTAGGCTTGAAAGCGGTGATCTTCTTGCCCTTGGAGAAGGATTGCTCCAAGAGCTCCTCCTTATCTTTCTTGTACAACTCATTCGTGATGAGATTGCCTAAGAGTTGCGTCGGTGTCATTCTTGTCAACTCAGGTGAGTTGTGGAAGAGAGTCACCAACGTTTCATATTTTTTCGGCAACGCTCTAAGCATTTTTCTTACAACATCAACATCGGTTAGATTAGTATCAAGGCCCTTGAGTTCGTTTACAATGTTGTTTAGACGTGAGTACATTTCATTGATATCCTCATGAGGCAACATTGTAAATGCCTCATATTTAATTCGAAGCCTATGCAATTTGCTTCTTTAACCGTGGACGTCCTTTCATGAATTTCGAAAAGGGTTGCCCAAATAGCGTGAGCAGTTTCTAAATTGCTCACCCTATTGAACTCGTCTGCGTTTAAAGCTTCAAATAATGCATTCATGGCTTGGGCATCTAAATGAGAGTTACGCCCGTCTTGTTCCATAGGGTGTAGTGGATCAAGAGGCATGACATAGCCCTCATCTACGACCTTCCAAATATTCGGACTCATGGCCTTAAGATATATTGACATTATAATTTTTCAATAAGAATAATTTAAACTATCAAAGAATGGTGCCTTTCCTATAGTAATCCCCTCGCTAGCCATCATTACTCTCTAGATGGTTAAGTCTAATGAATAAGAGAATGCTCTTTTGCTCAACCACCTCAAATGAATGCACAATGAGTAAATGAGGTGTGAAGTGAATGCTCTATGCTCAAAGTTATTCAATAGGGTCTCAACATTATGTCCTTGAGCAGGTGGATAGGTATTTATACCCTCACCAACCAAAATTAGCCATTAGGAGGAATTTTAAAAATTCGAGGCTAATAGAAGTATCACACAAAGGCCTAGACTTCGCACCGCTCGACGTGATAGTAATGGCTATGTCAGAGCTTCTGAACTAGCCATTGAAAGTCGGCGTGGAACTACCGACGTTGAAAATCCGGTAGTTCCGTTAACCGGTAGTTCCGGAAAATAGGGGCAGTACTTCCGTTCGATCCGAGTCCAATAGTTGGCGCTCTTTGGAAAAAAGGTTCCGCCCGATCTTTTGGAGCTTCCGTGCTTCGAAAATACCATTTGAGGCTATGGTACTACCGCTCTCTAGTAGTTCCGGTGTTATTTCTCTGGTACTTCCGATTGCCACAGACTCAGAATCGTTCCAAGGGTGCTCTCTGGAAAAAATGCTCCGCTCGGATAGCCAGAGCTTCCGGAAAGCGGAAGTTTCGCAATTTGCACGCTGGTACTTCCCATTATCCGGACAGAGCACCGAGCGACTCCTGGGGTGCTCTCTGGAAAAAAAGTTCCGCTCGGTTTTTCGGACCTTCCGAGCTCCGGAAGTACCGTTCATGGCTGTGGAACTACCGCTCTCTTGTAGCTCCGCCGTTGAAACAGTGGTACTTCCGTTTTCCAGGTAGAGCACAGATTTGGTTATAAATATAATTTTTTAATGAATGCATGATCGTAAATTGATTCAAATGGCACATGAATATTGCTATCAAGCTACTTGCCATGATCTCTCTTTATGGTACAACATTTAGCCTATAATTTGGTCTTCCATCCTTTCTCCTAAGACCGATAAAAATAAAAAGACGGTCCTAGTCTAAATATACATTTGTCTTGAGCCACTTTGATTTTCATTTTGATCCTTAGCGTGCGTCTTGCCATTATTTTGGGAACTTAGCATTTTAAACACTCAACAAATATATTAGTCCCATATTCACATAAAATCAATAATTACCAAAACCATTTTTAGGGACCTAGATGCTTTCAAAGGACAACCTTGGGTGAGCAGTCGTAAATGAGTTACGACTGTTGATGGTGAACAGGTTACGACCACTGAAAGCGGTGTTTCGAGTGGTCGAAACACTACACTCCCAACACCTGGTTGTTTACGACTACTGAGATTGGTGTTCCGAGTGGTCATAATCCCATCTCCACATCTGGTATCAGAATCTAGGTGATTGTCTGAATGCATATCGAGAAGAAAAGCAGGGCTTCGGCTCTCTCCGTTCTCTCGGTTTTGGCGTGTTCGCAGCAGAGCCCGAGCTCTCTCCTGAGTTAATCCCTACATTTGGGGATCAGAGCTTATGGTCGAGCACAACTCCTCCATGTCGCGTCTGAGCTCGCCAAAAGTGCCACCGACAATGTGGACGCGCTGAAGAGCGGCGATGGGAGGGCGCCGAAGGCGTCGGCGCGCGAGGGCAGCGTTACCCTCCCATATCCCATGCTCACGAGGAGCAACTACATGGCTTGGGCTATGAACATGAAGGTGTTCACGCGCGCTCAGGGCATGTGGAATGCAATCGTGGATGAGGTGGTGAACGAGAGGAAAGACAAATGGCACTCGCGGCAATCTTCCTCAGAAGACATGTTGCTCTAGCAGAGAAGGAGACCGCAAAGAAGGCCTGGATGACATGCGTCATTTTTACATATATTTGAGAGACCATGTGGAGGTCATCCCATTGTGAATGATGAGTAATTGACATCTGTTTCCAAAAGTCGAGTTTGAGTCGGTCTGTTCGGACCCTGACGTTGCATGGGTGCAACGGGCTTGGTCGGACTTTGGTCAAACTTAGTCGTATGGGTTAGGATATATATTCTATTGATGCGACAGGTTTGATTTTGTTTATGCTATTTATGCGTTCATGTATCGAGCGGTGCTATTTGACGTGTTTTCTTGTCTCGTGTCCGCAGGATGTCGAGGCGAGTCGTGGCGAGACACGGTGGACCGGACTAGGCGCAGTGGCGCCGAGGTCGAACGGTCATGAGGTGTCAAGACGACGTGGACTCAACGTGTTGCGGAGCGTGCGAGGCAAGGAGCGCGGAAGCTTCCTGCAAGGTGCGGGAGGGGCGAAATGGTCATTTCGCGAGGTCGCACAAGTGGGAGCGGCTCCGTTAGGTTTAGCCAGAACGGGTTGGAGACCCGTTAGCCAAGGGCTATAAATAGAGGTGAGGGGCTGCATACCTGAGAGATCATGTGGAGATGATCCCATCTTTATGATGAGTAATTGACTCTTGGTTGAAGGAAAATTGAGTTTGTTTTGGGCTTTTATTGCAAAGTCTTATTTCTGGTCGAAATGAAGTCGTGTACGACTTGTCCCTGGCTCGTACGACCATGTAGGATGCCATACGACCACGTTTGGTCGTGGTCGAATTTCGCTCAGAGCGCACGACCACGCTGAGGTGTTCTCGCAAACCGACGGTGGCTCAAGGCGCACGACCTCGCTGGCGCATATCGGGTGGCGACGACCATGTTGCCGAGTATCGGAAGTCAGCCGGACGGCGTACGACCACGCTGTGGCGTCCCCGGCGAATTTGAACGTGATCGGAAGTCTACCGGGTAGCGTACGACCACGTTGGTGGTAATCGAGTTCTAGCCGAGCAACGTACGAGTACTTTGGCCGTGGTCGGAAGGGTTTACGACCACGTTGGCATTTGAGAGCACTCGATCACGTTGTAGCGCCTGTGCTCACCACGCTATGAGCCCTCGTAAGATTTGACCGTGGTCGGCACTCGGCGCTAGGGTTTACGACCACGCCAGGGATCGAGCCTCGACCACGCTGGGCGGCCGGGCGCTCGACCACTTTGGCCGTGGGTCGGTGGGCGCCTCGACCACGCCAGGGAAAGGAGCCACGACCACGCCAGGCACCTCGGTGGTGCGACCACGTTATGCGCCGAGAGCTACCACCACGTTAGCGAGAATTGAACGTGGTCGAAACGCGCTCGACCACGTTATCGGCTGGATGACCGTGGTCGTGCGGGATCACTAAAATTGGTCGTGAGAGTGCATTTCATGTCCGATTACGGTGAGGTTTGGTCGGTTGGGTTCCTTGTGAAGTCATGGACCTTGTGGACTGGTTTGTTCTACATTTTGACAAGGTTTGGTAAAGTCTATTTTCTGTGGAAAAGACTTGAGCTCGGTGTGAGCTGTGCAGAGTATGGATCAGTGCTATGTGATGGTTTTGTTGTCTGTGATGGTTGCAGGTACTGGGAGACATGTCTTGGTGAGGCTTAGAGAGGTCGGGACTAGACATAGGAGATGTTGAGGTCCAGAACGACGTGGAAGCCGAAGAGGACGTGGTCTTGCCCGAGTGGTGTAACCGTAAAAAAAGAAGGCATGAGGAGGAAGCTTCGGAGGTCAAGGGCATTTTGGAGAAATGCCAAAGCTCGCAAAGGAAGTCAGTGTCCTCGGGAAAGCACTGGAGTTGGTGGTGCTATTGGGCAAAGCGGTGGAGCCGCTACACGGGTAATGGGCAAAGCATCGGAGGCCCGCAGCACTCGGACTCTCAGAACGGGTGGTCTGTTGAGACCCAAGTTAGCGCAGTGAGACTATAAATAGAGAGGTTAGGTCTCGTGAGCGAGGAGAGGTTGTCCCCGAGTGCTCGAGTGTTCCTCTCATCTTGTGTGAGTTGTCTCGGTAAGAGCATGGATGCTCGTGTACCTCCGATGGAGTGGTCAGAGAAACCTCCATGTGCAATAGAAAAGATTGATTCATCTCTCGTATCTTTCTCGCTTTTGTTCTTGAGATGATTTGTTTGATCTGTTTGCCCTCTCGTGTTCTTTCGATCATATGTGTTTTGTCCGAGAGTTGGCTTGTGCTTCACTTGCTCAGACTGGAAATTGTTTTATGACCTTGCTAAGATCATTCCCGAGAGCAAAAGCAAAATCAGAGAAAACCGAGCTCGTGGTTCTCGCCACCGAGCTCTCTGTTTCGAGCCGACTTTGGTTTTCCTCTCTCATTAGAAGACTTTGAGGTTCTTGGTATTTTACTTCCGAGATCTTGTACGAACTAAGTTTCAAGTTTCATTCATTTTGGATCTCGTGCAAAAGATCTCTAATTTCTTGCTCCTCGGTCGCATACCGACAATGTAGTATTTCTGATACATTCTGCTTTTGGATGATCGACTACGGCATAAGTTTTCGGTTCGGTTTTCACCAATGATATCCTCTGCTTTCGGTCATTCAACCTCGTCTCGTGTAGCGGTGGTCTTGCGATGTCGGTCTGTTTCACCCCATACGACCACGGTCAAAACCCGATCTGATTTCACATTTACGACTACGGTTGTCTTCGCTACGACTTCTTGTTTTATTGTTGTCGTTCGGTTGATCTTTGTTTTTTCGACTTCTTAGCTCTCTAGCTAAAGGAGAAGAAGAACTTGGGAGGAAATTTTTAGGCACCATTCACCCCTCTCGCTGCCATTTCGGTCCTTCAATTGGTATCGAGCGGTTAGCTCTTCTTCATAGATCTTAACCGGTCTCAAAGAGCCATGGCAATGACAAGTATTCCACCAAGCCGCCTATTTTCGATGGCTCGATTACCCTTCCGAAGAGCCGAATGGAAACATATATCCGTGCTCGTGGGTATGCTATTTGGCGGAAGGTGAAAATACAATTTGTTGTTCCGCCGATGAGAACATCAATGCCGGAATATGGTCGATGTTGAGGCAAATGCAAAGGCAAGGAACATCATCATACGATGTGGATTGAGCGAAGCGAATTTGATCGCATCTCTCACCGTCGTCCGCCACGACATCCGGGTGACCTCGATGCATACCATGAGGGCACCTCCCGCATCAAGACGGCTCGACAGATCGCCTGCAGCGAATACAAGAAATTCGAGATGTTGGTGGAGAATCCTTGACGATTGCTTTTCACGCTTTCACAAGATTTTGAGCAATCTCCGAGCGGTCGGTCTCACA
Organism: Bonia amplexicaulis; assembly: GCA_036346245.1. Classification (NCBI taxonomy): domain Eukaryota; kingdom Viridiplantae; phylum Streptophyta; class Magnoliopsida; order Poales; family Poaceae; genus Bonia; species Bonia amplexicaulis. The sequence continues at coordinate 13,514,169 of CM070768.1, forward strand.
TACTCCGACTCTGGATAACGCCGACGATGCTTGCTTTCGCACTCGATCTTGGGTTTGGGAGATGAAGGTGACTACCATCAAGGACACCACGGACCTCTCGACCTTGACTCTTGATGCGCTTTACTCGCGCCTCAAGACTCACGAGATTGACATAGTCTCTCGCCGGTCAAGTCACAATCGATGGCTCTAGTCACGGATCCCACTTCTCGCTCTCGGTTCTTCTCGCCGATTCTCTTTATGGATTCTCCTCGCCGCTCTCGTGACATAACCGATGATCGACAGAGCACTTATGATGAGCAACTAGCCCTCCTCGCACGGAGATTCTCCCATGCTTACAAAGGGAGGAGGGACGGAAGGAAAAGAGGACCCGTGATTTGTTTCGAGTGTGGTGGCCCCAACCACATTCGAGCAAACCGTCCCAAGTTGGGGAAAGGCAAAGTCGACTACGGCGGTGCCCAAGAAGAACGACTACTCCGACAAGAACCGCAACAAGAAGGCCCCAACTCCGACGCAAGGCAAGAAGCCGTTCCGCAACTTTGGGAAGGCCAAGAAGCTCTTCCACCGCGTCCTCGCCGCTTTCGACGACCTCGACCTCGACGAAGTGGAGGGATGGAGCGACGACGACGGGACGGGTGATCAAGAACCCAAGAGCGGCGACGACTTCTCTGGCATGTGCTTCATGGCCCTTGAGGGCGAGATCAGCGACAGCGAGCTCTACTCCGACTCGGACGAGGTATGTCCCACCCACGATCACTCAATCATGCTTTTCTTAAGCTAGGTGGTTTTCATGCTAGAGCTAAGTCTAGGTGTACCGAGTTAGAGAAGGAAGTAGATAGATTGTCACGGGAGCTTACTTCACTTATATCTGCTCCCTCCCGTGACGACTGTGATACCTGCTGTGCTTTGCTTGGAGACATGGAGAAACTAAGGACCTCGCATGATAGTTTGTCCTCTGAACTAGACATTGTTAAGGTGGAGAATGTTAGTCCGTCATTGAATTAGAGATGTCTAGGATTGTTTTTCCTTCATCTACCGTTGAGACTACTTCTTGCACCTCATGTGAGGATAAGGATAATGCTTTTAGAGGTCTTTATACATTGCTTCTCGATCCGCCCGAGACTTGTGAAAGTTGTAACAATTTGAAGATGAACCTAAAGCAGGCAGATCATAAAATTGTCAATTACAAGCTTTTCTACTTGAGCCTATTGCTTCTTGTGTGAATTGTCCTAAATCGATCACGAGCTTGAATCTGCTTTCTACACGTTTCAAGAAATGATTGATCATGATAAGAAGTTGGCTCGCTTGCTTCTAAGGACCTCGTTAGCTCACCATGCATTAGTTGTAACAAACTAAAATCTAACTTGATTGCATTGGATGAGAAATGTGAAGCTAACTAAGGACCTACTAGAGAAGCCACCTTGTGCTTGTAATGTGATTGTGAAGAAGGGGAGAAGCCCCTGCAAGGTAGAGACGCCTAGCGATGCGAACCAATCTGCTAGCAAGAGGACTATCCTTCTACGCCTACCGTGCGTGCACAAGCCGCCTTCCTCTCGCTGCTGGTCGCTCTCCGCCTCCCTTACCTTCTGCTGTTTCTCCTCCTCCTTGCTCCTCTTGCACCTCTCTCTTCGGGAGTGTCGGTGCCTTATGAACACTCTCGAGAAATTTGTAGGAGGCAAGAAGGATCTCAATCTTATTCTAGACCAATCAAAGATTTGCAAGTTCAAACAGGTCTAGGATATAATTTCGTGAGGATGTGAGAAAACATCCACCGCCGTGCTCGCACCCATAGCCGCAGTGTGATCGAGGTCGCCCAAGAACAAGAAAGTTCAATTTAGATCGGCGGGCTTTGTCCAAGGGATTTCGACAAGAAGGTGATTTCACCGCAGCTTGCCTCTCGGCGGTTATCTCATGCTACTTCACCCTCGTATATGGTATCATTGCACCTTCCGCCGAAGGATGGGCATCCGATTGACCAATGCTTCAAGCGCCAAGATCGCGCCAAGAGACCGTGGCCGAGTCTCTTAGGCGTATTCTGTGGTCGCCCTGCACCTTGAGTGCACCTAAGACCAACACGAGGTCTAGGTTTGCTATTGTTGGTAGCTTTGGGCAAGACCGAGGATTTGGTTTTTCCGAAGTTTTCGTTTTTTGTCCTCGTGCTCCCTCGGTCGTGACTTCCGCCGCCCCGAGGGTAGATCTCGCTTCCATCGAGATAGCTACCCGCGGCGTGATCGGTCGTCGCCGGTGCTCGACTCGCCTCCCGTAGTAGTCGGACCCAAAGAATGCCTTCAGTGCGCACATAGACCTTCCGCTTCTTTGAGCGACTGAGGCGAGGGTAGTTAGAGGTCACCATGTGTGACTACTTCTTCCGCTCGACGTGTGACTCAAGATTGGGTGTCAAATCTATGTTGATTTATCCCAAGATCGAGACTTTGCTCTCTTGTTGACTCAGTTCACGGGCGAGGAAGGAAAGGTTTGGCTTGTAGACTCGGTGTTCACGACACATGACCGGAGATTCCGCTGGTTTTCTTCCTTGCCCGAGCTCCGTGTGATGAGACGATCACCTTCTGAGATGCTTCATCTGGGCGCCATCGCCAAAGGTACTGTATGCATTAATGATTCATTTATTTTGAAAGATGTTGCTTTAGTTAGCAAGTCTGCAAGACAATTTGCTCTCGCCTCTCACCACCGATGACAATTTCGAGGTGAGCTTTAAGAAAACAATTGCAAAATTCTTGATTCTTCTGTAGTCCGGTTTATGGATTTCTCGCTTTGGGAGGATCTTTCGTGCTGATTTTTCCGAGTCTTCCGTGATCCTCTCCGTTGTTTGCTTGCTTCGAGTCCCGCGATCTTTCCTTCTCGCATAGGAGACTTGGTCATATTGATTTGACCATTTGACCCGAGTTAGCGCCACGATCTCATTCGTGGTCCGCCAAACTCAAGATGGTCAAAGATCTTGTTTGCGCTCCATGCCAAGACGGCAAGATGGTTGCCGCTTCTCATCCTCGGTCACACGATTATTATGACCGATGCACCGGACGTTGCTCCATATGGATACGGTTGGACCGGCCGAGTGCGGTCGGCAGGAGGGAAGTGGTACGTTCTTGTTGTGGTCGATGACTATTCGAGGTACTCTTGGGTGTTTTTCTTAGCCTCAAGGATGAGATGTTTACATATTTTCGAGGTCTTTTCAAGAGGGCTTTCTCGCTGAGCTTCCAGGTGCCTTACGAGCGATCCGCAGTGACAATGGCACGGAGTTCAAGAATTCCTACTTTGAGAGTTTCTGTGGTGAGATAGGTGTAGAGCACCAGTTCTCTTCTCCATACGTCCCCCAGCAGAATGGCGTTGTGGAGAGGAAGAACCGTACCTTGGTCGAGATGGCCATGACGATGCTTGATGAGTACTCTACACCGCGGAAGTTTTGGGTCGAGGCTATAACCACCGCGTGCCATGTTTCCAATCGAGTTTTTTGGGCACACTTGCACCGCACTCTTATGAGTTGAGATACGGCGAAAGCCCGGTGTTTCTCATTTTCGTGTGTTTGGTTGCAAGTGTTTTATTCTCAAGTCCGGAACCTAGATAAGTTCGAGTCACGTTCTTGTGATGGACTTTTTCTGGGCTACTCGACTTCTTCGCGGGCCTATAGGGTCTGGAACTGCGAGTCTAGTAAAATGGTAGAAACCTGTGAGGTAACTTCGATGAGGCCACCCGGACTAGGCCCGATATCTCGTGTTCACTAGAGCAACCGAGACCATCTTTGTGGATGATGAGGATGATGGAGATGAGGGTTGTTCACCCGATCCAGCCCCTTCTCCACCCCTTGAGGTGCCTTCTTCCACCGCACCTCGAGGCGATCGCCCCTTACCTTCGCTTCTTCCGAGCTAGTGGCTCTGCTCCTACCTCGTCGGTAACGAGGTAGAGGCCACTTCTTCATCTCATCCGGACCTCCTAGACATATCCAAAAACTCATCCTTCGAGCGCATCATTGAGACCTCTTCGAGCGGGTTACCCGCTCAAAATCGCTTATCTCAATTACGCTCCATTCTCGCTTTCATTGCCTCCTTTGAGCCCAAAGATGTTTCTCATGCTCTTTCGACGAGTCTTGGATCAATGCTATGCATGAGGAGCTAGAGAGTTTCGAGAGAAACAAGGTCCGACGCTTGTTGAGCCCCCGAGAACACAATATCATTGGAACCAAATGGGTGTTCAAGAACAAGCAAAGTGAGGATGGGGTAGTCATTCAAACAAGGCTAGACTGGTTGCACAGGGTACTCCTGTGTTGAGGGTCCGGATTTTGAGGAGACCTTGCCCTCGTAGCTCGCCTTGAGGCCATTAGAATTCGCTTGCCTTTGCAGCTTCTAAAGGTTTCAAGCTTTACCGATGGACGCCAAGAGTGCCTTTCTCAATGGCTTCATTGAGGAAGAAGTCTATGTCGATGACCTCCGTGTTTCGAGAACCCCAAATACCCTAGTCATGTCTTCAAGCTTTCCAAAGCGTTGTATGGACTTAAGCAAGCCCCTAGAGCTTGGTATGAGAGGCTTAAGTCCCATCTATTGAGACATGATTTTGAGATGGGTAAAGTTGACAAGACCTTGTTCATTCGCCGACTTGGCAATGATCTCTCCGTCGTCAAATTTATGTCGATGACATCATCTTTGGCGCTCTTCTCATGCTCTAGTTTCACGCCTCTGATGTCATGAGCACCGAGTTTGAGATGAGCATGATGGGTGAGTTGACTTTCTTCCTTGGCTTCCAAATCAAGCGCACTCGGAGGGTACCTTCTTGCATCAAGGCAAGTACACCGTGATCTCCCGAGACGCTCGACATGAGTGATGGAAAGGTGTCGACTCGATGGCTTCTACTACCACACTTGACCTGTATGAGGACGGCGAGCCGCTTGATCAAAAAGAGTTCGAAGTATGATTGGCTCTCTTGTACCTCACCGCCTCGAGACCGGACATACACTTTCTCGTGTGTCTTTGTGCCCGGTTTCGAGCTTCTCCTCACAGATCTCACCGCCAAAGGTGAAGCGCATCTTCGCACCTTCGAGCTACCATTGACTATGGTATCGGTACTCTTCCTCATCCCTGCTCATCCCTTAGAGCCTATTCGGATGCGCACTTTGCTACAGAGGATAGATAGGAAGAGCACTTCGCACCGCCAGCTCATTGGCACTTCTCTCGCTTCTTGGTCTTCGAGGAAGCATCCGGTGTTGTTACCCACCGCAGAGGCCGAGTACGCTGTCGCAGATTCTTTGTCAGAGCCAAGTGCTTTGATGGTCTCGACTCTGCGGGACTTTGGTTAGCTATCGATCGTGTTCCGCCTTTTGCGATAACACGCCTGCGATTAGCATTGCTAAGAACCCAGCAAGACTCTCGGACCAAGCACATCGATATCGATATCACTTTCTTCGAGACCATGTAGAGAAGGGTGACATCGTGCTCCGCCAGGAGAGTGACCACCAGTTGGTCGATATCTTCACTAAGCCTTTGATAGCACGAGGTTTTCACTCTGGGAGAGCTTAGTGGTTTGTCCTTACGGACTATTGTGAGGGGAGCTTTGGTCTTCATCGCTTTATCATATTATTTATGCTTCGTATCCTTCATCACGCATTGCATCTCGGGTGCATTGGGTTTAGTCCTTCCAAAGATAGGTTCGAGTATGTCTATTCACGAGTAGCTTAGACTTCTTGCTCTTATCTTGTGCTTTCAGGATAGCTGTTTCTTATCTCACTAGGTTGAGCTCACTCACTTCTTTTAGGTTCTAGCGAGGGTTGGGCCACCCTGCAGACAGGCACGATTTGCTCTCTAGTGTGTGTTTTTCTCGATTTGTTGTCCTGGAGTCATATGGGGTAGATGAGAGTCAGTCTGAGCCATAGTATCCTCTATATCTTATCTATGCTTTAAGGACCCGCTGCTTTCTTGATGTATTTGCCACTTCTCGCTTTTTTATTGCTTTGGTTGTGGGGAGTTCATTTGGGAACTTCTACATTTTAATGATGACATAACTCAACTTGAACTAAAAGTTGTATCTCAAGTTCTGTAATGGATTTTCTTCATTTGATTTGTAACATAATTTAATGGAGCCTTGATTATTATCCTTTCATGACATGTTTTCATTACATTATATCTTGCCATGATTTATGCTCCATTGCTAATTTGATCATGACTTTATATGTGTAGTCAAGTCTTTGCCATGATAGGTTAATTAAAATGCCAAAATTTGACCTAATTCATGTCTTGTTCATATTTGAGACTAGTCAGCCTTGTGTTATCTTTTTATGATTCTCGCCATGTCAAATAGGCTGAGTTGAGTCTTGAATCTTAGTTGAGCAATAGATTGAGCTATACAGGTTCTTGATGACACATAAGTTAGTACAATCTATCAAAAAAAGGATCTCTTCGTGCGAAAAACCGATCTCACCAATTCCTTCTCATGAGACGGCTTGCCATTGCACAAGGCATGAACTCAGGGGAGTTTTGGATGACCAAGATCATTTCCTTAAGCTTCTCGCTTGGAATGATCGCATAAGGCTTGAGGTCTAGCACATGACAAAAATATGATTGAAAACAATCATGAGATCTCAAAAGAAAATGTCAAAAGTGCTCAATTAAAAAAAATTCAAAGTACTTCAACAATTGTATCATTCTTGAACTAACAAAGACTCTAGTTGGCTCAACACTAGCTTCTTGATTCCATTTAGCTCATTGGCATGGCTTGCATCATTTGTGGATATCATTAGCTAAACTAAAATCTTGTTTGACTTGACTTGCTAAGCACTTCAAATTAAAAAATCGATTATACCATCTGTTAGCTTAGCTTCTCTTTACATACATAGTCATGATCTTAGTAGCATACTTGTATGTTATGGCTTGGTGTAATACATTTGGTCATTTTGGATAATTCTCATGGCTCGCATACTTTGAATAATCAAATCACCATTCCATCCATCACTGACTTATTCTCTCTTGCATACTTGATGTGTTTATTGCCAAAAGGGGAGAATAGATTGAAAAAATTTTCTCAACTTCGGGAACTTGCTAGAGCTTTGGAGATCAATTTGCTCTTTATGTGTTGCTCTAGTATTCCTTCCGTCGACATGGTCATAATTTCATTTTCTTTCCTTGGACCATGTCGCTTCTACAAACTCAACTTCATATTTTTTGTTTGTCAATATACTCATCAAGGGGAGATTGAGAGATCATGTGGAGATGATCTCATCTTTATGATGAGTAATTGACTCTTGGTTGAAGGAAAATTGAGTTTGTTTTGGGCTTTATTGCAAAGTCTTATTTCGGTCGAAATGAAGTCGGTACGACTTGTCCCCGGCTCGCACGACCATGTAGGATGCCATACGACCACGCTTGGTCGTGGTCGAATTTCGCTCGTGAGCGCACGACCACGCTGAGGTGTTCTCGCAAACCGGCGGTGGTCGAAGGCGCACGACCTCGCTGGCGATATCGGGTGGCGACGACCATGTTGCCGAGTATCGAAGTCACCGGACGGCGTGACGACCACGCTGTGGCGCCCCGGCGAATTTGAACGTGATCGAAGTCACCGGTAGCGCACGACCACGCTGGTGGTAATCGAGTTCTAGCCGAGCAACGACGAGTACTTTGGCCGTGGCTCAAGGGTTTACGACCACGTTGGCATTTGAGCGCCGATCACGTTGTAGCGCCAGCTTCACCACGCTATGAGCCCTCGTAAGATTTGACCGTGGTCGGCACTCGGCGCTAGGGTTTACGACCACGTTGTGGGATCGGAGCCTCGACCACGTTGGGCGGCCGGGCGCTCGACCACTTTGGCCGTGGTCGGTGGGCGCCCCGACCACGCCAGGGAAAGGAGCCACGACCACGTTGTGGCACCGGTGGTGCGACCACGTTATGCGCCGGAGAGCTACGACCACGTTAGCGAGAATTGAACGTGGTCGAACGCGCTCGACCACGTTATCGGTTGGATGACCGTGGTCGTGCGGGATCACTAAAATTGGTCGTGAGAGTGCATTTCATGTCCGATTACGGTGAGGTTTGGTCGGTTGGGTTCCTTGTGAAGTCATGGACCTTGTGGACTGGTTTGTTCTACATTTTGACAAGGTTTGGTAAAGTCTATTTTCGTGGAAAAGACTTGAGCTCGGTGAGCCGCGCAGTATGGATCTGCTATGTGATGGTTTTGTTGTCTCGTGATGGTTGCAGTGCACCGGGAGACATGTCTTGGTGAGGCTTAGAGAGGTCGGGACTAGACATAGGAGATGTTGAGGTCCGTAACGTGGAAGCCAAGAGGACGTGGTCTTGCCCGAGTGGTGTAACCGAAAAAAAGAAGGCATGAGGAGGAAGCTTCGGAGGTCAAGGGCATTTTGGAGAAATGCCAAAGCCTCGCAAAGGAAGTCGTGTCCTCCGGGAAAGCACCGAGTTGGTGGTGCTATTGGGCAAAGCAAAGGAGCCGTACACTGGGTAATGGGCAAAGCACCGGAGGCCTCGCAGCACTCTGGACTCTCAGAAAGGGTGGTCTGTTGAGACCCAAGAAGCGTGTGAGACTATAAATAGAGAGGTTAGGTCTCGTGAGCGAGGAGAGGTTGTCCCCGAGTGCTCGAGTGTTCCTCTCATCTTGTGTGAGTTGTCTCGGTAAGAGCATGGATGCTCGTGTACCTCCGATGGAGTGGTCAGAGAAACCTCCATGTGCAATAGAAAAGATTGGATTCATCTCTCGTATCTTTCTCGCTTTTGTTCTTGAGATGATTTGTTTGATCTGCTTGCCTCTCTCGTGTTCTTTCGATCATATGTGTTTTGTCCGAGAGTTGGCTTGTGCTTCACTTGCTCAGATCGGGAAATTGTTTTATGACCGCTAAGATCATTCCCGAGAGCAAAAGCAAAATCAGAGAAAACCGAGCTCGTGGTTCTCCGCACCGAGCTCTCTGTTTGATTTTCGACTTTGGTTTCTCCTCTCTGCTGTGAAGACTTTGAGGTTCTTGGTATTTTACTTCCGAGATCTTGTACGAACTAAGTTTCAAGTTTCATTCATTTTGGATCTCTGTGCAAAAAGATCTCTAATTTCTTGCTCCTCGGTCGTGCGCGACAATGTAGTATTTCAGATACATTCTGCTTTCGGATGATCGACTACGGCATAAGTTTTCGGTTCGGTTTTCACCCGATATCCTCTGCTTCGGTCATTCAACCTCGTCTGTAGCGGTGGTCTTGCGATGTCGGTCTGTTTCACCCCATACGACCACGGTCAAAACCCGATGATTTCACATTTACGACTACGGTTGTCTTCGCCACGACTTCTTGTTTTATTGTTGTTGTTCGGTTGATCTTTGTTTTTCTGACTTCTTAGCTCTCTAGCTAAAGGAGAAGAAGAACTTGGGGAGGAAATTTTTTTAGGCACCATTCACCCCCCCCTCTGTTGCCATTTCGGTCCTTCAATACCCCTTAGGACACTTGAGAGCTTATTCATATCCTTGTGTGTGTTGTGTTCCTCCCAAGAAGCATGTGAGGCTCTTGGTGTTCTTGAGGATTGAGAGGAAGATGATGGATTGAGAGTCTTGTAATTACTCCTCTTGTTCTAATGTTCATGTGTATGGGAACTTAGAGAGGATGAGTCGAGAACAACTCATATATAATCGAATATATCTCTGCTTTCATTTTATGTAACCTTGTGTTTTCGTTCTTTGCTCTCAAGTTTATTGTTGTTCCCTTTCTTTCCTTTCTCATTGCTCATTTTGCTTTCTTTCGCTCTTCTCCTCAAGATCATTTTGTGCTAGCCGAAAGCATCATCAAGTGACTTGTGTTAGCTAGCTTGTTGCTGCTGTTTGCAGAGTTTGGTTTTCTTTTCTTCTCAAGCATTTCTAGGCTCGCCGAATAGTTTTATTTCTCAATACAATGTTTACGGCAAAAGAATGCATGATCTTTGTTCTGTCTCGCTCTCGGTTGAACTGCATGGTTGGTGGCTACTGACCCTTCTTTCTTTTAATCTGCTCCGGCAAAGAAGATAACTCTGCAAATGTCTCCTTTTCACTCTTTTGTGCAAGCAATGTCCCTTGCTCTTTTGGCTTTGTTTTTAGTTCTTTGCTTTAGTTTTGGGCAGAAGATTTGTTCTTTTCGTGTTCATGTGCACTCGCTCGTTGGAGGGTTCTTCTACTACTTCTTGCTCCAGCGTGAACTACTCCCCTGTTGGTGCCTTTTCTTTTATTTCTTTGCTTGATCTTTGGTGATTTTGCATGCAGATCAAACGACAATATTTTCAAATTGAAATTTTACCGACTACTCTCGATTTATGCTGAATTTTCTGTCGCATGCATCCAAATTTCCTTCGTAATTCAAGATTTGTTTTCCTGCAGTTTCGGTTTGTAGTTCTCTCACGATTTCGGTGTTCGATGTTTATTCGGTTTCTAGGTGTGAGGATGCACCAATGATGCTCTAAATATATTTGGCCAAAGAATCGCTTTGCATATCGATTTCAAGATTTCTTGGTGCGACTGTTCACTCTTTCTACCGATCCGCAGCTTGTTTTCTCCAAATATTTCGGTTCAGTTCAGCAGAACAGATTTTCTTCCTGTGTCTCTCTTCATGAGGCTGGTTGTCTTGATAGCTCGGTATGTTGTTTTAACTTTGCCGAGAAAGCATTTTGGTCTGCTGCAGTCCTTCAGTTTTTGAGTCAAGGCCACAACATTATTTCTTTACAGTCTTCAGTCTTTCCTTGCCGGCAAAGAAGTCTTGATATCAACCATCGCTCGTCCTTCCCGATTTCAATTCGGCAAGAAGATGGCTTTTTCCCGCACGCCCTCGATTTAAGTGTCCAGCAGTAGTTTGTTGGGCATCCAGAGTGTTATTTTCTTGCTTCTCGGTAAAACTCTCAATTGGTTTAAGAAAGCTTGAATCATCATCTTTGTAGCTTCTATAGCTATCAAAGAAGTTGAGTTCTTTGCGAATACTTTAGGGGCAATTTTAAAAAGCACCATTCACCCCCCTCTGTTGCCATTTCGATCCTACAATATTTACCCGTCATTTTACCCTCTGTAAGATCGAGGGGGCCGACTAGAGGGGGTGAATAGGCGGTCTAAAAATTCTCTGCGAAATAATACTAACAATTTAAGACCTTTTCTATTTGCCTAAATCAAGTATATAATGCGAAAGCGTAAAACAAATGGTTTAGCTCAAATAGCACTTACAACAAGTGAATTCGCCTAAGTGCACTAATAATTCTAGCCTAGGTCATGGTTTGCAATCATAGGTATACAAGCAATCAATCTAATTCTACGAATATAAATTGCTTGAATATAAATAAGTACAAGGAAACAAATCACAATTGACACAACGATGTTTTACAGTGGTGTTCGGAGAGTTGCCGCTCTCCCCTAATCCACGTTGAGGTTAGCCCGAAAAAATCGGACCGGCTCCACGAATTAAGCCGAAACACCTCAATCCACTAGTGGTAGCTCTTTCCGCCTCCCGGGTAGGTGAGCTCCAACCTTCACAACTTCACGGCCTTCTCACAAGCTTCTTGAGAAGATCACCGCACGACGCCTTCAACGCCAGATAGGAGTCGGCAAACCCAAGAGTAATAAGCCAATCCCTCGCTGACTCTCACCACGCAACGGATGCACAAGCTCACTGGACACGAAGTCCTCACCTAGAGGCAACACATGCACTCTAGTCCTCTTCTTCCTTCTCACAAAGTGCAACACATGCACAATTGAGTAGAGAACCTCAAACTAGCTCGAGGGTTCACAAAAGAATACTCCAGCAACTTCTCCAACTGGCCTCAAGGGGGTATAAATACCCCACACCAAAAAAACTAGCCGTTGGAGCAAAAGTCCTGAAAAATCAGGACGAGCGGAACTACCGCCGACCAACGGCCGGTAGTACCGCTCCACTTCTGACGTGCTGTAACGGCTATGTCAGACCTTCTGAACTAGCCGTTACACAGTCGGCGCGGTAGTACCGCCGTTCATTTGGCCGGTACTTCCGCTCAACGGTAGTACCGCAAAGTCGGCACGGTACTTCCGCTTGAGTCGAGCCCAAACTTACGCCTCGAAAAAGGCTCCGCCGAGTTTTGAGCTTCCGGAGCCAGAGTACCACCGAACACATGCCTAAGATTCCGCACACGGTAGTACCGCTCACACGAGCCGGTGATTCGATTTTTCCGGCGGTGCAAATATCTCAACAGATTTTGCAAAACACTTTTGCAAACTACGATATCATGCACACAAGGATCACACGTGATTTTCAACAAGTTGCAAAACACATTTGCACACTTTTGAAATCATGACGCAAAGATTAAATATGAGCTACAACCATTTGCAAAATACATTTGCAAACCTAAGCCTCATATTACAAAGAATAGAAACATGGACTTCAAGCACTTGCAAAACACATTCGCAATACATAGTCCCATGTTACAAAGTTGTTCAACACATGAGTTTCAACTATTTGCAAAACACATTCGCAAATATAAGCCTCACGTCAAGTTAAGCTAGCGAAGTGAGGATGAGCCATCAACATATGATGAGACTCAAACTACTAGACATGACCCCTCTTAATAGTACGGCAACCTATACTAGCAATCCGGTCTTCCAACCAAACACCAAGACCGGTAAAAGACTAGGAACACATCCTTAGCCCTAGCTAGTCATACCTTTGCCTTGGGTCCTCATCTTGATATGCATTAACACATAATGCATCTTTCACATCAACTCCATTAACACATGATGATCTTTGCTTGATCAACACATGATCACCTTGATGGCCTTCAACACGTGAAGCCTTCATCTTCTTGATAGCATTCAACTCATGAATATATCTTCTTCTCGCATCTTGACTTGATGATCTTCAACACATGAAGTCATCCCAAGTCATCCTCATTTGTGGAACCTAACCTATTCATCCAACTCATGGAAACCATTAGTCCACAAAATAATTGTCATCAATTACTAAACTTCACCATTAACACAAATAGAGGGACAAGATTCAACAATCTTCCCTTTTTGGTAATTCGTGACAATCTCTATAAATTATGAGATATAAAAATTGATTTACGAGTATACAACTTGTACACAACAATTTGTATACTCTAAGATAAGCACAAAGCTTACTTATCCGGTTGTCATTTGACTATTCAACCATTAACTTATAATGGAGAGGTTAGTTGACAACCCGATTACACGTGAGTATATGTGAACTACACAAGTTATATATCTACCCAACAATGTATTTCAAGGTAAAGATCCCAAATATGCATATTGAGAGAAGTATGGATCATTACTTGTGAAACTCCAAAACATATAAAGAGCTCCCCCTAAATATGTGCATACAAGTGTGTATATTGAATACATATGCACATATTCATTTTGAACAATTTGTGGAGTTCAATCTATATTTTGGATCTAAGAAATGTACTAATACATGAGAGAATAATTTCGAATGCATACCTCTTTGATTTCACCTTTCCATCCAAATGAAACTAATTAGAAATAAACTTAAACAAATATATTAGTCTCATATATGCATTTGTCAATATCATTAAAACAACATAATGGTATATGATATTATCATTGAAGTTACATTATGATATTTGTCATTAACACCAAAACCAACTTAACCGGAGCTTGATCTTTCACCCTCATATTTTCACATTTTTGGACCATTTATCATCATTTACACGTTTTTCTATAATTAGTTTCTCAATTTGGATCATTTTATATTTTTCATAATTTTTTGCAGGCCGGCACGATCGAGATGCATAAACAACAAATATGGACTTCCAGGACTATCCGTACATATGTACGCGTTTCTGTGAACACGTAGGGTCTTCCTGCGATGAAATCGGACTTCCAGAGGGTCAGAACAGAAAAAATCAAATAGAAAAAGGACTTTGTTGTGAATTCAGGAAACTGGAAGGACTAAATTGCAAAATTGCTGAAATCCCATCTAGCTGTCGAATGGAGCTTCCCTATCCCTGCTCCCTATTCCCTCAATCTAAACCACTCATATCTCATCCAATGGCTAGTTTTTTTATATATTTTCACTATTTGCTCATCCATAATAAATAATAAAAAATACATAAAATAAAATTTATTTTTATTATATTTTTACAGAAATTATAATTTTATTTTTCTGTAAAATTATAATAAAAATAAATTTTATTTTTTTCTGTATTTTTTTATTATTTATTATGGATGGGCAAATGATGAAAATATAAAAAAAGAACTAGCCATTAGATGAGATGTGAGTGGTTTAGATTGAGGGAATAGGGAGGGGAATAGGGAGAAGGGGATAGGGAAGCCCCATTCCTGGCTGTCTCCCCTGAAAAACCCTAGCCGCCAGCAATCCACACCGAGCCCGGTTTTTGCTTCTTCGCCCCCTTCTGCTCTCCTCCCCCATCCTCTGCTCCGGCGCCGGCGAGGCTGGGCCAGCTCGCCGGCGGCCGCTCCTTCTCCTGGACCGCGCCACCTCTCCCCGCCTTCCTCTTCCGCTCCTCAGACCAGATCGGCGCCGACCACCTCCCCCTTCTCCATTAGCGCCGCCGCTTCTCCTCTTTGCCCCACCTCGGCGCCGCCGCTCTACGGCCACCACCGGTGAGATCCACCACAGCGCGCTGCCCTGAGCCCGGCTTTCTTCTTCCCTTGCCCCCGTGTGCTTCTCCCCAACCCCCATCTCTTCCACCTCCGGCCGCCGTCACAGCTCTCCATCCTCCAATCTGCGTCCTCTCCTTGCCAGCTTACCTCGGCGCCGCCACTCACCACCTCCGGCCGCCGCCTCTCTTCTTTCCCTTGCCTTCCCTCTGCTCCTCCTCCTTCTACTCCTCCATCTCCTCCGTCGCGCCTCCCATCTGCCGCCAGTTCACCGTCGATCTCTTCTGCAGCACCGACACCGACGGCTATCTCTCCTCCACCGTCTCACCGGCTGCCTCAATCGCCGCGCCAACTCCCTCCTCTGCATCGCCACCACGTCACCGCATCGGCTACCTCTTCTCCGACGTGTGCCCCTCCGCCGGCTGCGTCATCCTCGACACCGACGACTTCATCAACTCCAACCACGACCCTTCCTCTGCTCTGCTTCCTCTACTACTGCTCTACTCCTCGGTTAAATTTCAATTCCTCTCCCTTCCTCTCTCTGCTGTTCTCAATTAACGTTCAAATAGATTGCTGTCAATTCCCTGTTAATTGATGCTTTATGAACTGTGCTTGTTATTTTGTGATTGTGCCATGTGGGTGTGATGGTGAATTGTGGAATTTGATCTATTGCACTGTGAATGTTAATCTGCGATTATGAGTTGTGGTCATGCTGTAATACGTGTGAAACAGTGCAATCTTTGTGTGATGTTCTTAGTGATGAGTGTTGGTAATGTAGTTATAGTAGCAGTATTCATCTTTGTCAATTGTGTGCTGTGGTAAGGTTTAATAGTAGTAGTATTTAGCTCTATGTGTGTGATCTGTTAGTTTGTGCTTATGGTCAGTGTGTGTGCTTCATGTGTATCAATGTCCTGTGCTTGTCCTGTTGTCAGTATTGGTATCTGTGTTTGTGTGTTGTCTCGCGTGATTTAGCTAGCCAGTGACCATTCCCTTTCCCTTGCTGTCTCGACCCACCTAGTGCTTCTAGATCCTCCCTTGTGCTTCTCGATCCCCCTCTTTTCTTCTATCTCACGGTCTATCGATAGTTAGATTGTGCGAGTGTTTGTCGTAGTTCTTTGTTGTGTTGTCGTGTTCCGTCGTCGTCTAGTTAGCAGTCGACCGTCTTCCTCCTCTTTTTCTCGACTCCCTCCACTGGAACACCCTAAAGACGATGCATCTCGGTGTCGATCGCGTCAAGGAGGCACATGTTCAAAACCTCAAAAGCGAGTTTGAAAAGGATGCATCCTCCCTTTGGTTGATTGCGTAGTAATCTTGTCATTCCTGTTCGATGTGACTAGTCTCTTTGACAGGAGCTTGGCCCCTCTACTTAAGGCTGCAAGGTACCGCTGCTCATTTTCTGATGTTCAAATAGCTTGGTCAGCAGCGCAACTATTTCCAAACTCTACACGATGGAAGCAAGGCTTTTCTTTGCTATGCACTTTTCATGATACATGAAATGAGTTACTATGTCTACCATGTAACTTGAGTATTCAATGTGCGTAGTTGAGCTCTACACCTATTTTCATCAGAAAACACCTCTGAAATTTCTCAAATTTCTTTGGCTTTGGAGATACGAATGTCACAAAGATGCTTCTGATGGGGGATGTTGATGGCAATGAAGCTGACCCCGAAGGAAACGTGGTGCCATGTAAGACAATTGCTGAGATCTTAAGTTATTTATTGACTGATTTTACAAAGAGTGACACATTTTATTTAAATAGAAACTCTTGGTTATCTCTCATTTTGTGTTTAACACTTTAACTTGAACTACCGTTTTGTTAGCTTGTTTGATTTGTGCGTCTGTAGTAGGCAAGGCAGAAGGAGTTCAATTCAACGAAAGGAATTTGATTATTTAAATTACATGAAGATTGGTTAGATTTTTGTTGGTTTTACTGCATAATGGTGGATATCCAGCAAACTGCCTTTTTAACAGAATTAAATTCTATTCTTAGGCAACCATAGCTCACTTCAAAATAACCATGTGATGAAGGACAGCTGCAAAGAGCTTCTGGATGATGATTTTGATGATTATGACAATGATGATTTTAATGAAAGGTATGTCTCATATATGTTACATACTTACATGATTACATGAACTATAGAATCATTGCTTCTCATATGAAGTTCTAACTAATATTTTGCTTTAGCCTTAAAGAAAAACTATTATATTGCTTTAAATATTATTGCAGCTATACTGGACTTAAGACATCAGCAGGCCACCGGGATTTTCGGTCCAGCAATTGTTCTGCCCATGGGGCTAAGAGTAAGAGCCAGACTGCTCCGAAGCAAGGTTCTAAGTTTCCTTGGGTAAGCTGAACATCCTCTGTCTATATCACCAAATACCTTTTTGTTCACATGGTCTGGTTCTTATAAGACATTTTCTTTAGCGTAATCATTGGCGGAAGCACGACTACACTCGCAAAAACTTTGTGGGGGGCTTCCCACCTTCTGTGGACTCTGGTTAAACTTCATAAATCCTGAACTAGTTGTGTTTAACAAAGTAAAAGCTAATATACTATGTCCTTCTAACACTTTCTTTGTTCTTCCTTTCTGACAGAGCACCTTAGAGAATTCTTCAAGACTGAATTCGGACCTGTGGAGGAAGCAGTAGTCTTTGGGTTAAAGATAGGCAACCAAATGCAGTCCCAAGGCTTTGGCTTTGTAAAATTTCAAAGAGAGGAGGATATGATGAATGCAAAGGAAGCTCATCATGTCGACATGCTTGGGAAGAGAGTGGAGATAAAGGATGCTGTTGCTAGAGCATCCTTGCCTGTAGAGCTCCAAAGGGCTACTTCTTTAAGGCAACACATCCAGGAGTGCCCTAAAGGAACTCACAGTGTGCTGGATGGTGAACTAACTGAGGGACATAACCTTCAGAAGCAGTGTCCATTGCCAGAGAAGTGCCTCCCATCTTGGCTCTTCGTATTCAGGAAGTGGTTGCCAGGATTTCTCGTGGATGCAACTGATCGACGAGGAGAGAGGTACCCATTAAGCTCTCTGAAGGGTGATTTTAGAGCAACTTGCAGAATGGATCTTGATCATGGCGCACTTGGTTATCCTGAGCTAAGCGACTTCATGCGCTCCCTCCCTGGCATCTGCAGGATGTGTGTGCTCCCTGTGGGAAATGGCCCTGCAACCCACATGGTCCTTCCACCACCATTTTCTCGACCAAAGTATGTACCCTTGCTAGAGCCTTACTCCTTTCAGCATGATGAGCTCCCAGAATTAGTGTCAGATCATCAGTCCCCAAGATCTACCACCAAAATCACCGAGGACTCTCCTCATAACACCGACAGTCAGCAGGGTGATGCATGCAGTGAGATTAATGTTCAGAGCCAGCAAGGCGATGAGTGCAACAGGAGCAATGCTGAACGCCATACGGATGGTGATTCCACTGACAATGGTAGCTTACTGAATGAAATTACTGCCAGTACCAGAGAGGCTGCTTTGATTGAGTCCTTACCTACAAGAAAGCCTGATTTGGTTGAGTTTGTACCTCTCCCTCAAAAGATTGAATCTGGACCTATGAGGAAGCCTGATTTGGTTGAGTCTGGATCTACAAGCAAGCTGGGTGCTGCATGCGACAGTTATGTTCAGAACCACTCGGGTGAAGAGTGCAGTAGGAGATGCAGAGAGGAACAAATTTTCATAAGTCAAGGGACTGGAAGGATCAGAACCTTGTTACTGCAAGTGAATCTGGACGATCCCTCAAAATTTATGATGCAATTATATAAAGAAAGAACAAAGATAAACTTCACAGATCATTATTTTGTTTACAATCATAAAATACTTGATCCAGATCGCACTCTCAGGTCCTATGGGGTACAGAGGAACAGTACCATCTATACTTCTACGAGAATGAGGGGTGGAAGGTAAGTTAAATTTATTGATGTTTTCTGTATTAATTGTGGGCAGAAAATACTTGATCCATATCGCACTCTCAGGTCCCGTGGGGTAGGGAGGAACGATACCATATCTGATTCTGAGGGAATTAGGGGTGAAATGTAAGTTAACTATATTGTTGTTTCCTGTATTGATTGCATTTATTACTATTATTGATGTTTTAAGTTAAATTTATTACTGCTTTCTGTATTGATGATATTTATTACTGTTTTCTGTTATTATTGTTGTCTTTTCTTTTCCTAAGATATCATTGTCAGCAATAAGTTAGCATACGATTCGATGTTATGAAAGAGATGCTACCACATGACACAAGATTAATTTTTTGAATATAAATTTTTATTTATGTGTCATTATAGTTATAGTTTATTTTTATTTTTATATCTTCATTTCACTAATACTTGTATTGTTTAAAATTCTAGGTTAACGGTTGCTGTCTATGTTAACCAAGCAAAAGACAGTTTTATGACAGAAGTTAAACTTCCTGATGGAAACACCTCATTGGAAATGACCCTTGAAGGGTGTCATTTTTTGCGTACACTGATACGCTGTTTCGTATATACCTTTGTTGAAGGCCGAAGTTGGGACGGTCAATTCGATTGGACGTATTTTGAAATGGTCAATGACCATGTCAAAATTGTTAATGATGTAAAAGGCCGTCTCACTTCCTCTTCCATGGAAAATGACCTGCTCGTTTTAATTAAATTTATACGGCAAGTCTTCTATAGGAAAAAAGATTATCTTATTTCAACGTATCCCCCCTATTTTGATGATTTGATAAATTTCTTGAAAAGAATGCAACCATATATGCTATTATCACATACAAAAAGATTATTTCTGGAAACACATGTTTGTTTTATGCTATCCCATGATAGGCTCATGTTATATATTTTATTGAAAAGAAAGTATGATGGGCTGGAAAAAGGTGACAAAGCAAAATGGAATAGTATATTAAAAAAAATTATCTGCCCTTCTGGCTGGTATTTGGATCTATCTAAAGTTGCCGTCTTTGAAGATATTTTTACAAAAGCTCAAAAGGATAAATGTCCATATGGAAGAACCGCACGTAGTGCCTTCAGGCTGATTAGGGACTTCTGTGTTCACGCCCTGGAACACCGATTTGTAAGTTTGGTTGTCTTTTTCTACTTGTTTTTTTATTTCATCTTGGTTACTAATTCCTTTTCTATGTAAAGGATACACAAACCGGGAGAGAAAAATTCAGAGATGACAGTGGCGTGGAACTAATGGTGCCCGCACATGTGAATTTTTTTCTTCCTTCTTTTGTTGAAGAACTCATGGAAGCCAAGGCAAGCATTATAGATGAGTACGTATGTCTAAACTTAGTCCCTTTTGTTAGTAATATGTGTACTAGTAATAATGTAGTTATGTGTCTGTGTGGTAGTGGTTGTCTAGTGTATATATATCCACTTGAGTTGCGTACTAGTAATAATCGTTTGAAATAAGAGTGTTAACATTATATGATTTGTAGGTTGTTCTTGACTGGGGTTCGCTGCATGTGGTGTGTCCGCCAAACTTCACCGCTAGGTATTCTCTATGCTATTTGCTATTTATGTTAATGATGTCGTGTCTCTTAGGACCATAGTTGCCAGCAATTTGGTTTACTCCTGGGTCACACAGTGAGAAAGGGATGAGCGAAGGGGGGAGATGGAGGAAGAGAGACAGAGGATTGAACTAACATAGCTACTTTCGTCGTTGCTCCGCTACCACAGTCGCTTCGTTGCTTGCTGCCGCCGTAAGTCACTGCTCTGCTCGTTGCCAACGCTGCCGCCATTCCTACTAGCTGTTGTTGTCGACACCTTCGCCAGCCGCGTGAGAGAGATGTACATTTACTCTTACATGTATCATTGCATGATCAGCAGCCATTCCTACTTGTCCAAACCTGTTTAAGGCTTAAATGGCACCCTTTGAGACCCGTGTTTTTCAGAAGAGATGTATATTTACTCTTACACAAGATCTAAAAAATCAAATCTTGAAAAAACATGTGATCGAATCTTGAATAAATGTATATTTACTCTTACACATGATCTACTTATTGTGGCAGTATTATCTCTGGGTGGTGGTGGTTTCCTTGGAGCAGAACAATCAAAGTCTAGTAGATCATCAACGCCTGTGGCCTGTAATGTTATAGCTGGAGCACAAAAGGGAAGACCATCAAGTGTTGGTGGTTTCCCTAAAGGGACGGGAGCAAAACACTCAAAGCCTGAATCATCAACGCCTAAGGCTTGGAATACTGTAGTTGGAGCACAAAAGGAGGAACAATCAATTGTTGTGCCTAGGAACAGTGGAGCCGAACCACCAATGGCTGAATCCACAAAGGCCTCGCGCAAGAATAAGAAACGTAGAGAAAATGCAAAGGCGAGAAAGGAAGCCGAGAAAAAGAAGAAGCAGGAGTCAGGTCAACAGTAATGCTCAGGAGTTAACAGAGTATGACTGTAGGAATGTATCAGAGTACCTGGTTATGTCTATTGTTGCCTGTAACTGATGGGGCTGTGAGACTGGACTCTCCCCCAGTAAACTCTCTCTTCCATCCCCTATTATCCTGAACTCCTCGTCACTCCTCTCTATGTACTCTGTTTCCGTTTGAGATGAATTGAAAATGGGTTTAAATAGGTCCAAAAAAACAGGGTAACAGTAATGCTGGTTAGTTCTGAGGGCTTGATAGATGTGTTGGAAGGGCTGATCTTTACTATATTTGATACATGCCTTCGTTGTACACAGTACTTTTTGGGAGTGAGTATACATTTCCTGTCAACTGCACAAGCAGACCAAAGCATCGACTGTTTGTTTAGAAAGTTCAGACAGGTAAGATAAACCGACGAAGGTACGTGATGAATTGACGTGCTTGTTACCTTGCTACGAATTGTGGATTTTTCGAACCCAGCTTAATGTGGATAGTTTGTTTTGTTAAACAGAACTTAAGCTGTAATTCTTGTTGATTTTAACTAGACATTAGACCTCGGGAATTTTTTCATGTATAGGATACATGAATCTGAATACGTGGTCCAGAATGCCGATCACGCGAGCAATGATAAGTCCGGAAGGCGCACGCAACCCGCAACGAACAACCTTCAATGATAAGTCCAGCGCGCACCTCTCTGCATACAAACGCCGAGTTTCGATGAATGATTCCAATTTATGCATGTTGGTGATCTCGGTACATCCTTCAATCAGACAGTCACTGAAAGACCCCAAATTTTCAAACCAAATTTTTCCTGGATTTTTCCTGAATTTTTGGTGAATTTTTGAAAATTTTCCCAATTTGGAAACTTCCCCGGAAACGCGCTTTCCTTTTCGGCCGCCCGCCTTCCTCTCCGTTGGCGCCTTCTCCTCCTTCCGCCTCCCTCCTGCGGACGCCGCTTCCTCCGCTTCCGCTTCTCTCTTCCCCCGCGCCGCCTGCCTCCCTCCCCGCACGCCGCCTCCCCGCTTCCTCGCATGGACGCGCGGCGCCGCCCCGCACCGCCTTTGCCCCCTCGATTCGGACGGCCGCCCCTCGCGCCCATGGTCCGAAGCCCGCCCGCCGCGCGCCACGCGCCGACGCCTCCTTCCCGTGGACCCCTTTGCCACCTCTTCTCCTCCCTTCTCCCGCATGCCGCGCCCGCCCATGCCGCCTCGGTGGCCGCAGACTCGCGCCGCTCCCACCGCCATTACTCCCTGCGGAGCCGGACGTCACCCCGCGGAGAAGACCCCACCGGCTCCCATCACCTCCGGTTGACTCCACGCGCCGAGCCTTCTCCCCACGGCTCACTCCTCTCCCGCGGTATAAACCCCTTCGGCTCCCGCCTTCCCCTTTGCTTCCCGAGCTCTCCAGCTGCTTTCAAACACTTCCTACCACTCCTAGCAACCTTCCCGAGCAGCCGATTGAGCCCTCATCGCCTCCAGCTCCGTCGCCGCCTCTCTCCGCGCCGGCGACCCCCGTGAGCTGATCTTTCTCCCCTCTTCCTCATTCTTCAATTCTTTGCTCCCAGAGCACCTTTGCTACTCCCTAATCACAATGCCGCACTTCCCGGCCGGTGATCGTGTGGAGTTCCAAAGACCAAGCTCACCGCCGCCGAAACACCTCTCCGTGGCGGCTCACCCGGGACCTCCGAGCCGACCACCGCCACCAATGTGAGCCCAGGACCCATCGACCATAAATCCACCGCCGATTTGGCCTGATCGCCGCCGGAGACCCTCCTTCACCGCCGGGAAGCCATTTCTCCCCTTCGGTCTCCTGCCTTCCCTGGTGATTCTCCGACCTCCCAAAGGCCCGAAATGGGTTCCCCGTGCCGAGACCTGCCCGGTGGTGCCCTCCCTGGCCGCCGGGGGCCTCGCCGTCGCCGGGGAGCCAAAGCTCCCCCTTTCTCTGTCCCTCTGCCGCGCGCGCCGGCGAGAGGTAGACGACGACCGACGTGGCCGCATCCACGCCGTCCCTCCAAGCGTTATCGTTCAAACCCGTGCGTCGGATGGTCACGGTCTCGTGGCCGTCCGATCTCCTTAAACGGACCTCACCCCGTCCGTCCGATCGCCCCATACCGCTTCGCCCGCCCTCCTCTTTTCTCAGCCGTCCGATCTCCATAAACCCAGCAGATCCGAGCCGCCCGCCCGCGCCATCTCCACCGGACGCTGGCCACGTCGGCCATCCGCGGGAGGATGCTGCTGCGTCAGTGCGCGTACGCACACAGATGGGTCGCTGGGCTGGCCTTGACGCGGGCCGCCATGATGTTGTGTCTTGTTGCGGTGGGCGGCCCAAGATCATTCACCGGTTTTTCCAGGATTTATTCTTTTCCAAAAATCCAGAAAATCCAAATAAATCCTAGAAAATCTCAGAAAATCCCAAAAATTCCCAAATTTCACCACATTGCTCCTCTCATTATCCCGAACCCGTGGTGAACTCCAATTTCAAAATTCTTCTCCAAATAAATCTAAAAATTGTAAAGCCCCTTTTATTTGATATTTTATGCAATTTTATTTCTTTTTAATTCTTTTTATAGATTGTTTTTCCTTGCTTGATTAATATCAAGCTGGATTTATTTATTTTGTGTGTTTGCGCTAGTTTCGGAGATCCCAAGCTCGTGTGCAATCTCGGGATCCGAGCGCCGACGTTCGAGCTCGCCGAGATCGTTCCAGTTCACGGCAAGTCGCAAAACCTTGATCATGTTGAATCCCATGCTTTACATATTATGTTATTACATTATTTGCATTATGCTAGTTGTGAAATGCTAGTTTAAAGTAAAATAAAATGTTTAGAATGACATGCGATATAGATACGTCCTACCACCGAAAAATACCATGTTTAATTCGTAGCCATGCCTTGTAACCCTAGAAACAATTATCTGTTAATTTAGATAACTATAGGTTACTACTATCATGCAAAGTCTTATACTGATAAGGTCGTGGCTGCGGGCCAGTAGAATTGAAAACCCGACCCTAGGGTGGGGTGGTATGGGACACCGTATCCTAGGGCGGAGAGTGTCGGTGTGCAAGGAAGGGTAAGAGCGTTGTGGAAACCATGGTCGGTCTTCGCCCACCGTTTACCCTAGGTTGTGGTCGCGGACCTGGAGAGGTTGCGGGCCATGTGAAAATATAAGGACTGAAACCCTTATGCTGAGCAACTGTCATAGAAATCGCTCAACCACAGGAGTTGACTCGTCAACACTGGTTTAGTAGCTACTCAACTCGATTGAAACTCTATAGGCGTTGAGAAGTCTGGAGGTGTGGAAGTGGATTAGGTATGCCGTGCTGCGGATACCTAATAACGGTAGGGTTCACTCAAGCGGACGGGAGTTTCCATATGCCGACCGAGTGAATTCTAGGGTAGAGCCTATATAAAGATTTGAGCGGTGAACGACCGGCTTTCTTAACTCGTCGCGGGAGTTAAGGGATCGTGTGGGTAAAGTTGAGCAAACTCTGCAGAGTCAAAACAAATGGTATTCGGATACGCCGTGCTCCCGGTTAATGGAGCTGTGCCACTTGGGTGATCCCATCCGCAAAGCCTAAGTAGTTTTCTGAATGTTTTAATCTGGTTAGATGGTTAATTAACTCTTCATGAAAACCCCTGTTGATTAAGGAGTAGTTTTGTTGGCAAGTTTTACAAAAGAGTTTACAAACAAAACTGCATCCACTCAAGGTTAATAAACCAAGTATTTTCCATGCCTTTGTGAATCCGTGCAAGTAGTAAGATAAGCTTCCTTTGCGATTTGCTGAGCCGGATGTTGGCTCACGGCTTGCTAATCAATTCTTTAGAAGATCAAGACGAAGGTGAAGGTCTCCCCGTTGAGGAAGCCCCCGAGGGTCTCTTCTTCGACGAGGATCCGTGGCTTTAGGTCTTCGCCGCGCTCAAGCGGATTCTGGAGCTTTTGTGATGTAATTATACTTTGGGCTTGCACGCCCCGCTGTCAAAACTCTGGATGATAATCCATATGTGAAATATATGCTGGTCTTTTGTTGTAAGCGTGCAATGGTATACTCTTGCGCGATACTCCATAACTGTTCATGCGTGAATAGTTGCGGATTGCCGTGTCCGTACACGCCCTCGGAAACGGGGGCGTTACAAGAAGTGGTATCAGAGCAAGGCTCTTTGACCGTAGGTTAAGACCTAAGGCAGCCTAGGAAGCGATTTTATCGCAAAATCTAATTTAAAAATATAAAAAGGGTTTTTGAAAAATATAAGTACTATTGCTGTCTTTACCTCTCTTGTTGCTACCTTATCTGTCCTAGTTTACTTCTGCTTAAGTTTTGATTTATGCAAATGTTTACTGCTTCACTTGTCTAACTTCAAAATTTTCGTTTCCGGCAGATGGTGCACCACATCTTTTCCCGCCCCGACCGTATGGACGGTTGGGCCCGCAAGGTGTGGGAGATGCGGAAGCATCTTGGAGCGAGAGGCAACTTCAACCCGGTGTTCCATGCTGTGGGACAGTTTCGCCAGGACCAGTTCTACGAGTACAATGCTTGGGTGGTTCTTGACCCGTTGCCTGTCCGCCCAGACAGGAGGCGGAGGTTCACCGCCCGTCGGGTGAACGAGGACGATGCTGTTCAGGATGTGGCTCAGAAGGCCGCACTCTACCTCAAAGACTACTACCACCAGGAGCTAGCAGGGACGCCCTTTGACCTAGTGCCGCGTCCGCACTTTGGGGACTTTTTAGTCCCTGGGTTCGGTGAGGATGACGATCCCGCTGGCGGGCATCGCCACCCTTATGACGCTTCTGTGTCGTCCGCCACGATGGAGCGGTTGGTGAGGCGAGCTCACGGAGGCGCTTTGGGACGCCTGTGAGGAGGTTCGGGCCCGGAGTCCCTTCTTCGCTTTGAGGCCCAGGAGGCAGCAGAGGTCTCAGATAGTGCAGAGTCGCCCAGCGTCCATTCCTCCCGTGCTTCAGCGGTCTAGGCCCAGCGCCGGATGATCGCGGGCAGATCTGCGTGCTCGGTTCCGCCCCGCAGCCCCGCTTGGCCCTCCCAGCGCCTGAGGATATGGAGGAGTAGACGCTGACCGCTAGCGTAGTCCGACCTTTTGTTTAGTAGCAGTACTTTTGTATTGTAATGCAAGTGTAACCATGAACCCTAAGTGGTCTGTGTACCACCTGCATATTGTAAATTTATGTTCATTAATCTTTATGTTGTTTGCTTAACTATCAGTATTTCCCTCTGTATTCAAAGCTTTCTCCTGTCCCCTTTCACTCTCGTTCTTACCTTCTTCGTCCTATACTTGCCTTGAAAAATTCGAAATCTTACTTATCTACTCTTGGTTGCCAAGATCGCTGCAAAGCTAATTCCCAGTTCCCAATTGGCAGATGGATCCGACACAGCAGACGGGACAGACCAGTGGGCAGGGTGCACCTGCCACAGATCAAGCGACGCTAGCCAGCATAATAACAATGTTAGAGCAAAACCGCCAGCAAGGAGAACAGAACATCCTACGAGTGCTTGATCAGCAAGCCCGTATGCTTGAGCAGATAGCAGCTAGATCTCCAGGCCTTCAGGGTGGAGGCAATATCCCTGGATGGTGCACCGATTTCCACCCGATGGGCGACTTCGAAACCCGTCCACGACCTTTACCACCTACCGATCCCTTAGTAGCCGAGGACCGGCCGGTGGACGTGGAAAGGAAGCTTCGCACCGCATAAGGCGATGACAAAGAGAAGGTGCTTTATGCATCCCACCGTTGTGTGGTGTGCGCAACATGGTGGATCAACTACTGCACCCAGAGAGACCGAGAGATTGATTGGGAAGAATTCTCCAAGGCTTTCCGCAAAGCTCATATTCCTGATGGCATTATGGAGGCAAAGCGCCGAGAATTTTTGGCACTCAAGCAAGGAGGTCGCACAATTATGGAATACCTACACCAGTTCAACCACCTTTCCGGTTTGCCCGTAAGATGTTGACAAAGAAGAGAAGAAAATGAGCGATTCGTGGTCGATCGCATCAGCCCCCGAAATTCCACATTTCAGCTATCAAATTCAAAGATTTGAATGATATGGTAGATAGCCTCATCATCTCAGAAGAAGCCCGTAGTGAGATGGAGAATTACAGAAAGCGTAAAGCAACACACAAATCACAGTCCTCCTCCCACCAAGCCCAATAAGCAAGACGATGGGGTCGTCGTCTTTTCGACCCCAACCTTCTCTAAAGATGTGATGCTACCAAGAATCGGTCGGGACGAACACAAAGAATACAACTCCCTTCTCCTTTGGCAATCGGATGCCCCACATGTGGAGAAAACCACCTCGCTAGCAGCTGTCCCCGTAGATCCAATGCTTGCTTCCACTGTGGCGAAATAGGGCATTACAGAGATCAATGTCCCAGAAAAAACTTGCCCTCCAATGCTGCAAAACTCCAGGTACAGAATCAACAACAGCAGGAGTCAAAATCACAAGTAGGCCCCAGCACCCCCAAGGGAGGATACCTCCAGATCAAGGCAGCCGGACCGCAATCGCCTGCGGGAACGGCAAATTTCACTTCTGCGGGCAGAGGCAGAGGCCGTGCCAGACCTACCTTCTATGCAAGAGTGAACCATGTTTCAGCAGAGGATGCCGCTGGAGCTAGCGATATCATTGCCGGTATGTTCCCAATCAACTCCATACCTGCACTGATTTTATTTGACCCTGGAGCAACACATTCATTTATTTCGAAGAGTTTTGTCCTGAAAAATCAGTTACCCTAGTTTCTTTGCCAAGGCCCTATGTGGTTGAAACCCCTGGGGTTAGAATGGAGTCCCACGGTGGGTGTGCTGGACTCAATATAAACATCCAAGGGGTAGAATTTAAGGCAGATTTGCTGCAATTAGATATGTCAGGTTTAGATGCCATTTTGGGCATGAACTGGCTAGCTAAAAACAAAGGCAAGGTAGACTGTGAGGACAAAACAGTATCTTTGACCAATTCTGAAGATCAGAAGGTGGTGATAAAAGCATCGAGAAGTACCGAAAAGTGCAAGAAAACGCATGATCAACATGTTGGCGGTCACACTGAGCAAGTGGGTAGTACAAGACTATCCGGATGTGTTTCTGAAGAATTACCAGTGAGACCCTCGACAGTGTGTAGAGCTTGCTATAGAATTGGTTCCAGGCACAAAACCAATCGCCAAGCATCAATACCGGATGTCAGCCAGTGAGCTAAAAGAACTCAAGAAACAGCTAGATGAATTGCAAGAGAAAGAATTCATAAGACCAAACGTTTCACCTTGGTCGGCCCATTCTATTTGTGAAGAAGAAGAATGGAGAATTAAGAATGTGTGTAGATTACAGAGGTTTGAATGCTGTCACCATCAAAAACAAATACCCATTGCCCAGAATTGATGATTTGTTTGATCAACTCAAGGGTGCCAAAGTATTCTCCAAGATCGACTTGCGCTCAGGTTATCATCAACTCAAGATCCGAAAGCAAGATCGAGAGAAAACAGCATTCATCACCCGATACGGACTATACGAGTTCGCAGTCGTACCCTTTGGTTTAACCAATGCACCAGCTTATTTCATGAATCTTATGAATCTGGTGCATATGGACCAACTGGACCGATTCGTGATAGTCTTTATCGATGATATTCTGATATATTCAGAGAGTGAAGAAGAGCACAAAGAGCATTTGCACATGGCATTGACCAGACTGAGAGAGCATCAGTTGTATGCCAAGTTCGACAAATGCAGTTTCTGGCTAAAAGAAGTGGCCTTTTTGGGTCACATTATATCCGAAGATGGTGTCAAAGTTGACCCAGAAAAGATTGCCGCAGTTATGGAATGGCAACAACCCAAGACAGTGACAGAAATAAGGAGTTTCCTTGGATTGGCGGGCTATTATCACCGATTCATAGAAGGATTCTCAAAAATTTCTCGTCCACTTACTCAATTGTTGAAGAAAGACAAGCCTTTCCTGTGGACAGATGCATGCGAAGAGAACTTTCAGTTGCTAAAGACCAAACTAACAACGACACCAGTGCTGATTTTGCAAAACCCAGAGAAAGAATTCCAAGTCTATTGTGATGCCTCAAAACAGGGTTTGGGATGTGTACTCATGCAAGACAGAAAAGTGGTTGCTTATGCCTCAAGACAGCTGAAGCCCCACGAAGAAAATTATCCCAAACACGATTTAGAACTAGCGGCCGTGGTGCATGCACTCAAAATTTGGAGGCACTACCTGCTAGGAAATCGATGTGAGATATTCTCAGATCACAAGAGCTTGAAGTACCTCTTCACACAGCCAGAGTTGAATATGAGACAACGAAGATGGCTGGAACTGATCAAAGATTATGATGTTGATCTTCAATATCATCCCGGCAAGGCCAATGTGGTTGCCGATGCCCTCAGTCGAAAAATTCGACAAGGCAAGCCAATTACCGCAGAATATCCGCCAGAATTACAGAAAGATATACTGCGACTGAATTTAGTGATCACCGAACAAGGCAGTATGGCAGCTCTAGAACTTCAGCCGTTGCTAACAGATCAGATTAAGGCAGCCCAAAATGATGATGGAGAGATTCAAAAACTGAAAAAGAGAGCCCAAGAAGAAGATTCATCAGAATATGCGATAGACGAACATGGAATCCTTACCTTCCATGGTCGCTATTGCATACACGACAAAAAGGAGTTGAGAGAATTGATTCTGTCCGAAGCTCATTCGTCTCAATTTTCAATCCATCCAGGAGGCACAAAGATGTATCAAGACTTGAAGAAAAAGTATTGGTGGAACCAGATGAAGAAAGAAGTGGCAGAATATGTGGCCAAATGTGATGTCTGCCAGCAGATCAAAATTGACCACCAGAAGCCCTCGGGATCATATAACCTTTACCGGTTCCCGAATGGAAATGGGACAAGATTTCGGCATGGACTTCATTATCGACTTCCCAAAACTCGTGAAGGATATGATGCTATCGGGTCATAGTTGATGACCGACCAAGGTGGCTCACTTCCTCCCGATCAAGCAAACATATGGGAAGGATAAACTTGCCGAACTATATTTGACACGAATTGTGACACTTCATGGTGTGCCCAAGAAAATTGTGTCAGATAGAGGAGCACAGTTCACATCCAAATTTTGGGAAAAGTTGCATGAAGCAATGGGCACCGACCTCAATTTCATTTCAAGATATCACCGCAGACGGATGGATGACGTAAAGAACAAATCAGATTTTAGAGGATATGTTGAGAGCTTGCGCTATTGTGTATGGAGCAGCATGGAATACTTGCCTGCCATTTGCTCAATTCTCCTACAACAACAGCTACCAAGCTAGCATTCAGATGGCCCCATTTGAAGCTTTATACGGCAGAAAGTGCAGAACACCTCTGAATTGGTCAGAAACAGGGGAACGACCCCTCATCGGACCCCAAATTGCTCAAGATGCCGAAGCACATATCAAAATCATCAGAGACAGACTGAAGATCGCCCAAGACCGACAGAAGAGCTATGCAGACAACCGCAGAAAGGACTTAAGCTTTGAAATCGGAGATTTCGTATATATCAAAGTCACACCTTTCAAGATCGTCAAAAGATTTCAAGTCAAAGGCAAATTGGCACCGAGATATGTGGGACCGTTTCAAATTATCGGGAGAATTGGAGAAGTAGCTTATCAAATACAGCTACCACCCAATTTATCCAGAATCCACAATGTGTTCCACATCTCACAGCTCCGAAAATGTCTACGCCAGCCTACAGATGAAGTGCCTTTGTCAGACGTCGAATTACAAGATGACTGGACCTACCCTGAGGAACCTTTACAAATACTTGAAACGTCAGAAAGGCAGCTCAGAAACAGGAATGTCAGATTTTGCAGAGTGCAGTGGAGGAATCACACGAGACGAGGCCACTTGGGAAAGAGAATCTAATTGCGAGATTTTCCCAACTTACTCCTCGACCAAGTTAATCTCGGGTCGAGATTCTTTTAAGGGGTAGGTTGAAAGACCCCAAATTTTCAAACCAAATTTTTCCTGGATTTTCCTGAATTTTGGTGAATTTTGAAAACTTTCCCAATTTGAAACTTCCCTAAACGCTTTCCTTTTCGGCCGCCGCCCTCCCTCTCCGTTGGCGCCTTCTCCTCCTTCCGCCTCCCTCCTGCGGCGCCGCTTCCCTCCGCTTCCGCCTTCTCCTTCCTCGGCGCCGCCTGCCTCCCTCCCCGCACGCCGCCTCCCCGCTTCCTCCTCATGGACGCGCTGCACCCGCCTCCCGCACCGCTTTTGCCCCTCGATTCGGACCGCCCCTCGCGCCCGCGGTCCCAAGCCCGCCCCGCCCGCGCCGCGTCGTCGCCTCCTTCCCGTGGACCCCGCCCGACCTCTTCTCCTCCCTTCTCCCGCATGCCCGCGCCCGCCCATGCCGCCCCGGTGGCAGACGCGCGCCGCTCCCACCGCCATTACTCCCTGGAGCCGGACGTCACCCCTGCGGAGAAGACCCCACCGGCTCCCATCACCTCCGGTTGACTCCAAAGACCAAGCTCACCGCCGGCCGAACACCTCTCCGTGGCCTACCACCCGGGACCTCCGAGCCGACCACCGCCACCAATGTGAGCCCTGGGACCCATCGACCATAAATCCACCGCCGATTTGGCTCGATCGCACGGAGACCCTCCTTCACCGCCGGAAGCCATTTCTCCCTTCGGTCTCCGCCTTCCTCGGTGATTCTCCGGCCTCCCAAAGGCCCGAATGGGTTCCCGTGCCGAGACCGCCGGTGGTGCCCTCCCTGGCCGCCAGGGCTCACATCGCCGGGAGCCAAAGCTCCCATTTCTCGTCCCTCGCCGCCGGCGAGAGGTAGACGACGACCGACGTGGCCGCATCCACGCCGTCCCTCCAAGCGTTATCGTTCGAACCGTCGTCGGATGGTCACGGTCTCGTGGCCGCCCAATCTCCTTAAACGGACCTCACCCGTCCGTCCGATCGCCCATACCATACCGCCCGCCCTCCTCTTTTCTCACCGTCCGATCTCCATAAACCCGCAGATCCGAGCCGCCCGCCCGCGCCATCTCCACCGGACGCTCGCCACGCGTCGGCCATCCGCCGGGAGGGCGGCGCAGGCGTGGGCATGGCATGGCCGTGGGCTTCGGCGCATGGTCGCGACAAAGGTTAGGTCAAGACTGTTGCGGTGGGCCCGCCAAAGATCGTTCACCGGTTTTTCCAGATTTATTCTTTTCCAAAATCCGGAAAATCCAAATAAATCCTAGAAAATCTTTAAAATCCCAAAATTCCCAAATTTCACCACATTGCTCCTTTCATTATCCTGAACCCAGTGGTGAACTCCAATTTCCAAAATTCTTCTCCAGCGAAATCTAAAAATTCAGAGAGCCCCTTTCATTTGATATTTTATGCAATTTTATTTCTTTTTAATTCTTTTTATAGATTGTTTTTCCTTGCTTGATTAATATCAAGCTGGATTTATTTATTTTGTGTGTTTGCGCTAGTTTCGGAGATCCCGGAAGCTCAGGTGCAATCTCAGGATCCAGAAGCGTCGACGTTCGAGCTCGCCGAGATCGTTCCAGTTCACGGCAAGTCGTAAAACCTTGATCATGTTGAATCCCATGCTTTACATATTATGTTATTACATTATTTGCATTATGCTAGTTGTGAAATGCTAGTTTAAAGTAAAATAAAATGTTTAGAATGACATGCGATATAGATACGTCCTACCACCGAAAAATGACATGTTTAATTCGTAGCCATGCCTTGTAACCCTAGAAACAATTATCTGTTAATTTAGATAACTATAGGTTACTACTATCATGCAAAGTCTTATACCGATAAGGTCGTGGTGCGGGCCGAGAGAATTGAAAACCCGATCCTAGGGTGGGGTGGTATGGGACACCGTATCCTAGGGCGGAGAGTGTCGGTGTGCAAGGAAGGGTAAGAGCGTTGTGGGAAACCATGGTCGGTCTTCGCCCACCGCTTACCCTAGGTTGTGGTCGCGGACCGAGAGGTTGTGGGCCATGTGAAAATATAAGGATGAAACCCTTATCGAGCAAGCTGTCATAGAAATCGCTCAACCACGGAGTTGACTCGTCAACACCGGTTTAGTAGTTGCTCAACTCGATTGAAACTCTACAGCGCTGAGAAGTCCGGAGGTGTGGAAGTGGATTAGGTATGCCGTGTCATGCGGATACCTAATAACGGTAGGGTTCACTCGGCGGACGGGAGTTTCCATGTGCCGGACCGAGTGAATTCTCTGGGTAGAGCCTATATAAAGATTTGAGCGGTGAAACGACCGGCTTTCTTAACTCGTCGCGGGAGTTAAGGGATCGTGTGGGTAAAGTTGAGCAAACTCTGCAGAGTCAAAACAAATGGTATTCGGATACGTCGTGCTCCCGGTTAATGGAGCTGTGCCACTTGGGTGATCCCATCCGCAAAGCCTAAGTAGTTTTCGAATGTTTTAATCGGTTAGATGGTTAATTAACTCTTCATGAAAACCTCATTGATTAAGGAGTAGTTTTGTTGGCAAGTTTTACAAAAGAGTTTACAAACAAAGCGCATCCACTCAAGGTTAATAAACCAAGTATATTCCATGCCTTTGTGAACTGCAAGTAGTAAGATAAGCTTCCTTTGCGATTTGCTGAGCCGGATGTTGGCTCACGGCTTCCTAATCAATTCTTTAGAAGATCAAGACGAAGGTGAAGGTCTCCCCGTTGAGGAAGCCCCCGAGGGTCTCTTCTTCGACGAGGATCCGTGGCTTTAGGTCTTCGCCGCACTCAAGCGGATTCTGGAGCTTTTGCGATGTAATTATACTTTGGGCTTGCACGCCCCGCTGTCAAAACTCTGGATGATAATCCATATGTGAAATATATGCTGGTCTTTTGTTGTAAGCGTGCAATGGTATACTCTTGCGCGACACTCCATAACTGTTCATGTGTGAATAGTTGCGGATTGCCGTGTCCGTACACGCCCTCGGAAACGGGGGCGTTACAGTCACCTTTGTCTGCAGAATCCCACACGCCAATACATCCCACGGAGCCGGTTGCGCATCCATACCCCTAGTTGCGCATCCATACCCGTAGATGCATGAATCATGAGAGTTTTTAGCGGATTTACCTCTATTTGCGATAATATTTACAAAACTAATCGTATACGCATCGTATTTGTAGTAATGACGTTTTTGCCGTCCGAGGATGAACGGCAGTGCGGGGGAGACGATGCATGGCACCTGCCGCTCTATGAGCAGATGGCGTGCGCTGCCGCCCACTAGATGCTGAAGTTAACCGTCGTCGCCCATGGACGGCAGGTGATTAAGCCAGCTTAATCATTGCCTAAATTTGTAATTTTATGTTATATTTGTCTGAATTTTTAAATAAAGCAAATGAAGTAAAAAAATTACAAAATTTTATGCACATACTTCTGATACAACATACTTCATTGTGTAATTTTTTTCAATTTCATCCCCTCTGAATATTGCTCGAATATTCGTACGATTTTGATATTTGTAGGAATTGTTATATATAACAAATGAGCTCTAAAAATTATAAAATTTTATATAGAGCCTCTCAACATAATTGACCTAATTATGTATTTTTAGGAATTTTATGAGCTCCGAATTTACCATATATACCGCCTTTTCAACGTGTATTTACAGAAATAGCTGTATGTGAGCAAAAAAAAACTAATTAGCAGGCTTAATTACCTGCCTAAATTCGTACTTTTACGTTATAATTTTTTGAATTTGTAAGCAAATGAGCTAAAAAGTTACAACATTTTTTGTGAAGCTTTCCGAGGCATTGTGGTATGTTATATAATTGTTTTAAATTTTTTGAGGCATTTGTTACCTCTAAAATTTCTTAAAATGATGCATAATTAACCAGGCGATTAAGCAGTTATGTGCCACTTGAATAATTTTTAGAGGTAGCAAATAGTTGTAAAAATTATGAAATTTCTTATGGAGCTTCCTTATATAGTGTGCTACGTTGTGCAATTTTTACATAATTTTTTGCACCACTTTGCTACCTCTAAAAATTATTTAAGCAGCACATAATTACATGGGTGATAAAGAACTAATGGCCCACACAGTGGCCAGATGGTATGCCATTAGCCTCTGACCATTAGTGCTTAATCACCTGTTTAATTATGTACCGCTCAAATAATTTTTAGAGATAGTAAAGTGGTGCAAACAATTACATAAAAATTATACAATGTACCACACTGCATCAGAAAGCTCCACAAAAACGTTTGTAATTTTTCACGACCATTCGCTACCTCTAAAAATTCTCAGAGTGACGCATACCTGGTTAATTATGAGTTATTTCAAGAATTTTTAAAGATAGAAAATGGCCTCAAAACATTGCGAAAAATTACACGACATACCACTATGCCTTGGAAAGTTCCACCAAAAATGTCATAATTTGTTTAGCTCATTTGATATATTTATAAATTCAAAAAATTATAACATAAAATTACGAATTTAGGCAGGTAATTAAACTGGCTAATTTGTCAGCTTAATCAACTGCCGTTTGTAGGCAGACGACAGGCCACCTACCATCTGCTAGCCGGATGGCAAGCACCATATGTTAACTATTGGATGCTACCATCCGGTGACCAAACGACAGAAATGCTATTTTTGTCAACACCGCTTGTATACAATTATTTCTATAAATACACGTTGAAAAGACGCTATATATGGCAAAAACTCGAATCATGATAGCATTCCACCACCACCGTTCTCTCGCGTACCAACCCAAGTACCCACCCACCCATTTTCTCCTTGCCATGTTTCACGTGCGCACTCAAATATCTGCGCGTACCAGCAGCAACATGGACTGTTTTTCTCTAGACAGAAGATGGATCAATCACAGAATAATATAAAAAATAATGTATTAAATATAGAGAGATGGGGAAGAGCTCCTTTCTTTTTTATTACTTTCTCCTTCACAAATATAAGTTATAATAATTGGGACCTTGTATTTATAGACTAAGTGGAGATGTGTCCACCAATAGGCTAGGCTTTTAGGCCAAGTCCCAGATTTCCCAACACTCCCCATTATACACTCATCCGACATGTTTATGTCTCATCAAAACTCCATAAAAACCCAGTGGAAAAAAATTTGAAGAAAGAGTATATGATACATGTTATATTATGTTGCATGAATTGTCTCATTAAAAACCTTGGCCGAGAAACTTCAGAAAAATTCGTTAAAGGAAAAAGAGTACAATCCATCCATTTTATTTAATATATAGGATTTATTCTTTAGGTACTCAATCTTCGTGATCAAGTTTTAATAATGAGCTCGAGAAGAGTCTCTCATGAATTCTGCACTTCTCTAAGTCTCACTATTCTTGACGAGGATAGAATATTTCTCAAATTATTACGTCATTATATTCCTTAAATATATCTCTTATCGATAAGAGGTAAATATGGCAGGATGGTCGTACTCTCTTCTACGGCCACATAGTTGTAAGTCTTACTATGACTATCCCTTAGTCGTAAGTCCTTCTACGACCACGTAGTCGTAAGTCTTACTACGACTACCCCATTAGTCATAAGTCCTTATACGACCAAATAGTCATAAGTCCTATTGCGGCTACTCCGGTGGTCGTAAGTCCTCATACGACCGCGCAGTCATAAGTATTACAGTGACCACTCTTTGGTTGTAGGAATTCCCGTGACAAATCTATCTCTAACCAACCTATCTACAACGATGAACTACACTATCGATTCATCTAACAAGGCTGTTAGAACATGTATTTATCTACTAACCGCACACGATCTCTCTCTGACAATAACTACTACACAGTGAATAGCCTTTTACGTCTCTCTGATAGTAACTTTTGTCAGGCGGTTATCATCCGAAGCGTTGAGACATCTTTTGGCGCGGGATAATGGCCATCGTTTCACTGGCTATATAAAGTTTAATGTCAAAGAGAGAAAGGGAGAGAGGGCTAGCCATTCGCATGATTCTCTATTGTAATTCTTTTTCTGGTGATTAGAAATTACACAGGACGTATGGTTATTATTCTCTCAGGAGAAGGCCCGAACCTTTATAAAAATTCTCACATTTTTTCTCTGAGTGTGCATACACTTAGGTCTATTGAGTGAATCCCCGAATCTAAATAAATTATACGTAAGATCGATACTAAAACATTAACAGCTGGTGTCGTCCATGGGGATTTTCTCTGATACCTTCATTGAAGACTCCGGTAATTGCCTTGTCGCCAGATCCTCCCTTCTTTCTTGATGATGTCCTCATGGCATATGAATAGAATGAGGAGAACTAGTTCAACTTCGCTGACTACGCGAGTATCAACATGGAGGCCTGCTACGACTACGAGTAGACCTTGATTGCTTCCAACGGTCAATGTCTCCCTAGAGATTCATCCGGTAATCCCAGAAATGATGTCGCCAGAAAGGCTGATGAGGGATCAAAGTCCCCTACAGCAGTACGCCCAACGGAGACTCATCTCCCCCAAGCGGCAAGGGTCAACCCGACCATAATGAGGACTCTGCTGATTAGGGAGCATATTGCCAACTGCTAGTGGTGACTCTTTGAACGACCCGGCAAAGGCAATGGACAGGCACACTCCGTGTTTGTCCGCATTTTTGCAGGGAACAGACCAGGCTGGGGATGGTTATAGCCCAGACTTTCCCTACCTGGTCGTAGTCTATGGTCTGTGTAGTCATAGCTGCTGTGGTCGATGGTCGGTAGTCGAAGTTGCCGTGGTCGATGGTCGGTAGCCAGAGTTACCGTGGTCGATGGTCGATAATTATAGGTGTCGTGATCAATGGTCGGTAGTCATAGCTACTGTAGTCGATAGTCAGTGGGCGTGGTCGTAATGACCGGGTCGCTGTGCGGTCGTTTACGACTGGTCTGTGATCGTAACTACCAGCGTTGTGGTTGTAAGCGTCGTGGTCGTAGCTCCTACTTGTCTGTGGTCTTGGCGCTTGTGTCTAAACTGGTCGTAGTTGCAGTGTCTGGTCGAAGCCAAGCTCAGATCGGATCAAGTGTCTAAAGGGATTGGGCACCAAGTGCAGGCGGCGTTGTGTGAAAGAGGACGCGGCCGAGAGAGGATGGGAGGCGAGATGCGATCATGGGGCTCAGAAGGGGCAGCGCGACTGAAGGAACGGCGGCTAGGGGAGGAGATCAGGGTGTCGAGGCCGCTAGGGATGGGGCACCGGGCGTACAACACGCGGGCAACCGGCGGTGTGGGCCACCTAACCTAGAGACCGGCGCTGTGCGATTGAGGCTGGGGAAGGCGCGGACGCGAGGGGCACGTGCATTATTCTCCTTGCCAGTTTTTCCCAAGATGATGTAGAGATACAGTCATTGCTCAAGCATAAAATCAAGCGGGAGGCTACCGAGCATGCATGCAACCGCTTGATAACATACAACCAAGCACACCCTGTTCGTCTGCTCAACCTCGCCAGATCGCCCATCTCCGACACTCAGCTCATAACGGTAGCCTCCCGCTTCATAGATATATTACAGTAGTCGTAACTGTCGTAACGGTTTTTGCGTCGTGCCATTTGGTCGGGATTGCTGGTGATCCCGTTGTTCGCGATCTCTTTTTCCTGGGCCGCGATTTGATCCACTTTGGTGGTGGTGGTGTTGCGGCAGTTTCGCGGAGGGAGTGAAATTTCTCTGCGATTTGCGAGGTTTTGGTGGTTTCAACTTTCATCCCGCGTCCACGGGTCTACCTGCTTCATGCGTGTTTTTGCACCGATTTGGTGTTGGTTTGGGGTTTTCCACGGCTTGATCGGTGGCAGGGCCGGTCCTGGGATTTTAGGGGTCCAGGGCGAAACTAGGAATAGGGGCTCTAGTATAAATATCTAAATATAAATCTACATACACACACACATATATATATATATATATCTAATTTTACCAACAAACATTTAAAATACGTTATGTATTAAAGAAAAATTCATATTATAGAGTTTATAGATATTACCTTAAAAATTTCTTCTGACATTTCTAGATGCGAAGTCATTGATGATGGTATTGATATCAATCTCATCCAATAATTTCTTCTCAATACATAAAGTTGTCAAACCGTTTAACCTCTCTTGAGACATTGTTGACCTTAAATGATTCTTCAACATTTGTTTCCTCTTTTTTCTTTTTTCACTGCCGGATGCATATTTTCTAGATGACATGGTACTGAAAATTTAAAGAACAATAGTATAATTAGTAACTACAAATAACAATTAACAAAGCACTAATTATTGATTAAAAATTCCTAATATGCAAGATTGCAAACTACAGTCTACAGTATAATCATTCATGATGAGTGATGACATGATTGAATGATTCATGCAGCAGCAGCATGCAGGCCATCAGGCCATGCAATGCAATTATGCAAAGCGGCCATGCAATGCAATTATGCAAAGCGGATGAGCGCCAGCGCACGCCCAGCGGTCGGCGCAAGCGCCTTGTGCGGTGCGGATCTCAGCGCGACAGCGCCTCGGGATTGCATGCGGCGATTGCGAGCTTACGCGATACGCTACCGGTGGGGACGACACGTATCGTTAGGCGTATCACGATACGTGCGCGGCGCGCCACGCCTGGCGGAGGCCGGAGAGACGACGACCGGACGACGTCGACGAGACGAGACGTCTAGAGACGGGCGACGGCCAGCGGGCTGCGGGCCAGGCCAACCTCGGCGGCTCGGCCGCGCGGCGTGATGGTGCTGTGGAGGCCGGAGGCCCTAGACGAAATCACGAAAAGAAGATATGAATTCTGAAGTCTGAAGATGAGAAGTCGAGCCGCCGTCGGATCCGGATAGTATTAGTGTATTACTATCTGACACGCATGCATTGATGCATATACAATGTAGGGGCCCCGGGTTTTGGGGTTGGCGGCCGCTCGCCCCCGGCCGGGTCCGATCGGTGGGGCTCGTGCCTTCAGTGCGGTTTGATGTGGTCATGCTTATTTTGGCTTTTGCATTATGGGCGAGGTGGTCGAGGCAGATTCCACATTCCTCGTATCTTGAAAACCTTTTCCTTCCCGTTGTTCCTCCCTTTGGTTGATTGCGTAGAAATCTTGTCATTCCTGTCCGATTGCAAAAATTATGAGGGTGATTGCTGAATAATCTAGTTCGCTCATCGTGATCGAAGAGTTGGTAGTAGCGGCTGTGGTCGTAATCACAGCGATCGTCGTCGAAATCGTAGATTCACTGTAGCAATCATAAGTCATAGATATACTATAGTAGTCATAATTATCGTGGTCGAAAAATCACTATAGCCTCCCTCCCTCTACGGCTCTACCCAAAAACCCTAGCTAGAGTCTCCAGACTAGAGATGGCAATGGGTACCCGAAACCCGATACCCGATGGGTTTTTACTCTATTAGGGCATGGGTCTGAGTCAATTTCCTAACCCATGGGTTTCCTAATGGGCAAAAAGCCCAACCCATCGGGTCTACCGGGCTCGGGTACGTTCCTATAGTACCCAAACCCGTAAACCCATGGGTAAAATAAACCCGATCCACAGGAGTTATAAACCCAGGCTCCCAGCCTCCCAGGCAAACCAGCTCAGCCCATAGCCCATTAGTCAAGTACAAGAGCAGTTGATGTCTCTCCTTTTGGTTTTGACTGAGTTGTGAACTGTGAACTTGTAATGATATACTGTGCTAGTGAACAATGAACTGAGAATTGATTGAGTGAACTAGTGATGTGCATTGTAGATTTATTGTTGCTTGTTTCATGCATAGTAGCATATAAATTGAACTTATTGTTGACTTGCTAAGCACCGCATGCTCGCAATCTGCTGTTGTTGTCGAACACAGGCGACCCGTGGGTACCCGTTACCCGAGTGGGCATGGGTTTGGGCAAAAATCTGCACCCGTCACGGGTATGAGTTTTTTAGCGGGCACGTCCAACTTTTATGGGCACGAATTTAGAATAGCAAAACCCAACGAATTTGTGCCCGTTGCCTCTCTACTCCAGACTCCGAGCGCTCGCATGCAGCGGCGGCTCGATCACGCAAGCACTATTACCGGACAGTTGGGGTCGGTCAGCCACAGCCAGGCGTCGTTGGATTGGATACATGGATGATCTCTTCCAAGTTCTTGTGGATTCCTTCCCCTAACCACTAGCCCACAGGAGTAAAACGTCCCAATAGACCATGATGCTTGCAGATTGTGTTTCGACTTTTGTCTTGGAAAACAGAAATGTCTTTCCTACTTTCACCTAAGGTATTAGGGTATTAGCATCCTATAATTAGCTTGATTTATGGAACGAACGCATGAACATTGTGTGATGATTTGCAAAAACTGTTTCTGCCTACCGCCAGTGATTTATCATCCTATTAACAACTGAAACAAGATGCACAACAGTTTGACTCCTTGCAAATTGACAACTGCGTACTTGCGTAAAACCGAAACCATTCTGGCGTATTGCAAAATCATGGATTGTGGAAAACAACAGGTACCATATTACAGTAAAAATCTTCCTTACAACTTTTCTGTGAAAAAGAAGGCATGAATATAACTACAAAAAATAGGTAAATTGCCGATTCCACTTATGTGAAATTCTAAAAGAAACTGTAACAATTACACAAAGGTCACACGTCCTACTATCTGCTTATCATCTGCTTAATTGAGGTGTATGATCCAATGCACGCGCAAGCGATGCCAATCAAAATGATTGTTATGCATAAGGCCACCTGAAAAGAAAGGAGAAGTTACAGCATAAGCATACGGTGTTTAGCATTGTCAGGATTAGATGTCTCGTATTTGTTGGTGTGCTTTTGTCTCCGCATTTCGAGTTAATTACCTCCCACAAAGGTACTGAATCCCGCTTGATGGAGAGGTAGCATGCACACGGGAGGATCAGGGCCTGTAAATGCAAATCGTCAAGCAAAACAATGTTGTAGATTACTGAACAGTTTGTTCTGTTAAGCAAATAAACATCTAGTGCAAAATTTCAGGTCAACAGAAACTCACCACAAGCATTGTAAAGACAGATCCAAGTAGTGCCATCACCAGGCCTGCAACACAAAATAGGATAGGCCATAGCATTAGCATGCATGAAGTTTTGGGGGCTAAATTCCATTAATTAAGAAATAAATAGCAGTTAGTAATAATAACTGCTCACCAAAGTATGGAAATGACAAAGCTACAACAACAGTCGAGAGAACAAGAGTTGTTCTAACACACATTCCAACTAGGTAATTCTGCATCTTCTTAGGCAGCGCCTCCTCTATCGATAAGGCGACTGGTGTCATTGTCAAGGCGTACTTGGTATATGGATTCACAATCTGAAACCAAAGGATTGAATGCACCAGCACATTAATTTTGATGCAATGGAAGAACTATCAGTGGGTTTCCTCGTACCGTCATCCAAATGGCGATTTTGGAGGGAATGTACTGTTGCGGCATGTTCAGTGTGAATTGCGACTTTGTGGACTCGCCGAACATCAGGAACCCCGAGACGGCGACCCCGGCGTACACAAGTGTGACTACTATAAAACTGAAACAGTAGAGAATAGTATATGTAAGCATACATCACATTTGGCAAGCAATTGTCAAGCTATAACTTTGTTAGAAAGAAGTATAGAACGGTACTATAACATTTCATTTTTCTAAGTTCAGAACTTTACCAGAATAGGAGTACAAAAGGAAATTGAGACCGTTCCTTCATCGATGAATATATATTTGGAAAAACTGAGTGCCCTGAGTAGCAATATCCATACAAGCCAAGTGCCACTGGAAGGTGGGTCAAATTCAGTGCAGTCCCACTAGGGTGGAACCCAACTCCTTCCCCAATACCAACCCAAAACAGACAAACAATCACTGTTATTGTCGCAACCACGCCTCCCGCTGTGATATCAGTTAAAAAATGATCATGAACAGTCCATCACTCATTCAAAGATTGAGGAGGCAATGCAAGTATTACTATTGTTTAGACATAAATGTTTTGAACAATTTAACATTGCACTAAAAGATTAGAATTGGGAGAATGGGAGGTAACACTAGTATTGATATTGTTCAGACAAAAAAGTTTGTGAACACTCCAACATTTCTTATAAAGCTTTTTTAAAAGAACAGGAGAAGGGCTGCCGTTATTCATTAAAGTGAGGAAGGAGAAGGCTTAAAGAGAGTTTATTTACAGAGGAATTAGGAGGAAATACTAATGTTGTACTTACCAGAAAGGTAGGAGAGGAGGCTGAGGTTCTTGAGCCAGACTGATGGGAGAATTGCCAAGGCCATTGTAATGGCAAAGAGATTATGAGAGTTCAAGTAGATGCCGGTAAAAGCTAAATGTGCAGAAGGAAACACTGAAGACAAGCTGTCGCCTAGCAGTGTGATGTACTCCACGCAGCTTGCCTATAAATATGTGACATCATACTTCTGATGTATAAGAACCAAAGGCTTACTAAACATAGTATTGAAACTCAGACAATACTTACAAAGAGTTCTAGATAAAGGACAACCTGCAGAAGAGAGGTGAGCATTCAGATATACAGTGAGCGATGTGAATTTTGCAAAACCTATATCAAGTGGATATAGAAATGCATACCGATATGAATATTCGACCAGAAATACCGAAAGCGGCTCGTCCTATATCAGGATATGTCTCGATGCTCGGCGAGCTGTCTATGCATTTCTTGAGAAGCAACCCAGTGTAGCATGAACTGCCACCCAATAAGGGCAGCAGG
This sequence comes from Bonia amplexicaulis, assembly GCA_036346245.1. Lineage (NCBI taxonomy): Eukaryota > Viridiplantae > Streptophyta > Magnoliopsida > Poales > Poaceae > Bonia > Bonia amplexicaulis. The sequence goes on from CM070768.1 coordinate 13,557,710, forward strand.
AGGAGGCTCAACCATCCGCCTTGTTTGATTCCAAAACTCGTGGTGAGAAGTCCAACACCGCACAAGACATTGAGCCCTGCAAATTCAACAAGTAAAGAAACATTCAGAAACAAATTAAAGCATTACTGGCAATAGTACTCCTGAATCTAAACCTAAATCTAAGAGTTGGTGCTATCCAGGTATAACGTTTTGGATACCAATCACAATGTCAGTTTTCCTTTCAGGTGAAAAAGAAGTATTCTTGCAAAAGAATTGAACCTAATATCGCTGCAAACGTCAGTTGTCATCTTACAGTTAATACTACAAACACAATGTGCTAAATTTGAGGGGTCCATACTCCAGTAATTGATGAAAGATTGGTTTGCAGATAATTCAGAGCACCATATGCTTTCCAACATAAAAAATTTAGGTTAACTGCACATACCATTGATGATAGATTGACTATTGCTGCATTTGGAAGACGGTGGTGGAAGCTCAATGTAATTGGATTTCAGGCACGCCCCGGAAGGCCTTGACGACACCATCGACGACTGTGGAGCCGCAGGCCGTGGCGGCAAGTTATCCGTCGACTGTCTCACGGGCTGCTGCGACAGTTGCGACAGCGAAGGCGGCAGCAATGGCCTTGTGAGTGGCAGTGAGCCCTCAGGGCCGCCCAATGTGCTGGCGCCCTTCTTCAGAAAGAAGGAGCTCCCAACCTTGAGGAAGGAGCTCCCAAATTTGCTCAGGCTCGGGCTCGCCGCCATGATCGTGCTCACCGTCGGCGATGGGACGACGCTCATCATGTCGATCGACTGCCTGCACCGCGTAATGTACACAAGAAAAATCTCATCAAAATTGGTTATAGGTTATAACACCAACATGCAACCATGCATGGATAGTACAATTTGGTTAGTTTCTGAAAATTGTTCAAGAATCATCAGGAGGAGCACGATTGATCGATCGACCTGTAACTCTGTGGCCAAGTGCCCTGCTGGTTGGCGCTGGGCGCGTCCTGATCATCGGCGTCCGAGTCGCCGCCGCCGGCGTCGCTTCCGTCGGAGAAGGAGCCCACGTCTGACGACGACGGCGGCGAGCCGCCGTCCCGGTCCGCCCCGAGATCGTCGTCCTCGTCGCCTATGAATAACAAGGATCTGTCGCCATGCCCCATCTCCTCGTCGCGATCCATGGCTGATCTCTACAAAAAAAATGTATAACACGGCAAGCAAAGAATTAGGTACGTGATCAACCAGATTCCATCGAACAAGAAAGAAACCACGATTACCTTATCAATTCGCGACTTTTACGCAGTCTCCAACCGCAACGGGAGAGAGAGAGAGAGAGAGAGAGAGGGAGGGAGAGAGAGAGAGAGAGAGAGAGAGAGAGAGAGAGAGAGAGAGAGAGAGAGAGAGCGCGCAAAGGGCCGGCGAGGCGAACACGAGGGAGAGAGAGATGAGGCGAGGAAGAAGCCGGTTTTCTGGAGCTGGTGTTAGATCGGTTGTGGCCGCGAAGTACGAGGAATTTGAGGCCCCAGAAGCTCCCAGGTTAACCCTAGGAGAAGAAAATATAGAACTTAAATTATTTGTGTTTGCACAACAACCTGGATGCGATTAGTGATACATATATATATTTCATATATAGTAACAAACTCTACCATAGATGATGACCAACTGATTAACACATATTTATAAATCCAGCCAGGTACGCATATATGTTTTGCATGTTGTTGCGGCGTATAAACGTGAATAAATGTATCTCAGATCTAGCTCCTTTGCGTTTGCACCGGCCGACAGGAGGGGCCCTGCTTAACTCCCTCTCGCTGACAGTGGGTCCCACCCCGCTCCCCCGTCCTCCGTGTCTCGATCGATGAGACCTCTTCCGAGTCCGTCACGTATTTCAATTGAACAGAAAAATACTGTACAACAGCTTGTTCTGATTCTAACTCATACTTGAAAAAGCTTAACCCCGTATTTTCCGCATGTCCTTTTTGGTTTTTTTTAATGACATTTGGCTTTTAATTTTTCTCTATAATTATTATTTATTACGCTAATAAACCGCAATTTAAAAGAACAACCGTTTTAATTGAAAAGATCCAACACGTATTTCAATTTCACCGTCAGCATTGAGCTGGAAAATGTACAACGGCTTGTTCTGATTTGACCTCGTAATAGGAGCGTAAGTGGAGCGGGCTTGTATGCTAAACTGCTAGTCCACCCGCAAAAATAGCCCACTTAGAGGCCCATAAAAACCCACCAAGCCATCAACATTTGGAGGCAGGCCCGCCCGCATAGCCGCTGGGTCTCACCGCGCCGCATCATGTCCATGCATGTACGTACCGCGCGTGTCGCAGACAAGCAGCAGGAACCTCACGCCGGTGGCCTTTGGCCGGATGATCCCCACAGCGGAGAAGGGACGCGACAGCACCAGGTACCGCGCCGTGATCGCGTTGCCCACCATGAAGAAGGTGAACGCCGGGAAGTCGTCGAATCTGGCGTGGAACTGGGTGAAGACAGCCTCTCGTCGGAGGTCCCCGTCGAGATGTTGGCCGCGAGCGAACGCGGCCACCCTGAGGACAAGGTCTATCAAGGCCATGCAGCCCTCGACGCCGCTGCGCAGCAGGAACAGGACACTGCCGGCGGCCTTGCGCTGCTGCATCGGTGCACTTTTGGCGTTGCCGCTGGTAGGAGCAGTGGCATAGGACGACGAGGTGGCGGGCGCCGGTGCGGAAGCCTTCCTCCACCTGCGGGTACAGCTTGTGGTCCTTCAGCCGCAGGTAGTTGTTAGCTAGCCAGCGCCTCGCATGAACCCCTCGAAGTCGCACATGGTGAAGTGGATGTGCACGTCCAGCCTCCCCGGCCGCGGCACACGGTGAAGTCGCGCATGCGGGCAGCCGCCATACCCACTGAACTGCATACGGCTTTATCACCCCTTTTATGATCGTTGTTCTTGGTCGACTACATGCCACCATACATGGATGATGACTTCTTTCCACAATTTATGCCAAATCTATATTCCCATTTACATTATTGTTTGGGATTCTTTTTGCAGCACATTTTGGAGCACGGAAGTTCTCGTCTGCGATCTGCGGTTATAAGGAGATTTGCCTGGAGGATAATTACCATGAGCCAGCAAAAAATTGCTTCTAATGTCACCGAGAAGCGCTTAGTGTATGACAGCTATGAGGAAAGACAGATGATCATCAATGAGGTCCTCAGCACGGACGGTGAAGCCGAGTCTCTTAAGGTATTTTAATGTTCTTCTGAACATCTGATGCTTAAGTGACTTAATCAGCAGCCACTATGCAAACTTGGGAGATGGACAGAATTTGAGCTGTTTCTCGGGTGCATATATAGCGCGGTCGTAGTATGGTAAGACGTGCTCGATTAGCTACATGAAGAATTAAACATCAGAGAGGATCACATGGAAGCAAACTTTACTTTTTTTTTCAGTGAAAAGCCACAGAACTGTGTGTGTAACAAACACTTTGAACCTGCTTTTCAGAGAGCCGTATGACGCCTCCCAGACACTCCCGGGCGATCTGGGAAGGAGCACGCGGTGAACGGCTGAAGAAAGGAAGAAGTGTGCTGCTTCTGCCTGCAGTTTACTTAACCCTAATATACTATCGTAATCTTCGCAAATAATCGACAATGTCGATGTAGTCGTGCACTTGCTGTAATGTTAGCAGGGTTCACAATTTCGGCGAAATCTCGCCGAAATTTCGGAAATTTCATTTGTTTCACTACCCAACGAGAAAAAAATATTTCGGCCAAATATTTTCTTTTAAGTTTGAATTATGAAGGGTTAAAGGACCATGAAATCCCTCACTGAGCACAACATTTCTTCTAGCCCAACAACTAAGTCTCCCCATGCTTGAACCTCGCGTCCTAGGATCGAACCCCATGTCCCCATTTTTCGTGTCTTTACGGAGGTCCACTCTGACATGTGGGTCCTACGTCAGTTCTATCATACGAAAAATAAAATGAGCCGACCCGGGAATCGAACACGTGACCACTCATTCACGAGGATAGCCCCCCACCACCGGACCAAAGCACAGATTGCATTAGACGCTCACTTTACTTGTCATTTATCCTTAGTTTTAAGGTTCAAAATTCAAATAGCGTTTGAATTTTTCGTCCGAATTTTGAACAAAATTTTGGTCTTTTGTTCATCTCACTGCCCTCCGAGATTTTTTCAAAAATGAAACTTTAAATCCTGAATGTTAGTGGATAATACACCTAACTTGTTTGATGTGCATATGAACTCTGCAAGTAGGAGTTCTGTGTTGTAACTGTAGAAAGGAAGAAGAAGATTCGAAGCACACCGCTAGGCACAACGCCTGGACATGAGGCTTATATTGTATTGCCGGACTTGCTACAGTATCCTTGGCAACGGATTACAGGCCGATGAATACGGCAACAATACAACCGAAAGAAACAGTGAAAACAGAAAGAAGCGATACATGCTATCTATACAGCTATGCAAAATAGGAAAGAAACAAGGAGAGGATGCGATACTTTATAATCCCCTAAGTTCAAGAGTCATCGGAACATGAGTCTTGATGCTTGCAATCAGAGATGGGAGGTGTTGACAGCACAAACGCAGGAGGCGTAGTCACTGTGTTGCCATCGCCGGAGCAAAGGCCGACGCTGGACATGTCGCCGACAGGTGAGCTAGGAGTGCCAAACATGGTGGCGGCAGTAGGAAGGGGCAGAAGGAGGAGATAGAGTCCCAAGAAGAACTAACCTGATACCATGTAGAAAGGAAGAAGAAGATTGGAAGGCTGGAAGCACACCTCACGGAACAACGCCTGGACATGCGGCTTATATTGTATTGCCAGACTTGCTACAGTATCGGTGGCAACCAATTACTAGCCGATAAATACGACAACAATATATGTGCAGTGGCGGAGGGAGGCTTTTTCTGTAAAAATACATCTACTTCTATTGATAATTTTATAGAAATTCATATAATTTTGATGATTCTAATGAGATTGACCCAACAGGATTTTAATCCTAGCTACGCCACTCTATATGTGGCCGTTGTATGACTTGTATCAACACATACTAGCACGCAAATGCTGCCAAGCTTCTTACAGGAACGTTGGCAATGCTACCTCCTCGAGAGTGACATGAACAGAAATTCTAGACGATACAAGAATTCAGAATTCTTCCTGTTCTCTCCCTTTGACAGAAGCCCCAGCTTGCCAGGTTCTACATGCATTCTCTGTCAAGGCTGTACTACTGTGAATGCGGTTATACCTAAAACGAATCAAGAGATAGATAGCACTATGCTTTCTGGTTTCTTTTTGAAACATGCTGTACTTTTTTTTATAAAAAAAGGGAGGCTTGTGCGGTTGTGCTTTTCTTCCATAGATATAGGTCCCGCTCGTTTCGGCTTCAGCTTCTGACTTCTGGTTTATTTTTTACTATTCATAATTTCGTTTTTTTTTAAATTTTTGGTTTTTTGAGATTTTTTGCCAGTTTTTTTGCCGTATTCGTTTGCGTTGTTTGTGATGGGCTAACATATTTTTTTATTTTTTTTAAATTTAATTATGTTAAATAAGCCTCGTCATTCTGATGTTTTTTTTCACCATTCTGATTGCTTTTCAGCCATAAGCCACCAAAAATAAGCCAAAATGATCACCACCATATAATCCCGTTTAAGAACAAAGGAACTTCTTTTCAATTACTGCAGTTATTAAACCGTTTTCACTGAAATTCCTGTGTTCAATACGGCACATGGCAGTAGCGCTGGAGTAGTCAGTAGCATATGTGAACTGTGGAAGCAATGGATGGAACCAAATCAAACCAACTATGCCAATCAATCTAGGCTTGTTTGATTTATAGTTTTTAATTATAATTTATTAGTCTAATAAATAGTAATTAATAAGAGGATTCAAATACCAAAATTCGTTGAAAAACTAAAAAGTCCAACAACTGCAACTTTTTTCTTTGCAGTTTGTGCACGCTAACGGTGGGTCCCAACAAGGGGAAATAAATGCAGCTCAGATAGACATTATTGTCTAGAGTGCAGAATTCAACAAAATTCAAACAAAAATAAAGGCTCCACTTGTCAGAGACGGTGACACTGACTGTTAGCAGCAGACATCTGGATCCCACCTGTCGATCCACTGACCAGCAGACCCCGGGGTAGTGGGGGTCATACGCTGACGTGGGATGACCTCATGGACAGCGGCGAGTACGGGAACGTGGCCACCGACGTCTGGGTCCCGCCGTCCCCCGCCGCCGCCGCCCTCTCGAACGACGATGACGGGTACGAGTGCACGAAGTCGTCGAACCCGACCTCTCCGGAGCACACCGGCGGGGGCGGCGGCGGAGGCGGCGGCTCCGGTACCTCCGCCGCGTCCCCGCCGTCCAGGTACCTCGCCACCTCCCTCATCGTCGGCCGCGCCGCCGGCGCCGGGTGCGAGCACCACAGTCCCACCTTCACCGCCGCCTTGGCCTCCCCGGCGTCGAACGCGCCGCACAGCCTCGCGTCCACCACCTTCTCCACCTCCCCTGCCGCGTACCGCTCCCACGCCCACTCCGCCAGCACGAGCTCCTCCGGCGAGGCGCGCGGCTCGATGGGCCGCCGCCCGGAAACCATCTCCAGCACCAGCGCCCCGAACGCGAACACGTCCGCCGCCGTCGTCGCCTTCCCCGTCCGCGTCAGCTCCGGCGCCAGGTACCCCAGCGTTCCCACCACCCGCGTCGTGCTCGGGTTGGCGCCGTGCTCGTACAGCTTGGCGAGGCCGAAGTCTCCGAGCCGCCCCGACATGTCGCCGTCGAGCAGCACGTTGCTGGCCTTCACGTCGCGGTGGAGCACGACGTGCTCCCACTCCTCGTGCAGGTACAGCAGCGCCGACGCGACGTTGCGGAGGATCTTGTACCGCACGCCCCAAGTCAGCCGCGCCGCCAGGAGGCCGTCGCCGAAGAGGTGCTTGTCCAGGCTGCCGTTGGGCATGTAGTCGTAGACCAGGAGGAGATCGCCGCGGCGGCGGCACCAGCCCTGGAGCTGCACCAGGTTGCGGTGGCGGAGCCGGCCGATGGACGCTATCTCGGCGACGAACTCGCGGAGCCCCTGCCGGGACTCGTGGGAGACGCGCTTCACGGCGACCTCGGAGGGCGGCTTGCCGGGGAGCACGCCGTGGTACACCTTGCCGAAGCCGCCGGAGCCGAGGAGCTCGCGGTCGCGGAAGCCGCGCGTCGCGCGCTTCAGCTCCGGGTACTTGAAGCGGTGCGGGCCGTAGTCCAGCTCCCACGGCTCGATGACGTCGCGGTTCTTGACGCGGTACGCCGCGTAGGCGCCGGCGCCGGCGAGCACCACCAGAGCCACGAACGCCGAGAACGCCGACGCCAGGATCAGCGACGCCCGGTTCTTGTCAGCTCTGGGCCGCGGGAGAGACGGGAGGGACGACAGGTGAAGCGGCCGCGCGGCGCCGCCGGCCAGCCTGAAGCTCCAGCCCATGAGGTAGTGCGAGCTGGCGAGGAGCCCCGTGGACGCCGAGAAGCCGACGTACATTCGCTCCCGGAAGATCGTGGACAGGTCGACGGGGAAGGAGATGAGCGGCGCGGCCGGCTTCTCCGACGTCGAGGTGGCGATGAACACATTGAGGAGCTTCCTGCCCCCGTCGTAGTCGACCCAGGCGAGGACTGTGTCGCCGGACTTGAGGTTGACAGGGGCCGCGGAGGCGGACTTGTTGGAGACGAGGCTGTTGAGGTCGACGCCGACGTGGTTGTCGTTGATGTCGCCGAACTCGAAGTCCTGCACGGTGTCGAACTCGACGGCGAAGACGTGGTTGGTGGCGTTGCCGACGGTGGTGTTGCTGAGCAGGCCAAGGTACTGGCTGGGCAGCGCGCCGGGGAGGCGCGGATCGGGGGCAACCACGAAGGCGAAGCCATGGCCGCCTAGCTTGGGGTACTCGGGCACCACGACAAAGGCGAACTCCGTGGAGAAGGACACGGCGGTGCCGTTCTTGCCGGAGCCGGAGTCGAGGAGGCGGAGCGGAGACGGGTAGAAGGCATGGCCGATAAGCCGGGAGGTCTCGTTGGTGAGGCGCAGGATGCCATCGGGCCGGAGCTCCGTGACGCCGTTCAGCGTCAGGTTCGGGTTGCCGCCGCCGCCGCCGAAGCCCGCATAGGTGAACTCTTGGGAGGCGGCGAGGGTGGCGAGGAGGAGGAAGAAGACAAAGAGGAGGAGGAGGAGGGGAGGCTTGAGTTTAGGGTTTGGCATTGGAGTGGAGATGGAGATGGTGGCGTGGTTTCTTGGGATGGATGGAGGATGGAAGGAATGTTAGTAGACACTGGTAGAGTTGGGTTTTGTAGGGAGGAAGAAGCAGAAAGGAACGGAGAGGCAGTTAATTTGACCGTCAGTGTGTGGTCTCTACACATAAATTTTATAGAAATTTCAAAGAAAATGATTCGGTTTTAACGAAAATTAGAAAGATGCCTGCCTCAGATAGGGCAACATGGACCGTAAGGAATCAATGCTCGAGTCAATTTACCCTATACAATTTCACTTACAGCAGAGCATATATATAGGCTTAGTCGATTTTTCGTTTAAGTTCACATCTTCGTTGTTCTGATGATGCCATGAGATCAGTTTAATTGAACGAATTTGTCAGGGTAAATATAGGGTGGTTCTTTTGGATCGATGATTTATAACTTAAATATTTGAATACTGACTCTTCGTGAAAGGTACTATGCGGAGTAAAATATTTGCATGCGATTTTCGTCAGTACAACTGAACTCAGTACATTTTTTTCTATATAATTTTTTCTATTGACCGTCTTAAAAAACACACCGTTTAAAAGCTAGTTATTTTAGACAATATAAATATAAATTAACTTTAAGCTAAAAGAACCAATCAACTTAAAAACCAGTGACCCAGTGTGAATCAGCAAAGGGTGTTGTTGATTAGTGCCTCGAATGTCAGCCCTAACAAGACGACTCTAGAGTACCATATCCAAACATGGAGTTGGTACTAATTGATTGACCCTTTAGAAAAGGGGGATTTGCTCATGTGCCCCAAAGTTTAATGGCGTTTGCTTAAATGTCCCATGATGTCTCACTGACATGTGGATCCTGGACCCACATGTCAGTGAGATATCATGGGGTATTTGAGCAAACGTCATTAAACTTTGGGGCAAGGGAGCAATTTTTCCTTTAGAAAAGGACTATCAGTGGCATAGTGCTGGATGGAGTGGTGTGTGCGTGTCGACAGGCTAGCCGGCCGGTGGTGCTCTTCAATTAGCCGCGTGGGCCGTATTCGCTGGCCATTACTGCAGTGAGCGCCTGCCAGTGGCCATTCTCACCTAGGACCAGGAGAAATGTTTGCGTTCGTTTTTATTTCTATTTAAAGAAGTCAGAATATATTATGCATATTTAGTTTTTAAAATGGTTTTTTATTTCGCTTATTTTTATCCTGAAAATAAGGCAGGGTCGTAGGTATATGGTACACCTCATCCATCTCGCCCTTCTCTATCTCTCTTATTTACCTACCGCCGTCACCTTTTTCTAAAGTTCAATTATACGGGTCACTTCTTTTTATTTTTAAATAAAAATCATCAACTATAATAAAAAAATCCTCGGTCACAGATAATAGAAGCAAAGGACGCCGACTACCGCCGCCACCTTTTTCTAAAGTTCAATTCTATGGGTCACTTCTTTTTATTTTTAAACAAAAACCATCAACTATAACAAAAAAAATCCTCGGTCACAGATAATAGGAGCAAAGGACGCCGACCACCAGGAGCAAAGGACGCCGACCATTGTTCATTCCGTTTGGCTATTGCATGGTTGATTGAAATTTTTTATCTCTCAGTTATCTAAAGTTGTACTTTTAGTTATCTAAAGTTATAGCGTGCAAATTTTTTTCTAAAATTATACTCTCAATCATCTAAAATTATAGTGTAAAAAAATGACCGGAGATGTTGAGAAAAACAGTCATTGTGCAATAGCCACTCATCTATGCGTCATAAAAAACGGTTAGCATTTGTGAGATTGTATTAGTAATTTCGAGCCATATACACAAACACGATGCCACGGGTTTAGTTCACGAGCATCTTTGGACCGATCTTTGAAACTCCGAGCCAAAATTCAACGCTTGATAGTTAACTAAGGCGTCTTGATCGGCCGACACTCAATTCCTCTTGACACGAGATCTGTGCACAGTTTGCCCGAAAAATGGCGCCAACATTCGCCAACATTTCAGATTAATTTGATGCAGTGCCAAAATTTCGATTAATTCATCTCATTACCTCCTCTAATCATCTTCGCAAAAAAAAAACAGAGAGAGAAGAAAATCACTCGATCACATGGCAATTGCTATGCTCACTAGCTAGAGGCTTCCACTGATGGGACTGTAGACAATAGGAAAAGCACATTATGCTCCTGTTCTTTTTAACTTCTAAAAGCTGTTTTTCGGTTTTTCTATAGTAACTAGCTTTTAAACGGAGTATCTTTTCAAGATAGGATCTACTAGTTAATTATAGTACATATTATACCGACTTTATTTATATCAGCAAAAACTGCACGCAAATTTCTGTTACTTTGTAATCTCTCGTACAAACAGTCTAAAAGTTACAAAGCAAAAACTGCACATAAATTCTTGTTACTTTGTCACCATTTTCATGCTGATTGAGATGTTAGGCAAGCATGCCTGTCCTGGCCATGCCTAATCTCGATGATCTGCCCTTTGCATTTGGAACATCGCTGTTAACGAAGACGCACATATTCCCCGATCGTAATCTGAGCCGTCACCTACGACGAGATGGAATTCCATCTGTACCTTTTACTAGCTAGGGGGCGTATTTAATTAGGACCAACTCTCATGTGTAATGCCAGATAGGTGGTGATTATTTGAGCTTATTTTTGGTGGCTTATATTTGAAAAGATCTTGAATTTGGTGAAAAAAAACAGAATGGTGACAGAGGCTTATTTAATATAATTAAATTTAAAAAAAATAAAAAATATGTTAGCCCATCACAGACAATGCAAACGAATACGGCAAAAAAAGAACGGGCAAAAAAGCTCAAAAAAAGTCAAAAGTTCAGAAAAAAATAAATTTATAAATAGTGAAAAATAAGCTAGAAGCTGAAGCTGAAACGGTCACAGCTTATACACGATACGGCTCCAATCATATTGCCCATCGGAAAGCTAATTGCACTGATTTCTATATGGAGTAATTCAATAGCAAGGGAAGAAATTGCATTGGTTTAACCTGTACACATTAGCGTGAAGTCGAATCGCGTTTCTCTCATCGCGGCATATGTGTTTTTTTTATTTCATTTTAATAAAAGTCTAGCGAAAAACACTTGCAGAAAGAACAAGAAGAGCTTCACAGTAACAAGAAACAATAAAGATGAATCTTTCAAAAAGAAAAGCAATATTTTCGTAAAATTGCCGGGCACCCGTGAATTTTGTTAGACGTAGCTTGGGTTCCTCGCACGGTCAACACAAAACTCAAAAAAGGGAAACTCTACCCTCTCACACAATCTGAGCCGTCAGTTGCACGATCAACGGTCCGGATCTAGCCCGGGCCGCCTCCTAGCCAGAAGAAATGTTCAAAACGGATCGGACCAAATTTAGATGCCGCTCGTTTGGGTTGAAATAAACTGGCTTATAGCTGAAAATGTACTATAACTGGTTGAAATTGTACTGTACGTGACTGAAATTACACTGTAGCTGATAGTGACTTATTTGGCGTAACTAAATTTTAAAAAATTAAAAATAGAAGAAAAAACAGATTAATCTATTACGAACAATACAAATGAATACAAAAAACAATAAAAAAGCTTAAAGAAAATTCAAAAAATCAGAAAAATAATAAAATTTAGAAATAAGCCAAAATTAACTAAAAATTTAAGCCGAAATAAACAGGATCTTAAGCCATGATCACATATAGTGGGGGTACGGTGAGCCATCCACTTCCATGCCTTCCATGGATGGATCCATCGTGGTGGTGATGGCGGCCGATGCATGGAGCACGCACACTGGCTTTCAGCTGCAAGTTGCAGCAGAAAGACGAAGAGCGAAGCTGAGAGTCAACGAAAGGGGGCTAGCCGGTCAACAAAACCGTCTCGAGCCCAAGCTGGCCGCCCATTGGACAGCGCGTGCGCCTTGTAATGTTGCTACGCGTGCGTAATCAGACAGTACAGTACCTAGCTGGCAGTGGTTAGTACAGTACTCTTGTGATCCACCTCGAATTAATTATTAGCCACTAGTTAAATGTTTGGTGTACGGTTTAATCCACCTCAAATTAATTATTAGCCACTAGTTGGTTACTGGTGTATGTTCGTAGCGGTTATTAGTTTTCTTTAAATATTTAATTTAAAAAATGAAAAATATTGTTATATCTTTATAGATAATATATATATATAAAAAGGAAAAACAAGAAGAAAAAAAACCATGTGATGAGTGTGCGGTCGTCCAATACGTTGATGAGTGTGCGTGTCGTCCGATCAACGATGGATGGTCCTTCTCTAGCACAGGAGATTTTAAGCTTTTATTTTTTTTTATTTCTTGATCGGTGATTTAATCTGAGCATTGAACTCGCGATCTAACAGCGTGCGTGCGGTTGTGGTGGATCTCGGTTTGAGGCAAATAAGCTATGTTCTCTTGGATTTCAGCTTATAATTTTTAGTTATGACTGATGATTTTTATTTTTACTTTTTTGAGATAACAACGGACAGTGAAGACACGAACGGCGCACATAATTTTAAGTTTAAAAAGCGATTTAGAGAATACTATTTAAGAAACTGCTCCATTTATTTAAACTTTCGAAGAAACTAAGCCCAAAAGAATATGGCTATAATTGACCTGATGTCACACTGCTTGAATTATCCGGTGGTCAATTGTTAATTCCTTCATGGTTGAGAACATTGCGAAAAATATGATATAGGCTTTTTTCTTTTTCACTTATGGCTTGTGGTTTATTGTTTATGCTACAGTAACTAGTTTTCAAAGAGTGTGTTTTTTAAGACGGGGTCAACAGGAAGATTATAGTAAAAAAATATACTGAATTCAGTTGTATCGCCTAAAATCGCATGCGACTATTTTTCTTTATTAAAAATTTAAATCATAAATCATAAGTTATAGTCCAAAAAATCCACCCATATATAACTTACTATAGTAGTAGAATCCATGGCAAGCACCTGGAAGCCAAAGAACGTACACGATGTAATGCTGGGCAAATGAAGACGATGAAGCTTTTTTTTTCCTCGGAAAAAATGGATGAAGCTTGAAATGGAAGTCGACAGGACTACTTCAAAGTACGACGGAATTCCGTGTACGTTAGCATGCATATACGTGCTGTAATTTTATATGTTCGCCAAGTCTGCCATTGATGCAATCTCTGATGAACATGTAATTAAATTAACCCGGGGACGGATTGGACTCTTCTCTCCCTTATCTTGCATGTATAATAAACTCTCTCGTTCAAAGTTGTCGCAAACTTGCGAGTATATATACACTACTAATAAATCTCCAATCTGACAGCCACATTACGCCACATCTGCAGACATGCAATTGCTTGTGCCGAGTGACTACATCTGGGGACAAAAAAAAGAATGCCACTGTCTAATTGGGCATTCTTTTCTTGTGTAAAATAAAGCAAAGATTGAAGAAGGGTGTTGAAGTATAAGTGAATTGCCCACCTTTTCTTATCAGCTTAAGCTTTAGGGTGAACTGGTTGGTGCATGCAACTCAATATGGTATCAGAGCCAAGAGGTCCCGAGTTTAAGCCCTGGCTGACGCAATTAAAAAAATTTAATTGCAGTCCACTTCTATTCCACGTATTAGGCCTAAGGGAGCCTACACGTGAGGGAGAGTGTTAAAGTATAAGTGAATTGCCCACCTTTTCTCATCAGCTTAAGCTTTTGGGTGAACTGGTTGGTACATGCAACTTAATAAAGGGCTTGGCATGCCAGTCAGCTGGTCAGTTGCTTCCAAATTCCTCAATGGATGAGGTTGACACAAGTGGCACGCATGGAAGCAGAGTGATTCTTGCTTGACTCGTCTATCTCTGACTTTGACTCGACTGAACAAAACTACAGTAATGCAAGGAGAGAAGGAAGGAAAGGAATCAAAAGTTGACGACGACCAAAATTTGAAGAGGCAAACAAACTGACCGACTTGCCAAGAACGACCAAAATCCTCTGAGCTTGCTGCCCCGTGACTCGGGAGACAAGCTTGGCCTGGCTAGAGGGCCTCTTTTTTTTAGCTGCGGTTTATGATTTTTGGCTGTGACTTATGACTTTTAGGCTGTTTGTATGAGAAATTACGGAGTAACAGAAACTCACGTGTGGTTTTTACCGATATAAATGAAATCAGTAAATTATGTACTACAATTAACTAGTAAATCCTATCTTGAAAAAAATACTTCATTTAAAAGCTAGTTACTTTAGAAAAACTGAAAAGCAGCTTTTAGAAGCTGAAAAGAACAGAACCAAAATCATGTACTAGCAGCAGTTAGGTCAGTGCATTTGGACCAACATGTATCACGTCTTGGGCTAAGGAGAGTCACAGATCACTATTATCTAAGATAGAAGAAAAAAATTATGCATTTAACTTATTTAAATTTATCTAGATTTTGTACTAATAAATATCGTACCCTTCAGACTGGAACCTAGACTGCCTGGTTATGGATCCGCCCTTAGGTACTAATGAATTTGCTACTTATTAATTCACATGCTAGGAGAGTAACTATGAGCAGCATACATGGCAATTAGCGAACGGGAATGATAATTAAGGATACACTAAGATTCTCTTTTGTTTTCTTAACGAAGACGCGAGGTTTTCTTTCTTGTTCGCGTTGCGGGGAGGCAACGCGGTAAGAGATGCTTCCTCGACCGTCCATCCATCTTCGAACGAACATGCCGGGCCAAATTCAGATCGTGGATAACGGTCGTGTTCTTTTCGGCTGGCTGATGTTCTACCACATTCATTTATATGAACAAGTCAAATACCAATAAATTATTTTAAAAAATCTATACCAATAAATTATTTTTAAAAGATGATAAAAAACTGTTCCATTCGTTAATTGGAATTTACCAAAACGAACGAGGCCAACATCCGCAGCACGGCCCACACCAACGTGCAATCGGATGCGCTCTCTCGTGTCCGTACGACGGTATTAGTTAAGGGGAAAGATGGTGGCCCGCTACGCACTATTCGAGCCTCTTGGAATCTTGCTTGATTTCCTTTTTTTTTTAAAAAAAAGAACCACCCTCTAAAAAGATGGGACATAATAGCAAATATCAATCTGGTTTTATCTTTTACCTCGTGCTACGCTGTTAAGTATAGCAAGCTGAAGACAGAACAAACAAAACGATCACGTGCTCCTCTAGATTCTCGAGTCCAGATTCGTCTGCATCACCCCCAAAAAAAAAGAAGAAAAAGAGAAGGAAAGGAAAGAGAGCATGCCGACCATCCTCAAGAGATGCAGCAAACTGAGCAAAATTATGAGCTCCAACATTGTACTTACAAGTCACTAGTGAACGCACATAATGTATCAACAGTCGCAAGGAAGCAAACAACACAGCACGATGAACTCTGAATGGTGAATCTTCAGGTCAATGGGTGCACAGCTAAGGTTAGACAGGGAAAGAAAAACAGGCCGAAAGAATGATGTTACAGCATTATTAGTCACCACCAACATACTCCAGTTAAAAAGAACACCAAGTCATCTGTAGAAATCAACCGGGTGCATACATCTTGTGGAGACATGAGCTTCTTCTTCTTTTTTTTTTTTTTTTTTGAGAGAGAGAGATCGAGACGAGACCCTAGGTCAGGAAAATCAAGTCAGCTTTTGAACAAAAAATCTCTCTTCCTACCAGGAAGAGTACAGCCAACAGAGGAGAGCTTAGGAGGAGCATCATTCTTTGGATGGCATGTCCGGGGTGAACAAACACGGACTCCAAAATCAAGCTCCCTGCGAAAACGGCCCGCTTCTGGTGAAATATCGGTACAGTGAGAACCGCAGACTCATCAAAATTCCAGTGATTCCAACGCCTTTCTCCAGGACATCGCTGCTGGGAGAGGCCCGGTGCAGGCTAGCAAAGGGTCAGGCAGGCTATTGCTTCTGACGTGGTTCCAAGAGGACAGTTGCATCATGGATGCCTGGCCTGCACAGATCACCAAAGATCTAATAAAAAAAATGACCACTTATTTGACAAAGTAATTTACTATCATTGAGGTATGAAGCAACAGAGGTTTTTTCCAACAAAGTTGTTCAATAAATGATTAATACATCCCTACAAGGACGTTGAAGTAAATCTGTTTCGTTAAATACATTTCGTAGCTTCTGCCAGCCGTGCCGCTTTGTATCAGGATAACCGTTAGCTACATATCAACAGTTGGGTGGCTGACTCATCTACCACGACGAACTATTAGCTATCCTGTTTGGGCCTTTTTAATTTCTGCACGCACAACTATTAAATATTGGGTAAATGCTACTATATCTGCTTTGACAGTGCACCCCATAGTTGCCACTTGTCCAATATGTGTCCTGCAAAGAACCAAAGCGATTCTTTTTACCATTTCTAATATCAGTTGTTTTCGCTTTGCTTCAGAGATAATGCACTTTGAAGGGGATGATAATAGTAATATTAGCTAAATTAGCCTGCCTCCATAGTTCACAGTTTCCATAAGTAGCACTTAACTCGCACATCAGAGCTCAAATGTGTAACACGGTGCAAATATATGTGTACTATTTAGAAACACACTTAGAAATTATACTGCTTAACTACCAATTGTGTAACACAAAAAGGATAAGCTAGCCTGCTGACTTTTTACTAGAGGGAGCCATCTGGTGGTACTCTCATACATGTAGTATGGTGAGGCAGCTCAGATAAAGGTGTAGCACTATCAGGGAGGTAGGGAGAGATATCTATACCTAGGAATAGAACTGTCCTACTGAATATACAATAGGTCTATCATTTCTTGTAGTCATTCTCATCTATAGTCTCTCTCTCCCTCTACGCCGCCGCCCGACTATCCTCTCAGCGGTGTTTACCCCCTATGAACTAAGATTCATAACAATTTGATATCAGAACCAACACCATAGCTCCTGCTGCCGAGTTAACAGATGACAAGACCTTTCCTGGCTATGAAGAAATCCTCACTGGGCTCAAGAATATCCAGAGCATATTGATGAAGATGATTGCAGCAAACGAGAAGGCACAAGCAGTTGTGGCTGCCAAATCTACGGCGGCACAAGAGGCAGGAGCAATAGTGGCCGTGCCGTAGCGGCGCTGCCACTGCTGCTCTTTCATCCGGCACGGGTAGCGGTGTGACTTCAAGCGACACCGACATGGTGCTACACCCCGTGATGGTGGAAGCGTTGCTTGGAAAGGCGGTGTCAGCATCCAAGGCCAAACCCTGCAAGGCCGTGTCCAAACCCAAGCCTTCGAAAACTCCCGTGTTGTCCTACAGGGGCAACATCGACTTTCCTCCTTTTGACGTGGAGGACGAGGCCGATCTCTCCTTGTCCCCTGACGTTCGCCTCCGCCATCATGCGGGCCAACTCGTCGTCGGATGCCGCGTGCCCTAGGCTCTCGAACAGCGCAGCGAGCTCGGACCGAGAGATCCGACCGTCGCCATTCACGGCGAACCTGCGGAACCACTCCACCTCCTCTTCTAGTGTCCACGCCAGGGATCTGCCGCTGGAAACCAGGTTACATGCGGCGGCGACGGCGACGGCTGCAGGCTCTTGGATCGATCCGCCGGCGTCGCCTTCGTGCCACCTCATCCACTGTCGCCCGACGTCAGCCACCGCCGCCTGGATGTCTTCCATCAGGCCGAGCCAAGATCGCACCGACTGCCACCTGTTTCGGGTCGTCCGAGGCCCACCGCTCTCCGACTAAAGCCGATAACCGGTGCTGCAGCAGCCGTTGCTTGGATGTCTTCCGTCGGGCCGAACCGAGCTCACGCCGGCCGCTGCCCGGCCACCGCTTGAGCCACCGGAGCCGCCATTTGCCGTCGAATCCGCCGACTGCCCACCATCGGATCCACCGTCGGAGCCGTTGCCTACCACCGGATCCCCCGCCTACCACTGGATCCCCCGTCAGAGCCGCTGCCTACCACCAGATCCGCCGGAGTCGCCGCTCTCGACCACGGGTCACCACCGACCGATGACGTTTGGCTTTGTGATGCATTTGTGTCTCGGTTGGTTTAGAAACCAACCGACTACTTAAGGAAAAAAAAGAAGCGAAATAAGTCAATTCTAATTTATTTTTTAGTCTTAAAATAGAGAGAAATAAGCTGAGATGTAAAAGGCTTTGTTTCTTTTAGCATTGTGTTTTGTTTATTTGCACCTGCACGTGCATGTCAGGTTAGCAACTCAAGGACGAGCTGCATGTCCGAGAGGGGTGTAATGTCATAGACGTAGCCCTCTCTGGGCCCAGCCGGTTCATTATTAGGAAGTCAAGATTAGTTTCCATTTGAGTTAGAGATTAGTTTCCAATTGTTATAGATATGATTGGAGATATGATATTAGTTTCTATATTTGTTAGAGATATGATTGAGATTGGATTCTATCTATTAGGAGGAACCCATCTATATAAGGGGGTTGCCGTATACTACTGGAACCAAACAAAGAAATAACAAAGTCATTCTCATCTATAGTCTCTCTCTCTCCCTCTACGCCGACGCCGTCCGATCATCCTCTCGGCGGTGTTTACCCCCTATGAACTAAGGTTCATAACAGTTGCTCATGCAGCCAAACATAGGAAATTCCTTCTCTTGATCAATAGCTTATTTCTAGCTTCTAAGTGGTTGGTTAATCAAATAATTCTTTTTTTGTGTACACCCAGACAAAACTCCCACCTAGCAATAAAAAGCAGACAGTATGCGGTCCTTACTGTTCATTGCATCAGTAAAATGATGAGTGCATGTCACGTACATAAGCCACCACCATGCTTGTTTTTCTTCATGAAACGGAGTTATTTACTTTCTCTTAAATGCCACATAACAGGACAACAGAAATCCTTATTATTGCTCAAAATTTCATTTCATAGGTAAATATGTCAAGAGTACTGAACAGAGGATGCCCTACCTAAAAGGTGAGTTTAACACATGTAACACAACAAACTCCCAAGTTTCTATCGTACAAGATATCAAAGTGTGTACAGCAAGGTGCAAATCATAGACGTTTTACTACAATTGTGCACCCCTGTCCTCAGTGCCTAACAGTTTAATGCAGACATACACTACATTGCCTAGTAGCCATTTTTAACCATTTCACCGTTTGATGACTACAATTAAATTTAGTAAGATGAAGATTACAAAGAAATTGACAGCCAGCACTAATTGGTTATCACAAGCGAAACATTTCAACATACCTCAAAATTCTGCAAATTGAAGATCCACCATAAATCTGAAATGTTCATAGCTCCACTATTCCCAAATCCCAAGCTCACCAGATGCAACTCCATTCTGTGTACCGCACTTCTTCCACCAACCACATTAAAGCTGAGGAAGTTCCTGCGGGTTCTCCATTGATGCCCTTAATATCATCCCAGCCCTCCGCTTCCGGTCATCCTTCATTTCCTCCTTCAAGAATGATGGGTCCTCCCTCAAATCCAAGGCTTTTGAATTCAGCGCCGCTGCTACTGGCTTCTTGTCAATTCCAATCTTTAGATGCACAGGAGCCCTCTCTTTTGGAACAATGCTCTTTTGGTTCTGATTCTGGTCCAAACCGGTCCCATCATCAAGCTCCATGTTATTTGTTCCCTGAATTGCTGGTGCAAATGCCTCAAGGACAGAGAGCTTCTTCCGTT
Organism: Bonia amplexicaulis; assembly: GCA_036346245.1. Taxonomy (NCBI): domain Eukaryota; kingdom Viridiplantae; phylum Streptophyta; class Magnoliopsida; order Poales; family Poaceae; genus Bonia; species Bonia amplexicaulis. Next base: position 13,577,463 of record CM070768.1, read on the forward strand.
CTGGTGGCATATCAACCACCTCCTTCTCCACGTGAGGCAATGCAGGCTCAGGAAAAAGATTTCTCTTGCTCCCAGCCGCTTGTATCTCCTTCCCTTTATCTACACTATCCTCAGCAACCACTGGCCTAAACCCATCAGCACCCGCAAGGGCCAAACGACACTGCAAGCTGAGCAGCGACTTCTCAGCCTTCCTCCGCTGCCGCAACTGCTCCACCTTGTCCACCCTATCCTTAACAGCCTGCTCACTCCACACCTCCGTCCTCACATACGTGTGCGGATCTGGGAACACCGGGAGCCACTCCGGCACGTGCCTCATGCCAGTCTCCCTCCCAGACACAGCGAAGCTCGCCGTGGGCTGAGGCTTCACGCGTGGCACCGGGAACCTAGGCAGCGGCCGCACGAACGGCACCTCGTCCCTGGACTCAAGGAACGCCACGAGGTCCCTGACGACGCCCGAGCTGACGAGGCAGCGGCCGGAGGTGGCAGCCCCGGCGAACCCGTCAAAGTCAGTGCCGATCTCCTCGAGGGCCTGCACGATGTCGTACTCGTTGGCGAACGCGCGGCCGGCCAGGTTAGCGTGGAACGCCGCGGCCTTCCCGAGGTGGACGACATAGCGGAGGAGGACGTCGACGAGCGTGTCCACCGCCGAGCGGTGCGCGCAGTCGAAGCCCGCCGCCTCCAGCGCCTGCGCCACCGCCGCCCGCGCCACCGCCCTCCCGAACTCGTCCCCGCTGCGGCTACCGCCCCCGCCTACGCCACTCATGATTCCGCTTCTCCTCCTCCCGCTTCCGCACCACTCATACCGTCGAGCACCTAGCCGGCGCGATGGTCCCAGATCCGGAGCTAGGGTTAGATCCCGCCGCCGGGAACGCCGGCCGCGCCACCATCCAGGCCAAACCGGGGGAGCTAGACGCCACCGCGCGTCGAATTGGGCGGGTGCCTCGAGCTCGAGCTCCCCGGGGGTTCCAATTCGGATTCGATTCCGATTCGGTCGGTTCCAGCGCGCGGTGGCGGGGAGCGGGGGTTGGGCGGGAAACCTACGACGAGGAGGTTTAGGGTTTGGGGGGAGGAGACCGTTGGGGATTAGGGTTTGAGGCGCTCCGCGGGCTTGGATCCGAGCACGCGAGCGAGAGGTGGGACGGATGGATGGAGACGAAGGGGTGGGCTGATCCTATAGAGGAGGGAGGTGGGGGGTGGGAGGATTCCCGTGTGCCCGGAGCGGCGCTGCGACACGTGGCGGAGGATGGTTGCGTTAGCGCCGTGGGCCCTTTGCCGTGAGGATGCCATATTCTGCGCGGAGTTTTATGAGTCCGTGGGCCTCATAAAGCCCAGCCCAACCGGCCCAGATCAGCGAGGAGTGGAGAGGTCCAGAGGTGTATTTCGCGGAGCGACCTTCCACTTGCTCCCCGCACGGAGTAGCACCCTTGTTACAAAAATGCCCTCGGAGATGGGAGGAAGTTACCCGTCTTTTGCCATCCATATACCTCTGACCCATGTACTGCCTGCACCTCTCCCTTACTCCTTCGCTCGTCCTCTCACATTGGAAGAGCTCGAGCACGAGTGGCGCACGGACGGAGCGGGGTCGGCGACTGCAGTGAACTTCGGTGACCTAGCTGTCGTAAATATGGACAATAATTTAATTCTAAATTTTATTAGGAGACAAAAATAATAAACTAATGATGCAAAATCCGTAACTAACAGTAGGCTACTCATCATACTTCAGAAAATACACAAGTAAATTATATTAACAAAGTCGAACGAACGCGCGAACGACTTACAGTTGGGCTTGTTGAAGAACAGGAAGCAACGCAGACTTGATGCAGTGCAAAACGTAGATGACGCAGTGAAGTGAGCGGTCGCGCAAATGTACGCTGCTCAGAAATCTTATTGCCGCCTCGTGCAGGTACTCTCTGCGGCAACGGTTCGGAGATAGCCGCTCTCCCTCCTTCCAGGTGCATGCCGGGAAGAAAGGTCGACGAGGTTCAGATGGCACAGCACAACAGCGCAATATCACGAGGATGAATGGAGGTGCAAAACTCTCTGCTGTCTTCCTGGACGTCTTCAGGCCCTTTGAAGAGCGCTGCAGTTATTCACTAGTAACAACTGCATTTTAAACAGAATTATACACTGGTAGCTACCTCATCAAATCACAAATTAAACATTGTAAATTTACTTGTAACTGTCTCATTCAAATGTTTAAATCTCATTCAAACAGAGAGAGTGTGTGTGGTGCAGGGTTCAACAAAAATAAAAATAGACTTAGTCTGCCAAGTGGCGCGCCACGCCACGGTACGGTCACAAGTCACGTGATTTTCACGCGAATATACGCGCGCATGCGTGCACGCGTGTGTGACTAGTCAGTACCCTCCTCATACCATCTCTATCTATATTCAAGGAGTGATGAGAACTCCATCTTATAAATCGGTCTTTATCACCTTGTCTTAGCAATATGGTATTAAATTATACATACTTTGAAATTTAGGAAATATGTCATACTCAAATAGGCCAATTTCTAACACTAGCAAGTAGCAACCTCGATGAACTCTCAGGCCTTCTCTCTTCCTATTCAGGTCAGTATCTGCCCTGCTCTTAACCCTATCTCTGCCGCTGCCCTATGCTAGGCTCACCGACTGTTCCCCACTCTTCGCTTGGTGTTTGTAGTACCTCGTCATCGCCCTCGTCGTCAGTCCCACATCTCGTTCGACCCGGAGCAAGCGACCTCGGCGGCTTCCCCTGCGCGCAGCTCCTCTCGTCTCACCCTACGACAACCCCCTAGTCCTCAGCATCCACTGCGGCACCCAATACAGCGACTAGCGACGATGGATACCTTTGCGGCGTCCCCCATGCATTGCTCCTCTCATCTAGGTATGCTCCCATCATTATCCTCTTATTCCATCAAGATCGCCCAGATCTAGAAAAGCACCTGCAGATCTTGTCGAATACATCACATTTCTTTTGAAATTCAGATTTTGAGGATGGAAAGAGTGTAATTTGCTGCCTAGATCTAGAATGAACAGATACCTAGATTTGATTTGAGTAATTTCTTTTGTTTTGATTCGCTCTACTGCATGCTATTGATAATTTTTGTGCTATTGCATGCCTAAATGTGCAATGAACTATTGGCTAGTTTATGCTATTATCAGAGTATAATAGCCTAACCATGTATTTGAGTAATAGATTTCTATAATGCTACTAATTTTCATTTGAGTAATATTGTTTGATTAAATTTTTCTTGCCATTTGACAATCCAACTTGGGTTTGAGAGTAAGATTCAGTAGGCTTTGATGAGGAACAAGAGCTTATGCAGGTGAGAGTGGTGCTGCTGCTTGATGACAGCCTAATATAGACAGGAAGAACTTGTTCGGTTTGATTCTAGTTGAATTAGCGAAGTAATTCTTATTTTATTATTGTTTGCTTTAGGGTGAGCAATACTTGTATTAGCTTGATTCTTCCACAGTTCCAATACATGTATAAGCTTGATTCTTCAAATGGATATTCTTTGTGAATTTAATGTTTGAAATATGTCGACAAATTGATGAAATGATTTTGTTGCATTTATCTGTATGATATAGAAATTTTGTGAAGAAAAGGGTTTTGTGCAGGACAAATATTGCTTTAGACAATATTCTTAAGACATCTCTATAATTAAAGTGTTAGAAACAGGAGTACTATAGACTTTTTTTTCCCATCAATTCTCTCTTTTAGGGTCTTAGGGACCAGCCTACTACCAAACGGTTCCCTCAGTTAGCTCGAGATTTTCATAAGAGTGGCTTCTTACAGAATCTGAAAGAGAAGCTAAAATATCAGAATCTGGAACTCCATCAAACAGGCCCTAAACAAACACACCCTCTTAGAACCTCCTTTTATCCATGGTTGAAATGAATGGGAGAGTATAAGAAGGAACTAAACTTTCATGGCTGAACAAACAGCCAGAGGTACAACAGGGCATGCTCCAACCGAACCTGACTACCACCACATCAGGTGAGCTGGTTAGCATAAGCCACCCATGCGATGACGGCGTCCGTGCCGCAGCGAGTATGTGGTAGTGCAATCTCAGGCATGGAAAGTTGCGCGTGCTCACTTGGCAACGATGGGGAAGCTGTCAGTGGGTACGCTGGTGAATCTCCACGCTGCCTGCTGACGCCTGGTTCGCTGCTCGGTTGCTGCCAAAGTTCTTGCGGTTCGATTCCCTTGCTATTCTTGAACCAAACTGCATATAGCGTCAGATGGAAGTGATGTCAAGCGTCAGCTCAAGTTTTCTGCATACATCCATTTTTTCATGAACCATCTATTCAAGTAGAAAAGCAGATTTATCAGAGATTTAAGCATTGATGCTGTGTGTTCAAACAATTAACTAACTATAAAAGAAATTTGTGCTATTGTAGCCTACAATAAAAATTGTGTGCATTTTTGTAACACAGGATATTACCAGTATTGTCCTCAAGGATTTTATTTAATTCTTGGGTACTCTTGCTCATTAAAGTGGAAATAAGTCATATAACTGGTTAGAATATGCACCTGGATTGCTCGCTTTGGCTGAAGAGCGGCTTCTTGTAGGCCTAGCAGCTTTGCAACCTTCAACATTTTCACATATATTGAATTAGACAAAGGACATGGTGCTGTGTGGGTGCCATGTCATCAGCCCCAAAATCCATGCACAGAACAAACAACACTGCAAGCCATGCTCATATGAGACTCAGATTTCAAAATTTTCACTTCGTGAATTTTGCAGGTTAGTTTTGCTCAATGGACTACACCTTTGTAAAATAACACAAATTAGACCATTCCATTCACCTCAGTACCTCGCATTGTGTGAAGTCAGCCAACATCAGGATTTGAAATGCAAATCGGAATATAATGTAACAATTTCCATCTAGAGTAAGGCAAATGAAGTGCAAACCTCTCTCAAGATCTTCTTATCGCCCTTTCCCACAGGTTCATCAAGTTTAGCAATCTCCCACAACGGAATCTCCAGCAAAGTTTTTATCACGTTCTCATCAAGAAATGGAAATCGAGCCTGTAGTGTGGACAGTAGTACACATCGGTCATTAAAAACCTAAAACCAAAGACGAATTGAAAAATGCTGAGCATTCTAATTCATAAAACACAACAGAGATTACCTCCTTGCCATGGTCAGAAATGCACCTATCATCTCTTCCCATATTTCTTTTCCAAATTCTTTGCACATCTAGTCTCATCTCCTCATCCAGTGCAACCCAGCTAAATAGGGGCACAAAAAGCATTTAATAAGATTCTTGCAATAGCAGTGCATGAACATCTTAAATGAAATTCATTGCATGAGCTAACATGCAACAAATCAAATCAATGCATACACATACCCCCCAAGCCTATATTTAGTTCGATGCCTACCATAACCAGCACACTGCTCGTCAGCCCCAGAACCGACTAAAAGGACTCTAGACATTGACTTGTACTTGTAACAACAACCATCTTGCATGTTGCACATACTTCCATCCACCCAACCATCCCCACCAGCAGCCAACCAGAGGGCAATACCAATGTTCAAATCCTGTACAAAAGATCCAGCATTTTAACTTTGATAAACCTATCATGTGTTAATACACAATAACAAAAATACTACTATAGGAAATAAATAATATACAACACAAGAGTAAAAGAATAGCAACAATCCATCATTTTCAAATAAAAACAGCTATCTGTGGATCCCAAAAATTCAACAGAGCCTTAATGCTAAATCTTCTCTCCCTTATCCACTAGGTAGTGCAGGCACTAGAAAAAGATTCTATCATATGATGCAACTAAGGTGAATTGTGATCTCCAGCCTCCAGCGCACCATAGGGGGTTCTAAATTCTACCCCCATCACTCACCTTTTTGTACCCTTAGGAAGACACTGCCACCAGAAGGAACAGAGATGACAATCTATGGACCTCTTTTCTCTTTGTAAGGAAATAGCCTATGGGTCATTGAAGAATAACAGTCCATTACTAAAATACACTTTTTTCATAGAGTGAACAATGCTCCAACTGAACTTCTTATGTTTAATGTGTCTCTCAAAAGATGGTCTTAACTCTTAACACTTGACTTCAGTTTTTTATCGTCAAATGTAAAAAGATGCATGATTTGAAGTTTACAACACCATTCCAAAAACCCAAATCCAAGAGAACGTAAACATCATGCAAGTGCACGAACAATTTCGATCGTGTATGTTCTTCAGCCTTCCAGCATTGTAAAACAACTCCATTAATGTATCAAAGCTTTAGTAGGAAGATACACACCATAAACGTATTTGAAGGGTGTATCAGTGACATAACGTGTTCACTTTCCCCTTTCAAGTTGGTCAAAGCAGCGTCAATTTCAACAAGACGCCACCTGCAATTTAAGAACATTTGAGTACTAGAAACCAGGGCCAGAGGTATACCAATAATAAAGTGAATACTGAATCACAGATCAAATAAAATGCTTCATTTAGCACTATTCAGGCTTTCTGATACAAATTGTCTTTAGATAGGATACAGCACTGCATAAGCTTGATGATTGCTAGCATGGTAATGAAATGCAGGGCAACAAAAATGAGAAGAAAAAAAACTGAACGCTGTGAACACAAGGACAACAAAATTAATCACTCCAATCAAAGTGATGCAACATTTACAACTAACGTGAGAACCAAAACAGATGATGACCATGAAAGAGTAACCAAGAAAGCACACACGTGAGATTATGCAGGATATAGAATGGCTTGCATTGAAGCAAATTGATCATCTGCTGGCTAAGAAGGCTTTAGGCTTGCAAAGGAAATATCACAACAGACAAGAAACTCATTAGGCTAGAATTCATGTTCACAAGAAATATAACAGATGTATGGTCAATCTTCATGTGCAATTAAAATGTGATTATGTGCAAACTTGCAGCATCAATAGAAAATATATTCACATATTCAGTACTACACATATGCTGTCAGGGCAAAGAACATGAAATGTTCAAATCACCTCCGGAGCGGGGAGATCCTCTGAAGCTCCTTCAGTCCTGCTATTGCAGAAACCCTATCTGGAGCAAGCTGCCCGTCAAAACTGACATTTAACAAATCAATCGTCCCTGTTTGAAATCTCAATTAGTCACATATTGAAGCTTGGGTACTGGCATGAAGAAGCTAACCTTTTGGCACTATATATTAAAAACCAGAGGAATTTGAAAGTTTGAATACTATGTAGGGCAACAGTTGAATTTACATTTGGAATCAAGGCATTGGTCTAATAATGCTGCAAGTATCATGGAGTCCAAGCCACCAGAGAAAAGGATTGCTATCGGGGCTAACTCCTCATCCCTAAGTTTATTCAGATCACCCTGTCCAAATGTAAGGACTCAGTATAACTTGATAGACTAACAGTATAACTTGATAGACTAACTAACAAGAAATGCAACATGAAGAAATGTAGAACCATTTTCAATTAAGAAAGTCTCAAATTAATTAATTAGGCTGCTGGAGTTGTTAAAAAGTGAAAAGTACAAAAGAGCAGCAGTTAGAACTTAAGAGTGGGTTGCTCACCTGATAGAGTCCGTTCACATTAGTTCGCAGCATTACAGATTCCTGTAATGCACTCAATACTCTATGTGCTGAATGGAAATAACATGGTAATCAAGTATCAGTATTGGTAACTTTCCAAAGATGAATTAAGGAAATTTCAGTAGTAAACATTTCATGCACCTGACTGTGTTATGCAATTTGCAGGAGATAAACTAAAATCTGATGGGAGATCTGTCTTTGCAACCCCATTACTTGTATTTTCTTCAGCTTCTCTTGAGTTTCTGAAGCTCTGAGACAAGTGATGGTTCCCTTTGTCAACAGAATTGTTGTGTTGGACTAAGTCCTCGACAATAGGAACTGTCAATTTCCTCTCCCATTGAATTAATGTATTCAACGAAGAATTCATCCACTCATGTTTCCTAACTTCGACAATACATCCTTCCTTCATATGTGTGCCATTTTTTTCAAGATCTTTCAGGTGAATGCTGTATATCCCACAAGGAAGCTCTTCCCAGTAGCTAACTTTGGTATAGTCTGAAAAATCAGTATCTGCCCCTGACTCCAAACCATTAACTGTTGACGCTGTAGGAGTGAAGAAGGGTATATATATATGAGATGGGAATTGGCCAATTAGATATGAATTATCACTATCCAAATCATGTGCAGAATCTGAAACATTAGGTGCAGACAACATTATAACTTCCCTTAACTCTGCGGATTTTTCAACTTTTGAAAAGGAATGACAGATGTACAGACCATTGACAAGATAGACACATGAAAATTAAGCATATCTTACCAGAGTTATTCCTTGCAAATGAAGGAGGTGATACTGATGATAATATAAAGCGTGAATCATCAGGTGTGGGCCAATGTACCAAGAGGCTTCTTCTGCCAAATGCATCCCGGCCGAACCACATTGTTTTTGAGTCTCTCTGGAAGTTGTGGCTTGGATGTTAGAAAGGTGAATCTACAACAGGATGTGCAAACAGGACGAAAATCACAATTACCTGCCTGCCAGTATATCAAAGCCCATGGGCCTTGGATTGTTGAAAGGATTTCTGGAACTGATTTCTCTACACTCCCACAACAAGGGCATGCTTTATCTCTATCAACAACATGGCAGCCACAGTGACAACAAGAATCCAGTGAAGACAGCAGTGATTGAGTGTCATTCTGATCATCAGCAACGTGAATTCCTCCGTATATCTCACCTTGTAGTGAAAATAACAAGTTCAATGTTAAATTTAAGTAAGGTAACCACTTCAGTTCTCAAAACTAATATGATACTAATCAGTCAATGCATGATTTCTACTGAATTATCAGCAGCATTCCCAGAGCATGGAAGTCAGATATACATATATCATTCAAAAGGGTTTACTGCAGAATTTAAGTCAGATCGACAAACCAGTTCAGAAATAGAATCATCTAAATATACGACTCAGACTATGAAGCATCTTGTTTTCTACAGAACATCGTAACCATTTCCAAAGTATGAAAGTCCTAGCTGTATACATCACGATAGCATACCTGCCACATATCAAAATGCAACAATTTGTATAGAAAGAAGGTGAAACAATAGCATATTAAGTTCAACAGCAATACCATTATACACTAGAACACTTCCTGATTGGGCTACCAGCGGCTGTGAAACCGGCTCAGCTCCCCTGAGCTGCAGCGTCGCACCAACGAAGCACAGCTCCGCAGCACCGGCGCCACCTCCATCGCCATCACTACCATCACCCCCTGCAACACACGGCAATCACCATAAAGAAATGACCAAAGCAACCAAAACCCCCACGCGTATTACGGAGCCACCAACTACCTAGGATCGTGCCGTCCGCGCAAAGAAGGAGCCTCTCGCAGCCAAGGCTGTCCGGACCTCTCCGCCGCAGGGCCGCCTTGAGATCATCCACCGAAACGCCCTTCCCCTGCACTCGCACACACAGAAGCAGCTCAGCTTAGCTCGATTAGGGTTTAGTGTTTGGGAAATCACACTGGATTCAATGTATTGGCAATACTGATCAGGTATGGAGGGTTTAGTTCGGGTTTGGGAGGTTGGAACAGGTGCTAGTAACAGTACCTCGTCGGAGAGCCGGATTCCGGAAGCGGAAGCGGCGGCGGCGGCGGAGGGGGCGACGACTAGGCGGTCGCCGGAGAGGACGAGGGCTATGCCGCACATCGCTGACTTTTGGGTCCTGTTTGTCAGTGGTGCGAGGGTGGGGCGGCAGTCGCACCGCGTCTGGCTTTTGCAGCAAGGGCCCCGAGAAGGAAGTATATATACTTACGTTTGCGTAGGACTGCAACCACACGCATACGCATAGCTCCCTTTGCCGCTGCTCCCTCCCCTCTCCCTTCTCTCGAATTAGCACCGTCGCTCCACCTCAAACTTATTTGATGTCGTTGTGGCTTATAATTTTTTACTAAAATTTTTGAATTTTGGCTGACTACGATAGAGATTACGAAGAGAGATACTCGCTTGCAATTTTGGTTGATACAGATATTGAGCTTTTAACGTGTATTACAATTAACTTGTAGACACCGTATTAAGAAAATACTCCGTTTGAAAGTTAAGTACTGTAGCAAAAGCCAAAAACCACTTTTAGAAACCGTTAGAGAACAGACCCCTCCTCTCTTCTTCGGCGCCGAAGCAACTCCACACCCCTTCTCTGCCTCCCCTTGCCCCCTCCTCCTCTACCATCAGCTGTCGACGGCGATCTCGCCGCCATCTCACCCTTCCTCGCCGCTATCATTCCGCCCTATCTAATATTCTGTGTGCTTCCCATCGCTGTTTGATGCCGTCCTCCGCCACTCACCATCGGACCACCGCCTCTCTCTATGTCAGGGGGAGGCGGCGTGGTGAACTCATCATCAATATATTCGAAGTTGGAGGTGAAGGAGGAGGAGAGGATGGTGTAGGAGTCGAAGAAGAAGGTGGAGGGGCAAGCGCTTGGGTTGAAGAGAGAATGTGGCACCTGTTAAGAGTATTAGAGATAGAATAGGAATCAGCATATTCCCCTGTAATATCCCTTTGTACTCCCTATATATATATATATATATATATATATATATATATATATATATGCCCATTGGGCCTCTTCAATATACACATGTAGGATCGAAAATGGCGACAGAGGGGGGTGAATGTCGCTCTCTTGAAAATCGCCCAGAATTCGTACATCGATTACTTAAAAGATGCGAGCAAGCAACTCACGTAAAATTAATTCTGCTGAAAACTGGAACGCATGTGATACTAATAAATTCAGCATAAATCAGAGAGTAATCAGTGCAAATTGTAGCTGAAAATAATGATGTTTGATCTGCATGCAAAATGGAGGAAAATCAGAAAAAGAATAAAAAGAAGAGGCACTAAAGGAGAAGAAATGCACTCGGCTGATTTTTGCAAATGAGAGTAAACTGCTCCATGCTACCAACTGCAAAAGAAGCGGACCGATGCTTTCTTTGGAACAAAAGAAGGAAAGCAAACTTAAAAGGAAAAAGCAACATTGTTGTTGTAATCGATCGAAAATCAAAAGCCAACCACTCGTAAAACAAAAACGAAAGTCTCGCCCAAAAGGAAAACTAAAAGGAAAGCAGAGAAGTAGCAAGCGACCGGTGAAACTTGTTTTACTGAGAAGACATGAACAAGAAGAAGTTCAGATCAAGGATTTGATTATTGTAGAAAACTGACATAAAAACGATTGATAGCAAGACTTAAAACGAAACACTAAAAAAACTGAAACTGAGCAGTGCTTTGAACTGAGAAAAGAAATTACTACTTGCTGCTGAAAAACCTGAGACAAATTAAGCACTACAGCACCAACACAGCCAGCAGGAAGCACAAAAGCAGAAGCTGCAGAGGAGCTGCCGAAACCTGAAAAACTGTAGGAAATCTGCACTTGACGGAAGATAGGAAGAGCAGAAGAGCAGAAACTAGTAAAGGATCAATCGATTGCTCCTCTTTTCAGGTCAAACAAAACAGGATCAACACCATCTAAATCTCAAGAAAAGAAACTGCAGACCAAGATCAATTTGTCTAAGAAATGGTCTAAGCAGAACATGAACTCGATAAATCAAAAGCTATCAGAAAATAAAAACAAGAGCAAAGCTTCCAGAGTTACTCAAATATACTGCTGCTTCTTTATATCATATCCGAATAGAGACAGAAGCGAACAAGCAAGATGAATAAGAGGAGTTCCGATACGCATGGACATTAGAACAAGAAGGATTACAAGATTTTCAGTCCATCCTCTCCCTCTCAATCCTCAAAACACCAAGAGCCTCACATGCTTCTTGGGAGGAACACAACACACACAAAGAACTCTCTAAAAGACTTTGTGATCCTCAAAGGGGTATGCAGCCCCCAACACCTATTTATAGCCCTTGGCTAACGGGTCTCCAACCCGTTCGCCGGCTAAACCTAACGGAGCCGTCTCCCGCTTGTGCAGCCTTGCGAATTTACCGATTCGCCCCTCCTGCACCTTCCGGGAAGCTTCCGCGCTCCTTGTTGTGTACGCCTCGCAACCACATCGAATCTCCGCCGTCTTCGACACATCCGACCATTCTGACCTCGACACCGCCTGTGTCTAGTCCGGTCACCTCGTGTCTCGCCACGACTCGCCTCGACGTCCTGCGACCAACACGGACATAAGAAACACATCAAATAGCACCGCTCGACACATGAAAGCATAAATAGTATCAGTAATACAATATTAAGCCCAAACCTGTCAAATCATCAGAATAATCATCCTAAACCTATTGACCAGGTTTGACCAAGTCCGACCGAGCCCGTTGCACCCCGCAACGACATGGTCCGAACCAACCAACTCAAAATCGACTTCCCTAAGCCGATGTCAATTACTCATCATACACATGGGATGACCTCACATGGTCTCTCAACACAATATTCATAACATGGTATCATAGCTTAAGTTAAAACCCTAACCTTGATCTACTTCCGCTCTGGCCGCCGCCGTAGCCGCCCCCGGGAGGAATATGCTCTACTCCCGAGGGCGGCCACCTCCTTCCCAAGAGTTGTGTTGGCGTCATTCTTATTGACTCGGGTGAGTTGAGAAAGAGGGTCACTAATGTCTCATATTTCTCCGGCAATGCCCTAAGCATTTTTCTTACAATATCAATATCCGTTAGTAATGAGCCAAGGCCTTTCACCTCATTTACAATATTGTTGAAGCGAGAATACATTTCATTAATGTCCTCATGTGGCAACATTGTAAATGTCTCATATTTGATCCGAAGCCTATGCAATTTGACTTCTTTGACCGTGAATGTTCCCTCATGGATTTTCAAGATGATAGTCCAAATATCGTGAGCGATTTTCAAATTGCTTACTCTATTGAACTTATCCGCGTTTAAAGTTCCAAAAAGAGCATTAATAGCTTGAACATCTAAATGAGCATTACACCCCTCTTATTCCGTGGGATGTAGTGAATCAAGAGGCATGACATAATCCTTAGTTATAATTTTCTATATACTCGGACTCATGGCCTTAAAATAATAGACATTCTAATCTTCCAATAAAAATAATTAGAGCCATCGAAAAGAGCTACCTTCCCTATAGCAATCCCCTCATTAGCCATCCTTTTCTCTCTAGACAGTTAAGTCTAAATCAATGAGACCAAGCTCTAATATCACCTGTAAGATGAAGGATAACCGACTAGAAGGAGGTAAATAGGAGGTTCTAAACATTCTTGCCTTCTAAAACTAATTACCACAATTTATAGCTTGGCAAGATTTCAAAGTAATTCAAACCTACACAATTCTAGTATAGCTAAGGCACCAGAAGTACAAGTCTCTTCAAATATATATCTAGCATAACTAAATATGACAATATTAATAATCACAGTATGTTAGAAATGACCAAAAGACGACACTCAATGTTTTTCTCGTGGTGTCGAAGACTTACCGGTCTTCACTAGTCCACGTTGAGGAAAGCCCAAGCGATTGGACTGGCTCAACAAATTAAGCCTCAACTCCTCAATCCACTAGTAATTGCTCTTCCTCCGCTCAAGAAATGGTGAGCACCAAACCACTCACAAGTTGGCGCCAGACCTCTTCAGAATCTTCTTGAAGAGGTCACCTCGCAATCTCCTGCCAAGTCGTCTAGGTGCCGCAAGCACCAAAAGTAATAAACCAAAACTTCTCTTGACAATAATCAAGTGCCAATGATCAACCTAGAATGGATGCATTTGATTTTTGGCTGAACTAGCTCAAATGAGTGTAAAGTGAGTAAATAAGGTATGAGAGAGTGCTCTATTGCTCAAGGATGTTAAAATGAAGTGTCTTTTTCTTGTCCTTGAGCAGGTGGAAAGATATTTATACCCCCACCAACCAAATATAGCCGTTGCAAGAAGTTTTCTGAATTTTTTAGTGTGAGCGGTAGTACCGTAGTTCAAATTTTGGTACTACCGCACCTGTTCTGACACTACGGTAACTGTTATATCAGAGCCTTTGAACTAGCCATTGAAAGTCGACGCGGTACTACCGTCGTTATAATCGCGGTAGTTCTGATTTCTGGCGCGATACTTCCATTTATTTCGGAGACCAAAACCTAGTCCTCTCTGGAAAAACGTACTGCCCGGATTTTTGAAACTTTCGACTTCCGGTAGTGCCGCTCAGGAGTTACGGTCATTCTGCTCTGCGGTAGTTCCACCATTAAAACTACGATACTACTGTTTTTCAGAGAAACAAATGTGCTTCCAAGGGTGCTTTCTGGAAAAAATGTACCACTAACTTTTTAGTACTTCCGGGTTCTGGTAGTACCACTCAGGAGTTGCGGTCATACCGCTCTACGGTAGTTCCGCCTTTGAAACTCCGGTACTACCGATTTTCCAAGCAATGCACAATTGGATATCAATTTTAATTTTAAGTGCATGCATGATCCTAAATTGATGCAAATGGCACAAGAACATACTGTCAAACTATTAGCCATGATCCCTCTTAATAGTACGGCATTTATGCTATAATCCGGTCTTCCATCTTTTCTCCTAAGATTGGTAAAATCAAAAAGGAATTCTAAATTATTTATACCTTTGTCTTGAGCCATCTTGATCCTCATGTTGACCTTTAGCATGCATTTCCAGATTGTCATATTCATCGTAGGTACTATACCTTTCAAACACTCAATAAATATGTTAGTCTCGTATTTATATATTGTCATTAATTACCAAAACTATTTTTAGGGGCCTAGATTCTTTCAAGGCCTCCCCAAACACTCCAAACCGAAGTGTCGCCTAGCTAGCTCCCCCAAACCGATCGAAGCGCTACCTCCCCCAATGACGCCGACTACCTCCCTGAGCTCCTCCGCCTTCGGTTGTGATGCCACAGTTCACTGCATAAGGCACTTTTGGTAAAAGTGCCTTGTGCAATGTCACTGTCGTGACACAACGTAGTGACACTAGAGTCACCGGTCTTTCCCCCATCGCCACTGATATTGTTGGATGGCTAGGGTTTCAGCCATGTAAATCTTGTTACTCATGCGTACGAAAATTAATTGTTGATGCCTTAGTTAGTTCTTATGATGATTTATGGATGGCTAGGGTTTCGGCCCTTGTTGAAATTCATGTTTTATTGCAGAATGAAGTGACGCAAATGGCTACTAATAGACTAGACGCATACGACCATGGCTTATAACCGTGGCATACGACCGCGGCATACGACCACGGCTTACGACCACAGCTTACGACCACGGCTTATGACCGTGCGCCTACGACCACAGCATACTAAAGCAACAAAACAACAGCGCCTATAACCTAAACAACGAGCCACCAAAGGCATGACGACAATCATAAATAGGTCAGCTTTAGTTCATCTGCATTCTCTTATTGCACTGTTTTATAGCGTAATTAGAGAATATTGATGAACTGATGGAGGTCTATTTATGATATCACGATGACATAATCACAGACGGTTCTTAACTAGAACCATATGTGATAATAGACTATCATAAACGGTTCTTATTATGAACTGTTTGTGGTAGTCTATTATCACACACGGTTCTAGTTAAAAACCGTTTGTGATAAGAGTTATCACAGATGGTTCAAAAATCATCTGTAATGCTCTTAGGGTATTACTGACCTATAAGCACAGACATTTTAGAAAATCGTCTATGGTGATGTTTCTGAACCGTTTGTGATAAGCTTTTCTGTAATAGTGGTGTTTGATTGCTAGCTGTGGCTTAAGTGTGCCTAAATTTTTTACAACTAGGTCCCACATGTCAAACATAAGATCCTTATATGAGTTAGATTGTGGTGCCATTTTTCTTCACCACAAGTTTTGCGAGTTTGGCAAAATTGCGTGGCAAAGAATGGTATTCATAGGCTGAGAACCATACATGCCCTAAATTGCAGACTATGGGCTTGTTTGGTTGGTGCCTTGGGCTCCATGTTTGGTAAAAAGTAGTGCCTGAAAGGTAGCCTGATATTTTAATGATTTTTGCTTGGCCAGATAAGTTTAAAGATGTAGGATTTGATTGGAAGTCTGTACCTGAAATTGATAGATAAAAACAGAGATGTAGATCTAAAAAACCAACGATGGATAAATGGAGTTGCCTGCCAGGCCAGTGATTTTGGTGGCCTAGGAGCCAGCCAGGCCGCAACCAAACAATCTCCTGGTGATTTCCCGGCTGCCGACGTCCAGTGAGCCAACCAAACAGCTCCATGTGTTACTCCAACAGCAAATAGTCTATAAGATGGGTATTGATAAATATCATCCAGATATTTTCTTTCTAACTATCATCCAGATTTATGGCCGTTGGATTAGAGATCCAACGGTCACGAATTCTCCCCGTCCCCTCCAAAAAAAATCCCCCCCACCAGAAAAAAGAAGGCCGTTAGATCTCTAATCCAACGGTCTAAAATTTGGATAATTGTTAGGAAAAAAATATCCGGATGATATCTATACACACCCCTATAAGATTAATATGTTTTTTACCAGTACACCGATGCTCAATAAGAAGCAATGTATTGTTACACTTGCATAAGGTCTCATTTGGAATGTGAGACGTTTCCTCTTAATTCTATCGGAATTAAAGTATTTTCTAAGAAAATCCTGTAGAACGTAAAAATCAACTGGAATTCTTACGTTCCAAACAGACGCTCATACTTTTCATAACCTCTTCTAAAAAATAGCAGGGGTATATAGAAGAGAAATACCAAGTAACAGTGCTTCTTACAGTGAATGATGCATCGATCGTATCAACCCATCTGTACATAAGTAGAACCCTACACAAAATTAAGATGGTAGAACGAGGTAACACACTGCTTACTTTGCTTAATTATACACAAACGGCAAGCGAGTAGCAGAAACACATGATGCCAACGCAGCACTATTTCAGCTGGACGAGCTCTGGAGCTTGGACACGAAGCTGGAGGCGGCGAACGCGGCGGAGCCGCCGGCGACGCAGACGAGCGCGGAGACGGCCTGGACGGCCACCTGCCAGGGGTACTCCTCGGGGACGAGGTACACGACGGCAGGGCCGACCGCCAGCAGCAGGAGAGCGAGGACCAGCAGCGCGCCGGGCGTGCCGGGGTCGGTGGCGGCCGACAGCACCTCCAGCTCCTCCGCCTTGGACAGCAGCCCGAGCCGCTCCACCGCCGACAGCGACAGCCCCGCGCGCTCGGCGGCCGACAGCAGGCCCGCCTTCTCCGCCTTGGTCAGCAGCCGCAGCTTCTCCACGTTCGTCAGCAGCTTCACTGGCGCCGCCGCCTTGCCGCTCGTCGCCTGCCGCGGGCCCGGCTCGCCCAGCGGGAACACCGTCGTGCCCTGCACCGCGCGCGCGCGCGCGTCGATCGATCAATCGCCGTCCTTGGACATACACTTGAAATTAACTTGGAAAGGCGTAATAGGAGATGGTGCTTACTGATCTTCTTGTGCCGGAGGCGGTCTTTGAGTTCTGGGTGGCCATGGCGGTGACCTTGGGAAGAAGGCAGCCACTTCTGCTGCTGCTGCTTGGCCTGATCGTGGCTGCGGCGACGGTGGTCGGCGACAGTGACGCGGATGCCATTGCCACCGCTTTCCCTGCGTCCAAGGATTCCCTCCCTCCCTACCAATGGTTTCTCGTGCAGCCATTCCTGGGGATGATGTGACGGTGGCCTGCCTATCCGTCCACGGACACGTGGCATCCCTCGAGTGGTCGGGAATCCCACTTTGGATATAAAAAAATACTGTTTATTCTTTTAAATAAATATTCAGAGCTTGCTCGTCAGCGAACGACTCCATGGCCCAATGGATAAGGCGCTGGTCTACGGAACCAGAGATTCTGGGTTCGATCCCCAGTGGAGTCGTCTGTTATTTTTCTCCTTTCCTCTTTTTGGGCCCAAATACTCACGCTTTGATGGGCCCGCCCAGAAATAGCCCAAGTGTCCTATAAAAGAGGGCTCAACTGCTCAAGCTTAACAACAATACGTAGCCGCCGCACTACTGTAAGAAGGGAGGGGAAGCGAAACCCTAGCTACTTAGCTAGTAGAACTCATCGGAGAAGCGGAGAGAGGGGTCGGTCATGGCGGCGGCGGCGACGGCGGCATTGGAGAAGCTGAGGTCGTTCTGGGACTCGCAGGTCAACGACGAGGAGAAGTGGGCGTTCAACTTCGTCAGTGCCCCTCTCGTTTCACAAATTTACTCCGTTTTTTTTCTCTCTTTACCTTGTTCTTGTGTCATTACTGCTATAGGATTAGGACACATCATGTTTGCCTGTCACAAGAAACGATCTCACGCTTATCCGACCTAAGCATCGTCAGAGGCGTCATGCCGTGGCGTTGGGGTGGTGGCTGTAGACGTTTGTTTTCCTGGTCTGCTGCGTTCTTGAGCAAACTAGAGAGCAAACAATCTTTTTGCGACCTGTAATTGATAAAAGAGTAAATTTGGCTTGGGATGATTAGGTTATTTGGGAGTCGTTTCACTGCCTTTTGTTTCGTTTATTTATTTGGTTGTGTACACTGCCCAGGGTTAAGTAATGGATTTGGATGGTTATGTTAGATTTTGCTTTGACGAGCTTGATTGTGATTTTTACTGCTTGAGGGCTTGAAGCATAATTAGGTTATTGAAGAAGTCGACAAGATCAATTAGCGCACTTTGTGTTCTCCTGCCCAAGTATTTTTGTTGGGGATTATCTTATTTTAGGTACCTAGCTGGCTATTTGTAAGGTGACACTCCTTTTATTTGTAGATTGTTTAGAGGTTGGTGCAGGATGCAGATAGTGTTATGTTGCGTCGCCAAGTAGTAAAATAGTAATAACTTCTACCTCGTTAGGTTGTGCACACAGCTGCACATCTGGCGTTATATCTTCAGCTCCTGGTGGATAGATCCACCTCTGTTTACCACTGTTTTCCTCTGCTCATGAGTTGCCTTAAATTACTCTAAAAAAAGAATTGGTTTAGATTATGATTGGCAGTAATCCTTTGGATCTTATTTTTAAAGTGTAAATTTCGTAAAACCACACTACCTTTGACAAAACTATCACAACCTCATTTTAAGCTTCAGTTTCACAGAACCGCACGTACTTTTGCATAATGTTTCACGAAACCGCATTTTTAGGTATCAATTTCCCATAACCACACTTACGTTTGCATAAAGCTTCACAAAACCGCATTTTTAAGCAATGTTGTCATATGCAATGGGCCTGATATCTCGGGCCCACTTGTCAAACTAACAAGGTCATTCCTGTTTCCATTTGCTGATGTGGTGGTAATTGACATGGTGGTCAACAGCTGACTTTTTAGCATGACTGTGTGTCATGGTGGGGCTGACCAAAGGGCTTGGGCTCCTCTTGGAACCCATCGACCGAGTCTTGGAGGAGCACGCAAGGATAGAGGCGGGATGCTGGACGCGTAGAAGTAGCGCGAAGCGGGATGCAGCACGCAGAGTTTTGTTGTTCTGACGAGTGGGCCTTGGATGTCAGGCCCATTGCATACAACGGTATTGCTTGAAAGTGCGGTTTTGTGAAACATTATACGGAAGTAAGTGTGGTTTTGTGAAACGGATTCTCAAAAGTGTTTGCTTTGTGATAGTTTTGTCCAAGGTAGTGTGGTTTTGCGACATTTACTCTATTTTAAAATTCTGCCTGGCATTGAATCTTTTTATTGGTGTATCCTAACTGAGTTATGCTTGGCATTGAATCTTCACAGTGGTGGGTCCTAACTTCGAAATCAATTATGCCTGGCACTTGAATCTGTGTTTTTATGCCCCATGTGTTCTTTTTGGTCATCAAAGAGGAAAATCCTCATGTTTACGGAAATGCAAAAGCATTTCAGGAAGTTGCTTCCATATATTCACTTTTGACCAGGCCATACCTAGTTTTGTTCAACCATATGTTTTGGATCTCTGCACGAATCTTGGAAATGTGTTGGACCTTTGATTGGGTTAAAATATAACTAATCAGAGTTTATACTGATATCAGGCCTTTTTTGTTGTTAGGACAACATCTCTTGTTGGTAGATAAACCTCTGGATCCTAACTATACTAATGTGCTTTGTTTTTTGTTTATAGAAGGTGATAAAGGCTGGTGGTCTATTTGCTGGATCCATCTTCCTAATATGCAACTTTGGTGAACTAATGGCCATCTAAAGAGGACTTGATTGGACAGCAATGGAGACCCAGTGAAGCTGTGTCCCATTGTTCTTTTTCGCCTTTTTTGTCAGCACTGTCATCAGACATGTTCTTAGTGTGGATCATGGTGTATAACTGTTCGCCTGAGATAGTTTTCTTGGTATAATGGAAGCCAAAGTGTTATCTCCATGTTATGTATTTTGTCTGCTTTGTGAATTATCAGGCGAATCATCAAGAACTCATTGGGATATCATTTTGTTAGGACTTACTTGAATTCTCTATGCTCCAATTAATGTAGTGAATTATGCTCTTGAGTCCAATGTATTGATGATATTATTGCCGTGAAATCTTTCTAAATGGTTTCAAGTGGCTCAATTTTGTTTTGTTGTTACTGTTGTTCTGTTATCTGGAACACAGGTCACCAGTTAACTTTTAGAGCAGTTTTTGAAAATAATAATATGACTTTGTTTAGTAATTTATAATTGTTTAGGTATTTTTTATAAAATATAGTTTTAAAATATATATTTTAACATATAGATTTAAGTTTTAGTCTAAATATATAAGAAAACAATACAATCTTCTATATTTTAAAATTACAATATATTATTTCAAAATATATTTTAATTTTTACCGGGTCCATATGTAGGTAGCCCTACGGGAGGACGATCCTATTTCCATCCCGCTATATTGACTCGGTGTTCCATGGAAGAAGTAACTATATTGATACATGATTTCACTTAGGGATGGCAATTGTGCCCGTTTACCCGTGTACCCGCGGGTAAATACCCTAATAGAGCCGGGTATGGGATGCATTCTTTGTCCGCGGGTATGAAAATGGGGACAGATCTCTACCCATCGGGTAAACGGGTACGGGTATGGGTTAGATCTACCCGTACCCGTCTCGCCCGTTTACCCGTGAAATAGACTGACAAGTGGGCCCACATTAAAAACAGTGAACCCTAAACGCACTCGCGTCTCGGTCACTCCCCGACTCCCGCAGTCCGCGTCTCGGTCACTCGGCCTCATCCAAATATCGGGCGGTCGCCTCCATGACCTCATCCAAACCTCGCATGCAGCCGCCTCCCACGAGTCCACGATCAAGCCCGACTGCCCACCCGGCCGGCCTCCTCCAGATCCGCCGCCTCCACCCGACCGCCGGCCTTCTCCTCGCCTCCTCCGCCTCACCCGGCCGGCCTCCTCCTCCGCAGATCCGCCTCCTCACTTGCCCCCGGCCCGGCCTCCTCCGCCGCACCTAGATCCGCCTCCTCCGCCCCAATCGGCCTCCTCCGCCCAGACTGGCCGGCCTCCTCCGCCGCACCTAGATCCGCCTCCTCCGCCCCGGATCGGCCTCCTCGCTGCGCCGGCCGGGCGGCCTCCTCCGCCGCCCAGATCCGCCTCCTCCGCCGGCCTCCTCCGCCGCACCTAGATCCGCCTCCTCGCCCCAGATCGGCCTCCTCCGCTTGCGCCCGGCCGGCCTCCTTCGCCGCCCTAGATCCGCCTCCTCCGCCCCAGATCGGCCTCGCCGCCGCCCCTAGATCCGCCTCCTCGCCCCAGATCGGCCTCCTCACGCTGTGCGTCGGCCGGCCTCCTCCGCCCTAGATCCATTCCATTGCTCTGTGTTTTCCCCTTACAAACATTTAATATTTTCTTTGTTGTTTGCAAGCTATGAGATCGACGCTAAAGTTTGGCATTTATTATTTATTCCCATTGCAAGAAAGAAATTGCTTCAAGTTCGGTGGCTCGTAACCCACAGCGTGGATGGTTCTCAGTTTCTCACCCAGTGAAGCAGTGACCAAATGAGAGACAGGTCAGCGCTTCTTCATGCTGCTCTTGAAGCATAGTTTTAACCTCATACATTGTCATTGTGAAATCTAGGAGAGGAATTTTGAATGTCATACATTGTCATTCGCTTTAATTACATGGATAAATTCTAGCATGTGAGAACTTTCTGAAAATGTATAGCTGAAAATGTGCACCATATGCATGTTCTACTGTTTACAGAGGGCACTGACGAAAAAAGTGTTTAGCATCGTTTCACTGTATGACATTACCTACGAAAAAATATGTTATATAAGCATAGAAATAATTCTTTAATCTCTAATTATTCATTTGTACCATGTCGCTTCTTGAAGGATGTATGCTGGTGAAGATAGTATCATAAGGGTTAAATTGAATTTCAAATATCTGTACTTTGCATATCCATATCTAACATTATGTACTTAACCTACCATCTTCCTGAGCTTTTCCAGACCTTCCCACGTTCTGTAAGAGTAAATTGATGGTGTTACACTATTAGTAAGAGATATATATGGTCAACTTTCAACTCTTGGACTGAAACATATAAATGTGAAATTTGCAAGGCCCCTTAGGTTCACGGTAACGGGTATGCCATGGGCGACGGTACCCGGCGGCGGTATGGGCGATGTTTTTACCCGTGGTCCTTGGCGGGTATGCCCGTGGGCGAATCGGGTCGCGGTGCGGGTATGGGCGAGCACTACCCGTACCCGCCGCACCCGATTGCCATCCCTAATTTCACTTCATCAAAGAATGTGTGGAACATGGACAAATAAGAGTGGAACGCTTTCACTGTAGCAGTCGGTGGTAACTGTAGCAGGCGTGAGCACGGGTGGTCATGGATGACGCAGGTCGTCCTTCAGTCGGCTAACTGCCCGGTATAGGCAGGCGCACGTGGTGATTGAGGCTGGAGAATTCGTACCTCAGCAAGTCTAGTTTTTTAATGTAAAGAGGAGTCTGTAAAATAGCGTCGAGTTGTAAGTTGAAGAAGCGAAGAAAGAGAATATAAAAAAAATTGCACCAAACACTCTCCGTCTCATACAACTTTGTTCTTGCTTTCTTCTTGTCTCTGTTCTACTCTGATTCTTGTTCGACAATAGAATACTCTCGGGTGATTTGGACGTGTTGATTCTTGGGTGTTTGCTCCCTGTTATTCTGGTTCCGTTCGCAGAATGCATGGGAAACAGCCTTGGTGGAGGAGTTTTTCGTCGTCAACAACTTCAGATTGCTGTTCGGGCCTTGGAGTCGTCTTGGTCAAGCGGATTTCCACCGCTGTTCCTTCAGAGTCTCTCTTGAGCTCGAAGGTATCCCTACCCACGCTTAGAATAAAGCATTCGTGCAAGCCATCCTCCCCTCTTGCTGGGTCGATCGTGTCGGGGCTTCAACGCAGACCAGGATGGCTGATCCTCTAGCTTTTGAAGGGGAAACCGGCACCGGATCTACACACCCAAATGCACTATGATCGGATTTCTCCGTTGTCGGATGGTGAACAGAGCACCTCCGACTGATGGCTACGACTACCGTGGAAACAGAGGACTGGAGGGAGCAAGTCAGATGAGGCGGAGAGTGTTTGTAGCAATTTTCTTCCTCCTTTTGTCACACTCTCACATTACACTGCACAAAGATTACATGGTATAAATAGAAACTGGGCTCCGCCGCGCTCCCGAGTTCTCAATTCCCCTGCCGCTCGCCCATGCTCTGCTTGCTACAATGCTCACCGCCACTGCTGCCCATTTCGAGCAGAGTGCTGACGACCGCTACAGTGCTCACCGCCACTACTGCCCAATTCGAGCCGTGCGCTGACAGCTACTGTGCTCACCGCCACTGTTGCGCAATGCCGAGTAGAGCTGACGACAGCTACAGTGGTCGCCACCACTGTTGCCCAATGTCGAGCAGAGTTGACGACAGCTATAATTAGTCGCCGCACGACCTGACTTGCCTTCAACCGCTGTGCTGGAGCTTCGACCACGGATACGCCAACAACTATGGCTTTGATCATTACGACCACACATAACGTGGTCGTAAAGACCACTGATAACGTGGTTGAAACCGACCACACATAACGTGGTCGTAAAGACCACTGACAATATGGTCTAAAAGACCATAGACAGCGTGGTCAAAATCGACCATACATAACATGTCGTAAAGACCACTTACAACGTGTTAGTGGTGATCAAAACCGTCAAACAGGTGCTCCCACCGGCATCGCCTTTGCATCAAGCACAGATGACTCTGCTGAAGAAGCTCGGCGTTGTACCAGCCCGGCCCCTCAGAAGCTAGCAGCCCTCATGCGACATTCGCACGGCGGTTCAGCGCGCCGCTTTCTTCAGGCCGTTCGTGGGATGCCTGTCATTCAAGAGCTTCACCTTCAGTCGTTCCGTTCCGTGCCATGGATGCCCCCCACCACCATGCAACATCCTCGTATGGAACTTTCGTGGCCTTAACTCCAAAGGCCGTCGTGACGCTGTCCGGGTGCTAGTAGACAAGCGTAAGATTTCTATCTATTGTCTGTATCCAGGAGTCCAGACTCACAGTTGTCAATGAGCCTGTAATACTTTCGATGTTGGGATCTAGTGTCAAGTCGTTTGCTTGCTTACCCGGCATGGTGGCTTACCACGGTCTATGGGTCTCAAGACGTCATTGACAAAGCTGCCTTCCTTCAGGAACTACGGTCCATCCGTGTGCGCTGCACTGGTCCGTGGTGCATCTAAATTTTCATTATTATTCACAGTTTTCTATTATATAACTAATTTTCATATGTTTCATACACAGGTGTTTTATTTCTACTCCGTACTCATAGCAGAATAATTATATATTATTGGGTATGCGCTTTCTTTTGTCGAGGTATGTACTTTGTATGTCTCTGTTTTTCGTTGTTTGTCTCCAAGACTCCAATTGTATAATTTCTGTATGAATTTGAAATTCTATAAGAGTATAAGACTATATTTGTGTCAACTTAGTTTAGTCCGATAAATACTTCAGTCCATCCTCAATTTTAATCCTGGCTTCGCCACTGCCTCCAAGCCAATGACAAGAGCAACGGTTTCATTGACCATCAGTACCCGGGTTGTTTTCAACATTTCGTCGATGATCTGGCACCCAGAGACCTCCATTTACATGGACGTCGCTTCACCTGGAGTAACGGGCGGGAAAATCTGACTGTGGCGCGCATTGACAGAGTTTCGGTATCGCCAGAATGGGAAGATGTCTTCCTGCATTTGCTTCCTATCGTCAGTGCATGCCGGGTGCTCAGACCACGCACCATTGCTTCTGAGTTCTGAACACAAGCTTTCCTTCCCGCTCTGGAGGCCAGTTTACTTGCAGGAGCAGTAGACACAGCTCCTTAGGTGATTATCCTTCCTCGTCCTATGCTGATGATCCAACCGTGTCTCAGTCAAGGGTTAGAAGATACGCCGAAGAAAGACCTGCCGTTGTAAGATATCCAGAGCCGAGATTGCGACAGGAAGAAATAACTAGCATCGGAAGATATCCAGAACCAAGATTATTGGCACATGAACCAAGAGAGAACACAGGAATTAATGCATCTAGATCGAAGGTACATACAAGAACAGATTTCAAATACTTAAAAGATCAGCCGAAGGAGCTGTTTTGTCTAGTGAAAGAAGACTCTTGTCCGCTGCAGGGTACAACGCAGACATTGGCCCGGGATTCAGCTCCAGGTCTTCTGCTGAATACTCCACCCAGCATCAACAAATAAGGTTTGATCCCTTCACAGGTGAGCCCGTCAGGCCAGGATCAAACCTGCATCTCTCAGGAAGCTTATACTGACCAGATTGATTGAAGGGGCGCTTTGGATGCGGTTGATAAGATTATGTATGTTCCTGAAACAAAGCTACCATATACTCTATATGGTTGATACAAGAATACTATGTTTTATTATTTATGATGCTATATTGATGCCATCCGGCAACACGAAGTTATGAACTAGGGAATGCTATATATATATTTGTCGATATTTTCTGATGACCAATGGAGTGGTTGTGCAAATGCTGCATACGTTGTTGGCACTCTCTTCTCGTTTTTGTCTACTGATTAGCGATTATTCTGAGCCGTAAGTCGGCTTCTCAAACTTCTTTTGCTCACTTTGAACTCATCCAAAGCATGTCAAGCAAGATAACCGATTGACCAGATGGCAAGAAAAAGTGAGACTTCCTGCCTGCCAATAATACTTTCTTGCGTTCTACTGCTGCATCCCCAAGTTCACATGCCCTCTGAAACTTGCATAGCGTAATACCTTGGGCTGTTTGACTCTAGTAATGTACTCAACACTCATGCATGGAGCAGTGGCGGAGCCAGGATTTGATTATGCCTTAGGCTCAGTGGTGGAATGATCTAGACTATCTGGTCTAGACCATAAAAATATTACCCAAGTAAGACTAAACTTATCTGGACTGTATACTAAATATTTTTCCATATCCCAAGCTGAAGCCTACCCTGTTCGGGGTGTGATTCCGCCACTGGCAAGGAGTATAAACTTGCGCAGAACTCCTCGCGTAAAGTAAAGGAGCGCTGCTATGCGTGCGAATGAAATTTCTTACTGAATACTCGTCAGCCGTTGCACGAGGAATTTCGCAAGGTATCCGTGCGATCAACCAAGCTAGTGGAACAAACGTAACACAACAAAAACGTCTCTTCAGTCACACCCATATGAGAGTAGATGAGTTGGCTTTACAAAGAAATAACTCTAATTAACCAGTCAGATGCTCCATCAATTGATTGGATTAATGGATACGAGCTGGATATGCAATGGTAGGGTAAACCCCTACCATTGACCTAGCACCCAACTTGATAATATCCTCATCACATATGGACCGATCTTCCGGATCATTTGTGAATTATGGTGATGCATGCTTTACGGTAACAGTGCTAATTAAATCTCTATCGGCATGGCATTACGCACATTGTTCTTGTACAAAGAAATTTTTTTGTCTTGGGGCCTGTTTGGCTGGGCACAAGTCGGACGACTTTTGACTTTTGTTACAGTACCTAACTTTCAAACGGAGTATTTTCTCAAGACGGGATCTAACAAGTTAAACGTAGTACACGTTAAAAACCTAACATCTGTATCAGCCAAAATCGTAAGTGAGTATCGGTCTCTCCGTAATCTGTACCGTAAACAGTCAAAATTCAAAAATTTCAGCCAAAAATCATAAGCCGCAGCCAAAAAGAACACCTCCGTAGTACTAATTTTTCTAGAGTATCTCACAGTACTACTTGGAAACTATAAACAAAAAAGAATATAACATAGAATTCACACTTCCTTCTCTTTTTTTTGGGCCAAAATCAGCTAGTTTTCACCAGGGAAAAAATCCATAAAAATGGTCCAAATCGACCAAAACAGACCGCTTTTCGCAGCACATGTAGAATTCAGCTACGATCCGAAAAACTCACCAACTTGTTGCGGCATTCATTAAAAAAGAAAGAAAAAAAAGCTACTTGCACTATGGCATCGAAACTTCCATCACAGCAAGTTGATTTGACGCCCAACAAACGACGAAGCTGGTGAAGATGAGAGGACGTCGCTGCTAATTGAGTTCTTTAAGACGCCAGGAGCGGTGTACAGGCAGGGCTGGAAGAAAGCATCAGCTCACCCCCATGATCCGGGGAATAAAATACAAGCGGCTGCGCAGCGTGCACAGTAACTTAGTCCATGGATATATATATCCATTATTTAGGGACCAAACCCTAATTAAATGGTGGTTATGCTGTCATCTGGGGTAATGGACCACCCAACACCGGAGCACACGCTGGCAGCTTTTGCGTCTGCGTACCTTTTCCTCCCCTCCATAATTTTGTCATTTCTTCGGCCACTCGTGACTGTCGGGCTTTGTATTGATTTTTACTAATAGTTTTTAGACGTGATTTATAACTTTTATCTGAAAATAAATAGTATTGACTGAAAAAAATGTGTCTTTTAGAAGGGGAGGGTGACCGGTGTAAAAAGTGAGAAAGAGATACGTGTGCGTGGCCTTCTGCTTTATCTTCGGAGCGAGATGGTAATGAGAGGAGTAGAGAAGCCGCTTCGAGAAACTAGGTGTTCGTATTAGTCTTTTGCTTTTTTAAGCGGAAGTCAGAATCAAAAGCCAATATAAACATGAGCGTGTGTTGTTTTGTACTCGCTGTGATTACGACTTGGTGGTTATGGGTAATATTTGTCATATTTGGCAAATTTTTTTTGTTATGACTCATAATTCACATATCGAAAACCGGTCTCTTAAAACTCTCGGAAGTGCATTTTGGAACTATATTACACACAAAAGAATTGCTGAGAAGTTGCAATGTCTGTCAGTTTCCAACCACAAAACATTTCGAGGCTAAGATCACTGACCAAAAACTCTAGCTTGTAATCAACACAAAACTACAATCCATATGTCCATATCCAAGCAGCCCCCATCCCACGCAGTTTGTGACAGCACGACGTTGAATAGCTAAGCTGATACATGCAGCCTGGTATGGTACGACGGTCTGAACAAATCAAACAGTTAGGGAGTAGCTAGCCATCTTGGCAACAAACTGAAGCCAGATTAATTTCATATTCGTATCTATACTATCGTTCACGTGTTAGGAAGAAGTACGTATTTATTTTAAGGATGCAGAGATGCTATACCTGCGAGATTTGGTGAAGTCAACTGCTAATTCCGATCCACCAGAACATCACTGGAAGATGACCGACAGATTAAGGAGACGAATACAAACAAACAGAACAGAACCAAGACGAGCCAAGAGCTACGATGATAACTAGAGCAAAGCTACTACTGCGTCTTTTTTTTTTTTTTGTCAACCATGCCCGTGGGCTTCAAAACACAGGCGCCGTACCTACCACCAACGAACGGTTGGTTACTACTATGGAATTATCACTGCGATTTACATGGTGCTAGTACATTGTATTGAATCTGAATTGTTATGATACGCATGTGAGCTGTGGTCCTTTAATTTGGACATGTAGTTGCGTGCATTTGGGGCTCAAAAGTTTCCTCAAGCTTTGATTGATGGGTGTGTTTAGGTATTATTCGGATATTTTCTTTCTAACAATCATCCAGATTTAAAACCGCTGGATTAGAGATCCAACAGCTATGAATTCTCTCTCCATCTCCTCCAAAAAAATCTTCTCTTTCTAAAAAAAAGAGCCGTTGAATCTCTAATCCAACGATCTCAAATTTAGATGATTATTAGAAAGAAAATATCCGAATAATATTAGACACATCCTTAATTAATATAGGAGGGAGGCTAGCTCGTGCCTTGTCTCTTGTGATTCTTCAGGGAAAAGGTTATACAATTACATACATGTCCTTTTGTAGCTGTGGATACTGCTGGTCAGCGATTGGAAATGCGGGCTATGTATATGTAGATCCATGCATATTTTCTCGTGAACACGGCATGGCAGAAGCATTATCACAAAAAAAAGAGTGAAGGATGCATAACGCGCTGAGAAACTATCCGAAATATCAACCGTTTCTTTTTATTGATTTCAAGCTGAGTTGCAAATGGCTTTGAAAAAAGTCAGAAACCATGATACTCTTTTCAATATTAGACCAGTTACTAATAGTTAGTAACCAAACTCGGATTAGAATTTGGTACCGACTTTAAAAACACTAGACACTATCTTTATTATTATAAAAGGAGTTGGTGGTTAGTCCGGCCTCTCCCACTCCTTCTCACAAAAGGCAGCGCTGATATGTGGCCCCAAAAGACCTGCGCCGAATCTTCCCACCTTCCCATCAAAATATCTTTCTTTCCATGGTTTAGTGGTCAAGGTGGATTTTATCTAGACTGCATTGTAGAGTACATGCTGTATTTTTCATCCAGTGCTTAATCTTATACTAGCTAAATGCACGTTGCTACGGATTTTAAAATTTTATCATACTATATATTCTGAAACTAACGGGTGGTAAAAATTTTTAGAACATGCATACAAATATGTTCTAATTTTTTTAAAATTCGTAGCAACGCACGGGCATTCAGCTAGTGTAATAAGATGTTGCGGCGACTAGACCTAACATATGAAGCCATCTCCACAATTCTCCCCTGCTAAAACAGGACAGCGCAATTTTCAGGGAAAAAAGAAAATGTAAAACCATGTTAAGAATGTCCATAGTCTATAAATGTTGAACAATTGTGAATCGTGTCGAATTAAAATTTGAATTTGCAAAACTTTGCAAGTTTTCAAAGTTGTTGTCATGTGTCAACTGATCTGTCGAGCCTGGTAGTGGCGGTCTGACCGGTCTGACAATAGCGATTAGACCGACGACTAGGAGTAGTTAGATCGGTCATATGCCTTTTTGGAAAATAGGTAGCAAACACTTATGTAGGTGTGTTTGAGAATATCTTTGCACTATGTGTCACCTCAAATGGAGTTATGGATTAAAACTAAATAGATTTTAATCGAAAATCCAGAAAGGATGTTTCTAGTGCTTAATTCCCAGTGGCGGTTTGACTAGCCACTCATGATGGTCAGACCAACCTTGATTGAAAATGGCTGAGAGAGTTCTGGGAATTTGTGGGAAATGGTCATGAGTTGAATTTTGGAGTCCTAGGTCATTACATTCATAGTGCATGAAGCATGTTTAGACCGAATTTGTGCCCAAAAATAATTTCTTGGTCTTTGATGTGCAAGAAGGTTTGAGGCAACCTTGGTTGATGACATGGACTGAGACTAGGCTCGGGATGAGCTGAGGTACGATCAAGAAAGCCGGGTTGAATGACTGGGCTTAAGCAAGGCACAGGAAAGGCTAGGGATGTTAAACGGAAGGTTCAAGCAACGGTTCATCAAATGATGCGGTTGGTGCAAGTGAGATGTGGTGGGAGAACCGACATGGAGAGACTTGCCAATACATAAGCCATTAGTGAACCTACATATTGTAAGTATAGGGATTGCTTGCAAAGAAGGAGATGGCCACAAAGTAGACTAGGGAAAGAGGTGAGGTCTACGATCAAAGTGAGAGTGTTTTGGCGGGGAATCCAAAATACCGGAAACGGTGATGGGAAAAAATTGTAGCGCTTAGAGGGCATTGGAAGAGTGGTTTAGGTCAAGGAGACAGTGAGAAGGCTAAATGAATGGAAGCTTCCTCCTTAGTGGATTTGGGCTTATTCACTTTGAGAAGCATGCATAAGTCATGCATGAGTGTAAAACCCAGTGTGTGTAAGGTTAACAGATTTTTTCGGTTGTGCTAATAAATAGTATTTATTAGGGTTAGATGTGAGCTGATCGCTTCATCTATATGAATGAGATGGGTTAGAGGCATGTGGCTAACCAACCAACCATCCATTCTTTTCAGTTTAAGAGACTTTCTTAAGGGGAAGCTTTGGGTGAGGGCTCTTAGGAGAGAGACAACTATATCCTCGAGGGTGTAGTAACTGTAAAATATATCTATAAGTTGCAATAGATCAATCTTATTCATTCTACACGGTATGTTTTACTCTTATTGATTTCACACTTGTTTTGGTTGGTGTTTTTGTCCTCTTTTCTTCTCTCTTAATCTTGCTAGGTTTCAAAGATATGTAAGTGATAAAAAAATGCCTTATGAAAATCATATTCCATCGATCCAGGGACCAGCTATAGCAAAATCTTGAAAGGTTGCATGATTTGATCCAATTTGGAGTCATTCTAGTGAAATTTTGTTCCTATGATTTTTAGTCTCGAATCTTTAGATGCTTTTGCTTGCTGTGATATGTCGAAGCTCATCTAGAGTCATCTTGACAATACTTAACCCACGAGCAAATCATATCTCAAGTTCTTGAGTTTTGCCTAGTTTTGGTGTAACTTTGTTTGCCTTAAGAAAATGTTAGAATTTAGCTAAGATCCATCCGATCCTTAGGTGGATTAGATTCTTAAGATCCTTAGCAAAGTGTGTGCAAAGTTTCAAATCATTATGATATGTATTTTAAAGATTGTACCATTTTTGGTTTTGGCTCTAGCTGATTTCCATATATGGAACAGGGGTGTGGTCTAACCACCCCAAGCCAACGGTCAGACCAGATGCCGATCAGACCGATCGATTCTGATGGTCAGACTGCCAGCTCCTAGGCCAGCCCAACCGCTCCTTTCATAACGGTCTGACCAGTCCAGGGAAATTGAACTCCGTTTGTTTCCGCGTTCTTGCGAATTATTTGTTGGTGGGTAAATTTGATCTTCCTAGTTTTTAATAGCTAGTGGAATGAAAGTTTTATAATACCATTTGGAGAGGTTAAATTTAAATATATCATTTTCCGCCTCTAATTGCCATATGGGATCCACCAGGAAGCAACTAGTAAACAAAAAATAAATAAAATTGAGAGGATGGCAACAATGAGTTAGTTTGGATGTTTTGAATATGCTTTTTCCGCCAAATGAATTGACTTGCCACCAGTGGTCCAGTGTCCAACCTCTCTTCTCTGGCCCTTGGAGGCTTGGATTCCTTCCTGCCCAACCTATGCTCATTGGCAGACACCACAAAGACAGCAATGCAATGCCATAACAAGAACCTTCAGATGATGGTTTCTTGTAAGCAGGGGCGGAGCCACACCCTAGACAGAATAGGTTTCAGTCTGGGGTGTGAAAAAATATCCAGTGTATAGCATGGGTAAATTCAGTCCAGTCTAGGTAATATTTTTGTGGTCCAGCCCAGATAGCCTAGATTATTAATTCCACCATTGAGCCCGAGACATAACTAAATTCTAGTTTCACCACTGCTTGTAAGTAGGATTTTAGGTCAACACAACAAAGTGCATGCCCTCTTTGAGTCCCAGCTCAACAACCTCTATCTAATCTCCCTAGAGTGAAGCGACACAAAGTCAATTGCATTATGCATGCATGCATTGCAGAAATAGTTTACTCTGCAAATCCATGCGTTTTGAGTACTGCAAAAGCTGCATAAACTCAAGTAAAAAAACAGTTGGCTTTTTTTTTAAAAAAAAAATTATGAGTGCTTGATTTTATCAGTGTTTGGTGGCCGCTGGTTTTTTCTTGTAATCCGTACAACGACCAGCTTAGTTAGCTATCCTAATTACTATTTTTTTAGTACAACGAACTCGGATGCTCTACCCTCAACTCACATACATGTGGTTATATCCATTAGCATACGTTTTTAACTAAAGTGGAGGTTTTATATCTCTCATGGAACATGCATGGGTATATGCTTTGATTATTGAACATATACGTATATATGTACTAGTCACGTACTCGTGCGTTACAACGAAACTTATTAAATTTACAGATAATCATGCTATAGAAGAGAGTTTTTTTGATCGGTTGAAAAGTAGAGAATAGTAAGAAAATAAACCTACAACCATCAACTCCTACTTTTATAATAGTAATAGATATACTCTCTTTTTCTCGCAACCTAGCCTGATTGGATAAATAGAAAATGTTTCGTTCGATATCAGGACAGATAGGTTCAAAACACCTAAACCAACCGCTGGGCAAACGCTCAGTTCCTAGCTGAATAGCTAGTTGGGAATTGAGAAGAAGATGGCAACAAGAAACAATAAATGGTGACAACTCTGGTAGGACGAGCGAGATCTACCATCTAGCTAGCTTCACTAGAACAGTGGACTAGTAGAGTCCGTGAATTGTAGTACTGCTAGGAGAACCTATATCCTTTTCTTTTCCTCCGAAGCTAACGATTTTTAGCTTTTATTACAGTACATAACTTTCAAACGGAGTATTATCTTAAGATGGGGTTCACAAGTTAAACGATGTACACGTTAAAAGCCCAACATCTGTACCATCCAAAATCGCAAACGAATATCTCTCTCTCCGTAATCTGTACCGTAAACAGCCAAAATCTAAAAATTTCAACCAAAAGCCATAAGCCGCAGCCGTTGCCAAACATGCCCTCCTAATCCTAAGTCAGAGAGAGCATCAAGTCTGAAAATTCCGTTGACCAATCAATTGACATATCATACTTCCTGGGAAATTTAACTGTTGTTTTCGGTTACGGTTGATGACTTATGACCCTAACACAAGCGCTCGTGCATACAAACCAAATAACAATAAGCCAATAAGCTGTTTTGCAGAGGCTGTCCCAATAAGCCGTTTCGAAAAAATCATAGAGAAATTGTCCTATTTATTTATTCAGATGAAACTATAAGCTATAAATCATAAGTTGAAAAGAAGGAGCCGTACGTCATGGCACTACTAGTATAGGTGTCATTATCCTGCAGGATTTACTAATCAAACCCTATCAAACAGAGCACCATCTCATTTCAGGGTTAAAAGTTGTCACTTTTTTATGGAGGAGAAATATAAGAAATTGTCATGAGGAAAAAGGAAATTTTAAAATTTATTAGAAAATATAGGCGGCATGTTAGGATTGGCTCATCATCTATCTATTATATTATTAAAGTGGTAAAAAAGGAAGACACCAAGTTCGCTCTTAAGAGTTAGAAATATATGTTAATCGGAGGAAAAGGAGAAAAATATGTATCATGAATTGTGATTAATTAAGATTATAATAATACATAGTAAATATGTATAGATATAAGATCTATTACAATTACGTAAGAAATATAACTGAATTTCTATCATAAATATTAGAGTTGTTTAATAAATACAACTCTATATTTAGATGTAGGAACGTGACTAGAACGCGACTACCATCCTCTCTTTCCTTTTTCATTGAGCGGCGTTGTTTCCCATGTTTGTCACACACACATGCGAGCGATGCGGCTGACGGGTCAAGCGAACAGAAGCGTCAACAACACAATACGAGATTATAAATATATGCACTGTAGTATATAGCCACACAATTTACACGGAAAATTTTACTAGTTAATTATCAACAAAACATAATGATTGGTTCTCTAAATTATTTTTTTTATAAAAAAAAAAGCCTACAGCACATAGTGCCATATGACTCGGAAGTAACTTCCATTCCGAGTGAAGCACATCAAAGGAAGCAATATATCCTCCATCCAAATAATGTAATGTTATCATCGCTCGTCTCAGCTTCAGTATTTGATTTCTGGTTTATTTTTTACTGTTCATAAATTTCGTTTTTTTCAAAACTTTTGACTTTTTTGCTGATTCTTTTTTCCCGTATTCGTTTGCGTTATCCGTGATGAGTTAGCATAATTTTCCTATTTTTAATTTTTTTAAAATTTAATTACGTCAAATAAGTTACATTCAACTACAGTAAAATTTCAGCCACTACAATATAATTTTAACCATAAACCACAGTTTTTCAACCCATCCGAACGTGGCAAGCTGAAAACCAGCAGTAAGGTGCGTAGCGTTTTGACCCTTCTACTCCCAACTGATAAATAATCAACTGTCAATCTGTCAAACCACTGGGCCGGCCAGTGAAGCCGGTAGCGTACCTAATTTCACCCAACAGCGAAAGTGACATGCTCTAATCTACCAATCTACCAACAATTCTACCAATCTTGTCGATCATTTCTTCCAACAATCCTGCCCAACTCCGTCGTCGCACGCTCGCCGTCGGAAAGCTGCACCGGCACCTTTGAGTGGCATATCATCCAAGCAAGCGAAGAAACCTCTCCGTTCTCATACTACATCGCCTTGTACACAACGTCACCTACAATGCATGCTCTTTGTACCTTGTACTATAATCATATACAAGTTGATAGATTTTTTTAAAAAGAAAAAACAGTTGGATCAACGAGGTCCGACTGTAATATATATTAACAAAAAGCAACAAAAAAATTACAAGAAGGACAGAGGTGAAGGAAAAAAAACATAAGGAGAAACACTAAGGAAAAATTATATACAAGATGGTAGATGCTACCGAGAAGAGAGAACTAATTCTGACATATAGAATTGCTTGGTGGTGATCGGTTCTATTGAAATTTGAAAGCTTATAATTTGAAAACATCAGTGGTGGTGAAAACACAACGTGAATGAGAGAAGCTTATTTAACATAATTAAATTTAAAAAAATTGAAAAATATAAAAAATATATTAGCCCATCACAGACAACGCAAACGAATACGAGAAAAAAAGAACCGACAAAAAAGCTCAAAAAAAAGTTAAAAATTCAGAAAAAGACGAAATTATGAATAGTACAAAAAATAAGCTTAAGCTTTAAGCCATAAGCCATATTGATCACCCTTGCTTGCTTCTTCTACAGATCTCCTGCATGCCTAGGCCTAGCTCCATATAAGATCTAGTTACCGGGTCAGTGCCATGGATGCATCAGTA
The DNA here is from genome assembly GCA_036346245.1 of Bonia amplexicaulis. NCBI lineage: Eukaryota > Viridiplantae > Streptophyta > Magnoliopsida > Poales > Poaceae > Bonia > Bonia amplexicaulis. Next base: position 13,613,477 of record CM070768.1, read on the forward strand.
GGTGGCCAGAACAGAAAACACATCAACTGACACTCCTCTCCTCTTGACCTGCCAACCATCACCCAAGAAACCCATAGAACTTACACAACAACTACTGCATTGCTCTCTTCATCTTGGGGAGGAAAGGTTGCATTGCATTGCACCATGATGAGCAGAGGAGGAGAAGGGTTGCTGCATGGCTCGACGGTGGTGAGGGCCGGGAGGGTGATGAGGGCGGCGGTGGTGGCCTTCTTCCACGGCTACCACTGCTTCAGCTCCGTGGCCGCGATCCTTGCCTTCCCATTCTCCGCGGCGGTGCTCGCGTCCGAGGCGCTGGCGCCGTCGTCGGCGCTGCTGCGCGGCGTGTCGTCGCGCCTCCGGTCCATGTTCCAGGCCGCCGGCTTCCCGCCGTCGGCCTTCTTCGCGCTGCTCAACGCCAAGCTGTCGCAGACCGTCTTCACGTTCGCTGCCACGCTGCCCTTCACGCTCACCTTCCTGCTGCTCGCCAAGGCCTGCGTCGCCGGCATGCTCCGCCCGGAGCAGCAGGAGCGGCCCCGCCGGCGGCCGCTCGCGTCGCTCCCGCCGCTCGCGGCCTTCGCCGGCGTGTACCCGGCGCTCGTCGCCACGCACCTCTTCAACTCCTTCGTCATGCTCTCCGCCAACGCCGCCGTGTTCTCGCTGCTCTTCCTCGCCTTCGGCGCCGCCGAGCTCGTGGGGCTCACCTCCCACGCGGCCACACTCGCGCTCTCCGCCGCCGGCGCCATCGCCTACTCGGTGACCGTCGGCATCGCCACCGTGGTCTGCAACCTCGCCGTCGTGGTGGCCGCCATGGAGCGCTGCGCCGGTCACGCCGCCGTGCTGAGGGCGTGCGTCGTCATCAGGGGCCGAGTGCCCACGGCCCTGGCGCTGGTGCTGCCAACCAACCTCGGCATGGCGGCCGCGGAGGCGCTGTTCCAGCTCCGGGTCGTCTCGGAGCGCCGGCGCGCCGGGAGGCTCGCGCCGGGTGTCGCCGGCGAGGCCTTCTCGATCGCATACATCCACGCGCTCTGCGTCGTCCTCGAGATCATCGTCAGCTGCATGTTCTACAGGAGCTGCAAGAGGAGTGAAGCTGATGAGCTCAGAGCGCTGGGGCCCGAGGATAAGGGCCACCTCGAGACTTGAGCTCAGCTATGGCCCTATCGTGACTTTTGATTGAAATAGTATTTTAACAATTGTTTATTTTTTCTAAAATATTTAATTAAAAGGAAATAAAAAGAAAGATAGAAAAAAATAAAAAATACTGTTATATCTGTATTGATAATGCAAAGAAAAAACTCACGTTGAGAAGTTAACTTGTTTCAAACAGCTCTGCCCTACTGTCTAAAGCATAGACTTACCATCACAGGTTTGTCTTTCTGACAAACTCAAGGATCAGATCAGACGGTCCAGAGCTGATCCAGAGGAACATAGTAAATCGATATAGAGGTCTGCATATTTATTTTATTTTTGGTGGCAAGAAAATGATATATATATATATATATATATATATATATATATATATATATAGAGAGAGAGAGAGAGAGAGAGAGAGAGAGAGAGGTCAAATAAATGATTCTCTTGTACAGCAGCAAACACTCCATTGAATTGAAATAAATAAGCAGAGAATTTGCATTGTTCACTGTTGAAGAACGATAGAGGTTGCAGATATCACATTCTATTTTTTTCCCCACCTGGGATTCATTAGCAGCTGCAGAAAATTCTGAGTAATGTGTCCCCTGTAACTTTGGAAAAGCTGTTACAGTACAGAATGCCTGAACTTCTGAAGGTATGATCCTGGACCCCGGTTATCACATCTGTCAGATTTTTCGTCTCTCATTTTGAACATAAGCATACTGTCAGATATTGAGATTGCCCATGTGTGGAGTTACAGCAGTACTGGTATTGTTACAACTTACAACAGAAAGTACAGTGCCATAAGAAACCATAAAAGCAGTAATATTAATAGGGGAAGCAGATGCCAGATAGAGCAGAAGAGAAGAGTGCAATGCACAATAACCAACAGAGGATCCTTGTTCTGTTTCTGCCACCATCAGGCAAAGCACTGAAGCTCATATTTTGATCGATATCAAGACCAACCGCATGCTGCTTGAGGTACGGGTCATGCACAAACACTTTGATGCATCATCATTTGACAACAAGTCAAGAGCATTGGCTATACTTTCATTAGTTGGTTAGAAAACTGCCTGTGGTAACACTAATCCCTTTTCTATTGCTTTTGAGCTACTGACCATTTCTTACATTTCTTTCTTCTTCCTAGTTTACAACAACTGACATACTCCTGCTGCTATTGCTAGTATAAACAGAAGGGGAAAAGTTTCTAGTAAGGAATCTGTACAGAAGGACCTAATTAGGTGTTGGGTTAGCTTTGTACAGTGTCATGAGCTATCAAGCGTGGATGTCCAACCGAAAGTATCTGTATGAAACAAAAAGAAATGACTATATGTTAAGATGATACTGACAAGTGACAACTATATTTCACCAGTTAGAACAAAGCAGTGCATATACTTATATGTTACCTTGTCTTGTAAGCATAAGATGTCCACAAGGAACTCATGCATTTGGTGACTTTCGAGCCTCCTGTGAAGATCTGCATGGCTAGCGGAGGTGGCATTTGTCAAGGAAAAACCAATGACCGTGAAAAAGTTTCAGGACATATATCATCTGAAGGCTGATCTTGGTGATCTGTCTACAAGTCCATCTTTTGATTTTACAGGAGTTCTGTCCTGGTTTGCTTCCTTTTCAGCCTCTTTCTGGGCTTTCTTCTTCTCAACTTCAATCTGCTTGAGGTTCTCCTCGTGTGCTTTCCGAAATAACCCCACAAAGGTCAGAAGAGTGGAAGCAACTGCAGTTTTTTTTTGAAGATTCAATGTGTGTAAGAGGTAAGAGGGATATTATATTACTATCTAATGCTTGTTTTATTTTGTAGTCAAGGACAGGCAAGGAGTGAATGACACTGCTATCATTTTTTTAATTTTGAAAAATAAAGACATTTAAAATCGATTGAAGGCTAAAGCAATGTAAATCACATAAAAGGAACTGTTATAGTTCACAGATCTGTTTGCCTTTTGATATTCACTGGCGCACAGAGAAGAGACTGAAGAAGTAAAACGGACGAGGAAAAAACAACAGCAGATATAATGAAAAGCAGACTTTTAGGAGTATTCTTGAGGCACAGAAGCAAGTCAGACAAGAAGTAGATCACATGCTTAGGCAAACGGTGATCCCAATCAATGTTCATAAAACTGGAAATGGGCTGGTTTGTGGCCACTACCGGTTTATTCCTATAAAATCATGACTTAGTGGGAAACTGGGAATAAGTCAGAATCACAACGAATCAGTCTAACTCGGAGTAGCTTGGACAAAATCGGCATTAATCCGGCTAGGATTCAATATCTCGCCTTTAGCTGGAAAGAACAGAAACCAACCATCCCAAGAAGTTTCCTGAACCCTGGCTCAGTTCAAGCACCGATTTACTTATTGCAGAAAACAACTGAAAATGGGTTAGTGTTTTGGTGGGCAACCGGTGCAGGCTATTTAAGTCAGTCCAAACACATCCGTAGTCTCTAGTTCCTCATACTGGCATCCAGGTGCACCAATGATCACAATGTAATATGTTCATTAGAACTTTACAAGCATAATGGACAAAGTGGTAAAGAAAATACATATCCTTTCAGCACCATCTCCAATAAACGATTTGGCATGAACATTACCTTGCTCAAAAGGAAATTTTGCAGGGTCTTCTCCAAAATAATGGGAAAGTGCATCTGCACTTCTACCCTGTCAGCAATTGATACGTCAAAAAGGGGAATATTAAAGTGTACAGTTAGTAATGGAAGCAAGGAGGATCACAAATGGCTTACTACTTCAACATAGAGTGCTGATAGGGAGCGTACATCAGCACCAGAAGCATTAATGAACTCCTTTAAAGTCTACATTGCATATAAGCAATAAATAAATAAATAAAGTCCCATACTTACAGGAAAACATTAAGTAATCCGCTTAATGACATAGCGAAAACTACAAAATACTAGTCACCTAAAACACAAACACACTCGAAACACCTAAAAAGGTTGGGAAAATATACCTTACGAAAAACCTCAGAAACCGGCCCATCACTTTCCGAAGCAGTTAGTTCCAGTTCAACTTTCTCTAGCCCTTTTACGACTGCCTGCTGCTCCTCAGCCAATGCTCTCAGTTGCAACTGTTTAAAATAACTCCAGAAATATTTAGTAAATCTTATCAATATAAGTTATCCGCACTAGTCGCACATGCACAATACCTTCGAAGCAGCTTCCAAGCTGACAAGATCCTCATGAAAATCCAGTAGTTCTGGTGACTTCTCTGCAAGGGACTGAACACTTAAACCAGTCATTAAGTTTTGAAGCATATTGTATGAATGCAAAAGAAGCAGTACGATGGAAGTGACAACATAACCAAGAAAAATATCGTCAATTGGTTTTCTTAAAATTGACAACCCATTGTAATTCTAATGTCCGTGTCTTTTCTTTACAGTAGTGTAGTGCTCATATCATGATCTGTGTTTCAGCATTAAACTAGCCCTGTGCCTATACAATTCAATAAAAGTGTTTGAATTAAAGAACCCTTCTTTATTCCAAAAATAGACCTGGTCGAGATTAATAATATCTGCAAATTTACAACCATACATAAAAGCTTATCGTATTATTTATTACCACGACTCAGTTAGATTGAGACATGGCCTCTTTTTTGAGGGAAAGAAGAGACATGGCCTAGTGCATGCATATAGATAATTTACAGCATTTTCAGATGAACATTATCTTGTAAACTCTTGCTGGATATTTTTTCCATAAAATGTATGGCAGTGTTACATTGAGACATGGCCTCTTTTTTGAGGGAAAGAATGAGACATGGCCTAGTGCATGCATATAGATAATTTACAGCATTTCAGACAAACATTAACTTCTAAACTCTTTCTGGATATTTTTTCCATAAACTGTATGGCAGTTATCTCCATACCTTACATAGAAAGTGCATTAGTGTTGTTCTACTGTTAGTTGCACGGGTATCTACAAGTTTTAGGAGACTGTCCAAGCGAAAGCCAACAGCCTGACCTGCAAGGAAATAGCAAAAAAGAAATAACAATAAATATTACTTTCTTCAAAACGAAAATATGGGGTATAGGAAGTTAAATTATTTGGTGACCGACTGACCCTAAAGATACAATAAGATGATATTAATACAGTTTCGATCCATGCCCCAAATAGTTTGAAAATGTTCCATCTACAGAACAATTTATTTTCTTGATAGTGAAAGGATAGATAATTGTACAATAAGTTGATTGCTGGAGCATTCTCCCTCCTAATAGGGTGGTTAGAAATTATCCAAGAAACCTTGATGCTTTACATATAAACATATGTGTAGAAAACTTATTTCAAAGATATGCATAAGTGCATAACATCGACAAGCTAAAGTCCATTACCTCTTGGTGTTCCTTCATTTAGAGCATTCCCCATTAACAGAATGTTCTGCATGATCACCTTCAGCTTCTCAGAGCCTCTGAGCTGATTTGCATATCGGAGATGAGTTCTTGCATGCTAAACATGAATACTGAATGTAAAAAAGTTTCAGAGTAGTTAGAATGTTTACCTCCTCACAAGCGGATGACACAGTCTGCAAATTCTTTCTAACATCCCTAATCTAAGCGGGAAAGAAAAAAGTGGAGAGTGAAAAACCCATGAACAATTCAAATGACCAAAATCTCAAAATATCAACAGTGAATGACCTGTGACTGAAATTGAATCTTGAAAGAGAATATCCTAAACTTAGATTCAACCCTGGGCACCTTCATCAACTCTAGAAAGAACTGCCGAGGGAAAAGATAAATCGTAAGGTAAATCGAAGTACAAACAGTAACTTCCCATTTAAAACTTCAGTTCAGGTCAAATATGATTAGAAAAAGAAATATCTAACAATAAAGAGATCAATAATTATGTAAATAGCCGCTATGCATTTGTATCATGAGAAGAAAACTTAGATGAAGGCGAGATTTGCATTGGAGTATATTTGTAAGCCAAAACATGGAGATTTACCTGCTCACACTTTCCAAGAGTTTCCTTGTCTCCGCTGTAGTTCTGACAGCCAAAATGTGCAAAATAATTGACTTTACTTTTGCAGGAAATTCAGAGAAGAAAAGGATTCAAGATTATACAAGGGGCACAGGGAAATTTAAGAAAGTGTTAATTTAAAAACAACCTTTAGAAGCTCCATCTCCTCTTTTGTTGGGCAAAACTTTATGAGATTTTCAACCTGATCAGCGTCTAAAACTGAGTCGTCCAAAGCTAGAGCAGCACTCTGTTATAAGTAGAGAAAGTAAAGATATATGTACAATTATTATATAACAAAAACTGATGTGCAATCACATGATTGACATATAAAGAAAAAAAGATGTTTTCCTGAGTGAATAGCACACTTAAACCTTGACTATTTAGTCACTCATTTCTAAACTGGGATTAATTTTTGTGTAAACTTCACATGAAAAATAGGGAGATGGTTTTCAAAAATGAAGTAGTTTTTGTCACGGAGTGAGTTGAGTTCACAAAAAGGAGGTGATTCTGAACCTAAATATGCCGATGAGTTCAAGGCAAGGTTCCAAATACTAGCATTACCGCTGGTAACCGGTTTTACCAATGCCGACCGGGAGAAAAAAAACCACCGATTTTTTATTTAATTCAAATTTAAACTTTTGAATGTAAAAATTAGTTTCTTTAATGATATTTACATTGTTTAACACTAATAGAATGTATTAGAAAGCTGCATACACTTTCCGTGCTTGATTTCATACTTTTTGCCATGAATGTATTAGGAATTTTCAAATTTTGAATGTAAAAGTTAGTTTCCCTAATGATATGTACATTGTTTAACACTAATGAAATGTATTAGAAAGATGCATATAGCTCTCGTGCTTGACTTCATACTTTTTGCTATGAATGTATTAGGAATTTCCAAATTTTGAATGTAAAAGTTAGTTTCCCTAATGATGTTTACATTGTTTAACACTAATATAATGTATTAGGAAGATCCATGCATCTCTCGTGCTTGACTTCATACTTTTTGCATTGAATGTGTTAGGAATTTCCAATTTCAAAATTGAAAAACCGGGTTTTAGCGGTTTTTCCAGTTTTTAGCGGTTTTTCTCCGGTTTTTGGGCGGTTACCGATTGGTTTTTCCGGTTACCGATTTCAAATTCAAATTTTGACGCATGAAATTCGACCGGTTTTTTTCCTACATCGGCCAGAACTCAGATCGCCTCTACGGATTTACCCCGGTAGCGGTATTTGGAACCTTGGTTCAAGGCATACAATTCAGCTCTAAGAAAATGAACTAAATATGGTGTATATTATGATCATGATTGAATGACGTATTAGTGGGAGTGGGACAACCTGAGATTCAATAGCTATACCATCTACAAAATGCATTTTAAGTCCAAGATCTTGGAAGGTGGTTCAAAACCGCAAGTAGATTAGCCATTCGGCCAAGAACTACCTCAGAACGGAACCGGACCTCTCCAATTTTGCAAAGAGGGTCTGGTTCACCTTTGGTTACCGCGAACTGGCCTGGTTCTGGTTTTTCTCTGGTTTCTGAAATATGAAACCCTGCTTGGGAGGGACATGCAGACTGACTTGAAAAAAAACACAACAACCAATGTAGCTGTCCTATACATATATTGGAGCAGGAAAATGCATCCAGTAGTTCAAAAAGTACAGGTAGGAAGTTCCGTTTTGGCACTGAAACGTATTGCCATTTTGTTTTAGCCATGTGGTCTCTCACCGATATGCAGGCCCCATATGCCACTTGTCAGTGAAAGAACCCAGTGGCAAAAATAAAATTTTCCCTAAAAATTATTGATAATTTGTTTGAGTTAGCTGCCCAATCTCGACATTATCACTTCAATAAAACTGATTAAAAGCAAGCTATTTTGGATCTTCTATGAACACTAAGGTTTATGCTTGCAGTTTTATTGAAAGGAAAATTATTGTAATGCCAGTAAAAAGAAAAGAAGGAAAGCGAAGAATGAAAACAATCCCAGGGAGAATAAAAAAAGTTTTTGCCATTAAAACCCTTCTGCTTTAGAATGCCGAAAAGAATATCGCTCATCGAGGTTCTTAGACCATTCGAGGCCGATCGGTGCCTCTCGCATATGTTGGCCTCAACATTCGGCAGTAAAAACCCCAACGCCCACATTTTTACCGACTTATCTTCCGTAGTAGAAAAGCCCACGAATAGTGCCGAGCTCACCCTTTGGAGTTTGGACCATTAGTCACTAAGCAAACAACCACACGAGAGAGGAATGTGGATAAGGTGAGGGCAACCGGGTCTTTGCGCATCGAGGGAGAGAGAAGGCAGCCAAAGCCTCCTCCCTATAAGCAAACCAACACTAGCGTCCACCTCCCTCATCTCATTTCTCAGCCAAGAGAACACCTAGGGTCAAACCAAAGCCAGCAGCCGAGAGGAAGTGAGGAAGAGAGAAACAGAGGAGAAGAGCTAAGAATGTAGACGAAGGCGAAGGAGAGGAGCAAGGACCGCGGCCGACCATGACAACAAGAGGGGGCCAACTGAACCGCAACACGGCCATCACAAACATCGTCCACGCTTCTTGCTACCCTCAACCCGATAACAAGTAGGCCCATGTTTCCCTCAACCCTCATTTCTTCACCTTGACGCAACCTCATAGCACGTCACACAAGCACCCCACACACGACAGGTCAGTAGGGCCGCTACACAATCGACGGCGAGCTCGTAGACGCCACCGCGCACCCATGAGAGAGAGAACGTGCTCCCCGGCGCACGCCATCTCGATTAAGTACCATCGCGGCGGCGACCATAAGCTTTCCCAAGACCGGGCGCGCATAAGAGTAGGAGCAACATAAAAAAATAGAAGCTAAAATGAAATGCATGGAGAAAAGGAAAAGAGTGGACCGTCCCAGGTAGGAGGTACAAAGAGTGAACCGGTGGAGCCGTAGCCGACGGTAGGGATCACAGGGGACCAAGGTCCATGGTAGGCCGAGCCGATGGTCTTATGGACTTATAGTCTGTTGAACTTGAACACTTGGACTGGTTGTTGTCTTTTAGACATATCAGATTATGTACTAAGTTTATTTACTAAATGGTCTGTCGAATACTTACTTTACTACCTAACTATCAATCATGATTCATGACTTGTGATTCTGCTATTTATTTCATTATTTGTGTACATGTACTTATCTATTCTGTTATTCTTCACAGATAGTTTATTATATTAATCTAACAGCCAGGAGGGAGAACTGAAGTACCAAGCAAGTTGCTACATGCCTACATCAATATTAAGGTATTCTCGATTTCTCAATTTCTTATAAGAATTCATTAATTTCTTATTTTTTATCTTTATTATATATATATATACACGTATCGCCGTATCGGTATTTTTACGAAAATGGCGAATCGCGGTATTGCGTATCCGTATCGGGGTATCTAGGCAACATAGGCCACGAGCAGGCGGCGGGAGACCACCGGCAGGCAGCAGACGGCGGGCGAGCCCAAGCCCGCGTCACCGAAACCCTAGTGCTTCAGTGGAAGCTTCTGCACTATTTACAAGGAATTGAAGCAGTCAACAGGCTTGCCCTTCCAACAATAATATATACCTTGTGCTTCAAGAAGTGCAAAGAGGCAAAAACTAGTACCAACATGCTTACCATCATATCAGAAAGTGGCATTTTGATTTTCGTCAACATGATCTCTGTGTTATTGGCCCGTCTTATATCAATCTGTGGATTTTTCAAAGACACCAACAGAACTTTCAGGGAAAAAATGGCATCACAAGTAAAGGACCTGAGTTTTATTGTCAGAGGTAATTAACAGAAAAAAGAACTTCAATGCAAGCATATTAGAGCCAAAAGCAAAAACGTACATTGAGTTAGCTAAAACATTAACATGGGCTACAAATACAAAACTGAATGTGAAACCCAATGTTCATGGCTAGGAGTAGAAAAAATTATGAATTAGGCTTTTTCATACATATCTTAAAAATCGTTGGCGATATAAGATTGAAGAAATCTGACTATTCAATAATCATAATTAATATGGATATTCCGATATTTCTGAAACAGATCCATTTACACCCAAACATAGTTTAGTTCATGAGAAGGCACTTGCAATCTGCATGTTCGCACCTTTGCTATGATTCTAGTCTCACAGGGTAACTTGGAGGGTGTGATAGTGATATTACCCTACTTTTGTGCATGACCTTACATGTGCTGTACTAGAGAGCATGCATTGTATAATGTTTGTTTATGCCAAAAGTAATTAACATATTATCAAATTGAATAGGATATTCCATTCTTTCTGCGCGGTATGGACCTGTCTTCTAAAAGGAAATTAATGATGTGGTGCACTATACACTTCTGTGACACTAAGAAAATCATTAACATAGCAGAGGTAGATGAAACTCAAGACTAGGCAGTGTGTCTAGCATTTCGGACTGTTGAAGTAAGTTACCAGGTGAACTTTATCGGGTTTTGATCCAAGAGATTTTCCAGGCCCTTCTGACTTCGAGTCACCTTTTGTCTTTGGAGCAATAGTAAATAGAGATTGCAGTTCGTTCACATCGAATTTGGAATAACTGCATTGATGGTGCTACCGGTTAGCAGAATAAGAATGGGAAATATACCTTGAATGCTACTAGAGTTAACAATCTGTAAAAAAAAACATTGTGGGGTTTGAATTAAGTTGATAGTGACATTTTATCATCAGAGCATTTTTCCAATATAACTACAGTGGAAAAAGTTGAGAATCTATTTCTTTTGGCAAACAAACAATTGAAACAACTGAGAGTACCTATTAGCATCTGCTTGCTTTTGTAGTTCTGCCCATAAACTTCCTTGCATTGCCCTTGTTACTTTGACCCAGTGCAGTGGTTTTAGAGATGACCTTCGTGCTGGAGTAGATGAGTTTGGGCCCAAGGAACGAGCAAGTCCATGTCCTCTTCCACCAGGTGGTGTAGGCAAACCTCTTCCACCAGGCGGCGGAGGGGGGCCGCCAGGTACTCCAGGCGGCATTGGAGGAGCAGGTGCACCTGGAGGTGGAGGTGGGCCACCTACTCCTCCATGCCCTCTAGGAGGAGGCGGTGGTGGATTCCCTCCATGCCCTCCGGGAGGAGGGGGTGGAGGCGGAGCTCCACCTCGAAATCCAGCTGGAGGTGGAGTTCCGCCTGGTCCTCCAATAGGCGGTGGTGGAGGCGGAACTCCAATTCCTCCAGGTGGAGGAGGAGGTGGCGGAGCCCCTCCGTATACCCCAGGAGGTGGCGGCGGTGGTGGAGCCCCTCCGTATACCCCAGGAGGTGGCGGCGGTGGCGGAGCCCCTCCGTATACCCCAGGAGGTGGCGGCGGTGGCGGAGCCCCTCCGTATACCCCAGGAGGTGGCGGCGGTGGCGGAGCCCCTCCGTATACCCCAGGAGGTGGCGGAGGTGGTGGAGCCCCTCCGTATACCCCAGGAGGTGGCGGCGGTGGTGGAGCCCCTCCGTATACCGCAGGAGGTGGCGGCGGAGGTGGAGCTCCACCTTGAAATTCATCAGATAGTGGAGGGGTTCCTCCTAGCCCTCCAATAAGAGGTGGCGGCGGTGGAATACTCCCAAATCCTCCAGGAGGAGGAGGAGGAGGTGGTGGTGGTGATCCTCCATGTTCTCCAAGAGGATGTGGTGGTGGAGGAATTCCCCCAGTTCCCCCAGGAAGTGAATGCGGTTGAGCTCCTCCATGCCCTTCAAGAGGAGGTGGAGGTGGAATTCTTCCTGTTGCTTCAGGAAGAGGTGGTGGTGGTGGTGGTGGAGATGGAGATGGGCTTCCTTTAATAGAAAGTGGAGGCAAAATTCCACTGCTTCCTCCAGGAGGTGGCGGCGGCAGCGGAATTCTGGCATCCCTTGTTGGAGGTGGAACTACTGCATGATCCTCAGAAAAGGAAGGAGAAGGTGGAGTTGCTAGATTTTCACTAGGAGGAGGATAGGGTGGAGGTGCAACATGTCTCACAAAAGACGGCAGGGCCGGAGGCAAAGGTGTCTGATGCCCTCCAAAAGGAGGTAGTGGTGGAGGTTGGGGCACAACATGCCTTGTAGGTGAAAGTGGAGGTGAAGGCAAAATTACCTCGTGTTCTCTAGGCGGCGGCGGCGGCGGAGGTCGAGGCGGTGGAGGTGGAGCTGTATGTTTTCTAGGAAGAGATGGACGATGAGGTGGAGCTGCCAAACATTCTCTAGGGAGAGGTGGAGGGGGCGGAGGCAGTGGAGGCAAAGATATACATAGAGGTGCTACAAGCCTTCTAGGCGGCGGCGGAGAAGAAGGTGAAGGTAAGGGCAAAGGTGGTGGCGATGGGGGTGAAGACAAGCGTGGTGGCAAAGGTGGGGGTGGAGGGGTGGAGGAGGGTGGCGAGGTTGAGGGTAAGTGATGGAAGCAAAGTTTTTCTACACCCTACTAGGGATTGCACTGGTGAAATCCCGCCATGCCAACTGCAAAGAGGTGGTGGAGGTGGTGGAATTGGAATGCCTCCATGTTCTTCACTATGAATTGAGGAGGGTGAGACTTCATTGATTATTTCACACTCCAGTAACTCCTTGCATGCTTCCAAAGGAATGGATAATTTTGTCTGATCTAAATGTTGTTCATGAGGTACTTCCTCTACAAATTCTGAACTTGAAGGATCATTTGTTACAACAAGAAATGGTGAGAGAGTTGGAGCTGGATCTTCAGTACTTTCAGACATATGTTGAACTGTATATTCAGAATGTTGCGATGAAGATGGTTCAACAACACTAGGAGATTGGAATGATGCCACTTGATTTGTTTCATGCCCTTCAAGAGAAGTAGGTGAAGTGGGGGGTGGTTGTTCAGGTGGCATTGCTGGCTCTTTGTATGGACAATCTAAAGAAGACTTTGAGCATATAAGTGGTACTGATTCACTATCATTGCATATAATTGGCAACGATTGTTGTGATGGTGGTGGTAGTGGAGGCAGAGGTGAAGGTGGCAGTGGTGGTGTACTATGTTGAGATGTTTTGGAAGATGAGGAACAAGATACCATATGCAAGAAAGACTGTGTGTCTTCACTAGTAGTTGGAACATCCATGCCATTTAGTATATTTGGTCTACTTGCTACATCTGCATCTATAAAATTAGAGGTTCCTAAGGAGAATTCTATTTTATCTACACTACTTTTGGATGGTGAAGTTAGAGAGGAATCACCTAAGTCGAGAATAGTTTGTTGACAAGAAGGACTAGAGGAGCAAGACCCTTCAATTCTTCTTTGTTCATGTTCATATATCAGGGTTGTTGAATTATTTTGGGTACAAGGATCATGTGAAGGTGGAGGTGGGGGTGGAGGGTGAGGGGCATACCTGTTGGAAGCAGGCAAAGGGAGAAAAGATAGACTACATGGATGTACATCTTTTTCCTTCGTCTTTACTGGGTGAAGTTGTCGAGGTGGTGGTATTGGGGGAGGATGAGGGTTAACATGCTGTTGATGTTTGGCATGCGATGTTGGAGAAGAGGAAGTTGACATCTCTATATATGCTTCAAATGAAGATGAAGGTAGAGATGAAACAGTTCTGAGTGGTCGTAGAGTGGGATGTATTAGAGATGATACTTCCGATGATCTCGGGGATGTAGAGGATGGGGATGGTGGAGGCACATTCAATGAAATAAAAGCATCCCTTCCGCTTGTAGAAGGAACAGAGTTCTGATTAGATTCTGTTTGCAATGGAGATAGAAAAGACAAATCTGTGGATGCCGAACGAAGCAGATTACGCCTGGGAGATAATGGAGCAAATAGACTACATGTGGACAGAGGAAGAAAAACTTTTTTCTTTAGCACCAGTCGAGATGAGTCAGCTGTAACTGTACTTGCATTAGCACAAGTTAGAGCACCATTTGCTGCAAAGTTAGATCCTTCAGGTAGCATATTCACAGAAGAAATATTAGATTGCTGGCTCTTCGAGTTGGATATGGAAGCCTCCATTTCCTCTGTTTGTTCTCCAGTACCATTATTATTGGAAGCATCGGGATGCTTAATCTTTTGCTCGGCAGAACTTAAATCCGGGGAAGTGCTTGTGCTCTGCAGATGTGGTTTCCCTGACAATGGAAGCTCCACCCTGTTATTCTCATCTGTGGGCTCAAGCACTAGTACATTTGTGTCACTGATGCTAGGTTTTTCTTTCTTGCTGTTGTCTTCTTGTTTGGTCATTATGCCATTGTCATAAACAACAAACTCTTCTCCCAGACTGTCCCCGTTGTCCTGTTTGAGAACAATCTCAAGTCCGTCCTTATTGTCAGCCTCTGCCAGTGCAATGCTTTCTGAATTGTGGACTGCATCACCTAATTCAATTTCCATCGTAGTCTCCTCCAGCACTAGTTTGGAAGTGGGGACTTCAGATATGATAACCTCTTTAATCATCTGAATGTCCTTTGGACTATTGGTTTCCGATATAATCACTTCTTTCACCAACACATTATCAGTCTGACTCAAGTCTTGACTGGAATCCATCCTTTTATCCTGCTCGGAATTGCTGTTTTCGATTGTGCAGCCATCCTCTTTATCCGTGTATGTGTCAGAACTTGAATTGCTGCTACTGTATGTGTCCGAACTTGAATTTCTGCTATCTCTGCCTCCATCGGTTGTACCTTCCAAACTTGCGTTCATTACTCCGGTTCTGTTGTCGTGCATAATATTGGCTTCAGCAGATGTGCATGCCTTTTCATCATTTAATATTTCAAATGACAAAACCATGTCATCGATTTTATTTTCTTTTGATCCATCAATATCAATGTCCAGCTCAAAATTGGAAAATGTTGAGATTTTCCTTAGTTCAGCTCTTGGACTGCAAACTGTAGAAGCTATAGAAAGAATATCAGCATCCTTCTGTCCATCTTGTGAGTCAGGATTACTGAAGATTTCTTCTGTTTCAAAGAACTCATCAGTAGAGCCAAATTCCATCTCATCGTCATCATCATCAGGTGCAACTTCAGTGGATGCATCAGATTCAGCATCAAACTCTGAAAAGAGTACCTGGTTCAGGCATGCACTTACAATTAACATTGATCAATTTGAAAATAAATTTCCCCATACATGTAATAAAAATCATGGCCTACCTCTGCTTTGAAGTTCTTTGTGAACCGGTGATCAGCATCCCAAGGGACATCAATGTCCTCAAAGTTCAACATTAAAATGTGAGACTGGATAAAAAAGGTATTGAACATCACCCTAAACATTAATCTTTCATCTTCTATACCATCATCCACATGCAGACATTCAAGGACCACATCTCCTTGGACGCAGGATCCAACATTTAACTTCACCGGCACGTTGTCTGCCTGCAACGATAGTTAACAAGTAACTAAAACAAATAGCAGAACGATTAAAATCTAAAGTGGGCTCAATGGTACCTGTCTGTAACGCCTAACATGTTTCTTGGCCTTCGATGGCAACGAAAGAACATTGCAACTTTTATCGGCTGTTAGAAGATCCTGCCCATACACTCGAACTATTGGCCTACAACCACCTACGCCGTCGAAATTTGGTACTTCTCTAAGGATTACACAATCCAAGGTGAAAGGAATAGGTTGTGTAGGCCACTCCAACTCATTGTCCATTCTGCATATGTACTGTAGATATCGAAGATGAGAAGGTTGTGGATTTAATGTGGTTAACATCTGAAGAAGCTCCTTAGGTGCCTGCTTGTACACCATGTCCAGAGTTCTTTGCTCGCCATTATACTGTTTCCTGTACAGAAGAAGACCTGCAAGCATAAATGCCAACACCGGCCATCCACCTTTCTCACAGTGCATTAGCAGAATGTTTTGCTGCCCTTCAAGCGTAAGCCATCTCTCACTCAGCCTCAGGAAGTGGAGGACAATGTCCAAAGGAAGCAAAGGGCATCCTAAATACTGGCAGGGGTAGTCTTTGAATGTAATACTGTACAGGGAGAACAAGCCTGAAACCAGACTTTTTCCTTCATCTCTGAAGTTTAATAGCATCAATGAAGAATCTGCAAACCGCTCACGGAGCTGCAGAACAATGCTGTCCAGGTAATTCTTGTATTCTAATTGGCCCATGGTTTCTGTCGAGAAGCAACAGTCGAATACTGCAAGCATTAAACAGGCCAATCATTTTCTCTTCATGTAAAATTGAATTTGATAAATCATCTACCAGACTGCAAAGACAACGTTACAATCTACCCTGTGTTGGCTAAAGTTTCGGCACGCAGGAACGCACCGATATGCATCGCAGTAAGCAAACTTTTACTTTTGAAAAGCATGGCCCTAAGCAAACTAGAATCACAAACCAAAATCTTCATAAACAAAGCAACGTAGCTAATTCAGCACGTACACAACATATAGATTGGTGATAAAATGTGCGCCGGTGCTGAAATCACGAGCTCGGCCCTTTTCCACGGCGCAAAAGCAGCATCTTTACCAGCAATTTCTTCCCACATTAAGCAGAATTCTAAAAATCAGGTCCATTTCTAAAGCTAAAATCATCTGAACAAAAAACGAAACCAATTCCACACCCCCAAATCCCCGTCTATTCCCCGCAATTACAGCGCTAACCATACCAATCCTTTATCCCCGGCAAAATTGCAAGAGCGCCGTAGCAGCAGCATTGCAAGGGGAAGCGGGGAATTAATGGTGTTACCGTAGACGCGGTCGGCGATCTCGAGGAGCCGATCCGGCGGCTTCCGGTAGAACAGCCTCCGGAACAGCGCCATCTCCCCCCCGGCACCGCCGTCTCCGGCGGCCTAGCCTCCTCCCCCTCCTGCTCGCGCCCGCCTGCCCCCAGACCACCAACCAACCCAACGCCACCTCTCCCGCGCCGCCGGCGACCGAACCCACCACCCAGCTCCGGCACGAGCGCGCGCGCGCGCCAATCACGCGAGCCAATGGGCGGAGGAATTCGCCTAGCTAGGGTTTCGCCCTTGGTTTTTTTTCTGGTTTTTTTGCGTTGCTAATTTTCGGTGTTTGAGGTGGCGGAGAAGGAAGCGGGAGGAGGAGGCAGAACGAGGGAAGGAAGGGAGGGAGGCGGGCACGAAACGAAACACAGCAGCGGCAACAGGTTGGCTCGGCTCAGGGCTCGTCCCTCGGCTCGGCGCAGGTTGGCTCGGCTCAGGGCTGAGGAGATATCTGCGGATGACAGGTGGGGCCGGGCTAACTGCCGCGGCGGCGTGACCGTTGCCTCGGGACGAAGCAGCCATTCCTTCGTAGATTGGGCTTGTTGTGCCGTCCTGTTTGCGCTGAGACCAATAGTGACTGGGCCCAATCTAGGTTGACACCATGGGCCCAACTTAGCCCGGCCCGTTTGAGGAGGCTATGTCGAGCACAGTAATGCTCACAGTGGGCCTAATCCAGGCTAGGGCCGTCCTATGGGCCGATGCGACGGGCTACCCTAATGAATTGGTCGTCTGTCTAGTCTTTCTTCTCTTCTTAGATGTGTGTAGGAGATGCGTACCTATGTATATATATATATATATATATATATATATATATATATATACATATATATATATAGCTGATCACAACCAATAATTTTGTGTGTGCCACTGGAAGTTGGTCCTTTTTTTTGTGTGTGTGTCATCCTTAAACTCGTATTTTCTGTATGCCACCAGAATAATTGTACGCGTAATGCAAAGAATTAATAGATCTCGTTACTGATCCAAAAAAAAAAAACACAAGACGAGCTATGTTGAATGGTCACCACAATAATTTAGCCTAACAACCACACTACACACTAGCCTAACACTGTCCTCTCTTACTTATAGTCGTCATTTGTACTGCATGCATGTTACCACTCTTTTCTTTAATCACCTGATGATGTGTGCAAATTAGCACACAATCTGTGATGACAAATGGAGGAGCACATACAGATCATTATTAACTAGACAGATGAGACTTTATTTTGTGAACAAAAAGAGAAAATGGTTAACTCACAAAGGAAAACTAGATTAATTAAATGATAAAAAGTTCGAGTTATTAGCTGGGCAAATCAGCCAAAATCTGATTAGTTTAATACTTAATTGTGGGATTAGTGGGCCAAGTGGGGAGCTGTATGCCGTTTCGCCACATGCTGGTGTGCATGATCCAACTAGCCGTCCGGCTACAGATCCTAATTAACCAATAAACTAACTAATTAACAACTAATACTATCTCGACACGGGCGTTCGTATTGGCTTTTACTAATAGTTTTTAGCGGTATTGATTTTTGCTGATAGCTTTTGACAGTGGCTTTTAGCTTAAAATGAAGATTAGTAGCTCAAAAAAGTGACTTTTAGAAGAAAAAAAAAGGGCTAGTCGTGCAAAAAATAAGTGAAAAATGTGTGCGGGTGACGGAAGTGAGATGTGTGGAGCGAGACGGTAGTGAAAAGAGTGGAACAGCCACTTCAAAAAGGCAGATATTTATATTGGCTTTTGACTTTTCTAAATAGAAGTTAGAAGCAAAAAAAACAATATGAACATAACCTTAGACATTGTTCCAGCTATATATCGCTTTAGCAAAGCTGGTTTCTGTTTGCAAATACTTGCTGCTTGTTAGTGATATGTACGGTGTTTAAAAGAGATTAATGTACCATTAGTGGCAACATGTCCTATGTAGTCACTTTTGAGGTGCACTCATACAATTGCTTTCGTTTTAGGGACCAAATCAACATGAAAAGAAATGCAATTCTGAATTCACTTTACCTATGTATAGCATTTGAAGTTTAAATTAAAAAACAGAAAAAAAAGAGAGAGAAAAAGGACAAACAACGGTAACATATGTAAAGAATGAATTTGTTTCTTTCATTGACCTGTGTGTATGCATGGAGCTAAAACAGTATCTAAATTAGATCAACTGGGTTAATTAAACCAATAATAAGTTAATAACACGACAGAAGGGCAAAATCAGGCCAGAAGTAAGGAAACACAACTTTAAACAAACAAAAAAAGGAGAAGAAGAGAAAATTGAAGATGCAAGGTTTTCAGTGCAAAATAAACTAGGTCGATTCGCAGGATCAAGCTAGCTGCATTGCACTGCCTGCATAATGCACTCCAAAGTTAGGGAAGAAGTAGGTACTAAAACGCCACGAAATTTTTAAAATTTCTTTGAATTTCTATTGAATTTGAATTTCTTATCCAATTTGGCAATTCCCTAGCATTTCCCACTTTCCTTTCCGGTCCTTACTGCTTTCCTCAAGCCTTGGCACCTGAAACAAAATCAAATTTTGTCAAATTTTGCAAAAGGATTGAATTTTCGTTTTTGCTTTGATCTCTTGCTTCCTCAACCTATTCCCCACCAATCACAAAGCAAAACCGCCCCAGATCTTTGCCAACTCGACCGGATTGGGAGGGAGAAGGAGGTGGCACAGCTTCTACCGAAAAATCGCCGCCGCCATGCGTTTTCATCGCCGCCTCACACCTCGCGTGATCGCTCTCCCTCGCGCCTGCTTTCGCCACACCGGGGACGGCCACCCAGTTTTGTCCGCCGCCGCCACCCCCAGCCGCCGTGTCCCTCTTTTCCGTTGTCGGTCCAATCCATGGACGCCATCGCCTCCCCGAGCCGTCCGAGCATTGCCACCTCTCCCGAGCGGACGGCGCTTTTGCAGCCTTGCTCTCCACCGCCTTGGCAACCCTAGCCAACCGCAAGACGTGGCACCCCGTCGGCCATGCATTTGTCGCCGCCCCTATCCGTTTTCCGGCCAACCCGAGCCGCACCGCCATACTTCGCCTATATGAGCAATTGGCCTCTTCTCGGCGCACTAGCCAACTCCACGAAGCCACCGACACCCTCAATCGAACCCTAGCCGCCCCATTGCCGGTAATTGCCAAATCCCCAAATTCGGAGCCCTAGAGCAATGTTGGTTTTCCACTCCATAATTCTTCGATTGCTTTCGTTGGTAGCACCCTAGTGCTCCCCAAAACCAATCCCCATCATCGCCTCAGCCTCCCAACCCCTCCTCTTCTCCGGCGCCGAAAGCCCCTTCACGGCCAAAACCGGCCACCGTGGTCGGCCATAACCAAGCCACCTTAGCTTCGCCAACTCCTCCCAAGCTTACCCAAGCCCCGGTGATGCTCTAGCACCCGCCAAACCGCCTGATTAAACCCTATTTCTCCCAAGATTTCAAAGTCGGCCGTGGGGAAGATGACCTCGCCGCCGGTGTTTGCCGCCTCCACCGAAACCCTAACCACCAAAAATAGAACCCCTACTCCCTCATGAATCCATTCATGCCCTCAAAAAGCGTCGCAAGAATCCCTAGCTCCGTCGGTAACCGCCGCCTCTTTGCCCTGTTTCGGCCGGCCGTACGCGGGCGAGAGGAGGAAGAAGGCCTCAGAGCCGACCGCCGCGCGCCGCCATGCGTCCGATCAAGCGCCGCTTGCTCGCGTCCGACCGCACCGCGCCACGCCACCCGCCGCCATCCGACCGAGCCAGCCCGCCGCAGCAGGCGCCTCGACCGCGCCGACCCGAGCCAGCGACGCGGTGGAGTCGCGCCCGCCGCACCCGCGCCAACCCCGCCCGACCGAGCCCGACCGCACCGGCCGCCGATCCCGCCCGACCGAGCCCCGACCGCACCGGCCGCGCCGATCCCGCCCGACCGAGCCGAGTGACTCGGTTGAGTCGCGCCGCCACCGATCAAGCACCACCGCGCCCGACCGCCGGGTGGACGTGGTTCCACCGAGCCGCTTCGCCCGCCTGCTCCAACCGGCCGAGCCCGAGGAATGCTTAGCTTAGCCCGATGAACAAGAAACCTAGAAAATTCAGAAAAATCCGAAAAATCCAAAAAATATATTTATATCCATTTTGACCGTTTGAGCCCACCAACCCATTTATCAAGCCCTTTTTCCTATTTGGCCCTCCTAAAAGCCCAAAATCTCATTTATTTAATTTTTCTTGATTTTCTTTCTTTAATTTCATTTCTTTATTCCTAGCCTAATTATTTGGGCATAGAATTAATATTTTATTTGTTTGTGTTAGCTTGGACGACGGAGGTTCTCAAGAATTGGAAGAAGAAGATCAAGCTCAAGCTAAATTTTTCAAGAATACTGAATTAATCGAGATCATAGACCCGCAAGGCAAGTTACGCTTCCTTGATCATGTTGAACCCGTAATTGCCTTATTTATTTATTTAATCTGTAATTTCATTATGTTATTTTGTTCAAGTCAATATTTTGGGGTAAAATTTATATTAGAATGTCATGATATTAGTTATGCCCTACCACCTGAAAAGCCCCGATTAATTTGATGGACATATTTGCCTTGAATGACATAGTAAAATAATTATAATAATTAAATAAACATGGTAGTTTAGGGACACACCAAAATATTTTCACTATTAAGGATTTTATTATTTATTTAGAATTTTGAAAAGTTGGAACTAGGGTGAGCGAGGATCACAGAGGTGAGTCCAAGACCTTACTCTAGGGTGGAGGCTTGGTTGAGGAATGGTGGCGGTCTGCTGCACCGAATGTGGGTTTGTGCATGTTTATAGCCTCGATGAAAAATATAAGGACTAGACCCTTATCTCGAGTAAAGAACATAGTACTCGTCCAACCACAAGTGTTGACTTGGTCAAACTGGTTTAGTAACCGCCAAGTTCGATTGAACATCCTGAATCGGTTGGGGAGTCTGAGGTGAGTTGTATGGGAGGTGGTTAACCATACAACAAGAGGGACCGCTATGAGTCGGAGGAGATCCGTGGGGTCATCCGAGCTCATGGGGATCAAGAACCCATCAAGGGCGGGGACTATATAAAGAATTGAGCGGTGAACAACTTTGTTTTCTTAACTCGTCATGGAGTTGAGAGATCTTGTGGGTAAAGCAGGACAACTCTGCAGAGTCATAAAATGATGGTATTCGAATACGTCGTGCTTCCGGTAAATGAAGCTACGTTTGATGGGTGATTCCAGTAACAAAGCATAAGTAGATTTGAGAATGGTTTGGAATTGTGAAAGGTTAATAATCACGCTTGAAAACCCTGTTTACATAATGAAGTTACTTTCTTGTCTTTAATTGATTCTCAACTAAATCGCATCTACACAAAATAATAAACATGTATTCCCCATCTTGATATGCCATGCATATAGTTAATGATAAGCTCACGTGACTTCTCGAAAGTACGGTAGTTGTACTCATACTTGCTAAAATCATAAATGTACCGCGCCGGTCTTGAGGAGCCATGTGAAGATGATGAAATGGAATTTTACGAAGTGGAAGAAGCTTGGGATTAGGGTTATCCTGCACTCGAGTATGCCTGTGGTATCTTTTTGGCTGTAATGTAAATTAGGCCTTTGGCCCTACTGTGAATCTTGGCTTTAAGCCTTTATAATGTAATAAAGTTGACTCTTGTTCTTGAGCATGTGATGGCAATGTTATACACTCGATGGATGTCCTCGCAGCTGAACTTTCCTGGGCAGTTGCGAGGGTTTCATAATGCTCCCAGAAATGGGGGTGTTACAGAGTGGTATCAGAGCCAACTTGCTCGACTGTAGGAAACCCTAAGTGCACTAGGAAATATTTCCAAAAATTATTTTGGGATATAAAAATGATTTGTCTAAAATTTTAGTAATATTTTCTGTATAAATATCTTTTTCTCCTCTATGCTGGTCTTATTTTGATTAATTTTGTTTTTCTAAAAATATTTATGTCCACCCTTTTCTAACCTCAAAATTTGGCGTTTTACAGATGCCGTACCACGTTTTTCCCGATCCAGAGGAGCTGTCAGGATGGGTTACTCGTCTTTGGCGTATGTAGAGATACCTCCACGCGACAGATCATCAGCGTTCGGTGTGTCATACGAGATCATTGATGGTCCATGGCAAGCTGTACAACTGGAAGGCCTGGATATATTTGGAGCCTTTACCCCATTGCACCGGACGCTCGACGGAAGTTCACCGCCACCGTCACGAGGAGTCGACGCCATCCGTGATGCCGCAAAGAAGGCCGTGGAGTATCTTCGTCGCTACTACGAGGAGGAGTTTGATGATTCACCTTTCTACCTCGTCCCACAAGAAGATGAAAAAGGAACCGGTTTGATCATGCCAAATCCAGCGACAGAAGAAGATCCGAAGATGCAGGAAGCTGCTTGGGTTATCGCTTCACAAGCGGACATGTACGCCCGGATGACTGAGGAAAACCGGACGATGCAAAGATCACCGTATGCATGCGCCCAACAGAGATTTGGCTTCTGAAGCAGACTCTACGACATTATCGACGGAAGGAGCAAAATGAAGCCTTGAGATTTGATGAAGGCCCATCGAAGGTCCGCAAGGAGTCTGAAGGGATGACGGCAGCCCAAGGCCGTACATTCTTCAGAGGATCGTCATCACACGCAGCAGAGCAGCCCCACGAGGACAAGGAGATGGTGATCGATGAGGAGGAAGAAGACCCGGAGGAATTAGAGTGGTGTTCCTCCGGTGACCACTGACATGCATCATAGAGTTTAGAGTAGAGTTACGCTAGAGAAGTCAGAACCTTTTTGTAGTAGTAAGTTTTGATGTGATGTAATAAGTTGTGGTATGAACTTTGTAAGATAGTATGTACCCAACTTATGTGTGAATAAATAAAGAGTACCTTGTTTTAAATAATAATTTGTTTGCTATCAGTATCTTTAAGTCTACCCCTTCAACTCTCAATCTTTCTATTTCACTCTGGCATCTTAATCTATTTCATTCTAATCTTACCTTATGTCTAAATTCTTACTTACCTATCTGAATTGTTAAAAACTCGCTACAGATCTGAACCTCTAAATCCCAGCAAAACCAACAAAATGGCAGGAGGTGGAGAAGGACCTCAGGATCAGGACAGTTCTCGCCAGAGAGACGGATCGCAGCCTAGCTTAGCAGATATTTTAGCAAGAATGGAGGAAAATAGATATCAAGCAGAATTAAATCACGCACGCATGTTGGAGCAACATGCCAGGCTGTTAGAACAGATTGCTGCAAGAAACGGAGGTAACAGTCAACCAGGAATGCCTGTGCAGTCAAAGTGGGCAGATTTTCAGAAGACGAGACCTCCAGTCTTTTCTTCTTCACCTGATCCCATGGTAGCTGAAGACTGGTTCAGAGATGTGGAAAGGAAGCTAAACACTATTCAGTGCAATGACAGGGAAAAGGTCTTATATGCCTCTCATCGATTATAAGGCCCGGTGCAAAGATGGTGGGTAAATTATCAGACGATGAGTGAAGACAGGGAGATCACCTGGAAGGAATTTGAGGATTCATTCCGCCAAGCCCATGTACCTGCAGGAGTCATTGAAGCTAAGCGTCGTGAATTTCGGCATTAAAACAAGGAGGACGGACATCATGAATACCTTCACCGCTCAATACATTGGCCGACACGCCTCAAGAAGCAAAACTGAGGAGAAGAAGATGGAGCGATTCAAGGAGGGATTACAAAAGTCTCTGAAGTATCACATTTCTATGGTGGATTATAAAGACTTGCCCTCAATGGTGAATAAACTCATCATATCTGAAGAAGCAAGGAATGAAATGGAAGATACTAGGAAAAGAAAGGTAATGCAAAGAACTTCATCATCAGACAGACCTAGAAAGCAAATGATGCTAGCATCCCAATTTAGAGGACAGCAGGGAAAGAGATATGTATTCATGCCTGCATCGCAGCATTCAAAACTAACCAAAGCCCTGTTACATTTCGTGAGAATGTCGCCACCTCCAATCAAGTGTTATCATTGTGGAGGAAATCACTTACGAGGCAATGCCCGCATTCTGATTGAATGCTATCATTGTGGACAAGCAGGCCATTACAAGAACCAGTGCCCACGAGGAGGATTACCTTCAGAAGTAGCAAAAGCTCAAGTTAGAGCACAAACATCTTCACCCCGCCAATTCATTGCGGTGCCAAAACAGAAGGAAGATGAACCGACACTTCACGGTCAAACCGGTAGGAACTCGGACAACATCTATGATGTCGCAGAGAAAAGGAAAAGGGATATCAAGCCGCAGGTGGAAGGATAAATCATATTTCCATAAAAGAAGCAGGAGCCAACGACGTCATCGTTGGTACGCACCTAGTTAACTCAAAGCCTTCGTGGTTTTGTTTGATCCCGGGCAACACATTCGTTTGTCTCCTTGGCTTTTGTTGTGAAGAATCAATTATCATTCTCTCCTTTGCAAAAATCTTATTCCTTTCAAACTGCCGGGAATAAAGTGGAATCTCGCTTTGGATGCAAAGACCTAGATCTAGAAATCCAAGGTGTCAGATTTAAGACAGACTTACTATTATTAGAGATGAAGGGATTGGATGTTATACTGGGAATGAATTGGTTAACTAAATATAAAGCCAAAGTGGATTGTGAAAATAAGCTGGTAACTTTGGTAAGTCCAGAAGGACAAGAGATAATATTGAAGACAGATCCAGTACTAATAGAGAGAATGAAAACTGGTATTCAGAATATGGTGGTAGAAGAAGGAGTGTCCAAAATACCGATAATTCAGGAATATCCGGATGTTTTTCCAAAAGAGTTACCAGGAAAACCACCGGATAGACCCATAGAGCTTGCTATTGAATTAATACCAGGAACTAAACCTATCACAAAGCGTCAATATCGAATGTCAGCTCAAGAATTAAAGGAACTTAAGAAACAAATGGACGAACTGATGGAAAAAGAGTTTATACAACCTAGTGTATCCCCTTGGTCAGCCCCAGTACTGTTTGTTAAGAAAAAGATGGAAGTCAGAGGATGTGTGTGGATTATCGAGGATTGAACGCAGTAACTATCAAAAATAAATATCCTTTGCCAAGAATAGATGATCTGTTTGATCAGCTCAAAGGAGCCAAGGTATTCTCAAAGATTGACCTAAGATCCGGATATCATCAGCTTAAGATCCGAGAGCAGGACCGTGAGAAGACTGCCTTCACCATAAGATACGGATTATTTGAGTTCACAGTAGTACCATTTGGTCTGACAAATGCACCGGCCTATTTTATGAACCTGATGAATATGGTATTCATGGAGCAGTTAGATCGTTTTGTGATAGTATTCATCGATGACATATTAATATATTCCAAGACCGAAGAAGAACATCGTCAACATCTGCACATTGCTTTGAGCAAGCTTAGAGAACATCAGCTATATGCTAAGTTCTCTAAATGTGAGTTCTGGATGAAAGAAGTAGCTTTTCTCGGACACATTATCACAAAAGAAGGAGTAAAAGTAGATCCAGAGAAAGTGAAAGCAGTGATGGAATGGAAACAGCCAACCACTGTAACAGAAATCAGAAGTTTCCTTGGTTTGGCTGGATATTATCGTCGTTTTATTGAGGGGTTCTCAAAAATAACAAGACCTCTTACCCAGCTTCTTAAGAAAGACAACCCATACAAATGGACAGATAAGTGTGAAGAAAGTTTTCAGGAGTTGAAAACAAGATTAACTTCAGCCCCAGTACTCACACTTCCCAACCCCGAGAAAGATTTTCAAATCTTTGTGATGCCTCAAGCAAGGATTAGGTCGTGTCGATGCAAGAAGGAAAGTGGTAGCATATGCTTCAAGACAATTGCGACCACATGAGATAAATTATCCAACACATGATTTGGAATTAGCAGCTGTAGTACATGCGTTGAAAATTTGGAGGCACTATTTATTGGGAAATCATTGTGAGATATTTTCCCACCACAAGAGTCTCGAAATATATCTTCACTCACCAGATTTAAATCTTCACAACGAAGATGGTTAGAGTTAATTAAAGATTATGATCCGGATCCGCAGATCACCCCGAAAAGCAAATGTTGTCGCAGATGCACTAAGTCGAAAGAAGTATCATACTATAGCCTCTATTCTGGAGTGCCCCAGTCCATTGCAAGAAGAAATTCAAGGGTTGAACTTATGTGTCGTTGAACAAGGTCAAATAGCAGCATTAGAAATACAGCAGACTTTAACGGATCAAATCAAATCAGCACAAGAAAAAGATGAAGGAATACAACAGCTCATGAAGAAAAGTCAAGAAGCAAATTCAACTGAATTTGTTAAAGATGATCAGGGAATTTTAAGGTTCGAAATCACATCAGATACCGATGATAAGGAGTTAAAAGATTTGATATTGCGAGAAGCTCATTCGTCTCAACTCTCTATTCATCCCGGAGGCACAAAGATGTACCAAGACTTGAAAAAGAGATACTGGTGGAATAAAATGAAGAAGGAAATAGCAGAGTATATTGCACGCTGTGATACCTGTCAGAAAATAAAAATAGATCATCGGAAACCATCAGGACTGTTAAAACCTTTGCCAATCCCAGAATGGAAATGGGATGACATTGGTATGGACTTTATTACTGGATTCCCAAAAAGTCGAGATGGATGTGATGCTATATGGGTAATTGTAGATCGACTAACCAAAGTGGCACATTTCATACCGATCAAGCAAACCTATGGCAAGAATAAACTGGCAGAGCTGTACTTAACAAAAATAGTGGTATTACATGGAATCCCAAAGAGAATAGTATCTGATAGAGGAGCACAGTTCACGTCTACATTTTGGGAAAAACTGCATGAAGCCATGGGAACAGACTTAGCCTTCAGTACGGCATATCACCCGCAGACCGGAGGACAAACAGAACGAGTGAACCAAATTTTAGAAGACATGCTTCGGGCATGTGCATTGGTCTATGGAGCAGCTTGGGATACGTGCTTACCTTTTGCAGAATTCTCTTATAATAATAGTTATCAGGCCAGTATTAAGATGGCACCGTTTGAAGCTTTATATGGGAGAGAATGCAGAACTCCGTTAAATTGGACCGAGACCGGAGAACGACAGTTCTTAGGACCACAAATTGTTCAAGATACAGAAGCCCACATCAGGATTGTCAGAGAAAAGATGAAAATAGCCCAGAGCCGACAAAAGAGTTATGCTGATAATCGTCGAAAAGATTTAAGCTTTGAAATCGGAGATTGGGTATATCTCAAAGTTACACCCTTCAAGTCAGTAAAAAGATTTCAAGTTAAAGGAAAACTAGCCCCAAGGTATATCGGTCCATTTGAGATTCTTGGAAGAGTAGGAGAAGTAGCCTACAGATTGCGGTGACGCCAACCGCCGAGTGCATAACGTATTTCATGTGTCTCAGTTACGAAAGTGTCTTCGCCATCCGGCAGAGCAGATACCAGTCGATGACATAGACCTACAAGATGATTTGTCATATGAAGAAGAACCAATTCAGATTTTGGAAACTACAGAGAGACAGTTAAGAAGTAAGAATATCAGATATCATAAAGTGCAGTGGCAAAATCACACCACAGATGAGGCAACCTGGGAAAAAGAATCAGATTTGCAGCGAGAATTTCCCAACCTACTTCCTGATCCGAGTTGATCTCGAGGTCGAGATCCTTTTTAAGGAGGGTAGGTTAAAACAAAATCAAATTTTGTCAAATTTTGCAAAAGGATTGAATTTTCGTTTTTGCTTTGATCTCTTGCTTCCTCAACCTATTCCCCACCAATCACAAAGCAAAACCGCCCCAGATATTTGCCAACTCGACCGGATTGGGAGGGAGAAGGAGGTGGCACAACTTCTACCGAAAAATCACCGCCGCCATGCGTTTTCATCGCCGCCCACACTCTCTCGTGATCGCTCTCCCCGCGCCTGCTTTCGCCACCACCCGGGACGGCCACCCAGCCTTTTGTCCGGCCACCCCCCGCCCAGCCGCCGTGTCCCCTCTTTTCCGTTGTCGGTCCAATCCGCGGACGCCACTGCCTCCCCGAGCCGTCCGAGCATTGCCACCTCTCCCGAGCGGACAGCGCTTTTGCAGCCTTGCTCTCCACCGCCTTGGCAACCCTAGCCAACCGCAAGACGTGGCACCCCGTCGGCCATGCATTTGTCACCGCCCCTATCCGTTTTCCGGCCAACCCGAGCCGCACCGCCATACCGCCTATATGAGCAATTGGCCTCTTCTCAAGCACTAGCCAACTCCACGAAGCCACCGACACCCTCAATCGAACCCTAGCCGCCCATTGCTTGTGAATTGCCAAATCCCCAAATTCGAGCCCTAGAGCAATGTTGGTTTTCCACTCCATAATTCTTCGATTGCTTTGTTGGTAGCACCCTAGTGCTCCCAAAACCAATCCCCATCATCGCCCGGCCTCCCAACCCTCCTCTTCTCCGTGGCCAAAGCCCTTCACTACCAAAACCGCCACCGTGGTGGCCATAACCAAGCCACCTTAGCTTCGCCAACTCCTCCCAAGCTTACCCAAGCCCCGGTGATGCTCTAGCACCGCCAAACCGCCCGATTAAACCCTATTTCTCCCAAGATTTCAAAGTCGGCCGTGGGAAGATGACCTCGCCACGGTGTTTGCCGCCTCCACCGAAACCCTAACCACCAAAATAGAACCCTACTCCCTCATGAATCCATTCATGCCCTCAAAAGCGTCGCAAGAATCCCTAGCTCCGTCGGTAATCGCCGCCTCTTTGCCTGTTGCTTTACCGGCCAGACTGCGGCGAGAGGAGGAAGAAGGCCTCAGAGCCGACCGCCCGCTGCCACATCAAGGTCGTCACCGCGCGCCGCTTGCTGTCTCGACCGCACCGCCGCGCCACCCGCCCGCGCCGGCCCGACCGAGCCAAGGCCACAGGCGGCAGACCCTGACGACCGACCCGAGCCAGGACGACGCGGTGAGCTGCCGCCCACACCGCGCCAACCCAAGGCCCGACCGAGCCCGACCGCACCCGGCCAAGCGCCGATCCCGCCCGACCGAGCCCCGACCGCACTCACCGCGCCCGATCCCGCCCGACCGAGCCGAGTGACTCGGTTGAGTCGCGCCCGCCAGCCCGACCGCACCAGCTGCGCCCGACCGCGCCGGGTGGACGTGGTTCCACCGAGCCGCTTCGCCCGCGCCCGTTCCAACCGGCTCGAGCCCGAGGAACAGTGCTTAGCCCGATGAACAGTAAAACCTAGAAAAATTCAGAAAAATCCAGAAAAATCCAAAAAAAATATATTTATATCCATTTTGACCGTTTTGAGCCCACCAACCCATTTATCAAGCCCTTTTTCCTATTTGGCCCTCCTAAAAGCCCAAAATCTCATTTATTTAATTTTTTCTTCAGATTTTCTTTCTTTAATTTCATTTCTTTATTCCTAGCCTAATTATTTGGGCATAGAATTAATATTTTTATTTGTTTGTGTTAGCTTCGGACGCCGGAGGTTCTCAAGAATTGGAAGAAGAAGATCAAGCTCAAGCTAAATTTTCTGAAGAATACGAATTAATCGAGATCATAGACCCGCAAGGCAAGTTACGCTTCCTTGATCATGTTGAACCCGTAATTGCCTTATTTATTTATTTAATCTGTAATTTCATTATGTTATTTTGTTCAAGTCAATATTTTGGGGTAAAATTTATATTAGAATGTCATGATATTAGTTATGCCCTACCACCTGAAAAGCCCCGATTAATTTGATGGACATATTTGCCTTGAATGACATAGTAAAATAATTATAATAATTAAATAAACATGGTAGTTTAGGGACACACCAAAATATTTTCACTATTAAGGATTTTATTATTTATTTAGAATTTTGAAAAGTTGGAACTAGGGTGAGCGAGGATCACAGAGGTGAGTCCGAAGACCTTACTCTAGGGTGGAGGCTTGGTTGAGGAATGGTGGCAGTGCCGCGGGCACTGAATGTGGGTTTGTGCATGTTTATAGCCTCAGTGAAAAATATAAGGACTAGACCCTTATGCTGAGTAAAAGAACATAGTACTCGTCCAACCACAAGTGTTGACTTGGTCAAACCTGGTTTAGTAACTGCTCAAGTTCGATTGAACATCCGAATCGGTTGGGGAGTCTGAGGGTGAGTTGTATGGGAGGTGGTTAACCATACAACAGTAGGACCGCTATGAGTCGGAGGAGATCCGTGGGGTCATCCGAGCTCATGGGGATCAAGAACCCATCAAGGTGGACTATATAAAGAATTGAGCAGTGAACAACTTTGTTTTCTTAACTCTGTCGCGGGAGTTGAGAGATCTTGTGGGTAAAGCAGGACAACTCTGCAGAGTCATAAAATGATGGTATTCGAATACGCCGTGCTTCCGGTAAATGAAGCTATGTTTGATGGGTGATTCCAGTAACAAAGCATAAGTAGATTTGAGAATGGTTTGGAATTGTGAAAGGTTAATAATCACGCTTGAAAACCCCTGTTTACATAATGAAGTTACTTTCTTGTCTTTAATTGATTCTCAACTAAATCTGCATCTACACAAAATAATAAACCTGTATTCCCCATCTTGATATGCCATGCATATAGTTAATGATAAGCTCCGCGTGACTTGCTGAGTACGGTAGTTGTACTCATACTTACTAAAATCATAAACAGAAACTGCCAGTCTTGAGGAGCCATGTGAAGATGATGAAATGGAATTTTACGAAGTGGAAGAAGCTTGGGATTAGGGTTATCCTGCACTCGAGTATGCCTGTGGTATCTTTTTGGCTGTAATGTAAATTAGGCCTTTGGCCCTACTGTGAATCTTGGCTTTAAGCCTTTATAATGTAATAAAGTTGACTCTTGTTCTTGAGCATGTGATGGCAATGTTATACACTGATGGATGTCCTCGCATTGAACTTTCCGGCAGCTATGAGGGTTTCATAATGCTCCCAGAAATGGGGGTGTTACACTTTCCATTTTCCGCTTTCTCTCTTGTGCAGCTGCGCCACTTGGTGTCACGCCATTCACCGCTGCTACCACCTCCCGCACGTCACCTCAGTGTTGCCATCCCATCGGTGCCTCGCCAGCATGCCGACCGAGCCATTAAGGCTCGTCGCCTCAACGTCGTCCTTGTCCCTCATGCCCTCGCCATTGACCACACCACCACACGGCCTACGCCTTGTCCAGTAGACGTGTGCATCACACCCATGCCTGCCCCGCCAGCTCGTCAGCAGCGCTAGTGAGGCGCAGCACCGCCAACGCTCTAGACGCCACCTCGCCGTCGAATGCCGTCAGCTGCCAGCGTGCCATCCACGCGCCGCCACCGCCGTTGCCAAGCTTCCATTCCCACCACCTCCACAACCCTATAAATCTTCTTCGACCGGTTGCCTGACCTCGATTAGTGCCCAATCATGCCCTAAAGCTCCTCCTTCTCTCGCTCCAGGCCCCAACTCGCTGCCGCCGCTGTGCCTTGTGTTGGTGAGGCTCTAAGTTTAATTCCTTAGTGTAGTCAGCCATTCTCCGATTTCTTGTAGCCATAGCGTCTCTAAGCCTCCACAAACCCAGTGCCAACCACGCCAACCCATCCCTTAGTTCCTCAGCTGTTGGCGATGTGCGCCACCGCTATCCGAGCAAGTCCATTATGGACATCTCCCCTCAGACTGTTAGAGCCAAAACCACTTCAGGCATTAGCTTCCCAACATGCCCTAGTGCTCAAAATGCCCACGGCCATGCCAAAAGACCACCGGAGCTCTAGTGTGGCGTGGAAAAGCTCTAGTGAGCCTACTGGGTAGAAGCTACAAAGAGGAGAGCCTACTATGATAATTGCAGACGTTACAGTTGATTTTTAATTAGAACTGTCTGTGATATTAAAACATATGGTTATTAATACAAATCACATGTGATGTATCTCTTATATGCATGAGTGGCGCGCGCTTCATCTCCCTGATGCGCCTCTGGTCGCTTCATCTCCCTGATGTGTCTCTGATTGTTTTAGCTCCCTGATGCGTCTCTTCGTCTCACGCGCGAATTTATAAAAATGATCACCCGCCATGTACCGAAGATGAATCCCCACATCGCTGATACACATATCTACTCTCAAGCACAAACAAATGGCTCCGACGACCTCTTTCTTGTGACCAGCATTGATGGCCATCCTGTACGAGCACCTCGCCGGTCGTACGCTGGCAGATGCTGCGAAAAAACATTGTGTCAATAGTGTCCTTCCTCGTCTATCCAAGGATTTGCCAAAGCAGGTGACGGCCACCTTCCGTCGTCTTGACATCCTCCTCCGCCGTGTCGATTGGTCTTCCACGTTCTGCGAGCTAACCTCTCCATCAACGTGGTCCTCCACAATGACGTTGCTTGTCTCCAAGAGACTTGGCGTCGCTTGGAGTGATTAGTTGAGATGGCGGACGATTGAGTCAACCTTGCTAAGGCCCCTAAAGCAAGAGAAGAGAGCATATGGGATCTATTCAACTTGATTCATTAGTCGAAGGGTCTTCGAGAGACACTCGAATGAGCGCATCAGCAGGTGGACGCATGTCGACCTCTTTTACCTTTAAATCCAGATGGGAGAGCTGGGGATCTAGACGAAACTCAAGAGCTCACCACACGAACCTTGCCCTTACTGCCTTCTCGGTGGCTTAGATTACCATCGCCCAGTGAGCTTTACTTTGCATTCTTGTATTACTATTGTGCATAAGTTTGCCGTGTTAGTTTGAAATCAGTTTATTATCTCTGAAATTTGTGAATAATACTAGCACTGGGAGGACTTTGCATGATAGATTGTGGGTATTGAGATTGCTCGATGAGGACAAATTGTCAAACTTGAGATCATTGTGACTATCTACAAGTATTCTGCTAGTTTATTACTTTGTCAATTGCTAGTTATAAATATTTCTTCATTGTTGCTTACTGCCATCTTGTTCTGAATATTGTCAAAATTCTATTGTTACTGTAGGAGCATTTCTCAATTACCTGTTTCTGGTTAGAACTGCAATTGTTTCTGTCATTGTACTGAGGTAATTTAGATCGATAAACTAATAGAATTTCGAAGGGATAGTCACTCTGATTACTGATCTATTGACAAGAGTAGAGAAGGCCAAGATTTAACTCTTGAGTAACTCCTTAGTTAGGAGTAAAATAAAATATTAATTCTCTGCATTATGCAGATTATTATTGCCCAGTTTCTTGTACAGTTTAGCATATTATCATGTTTAAATGACTTGAATATTTTATCTGTGTTGAGAGATAATTAGTTTATCTACGTTCCTCGCCCCTAAGGGTGCCTTCATCACCAAGGTAAGAATACCACTTATTAATATTTTCTTCCACTTTAGTTTCACGGTCCGTAAGACAACCATCTACGAGTTGGTGATATCTGAAGTAAAAAATAATAATTTTACATAGCACACACCAAGTATATCTGGATCTAATGTGTGATTTGCTTCATGTCTTTTGAAACCCAGTGTGGTATGGGATCCGACTATGTCTCTAGTTCATTTAAATTGTAAGGTATGCAAGACTACATATGTTAGTATTACCATGAAATATATATGTACTGCTTCCAATGAATGTGGAAGATATAAAAGACCAAAAATGATGATTAGTACTATCGCAGACGGGTTTTTTTAAAAAACCTGTGACATCTACATATCACAGACAATTATATTTAAAAATTGTCTGTAATACATAAATATCATATACGATTATTTGTAAAAATCATCCGTGATAAATACACATCACAAACGGTTATATTTAAAAATCATTTGTGTTGTTGCCACTCACAGACAGTTTGAAAATCGTCTGTGATAACCACATGATATTACTGATCTATAAATTTAAACGGCTCATAAAACAGACTGTGATGCTATTTTTGAACCGTCTATATAACCTTTTCTGCAGTAGTATATACTTACCTATTATTGTGATTTGCTAGGGTCGAGAAACAGGGGCATGAGGGGGCTCGATCATTAGGGCTCACTGCATTTGTCTACCACAGTGAGCGACAGGTGGCCCCCTCAGGCTTTAAATCAAATCAAATGGTAACTAATAGCAACCTCTGCTCTCTTTTTTTTTTTGTCCTCTCCTTCTATCTCTCTCTTCCTGACCATCCGATTCTCCATCCGACGGCCTATATACTCAACACGCGTACAGCTAGCACCTGAAGTGGGGAGATCGATGGAGCGATGCAGGACGCACCGAGACGCCAGCTTGTACGTACGTGCAACGCTAGCTGTGCGTGCATGCGTGCGTACGTACGCCTGGCACGAATCGCGAAGCTGCCCTCGGCTCTCACTCACTCGGTCGTCTCTCGCACTCGCACGCAGGCACTAACTCTCAAGCCTGGAAAGCCTTCCTCTGCGTGTCAGTGCAGGAGCAAGCACGCAAAAGCAAAAGCGAAGCTGCTGCAGAGGCGTTTCGTTTCTCATTGATATCGATCGATCGATCGTGGCCGTTCGATCTTTCCAGCAGGCTGGTACGTGCTACGTTCGTAGCTGCAACGTATGTGACGCACGCGCGGTTTGCCTCGTCGTTCAGCGTCAGTGACCTAACACCTAAGGGTTTTGGCGCGTAGTCGATCATTAGCCACGCCTAAGCTAGGTCTAGCCCGTGCATGCGTACGTACGTGCAGCTAGCTAGCTAACGCCAGATAATGAAAAGCTAGAAATTAAAAGTAGGGTTTGGTTTGCTTTGCTTTTGCTTTGGAAGTGCGACGCGCTGTGCATGCCCTAGCTACTTTGGACTTTGAACAGCCGGCGAATCATTTGGCCCACCCACACTCTTTTACTTGCACGGTTGCGCGCGCCAACTCCATGCAAATGCATTCATTCACCTAGCTAGCTAGATCGTTATATAAGGGCATCAGAAATGTATAAGATTATAATATATCTTAAGATAGGTTCTACCTAATTGTTAAGGTCGACTCGTTATATTTGATGTCACCGCTCGGCTGTAACAAGGGTCCTATTCAGCAGTAAAAAATTATATTTTAATGATTGTGGTTGTTGGTAGTTGGCTGGTAGGGGGAGAGAAAACAACAGGATTAAAAGAAAATTGTATTTTAATGCTTGTGGCCAGGTCTTTAACTTAAGGACCAGTCTTAAGCCTTTTTTGCTTATGGCCTGTTTAAGACCAACACTATAATGTATAAAGTCGACCTTAAAGTGGCTTATGACCCTCTATTTTCATACACTATAGATGCCCTAACATGGACTAATTAACTGTAGAATAATTGTGCACGGTTAGGGTTAGGGTTCCTGCATTGTAAATGTTCAGACTAGCTAGTGAGCTACAGGATATATAATAGATATATAAATCAGATGTATCATTTGAGCCATCTGATCTGCACGTGAGTAGATATTGCCCAACATTCACTCATCTCGTAGGGAGATAACTAGCATATCACAATTTGCACGACATCTGCTCCGAAGGGCTTATAAGCCCTAATTTATGGCTTTTAATATGCATTGTGGCTACAAAAACACCATAGTGGCTGCTAGCTTCTTATAAGTCAAAGAAAAAGAGAAAAAATAGTAAAAGATTCAAAAAAATTAGAAAACACCGCTATATCTTTAGAATAATATAAAAAAATAAAAAAAAACAAAAAACACTAAAAACCTCGAAATTTAGAAACCAAAAGACTGAAATCGTTTGGAACAGATATACTTGAACATACACTAGTATATAAATTGTTAGGCATGCATGAGATATCCAAAGATTCGCGATGTGATATGACGGGCCACAAGTCCTGCCCATTCAGAGGCAGCAAATTAAACGAGCGACGCAATGCATCGCGAGCAGTGTTTTTACGAAAGAAAGGAGCACAATGCTAGCACCAGCACCTGTGTTATCATCATCATTCATGCAACTTTGTTTAGATATTGGCTCTGTTCTTTACGTCTTCTAAAAACAGTTTTTATTATAGTATCTAACTTTTAAACGGATTATTATCTCAAAATGGAGCCTACAAATTAATTATAGTACATGTTAAAAATCCAATATCTGTATCAACCAAAATCGTAAGCGGGTATCTCTCTTTATAATCTCTGTCGTAAACAGCTAAAATTCAAAAATTTCAATCAAAAACTATAAGTCGTAGCCGTATGGCACAGACCCGTTAAGAGGGTGGGAGGAGAGAGAAAGCTAAACGTCCCCCAAAGAGTGCTAGCTTAACCTCCTAGCTCGTATGGCTTTATTGCTGTGCCCGTATATCTTTCTCGCTTCACCGGGAAATACGAAAAATTAAGCATTTTTGGAAACTAATGAAGAGTTTTGAACACAGGAACCTCATATAAAATTTATAAAAAATACCTTCAAGTTATTTTCTACGACAGTCCAGAAAATCCATGCGCTCTAAAGTTCCGAAAAGTGAATGGATTTTTGAGTTTTTTTTTTCTTTGAGATCACGGAGATGAGATATATCATATATGGACATTTTAGCCGGCGGATGGAGCCTCGAGAAAGGTGACAGCGTAGAGACATTATTGGGACGCGAGCTCTCTACTAGTTTAACAAACCATCTATCGATCAGAACACATAACACTCATGCATACATCAAAGCTATCATTCGCATGAACTTTTAATCATGGAGACTTATGTAGCATCACATCAAAGCAAGATAACACTCATGCATACATATATTGCCAAATCAGTTGCATGATGCTAGTTGGTCCGGCATCCCAGTTTCTGATAAATAAGCTCATTTGGAACACACGAATCCTACAAAAAATAATTGCATTGTATTATGCAAAATTTATATAAAATTCAATTGTATGTTGCCTAACTAGGGGTGAAAACGGATCCGGATAATATTCATATATCCAGCTACCGAATCCGGATATGTCGGATTCGGATATCTAATATTCGGATCTGGATGCAAAATGGATTTGGATGTCGAATTCGGATACCTGCTTCCCGGATGCTGATACGGATATGGTACGGGTTGGCTCGGATTCGGATCCGGATATCTGGATTCAATAGATATAATATCAACCTTGCTGATACATATCTTTTGCATTTGACCTTCAAATTGGGCATATTATATATGCATTTCAATCATCTCGATGACCCCGCCATCATAGTGGGCTTTAATTTGATATTACATATTTTTTATTTTGGCAAATAAACATTTTAGCTAAATTTGATTTTAAAATAATTCGGTGCCATGTTTTAAATCGGAGAGGCCACAAATAATTCTTAGAATCCAAAAAATAGTCGAATCTGATCCGATTTTGATTATAATCTGATCCAAATTTGTATCTGACATTTGTCCGATCCATATTCGTATTCGGCGTTTGTCTGATTCATCATTTGGCGTATTACATGCACTAACTCGCTTTTCCACGATCCATGTCTTCTCTATGCTCCCGTTTGAGCCACACAGCCTCTCCCGGACTTACATGACTGCTCTAGACCTCAGCTCCTTGCCTAGTCCCGGTCCATTGCTGTTGACCACTATATCTTCCAAGCCACCTGTACATTCAAAGACCAAACAACCACGTCGAACATAAGTTCTATGCACTTGATCCATGTTAGTCAAAACAATGCATCATACAACATACCACACGTAAGCAACGAAATCCATACCATGCACACACTCAAACATGTCCATATCTATTTTCATATATACCCTTGACAGGTCCGCCCTCGAGACATCGGTCAGACCGCCAATCACTTGGCAGTCTGATTGCCCGACCGGTGTGACCACTACTCCAATGCTAGTCATACTAGTCCGGTCCAACCCCACCATGGCTGGTCAGACTGCACACATTCAATACCAAAACACGCTCTCTGAAAAAAGACAACAGTCAACTAGAAATCGGTCTTACAGCTCCGGCGGTCTGACCGCTCCCAAAATCCTGTCACACCGGTCTTACCGCTCACTTCATACTGGTCAGACCGCCAAAGACAGACATTAACTCTAAAAATTGCAAACTCTCCAAAAAATTAAAGTTAAACTTCGATAGACCTTGCACATCAAATAGACAACAACTCTGAAAATTATAAACTCTCTAAAAATCAAACTCAAACTTCAATAGAACAAATATAACAAAGTCAAATACTCTCGTAATTAAAAAATGCACTGGCTATATTATGATTAATTTCAGTATACACGAATATACATGCCAATAGTAAGAAAGAAAACAGTGGTTCATATATATAGATCTTGCAGCAGAGATGAATCGATTGCTT
Organism: Bonia amplexicaulis; assembly: GCA_036346245.1. NCBI lineage: Eukaryota > Viridiplantae > Streptophyta > Magnoliopsida > Poales > Poaceae > Bonia > Bonia amplexicaulis. The sequence continues at coordinate 13,652,343 of CM070768.1, forward strand.
GCCCGGCTGTTCGGACAGTCAAAATAGGGTAGTGCTTAATGTAGCTTTTGGTTTTTAATTTATAGCTGAAAAAGCACTGGCGTGGTTGAAAATACGTTGTATCGACTGTTAGCTTTTTTGAGTAATTTAATTTTAAAAAATAAAAATACGTTATATCATCACAGATAATAAAAGAAAAAAGAGAAAGAAAAAACTAAAAACAAAAAAAAGTAAAAAAAAAGTCGACGTATTTTAAAAGTTAGAGGTTAGAATCAGAAGTGGTTTTCCCCAGTCAGACCGAAGAGCTGAACAAGCGCAGAGGCCATTTTTTATATTCAGAAGAAAAGTTGCACACCTCGCAGGATTTCACCTCATTTCATGCATTTGAGTACGCAAAGCGATCGATACGATCGATGGAGTAAAAGTTTGCCCAATGCCAGTGTGTTAAATGTTGCATGATGAGTGGTTGTGCGCTGTTGCACGAGTCAGTTACGCATTCAATGTACACTTCGATTCAAAAGTAGTCCGAGTATACTGTTCAGTAGTAGTATAACTCATATACCGATTCCTTTGGATTTATGCTTTATAGTTTATAATTTTTTAAATAAATAAATAAGATATTTTTTTGTTGTTTTTCAAAGTATCTTATCAAGATAGTTTTTTTAAAATGATTTATCAGTTTATTAATATTCAGTTTATTTATATATATATTCACATTAGAGCCTAAAGCCATCGGTGGCAAACCAAAAGAATCCACTCTCAGATACAGTCCTTGTTTGAGTACAATCTTGGTGAGAAATTGTTCTCGCTCTTTACATCGTAGAAATTTTACAGAAAAATTAGCATAGTTTTCTCGGGACCGTAAAGTTCTTATGTAATCTCTATTGTAAGATGTAAATTCTGATACATAATTTGTTCTATTTTTTTCTACTTATCCTGTTCTTTTATAAATATGTGGCATTTTAGGATTTGCACAGCCTCTAAGGTGTAACTTTGGTTACTACCCTAGTAATCATATATAAGCAAAATCCTATAAAGATTATAATATTTTAAAGTATTTTTTACAGCAAATTTATGAGAAAATCTACAAAACGCTATACCATTCCACGCATTTCCAACAGCACAACTATTCACTTTCCTTACATTCTCCTCTCTCTCTTCCAACAACGGCGTAACACTGACTGCTCAAATAGATGGCTTAATCAAATTATTAAATCAATTCGAAATTATTTGTATAACCTACAAAGCTTTTTGATTTTTACTCTTATGGCTCCTTCCTAGAATTATCAAATAGATGGCTTGATCAAATTATTAAATCAAATCCTGGTCGGTTGTCGGAGACTTGTGGTATGTGATCGGTAGTCATAGCGATCGGTACTCGGTACTCGATGCATATATGATCGATAGCGATGCTTAATTTTTCTGAGTGTTTTGAGCGGAGCGATGATAATTTCCGAGTACTTGTTGTTTTCAAGTACTCGTTGAGCTAGTGGTCATAATGAGTTATCTGAGGCTGTTTTCTGGATAGCGATGGGATTCGTGGTCGTGGACGACCTGTGTGATGCCGGTAGATGGTTAAAGTTGTGTTTCGAGTTTGTGTGCTGATGATGGTCAAGTTATGAAGAACTTATACTGAAAAATTTTTGTTTGGTCTTTGCATGTACAGGTGAGCGTGGAGATAATCATAGTCGATGACGAGGAGGACCGGGACTAGGATGGAGAGATCTAAGGTCCAGACGATTGAGGATGTCACACAAGGTGTCAGGCTAACGCTGGAGCACGTGGAGATCTGAGGTGGTGATGTGTGGAGAAGCTACGGACGGTGTGGTCCCGAAGGCTTCGACACGGAAGTTGATGAGGCTACGGGAGGTGTGTCCTGCAGGCTTCGTCACGTGGTGAGTTAGGAGTTGTGGATGGAATCCATAATTGAGAAGGTTGAGTGTTTGGATAAAATCCGTGTTAGGAAGAGTTTTGAGTCACTTGATTTGATGTAGAGATAAGATTCTATGTTCGTGTTTGAATCGAACACGGTGTAGGGCTTTGGTATATAAAAACAGGTAGAGGCTAAGTGTTTTAGGCGCGGTTTTTGGAGGTAGCGTTTTGTGCTAGGTTTTTTATGGGTGCTTGTGAGGGTATTTTGTAAATCCACGGAAATTCAGCAATAAAGAACATCTTGAATTAATCTAGTTCGTGATTTTTGGTGATTGCTTTGTGGGCGACGCGCACGACTACGAGTAAAACTGAACATCAAGTGTTCGTTCGAGCAGTCGGGTTCTTCATCGACTACGTAAAGATTTCAAAAAGAGAAGAAAATCATTCACCCCTTTGATTACGCCATACGATCATATACTTATCCTCCAGGGCATAATGTCCTACCACCTTGTTCTTGGATCCTTGGTAGCTCACTTTGATCCTTCCCTTATGCTAGCCGAATGGAGACGGATGTGTGTGTGGGTGTGGGGGTGTGGTTGGGGGGTGTTAAAAAGAGGGGAAGAAAATGGGAAATGGGTGGGGTTAAAAGAGGGGAAGAAAATAGGGAATGGCTTTTGGGTGCTACTCGAGTGAATGCTTTTCTTCTCTCTCCTTTTCTGGCTCGGCTTGGCTTTATCAACTGATTGTGCTCTCCTGTATTTACAGTGAGCTACTATGCAATGGTTTTGGTTTTATCTCTTGCTCCCTCTCATTTTCGTGTTGATTCGGTAAAATGAGGTTTTACTACATTGATTCTATGGGGTAAAAATATCATTGTGATTTGGATTGATTTTATCCATGGCTCTCCTCCTCACCTAAAACTGAACCAAAAACTGAACATTTCAAACCAAATAATAATAGAAATCTTATGTAACCAATCGCAAAAAAGCAGACCCCCCTGAAAAAAGGAGCAACAAAAGCAGGAGAGAAAGAAAGAAAAGCTGCAGGTGTTGTAGCCTCCGTCCTTCCTTGTCTTCCCTCCCCTTCTTCAGAACCTTCTCCTCTCCTCTTCTCTCCACGTGGAGACAGACGGTGTAAGTATATACATACGCGCGCGCAAGCACAAGCTCAACCTCGCCAGTCGCCACCACCTCGGCGACTTCCCTTCTACTACTCCCTCCTTGTGTGCTGCTCTGCTACGGTCATCTCGCCGCCGCCAGCCGGCGGCCGGTGCCCCTTCATGTAATGCTTCGACTCTGAGGTATCTCACTCACACTTCTTTTTTCTTTTTTAATTTTTGGGTTTTTTTAAATGTTGCTGACCTTTGCTACCAAGGATTGGTTTTTCTGGGAGATTAGAGTGGATCTTTGGGGTTGAGGGTGTGATCTTGGCTGGAAAGGAAGAGGCTTTGCTTGTTTGGGCGAGTCGATTTGGCTCCACTTGGGATTATTCTTTCCTTATTTTCGGTTTTTCTCTGGGCGGTGACGCCGGTGAGGCCGGCAAGTTTGGTTTCTTGGTTGAGTACAAATGGTGCTTGCGCTTATCTATCTATCAAGGATGGATTTTTATTGCAAAAAAAAAATATATGTGTGTTTTGAGGCAGGTTGAACCATTGGGGTCAGGTTGGGATTCTGAAGCAAATCTTTGGTTTCCTTCTGCTTTTTTCATCGAGTTAGTTCTTGGTTGCAGAACAAACATGCCCCTTCTTTTGAGTAATTTGTTTGCTTTCCCTCTCCGCACTTCGATTCTGTTAGGATTTATATTTTTCTTGTCATCCATGGGGTTAGTGCAGACGTGAATCCAAGTTTTTCAGGTTCTTGCTGCGACTATTTTCTTTGTTTTTCATTTGAAAAGTTCTTGGGTAAGATCAAGACTAAGATCCGGGCCTGTTGCTAGTTTCAATCCGACTATTTTAATCTCTGCTTCTTTATTTCCAGTGTGGGTTTCTGTGTTCTTAGTGGTCGTTAAGTCAACTTGTTGAGCTGAGTAGTTCAAGGAGCAATAAAACTTTGCAGAATCTTCACACTTATTTATTCTTTTATCTGGAGTATGAGTTGTTTTTGATGACTTCCAAAGTGGAGTACTAGTAATTCATTCTTATATTTTTATTTTATTTTATTTTTGTAGTTCATCGTATAGCTGTACGATGTGCAGAACAACTATTTGTTTGTGATTATGTTATGAGCATGAACGTATGATTTTGAATGGTCAAGAAATGGATTTATGCGCAGGCCGTCGTGGGAAGTGGAATGCGCGTTGCTGATTAGTAGGCCACCAAGACTCATCTCTCCTGGGCTTATTTGCCCAACTTATCATCAGGTATTTCAACTTCCATGTAGTGAGTCCAAAAGTTGCTATTCCTTTTTTCATTCTCTGGCTTCAATTGGCGCAGTAAGAGATCGATCTTTTGTTGTAAATGACAAGCATTTTCATCTAATGTTATTTTTTTTTCGGTTGTGCATTTTTTTAGGAACGTTTGTGCATCTTGTTCTCATATGAGCGTATAAATTTGGCTGTTATTCCTCATTACAAGTTCCATTAAGTTCTGAATTTAGTACTCTGGAGATCTTGGGTTGGAAGAAAAAAAGAATTACTTCAGTAACAGATGCTGTTATTAGAATACAAGGAGCTGCATTTCATGTAATTGCATGAATTAAGCAACCAATTGTCAGATGAAGACTGCAGTCTAGGATAGGCAAAAAACCTGATCTCCATATTCTGAAGACAAGGTTGGCTAATCTCTCTTTGGCATTTCTATGGCAGCTTCCTGAGTTCTACATTTTGGTCAAATGCTGTGAAGAAAAAATCGCCTTGTGCTGAATAAATTCAGCTTCCAACCACCATGGGTGCCTGTGTATCTTCAAGCAAAAAGCGGAGGACACAGAGATTGTGCTGTATATATCGGCGTTACCGTGGAAAGGTTTCGAGCAATGCACCTATAGTACACGCCAGTGATGTGGGGAGCTGTGCCTCTTCTGGAGAAGTTGTCCATGTGGAGACTTCTGCAGCCACTCGGCGGAAATCTGATGGCTCGAATATAACACTCCATCTCACACAAGTGCAATGGCATCACAGTGAGTTAGACTTGGAAAATGGAAATGGTAATTGGAATTTCATGTTGCTTGCATATAGTCTAGGAATGCAAAGTCTTACATTTCACAGAGTTTTAGTTAAATCTTTGAGTCTTTGTCCTATTGGTCCAGTTGTTTGTCAAGAAGAAGCATGGTTCGATTCTGTCAGTATTTTGGGGTCTGATTCTGATGAAGATTTCAGCAGTGTCAATGGAGGTTTGTATTGCCTCCCGACAAGTTTGATTCACAATAGGCATATGAATTGATGCTACATATTTATGCTTGGTCTTTTCATGCAGACTTGCCTGCCATGTCGAATGCGGTAGGGGCACAATTAGTGCAGTGCGAAGATGCTTCATGCATTGCTGATGCCATCCAGAAGTTTGAGAAGATTTTTGACAGTTCTTGTGTTGCTCAAGCTGTAGGACAGTACCTAAAAAGAGATGCCAACAAAATGGATAAATCAAGCCAAGCCGATATTCAAGAAGCAGAGAGGGTTAAAATTGCAAGCCCGGAAACATCTGATGTCTCTAGTGCAAAGGTTGAGGAAGCAAAGACAAGAAATGAGGGTTTAAAAATTCTGACAAAATTTAGAAGAGGTGAGGAGGCATGCAATACCTTGAAGTCTTTCAAAGATGGAGAAAAAGCTCATGAAAGTATCTTCAAAAGTTTGACACCAGTGTGCACGCCTCGTCATGCTAATAAGGTTCAACCATTGGCTGTAGCAAGCCCACGGGGCCAAAAGAAGAAGTCAACAGTTGTCAGGCTCTCTTTCAAAAGGAAATCGTTTGATGGAGAGCAAACTACCGAAATATGTGAGTTCTCCTCTGATGTGTTTCACCAATTTTTTTTACATTGGACTGATGTAGGTAAGATTCAACAACATGGTTGATGTTGAATTTCAATCCACAGGCTCTTCTAGGAGGTACTTGATTCGTCCAAGAGCTGGACTGTTGGTTCCTCAAGCCAGTGAGAAAATATCAGAAGGTTGTTGGTCCGTTCTTGAGCCTTCGACCTTCAAGCTACGTGGGGAAAACTTTTTCAAGTAAGAGTTGCTGCATGCGTGCTTGCCATTTGTTTTAATACAAGAACTTTATTTTGATTTGTATATTTTGGTGTTTCTTGCAGAGACAAAAAGAAGTCGTCTGCTCCAGGAAGTTCACCATATACTCCAATTGGTGTGGACATGTTCATGTCCCCAAGAAAAATACATCACATTGCGCAGCATATTGAGCTTCCATCTGTAAAGCCAAACGAGAAATTTCCTTCCTTACTTATCGTAAATATTCAGGTATGATCACCAGCACTTGCTGTCTTGAGTTTTAACATGCTAATTGTTGCAATGATTACTAATGAGTAAATGCCTTTCACGCAGATGCCTACATATCCTGCTGCTATGTTCCTTGGTGATAGCGATGGGGAAGGGATTAGTCTAGTATTGTATTTCAAACTGAATGAGAACTTTGAGAAAGAGATTTCTCCTCAGTTTTATGAGAGTATCAAGGTAAACTTCTCTATCAATGGATGCTGTCTTTATTCACAGATAACCGCTTATTACTATTCCTAAACTGTGCTGTCCTTAATTGCTGCCTTCTGGTTTATTTTCAGAGACTTGTAAGTGATGAGATAGAAAAGGTTAAGGGGTTCCCATTAGACTCAACAGTCCCATACAGAGAAAGATTGAAAATATTGGCAGGGTTGGTTAACCCAGATGATATGAATATGAGTTCCGCAGAGAGGAAACTTGTGCAGGCTTATAATGAAAAGCCAGTTCTTTCACGGCCTCAACACAACTTTTATGTGGTAAATTACCTTTTCTTGTTGTGGTCTCGCTTCTCTTATCTTGCATCTTGATTCTTGCATAACATGTGGGGTCGATGCAGGGATCAAATTACTTTGAGATAGACCTTGATGTGCACCGGTTTAGCTTCATCTCGAGGAAAGGGCTTGAAGCATTTCAGGAACGGTTGAAATATGGTGCAATTGATCTAGGTCTAACCATACAGGTAGCATGATGATCCATTCTGAGTTCTTTAATTTTTATTCATCTCAATACAAGAAAACATTATTAGCCAATTCAATATCTGTTGCAAATATTGTTAAGAACACCTGGAATCTATAGATAAAAAACTGATCTAGAGGCTAGAGTTGCTTGCCTTGGAACTATATCTCGTATAGGAGGCTTGGGCTGCTGAAATCTGAAAATTTTGTTGCATCTTAGAGCAAGTTTTAGTTTTTTTTCTTAAGAAATCGTTTTGAAATGTCATGACAACCCCCAAATTTATAACTTCTGTACAAACTGTTTGTCTAAATATAGTAAACAATGAATGTCCCATGTTAAAAATGATATCTTTCTTTTTTGCAAGGACCATATTTAAAAAATGTTGGGGTTGCTGGAGAATCTTTTCTAATCAAGAAGATTGTGCATATTGCGATACTTGTTTTGTTCACTTCAACCTTTTCCCATTCTTGTTAAGTTACAGCTGCAGGCTAATTTCACAATGAGCTGAGCATATTGTGAATTTCATGCAGGCCCAGAAGCAGGAAGAACTTCCTGAGCATGTCCTATGCAGTGTAAGGCTAAACAAAGTTGATTTTGTCGATAATGGGCAAATACCGACGCTCTTGCCTTGTGATGACGGCTGACCAGCGAACCGGCAAGCTAACCAAACCTGATGTTTCAGTCAAGAGCAGCGGCAGGTGCTCACAAGTTCTGCCCCTCTGAAGCTTGATGAGCTTGCATTGCTGCTTGGCCTTGGAAGGGAGGAGGTGTGGTGGGTGGCATTTCTCTGCAAGACGAACAGCTCTGCTGCGGAGTTATTCAGTAAAAACCTGCGTATATAGTCATGTTCTTTGGCAATCTGGTTTCGCAAGTCAAATTCTACGTGAAATTGATTTGCAAATCAGGAATTGACAATGCTAGCAAGACTGCCTTATCAATCTATTTATTCAATTGATCTGTTCTCAATCTTCTATTATCCTATGATTATGCACATTGTTGATCAGGATGTACCGATTTATCATCAACCTTCATCCTAACCATCCCACTGTGAACTAGTCCTAGAATCTGGTTGTCAACTTGTCATTAACAAAACCAGCATTTTGAAAACCAGATTTTTTTCAAGGCCGATTTTATTCAAATCTTGGAAATAAATTTTTGTTTGATACTCCTAACAAACAAAGTATAACCAAAACCAGTTCTCGATAGACTCAGAATTTCCAGTTTTAACAAAATTTGGTGGGAGTTGTTTTTACCAAAACCAGGAAGCCGTTTCAGATTCTCTCCCTTATCAACAACAACAACAGTGTCAGCAAAAATAAGTGCAGCAGTATGGGAACGTGGTGCCCGGATTTTGGGCGGGAAATGTTCATGTGATTATTATTATGGCACTAGGGAAGTATGGGTATGTGCTAGCCGTTCCTATTTAAACCCTAGCTACCTGGTTTTCTCTCTCCTCGTATACTAACTATATAGCATGCCAACTCACTAGAAATGCGAAAATACCCTCCACTGGTTCTGTAATTATATATAGATCTTTAGTTTTTACATACATATCCTTATTTTTTTACGTACTAGCCCTTATTTTCCCAAAAAACAGCCTCCAAGCACGTCCACGTCATCTGGTTGCAAACGAGCCCTCCAAGTTGGCCAAAATCGTTCCAACGCCCTTCATTCGCTGCTGTCCGTCTGATCGTCCCATCGGCAAGATCCGTCGCCTCAACACCTAGCTCCGTGTGTTCTCGCGAATCTTCGCGTCGCTTTCCTCGTGGCGTGTCACTTTCCTGGTGGCACACCGCAACTAGCTTCTCCACAGCGCCCATCGTCTCACTCCCTGCCCTAGATCTACTCCTCCCGCTCTCCACCGGCGTCCTTGCTTCGCCTACGCCGGTCAAGCTGCCCCCTTCCTCCTTCGCGTGCCTTGCGGTCGAATAGATTCATCCTTCCATCCGTGTGTCCCAGGCACGTGCCCTATCTCTTCTCCCGATTCCCTCGCAGCAGTCGCCATCTTAGTCCCTCCCCCACATCTACTCCTGCTATTCTCCACCAGCGTCGCTTGCTCCGCCTCCGCCGGTCGACATCTTCCCCTTCCTCCTCCATGTGCCTTTCGGTTCCGTTGGAGGTTCTTGAGAAGACCTTGCTCAGCCTTTGTTGGTCGACCTCCTCCCCCTTCCTCCTCCGTGTGCCTTTCGGTCGACTAGATCTGGCCCTCCATCCGCATGTCCGATTCCTTCGCACCGGCCACTGTCTCAGTCCCTCCCCAGATCTATTCCTCTTGCTCTCTACCAGCGTCGCTTGCTCCACCTCCGCCAGTCGAGCTCCTTCCCCTTTCTCCTCCGCATGCCTTCCGGTTTTTGTTGGAGGTTCTCAACAAGACTTTGCTCCGTCTCCGCCAGTCGAACTCTTCTTTGTTCCTCCTCCGCGTGCCTTCTAATTTTCATTGGAGATTCTCGAGAAGACCTATATAGGTTCACGGATCATTTTCGAGTAGTCGAGCTCCTCCCCCTTCCTCCTCCACATGCCTTCTAGTTTCTGTTGGAGGTTCTCCACAAGACCTATACAGGTTCGCCGATGATTTTCGAGGATTTTTTATGTTTCCATTCGTGTTCGTTCGGCGAATAATTTATCTGAATATGTGTGTGATTTTTACTTGCTTGTTCCCTTCATTCCTTTTCCAGACCGTATCGCCGTATGCGCTTAATTCCTCAGCTGATTTCTACTGCCTTCTTGCAGGATGCCAAGGTGTCACAACTCGAGCATGCCTTCATCAAAGGAAGCAGGGTCAGATTTGTGATCATACCCGACATGCTCAACAACACCCCTAATTACTTCACAATTAACCTGATGGGATACAATTAGATTTGGTGACCTTCGTTATGTTACTTTGTGAACATGCCACATTTCCTATAGTAAACATTGCTTTGCAGCTGTTTATTCTTCGACCACGGCCCTTCGATCACACCGGTACCTCGACCACGGGCCTCCTTCAACCACGACCGACCCTTCGACCATGCCCAGCCCTTCGACCGGATCTATTTTGACCACGGCCCTCCTTTGACCACAGCCGGCACTTGGACCACGGCCCTTCTTGGAGCACGGCCGGCGCTTGGACCACGACCGACACTCCAGCCCTTTGACCACACTTCGACCACGGCTGGACCTTCGACCATGCTTCGACCACGGCAGCTGGCCCTCTGACCACAGCGGACCCTTCGATCAGATCTATTTCAACCATTGCCCTTCTTCGACCACGACCAACACTTGGATCACGACCCTCCTTGGAGCGCGACCAACACTTGGACCACGCTTCGACCACAACCGACCCTTTGGCCACGCTTCAACCACGGTCGGCCCTCCTCCGACCACAGCCCTCCTCCGACCATGACCCGCCTCTGACTACAGTTGGCACTCCGACTACCCTTCGACCATGCTTCGACCACAGCCGGCCATTCGACCATGCTTCGACCATGCCTGCCCTTCGACCATGATGTGCTCTTCGACCACGCCCTGCCCTTTGACCATTTTCGACCACAGCTGGTCATTCGACCATGCCTGCCCTTCTACCATTTTTTACCACAGTCGGCCATTCGACCACGCCTGCCTTTTGACCACACCCTACCCTCCGACCATTTTCGACCATGGCCAACCCTTCGACCACAGCCTCCTTCGACCACGGCCAGCACTCCGGCCATTCGACCACGCTTTGACCATGGTCAGCCCTTTGACCAATGTCGGCCCTTCAACCATAGCTGGCCCTTGGACCATTTTCGACCACGGCCCACCCTTCGACCACGGCACCCCTTCGACCATACTTCGACTACATCTCTTCTTCGACCACGCTTCAACCATGGCTGACCCTTCGACCACGGCCCGTCTTTGACCACGGTCGACACTTCGACCAGTTTTGACCATGGCCGGCCCTTCGACCACGCTTTAACCATGATGGCCAGCTCTTCGACCACGCTTCGACCACGGTGGTTGGCCCTTCGACCGGCCCACCTCTTTCGACCACGGTCGGCCCTTCGACCACGGCCCACCTTCGACCACAGCCGGCACTTCGACCAGTTTTGATCATGGCTGGCCCTTCGACCACACTTCGACCATAGTGGCCGGCCCTTCGACCACCGCCAGCACTTCGACCATGGCCCACCTCTTTCGACCACGGCCGGCCCTTCGACCACGGCCCGCCTTCAACCATTTTTTACCACGACCAGCCCTTCAACCACACTCTGCCCTTTGACCAGTTTCGACCACGCTTCGACCACGGCGGCTGGCACTTCGACCACGGCTGTCCCTTCGACCACAGTCGCCACTTCGACCACGCCCTGCCCTTAGACCATTTTCTACCACGGCCAGCCCTTTGACCACAGTTCAACCACGATGGCCGGCCCTTCAACCACCTCTGGCACTTCGACCACAGCCGGCACTCCGGCCATTCGACCACGGTCGCCCCTTTGACCACGGCCCTCCTTCGACCACGGACCTCCTTCGACCAATGCCCTCCTTCGACCAAGGCCAACCCTTCGACCACGCTGCGACTACGGTCATACCTTCGACCACGGCCCGCCCTTCGACCATGGCGCTCCTTTGACCATGCTTCGACCACGGCCGCCACTTCGACCACGACCCTCCTTCCACCATGGCCTTCCTTCGACCACGCTTCGACCACGGTCGGCCCTTCGACTGCATCCCTCCTTCGACCACGGCCGCCACTTCGACCACGGCCCACCTTCGACTACGGCCGGCACTTCGACCATGACCGGCACTTACAGAGACTAATTCATGGCAACTCTATGTCGTGGCAACTCTTTTACTTCGATATTAACATGGTAGCTAGTGTGGCGTAGTGGCACGCTTCCGCATCTAGTTTCTTCTATGTTGCATTGTGTTTTGATTAAATAATTCATGGCTAATGGGTTCACTATTCTTTGTGATGATGTTGTTGATGCAAAGATAAGCAGAGGAATAATGAAAGTTTGTTAGGGGGAAACATGACATCAAATAGTCAGTTAGTTAACTCCAAAGAATTAAGAAAGTGATGGTTTATCACTTCAACTGGCATGGTCTTTCTTTTTGGTCCCCTTTTCCATTTCTCATGTCTAGAGAAAGGGATATTTGCCCACTGTATTGCTACCCCACCATTGCATGAGAAAGGGATGTATTAGGGGAATGTTTGACTAGTGTACATATAGATATTTGGTGAGAAGATTTATGATAGGGATTGCCCAGTGCACAGCTACGTTCAGATCCAATTTTGTTGGTGGAATTTGTTGTTTTGATGACTATCAAACCTGTACTAGCTCCCTCATGTTCTCTTGAATCACGAATGCATGCCTCTGAACTATAGCATGTTGACTATTGTTTTCTATATTCAGATATTCTATACCTCATATCTATTTCCAAAGACGAATTTCCATTCTTCCGTTTACTCCAATTTAGTCGCAGAAAAAAAACAATGTCAATAGGCTATCTAGAAATAGATGAGATGTGAGAAAAATCGCTGAAATTTGAAGGAAACTCGAACTACACACTCCAACTTGGTGTGAATTATTATGATCAATGCATTGCATGGACTGTGCTTTCATGGCTGGTTAGCTAGCTCACCAGTTCATTCTTTCTGTAGAAAGGAACTAGCCACGTAAGCGCGGCGCCACGCCGCGCTAGCCACCGTGTGGACCAAAGTAAAAGAGACGAAAATTTGTGAGACGATTCTTTTTAAAAAATCGAGGACGGATGCGTAATTTCGGAGGAACCAAAGGATTTTTTCGCAAAAAAACAGGGACCCTCAAGGACCTGTACGTAACTAAACAAGGACCTATATGTAATTTTAGAAACCACGGGCTGCTATCGGTGAAGTGGAGGGGGCTTTCAAAAAAAAACTGGGCAGGGACCTGTTTGCAAGAACAAAGGACCTCTACGCGATTTTGCAAAATGCAGAGGGCTTGGCGCAAAAAAAATTGATGTGGCCTATCTCAGCAGCCGGAGAGTCCCCCGGGCGTAATATATATAGTATTTATTTGGTGTTGACTATACCCATGTTGTCCCTATTCTATGCCTCCCAAAAAGGTACAAAATAAATGGGGCCGGCCCACTTGCATAGAGAGGTGTGCATAGAGCCACAAGATGGACGGCTTATGCAAAATTATGAAAAATTTAGGACTTTCGCATCCAAGACAAAAGAGACACTTGCAGAGAAGATAAAAGAAGCTTGGCAAAGCAGAAGTCCACCCATTGTCGCATGTATTTGGCAAAAAATTTTGAGGTAAGCTGCGGTGGTCTCCTTGCTTTTGTGGTTTGTGCTATGGACATGTTGAGCGGTTGATGGGTTTTAGCTGAAAATAAATAGTAATGACTAAAAAAAAGTAGGTTTTAGAATGAGTGGACGAGTAGTGGGAAAGTGAGGAAGAGATACGTGCACGAGACATGAACAAAAAGAGTAGGGTGTACGATGCACCCGTGCCTCTTTGCTTTAGCTTGTTGGCCTTCCGTGCAGCTCCTACCGCTAGAATAACCGTATGTGACCATGACCTACCTCCTTCCACCCATCCCCCTCTTGTATCCGAATCCTTTTACGTTAAAGAGCAAAGTCAGAGGATAACAGTGGCACACAGTAAGATCAGATGGCAATCACTACAGCGATTCTACTGTTCACGAGCACGGTAGCAAAATTTAGTATCGGTACTGTAGCACTGTGCTGTAACATGCTCAAATTGATGACTTATAATCACTCGAAGTCATAGCACTGCTCACTCTCTGGCTTCCCTTCTCAACGCTAGAGAATACTCTTCCCCTTCTCTTTCCCCTATTGTCAATGTTGTTCATGTTGGAAAAATGGGCTTTGGCCCATCAATAATTCCAAGAAAAATCCCAAAGGCTCACTCATGCATAGTGGTATGTGGGACACTTTAGTACCACATTGCTAACCAAAGGTGGAGAGACACCTTCTGAAGTCTATAATAAGCTCTGCTTATTCTCTCTAGAGCATCCAAGCAAGAATTGCGTTCCTGAGAGTCAAGTTCCTTTGTCTCTGCGTTGTTCTTGGCTACTCCGTCCCTTTGCTAGCGCACATCGGTCGTGGGGAGAGCAGGTCTCCGAAGCCATCCTCCTTGCGATCCTATACGTGAAAGGGCGAATCAGGGTTTTGGGAAGCGCCTCGCGCGACTGCTCGCCGTTCTCTGCAGCGACTAAATCTTCATCTTTTCTGCACTATTCTTCGGTAACATCTAATACTCTTCTGTTTCTTTAATTTTCAATTTGAATATATATGTTTTTATGTTCATATTACCTATCCTACTAGTTCATATTCTTGAGATACATATGTATACGATCATATTTATGTTTTTACACATGTCTAATGTTTGTAGTGCTTTAGTAGTCATGATATATCTACAGAATTATTTAATCACTAAAGTGCTACATAATTTAACAGTTCACTCCCAATCTTTCACCTCCTCATGGACGGTGACAATCGCCGGTGCCACCCTCAACGCCATCAGCACCCACCAATCTGCAATCTCCAGTTGCTGATCTACCACCTCCATGTCATCTTTTTCACCATGGTCAGTTTCTTTGCCCTTGGTGTTGCCTTCTTCTCCCTAGCCTTTGTTGGTGCCGTCGTCACGTCTCCACCCCACTATTAGCATCCACCAACCATCATGCCACTGGAGATCTAGAGTATTCAGGATCCGATGAACCCAGATAAAATTTGATAGCGTGGATTTCAGAGCAAACTTGAATGGTCGACAAAAATCATGTCTTTTTTTATTGTTGTAAAACAGGTATTTGATTATTAACTTTCCTCTTTTCTTTTTCTTTTTGAGCATAAAAAACTTCTAGTTAGTACATTAGTTTTCACCAACCGCCGCCTTCGTCGTCGCCGCCGGCCTCAGCGGCTAGTGCGCCGCCTCAGTCTGCCCAGGTAACACTCCACCCCTCCTCTCACAGGAAATTTCAGATCTGAAATTTGGAGCACTGTAATGTTGGCTTGCTCTGCTCCTACGATCTTGAGATGGAAAGCATTGGCCCTGTTCGGCTGTGCAAAAGTCGGGCGGTTTTTCGCAGCCGCTACAGTACCTAACTTTTAAACGAAGTATTTTTTTAAAACGGGGTCTACAAGTTAAATGTAGTACACGTTAAAAACTTAACATCTGTACTAGCCAAAATTGTAAATACGTATCTGTTTTTCTGTAATCTGTACCGTAAACAGCTAAAATTCAAAAATTCAGCCAAAAGCCATAAGCCGCAGCCAAAAAGAACATGTAATGTTGCTAGTACGTTACCTGTAGTGCACTGGATTTGTGTGGAATTATGTGCCATCTTCTAAGAGAATGAAAAAATTTGTGCGGAATTTTGTATCCTGGTGGTCTGCATCAAAATGTTAGGCAGGGAAGAAGCGTGCCATCCTTACACAGAGAAAAGGGAGGGCTAGCATGGCATTATTACAATGCTTCATTCAAACAAATAAATTGGACGATTTCTCTGTCGCCGATTTGAAACGGTTTATCAGAACAATTTTTTTAAAATAACTTATCGGTTTTATCGGTGTTTGGTTAATTCACATAAGTATTTATGCTAGAACAAAAAAACTATAAGTCGTACCTAAAAACCCCACTAAAAATTTACTCAGCCATTTCCTTTCGAGCTCTCTTTTTAAAGAAAATTATCACTGCTATGTAAAACAAAAGGTAGAAAAAAGAAGAGTAGAAGAAAAAGATAGCAACATGCATCGGCGTATCAAGCCTAATGATGACAAATTGAAGAGGACGCATGTCACTCCCATGCAATAAAACTCTGTGCCATCGTAGTTAAAATAAAATAGGACTCGCTCAATCAAACCAGTTCATGGGTGATCTATTGTGTCTAACTAAAATTATATTATAGCTAATAATGATCTATTTGATATAACTAGATTTAAAAATTTTAAAAATAGAAAAACATGTTAACCTATCACGGATAATACAAATAAATACGAAAAAAGAACCAACAAAAAGCTCAAAAATGCTAAAAAATTAGAAAAAAGATGAAATTTAGAAATAGTAAAAAAATAAGCTAGAAACTCAAGCCGAAATGAGCGGACCCTTTAATACCTTCGGTAACTGACCACTTATCCTCTGTCTTAGATTTTATTTAGCTGCCAGCTCGATCCTTCGTGATCGCCGATTAATCAAAAGTAATTTAATTTCGGTGCAACCCGGAGCAATGGTTGCTCCCACACTGTGCCTACATACGGCCTCCGTAATCTTGCAATACAGTAAAGTGAAAAAAAAAATGCAATGCAAAAGCAAAAGTATTTTATGGAACCTTAAAATAGTACTCCATAAATCCAGAAAATGATATGAACAGGATCAACTGACACGGAAAAAAGCCAGGATTTTTTTCCTCATGGATAAGCTCAGCAAGACTGACAGCGAAATGGCCGAGTGCACAAATTGAAGTGAAATGAGAGGGTCAGGGTCAATGAGATGTTGAAATGGATGGAATTCTCTCGTCAGACTGTGATTGACAGACGGCGAGTTCAATGACGTTTAAGCTAAACAAATCCCCAACCAATAGGTGATGAGTTTTGATGGCTACCTTGTGCTGAAACTCTGTTTCACATACTAGCATACGTTAGATGGGCCCGCGGTTAATTGCAGCCGAGTCAAGTCATACTTGTTCTTTCATACTGATACTTTTTCCTCCAATGCTCATCGTGTCTTCTCCATGAAGTCACACGTGTCCAAGTGCTCGCTAACCTAACTGGCAAGTCTCTTTGGCTTTGGACGCCGCCGAACCACCACCTCACTTGCATCGGTTTGAGTCGCCGATGCACCACCTTCCACAACGATGGTACCTAGCTTTCTTAACCGTTTTGGATCTTATCTCCTCTCTGAGTTTAGTCCCGGTCTATCTTGCCGTTTCCGTTATGTCCATCACTGGTAGCTCCCACTCTAGTTTCTTGTCTCTATATCTTGTGACCACTCCACTAATCTCGATCATCTTTTGGCACCTTATCATTTTAGACCTAAGATCTCATAGCTTAGTCCTGATCTTTAGTCATTCTGAGCCTAAGTTCTCCTAGCTTAGTCCTGGTTCCGTCCATCTCACTATGACATAGCTTCAAAGTTCTAAAAGCATCATCGATAAGAAAATTGTCACATAGTACCGCATAATACATATAGTCATCAATTGACATAATTGATGAGCAAATGATACATACCTCCATGTTTCACTCCCTGAAGCATCACTAAGTCACATGGCCATTCCGTGGCTCATAATGCACAAGTGAATATTATCCATCTCATCTTAGTCATCGCCATGCTCATCCATTCACATTCATCATGGTTCACTCACATAAAGTCTCAACATGCATCTCACATCATGTAGGCACAAACCTCAAATCCCTCAAGACATCATGCTCCTCAAACTTTGATCATATCCATTCTCATTAGCAACCTCAAGCCACCTGCGCATATAAAGACAAGCAAATCATGTCTGGACATAAGTTCTTTATAACTTGATCCTTATTAGTCAAATATACAACATACAACATATATACAATGACACTAAAGCTCCCAAAACTTGCCAAGACCTAGAACTAATTCAGCTCGCACGCTCTAGAAAGCATCCACGGGTCTAACCACGCTCCCCGTGTCGGTCAAACCGCTAACCAAAAGTCGATCCGACCACACCCAAAAACCCCATGAACTAACTTAACACACTGACCATACCAACAATACACCGATCTGACCGCTAACCACTGGCTGATCAAACTGCAAACAACTTACTCCACAACACTCTTTGCAAAAATGTGATCGTCTACCAAGGACCAGTCACACTGCTCACCACCGATCAAATCACACATTGCATGTTGGTCAGACTACTCTCGCTCAACCCCAAAAAACCACATATTGCATGCTGGTCATACTGCTCTCGCTCAACCCCAAAACACCCGCACTAGAAAATATAACCAACTACCAAAGCACAATTAGACCATGATTTGCGGTCAGACCACTCATGACATACCGATCAGACCGCGCTTAGATCTCACTTCAACCGCAAACCCTAGGCAGGTTGATCGGACCCACAGACTAGTCAGGTCGGCCTTCAACTGACAACAGCCTGCAGTTTAGCAAACTCCCTAAAGGCAAATTCAAACTTCAACAACACTCAAAAATCAAAGTTAATTGCTCATCACAAACCATGGGATGTTTTCTGGCTGATCGGACCCACAGACTAGTCAGGTCGGCCTTCACCGGACAGCAGCCTGAAGTTTAGCAAACTCCCTAAAGGCAAATTCAAACTTCACCAGCACTCAAAAATTAAAGTTAATTGCTCATCACAAACCATGGGATAACCTCTATATGATATCACGGTCTCTAGCCACCTCCAGCAAACTTGCGACATGTTTGGCATGCCAAGTATTTAGAATGATCACTTGACATCATCAGTGAGCTTTTTTTAACTTGACATCATCGGTGAAAATTAGTTAATCTGCTGGTCATCCATCTCCAGCTTATGCATTTGTTAATTAATATTCTGAACAATTCAAAACAGGATCTAAATGTAATTACTGGAAACCGTTTCCGAAATACCATCATTCATCGATAGAGGACTATTATTAAGGTACATTGCTATCTAGAATAAGAGTTTGTTGTAAAAAGAAGTTGATGTACAAGATGTTTTGATCCAATGCAGGTTTTGGAGCCCCAAATTAGGGCTGAGAAGCATGTACAATGTTGACTGATTACTCTTAAGCTACTAGGTCCCAAATTTCTCTGCAACCCCATCACCAAAAAAAATAGTTTCCGATCAACTCTCATCAGCTAAGACATCTAAAAATTTCTCTCAAGTAAGACGCAACGAGGCACTGTTCGTCGGTGGGCATCTTGGCCGGCGACAGCGCCGGGTTGTCCTTCCCCACCCCGTTATGCCCAGTGCATCAGCGTCCAAGTCAGCTGGGGCAAGTGGTGTCGGTGATGGCATTGGCGGTGGGCTGAACTCAGCCTCCTCCACGGTGACAGCCATGCGTTTTTCCCGGCGTCTCCTGCTTGGTTGTGACCCATTCCGGCCTCCCCGCTTTGTCGGAGCAGCTGGAAATGATCTTCCAAGAGTATGAAGATCCTCTGATACCTCATGTTTTGACAGCAATGCGAGGCCTGGCAAAATGTCCTTCTGGAAGTTTTTCTTCTGGCGTCGCCTTCGCACTTGGCCTCTCCGAGGCTTTGTCAGAAGCAGTGAAGCTGCAGCAGAGCCATGGTCTTCATTGCCATTATGCTCTTGGGTTCTTAGTGTTGAATGGTACTCATAGCCTTTGGTTTCTTGTAGCTGCAGTGTCAAAGCCTCAAAGTCATCATCACTTTCAGTATCTGTACTATACACCACTGCGTTCTCCTTTGATGTCGCGAGGTCAGCGAACCAATGCAAAGTGTCAAGCTGAGGGGATCCTGTCTGAAAGACATCATTACACATGGCCACCAGGCTCTCTGCTGCAGTTATAGCAAGAGAGTCCTTGGAAGGATCATCTGGTTCCTGAGGAACATCACCACCATCTGACTGACAGACATCTATCTCCAGATCATCCATGAACGGCAATGCATCATTCAGGTCAATGAGATTCCTTACATTTGTGTCAATTTCCTTCTTTCGGAACTGAATTTCCATGTGAGGTTCACACATAGTCGATGGCATGATGTTTTTGCCCATGTGTAGAGTGGATGAGCACCGAGAATCTTTTTCGGTGGCAGCATTGATAGGGAAACCGAGAATTCTTGTGCTACCTTCTGAATAAGTGGAACTGAATGACATCTGGGAATGTTCATTTACACAACTCAATGGCACTTGTGGCTTCATCAGATATAACGGTTTCTTTCTGAGCCAAGAGATATCAACCAGTGAATTCTCACTTCCCTGTTCCTGAGTGGCACTGACATCTCGAGGGGGGTAGTTGAGATTTACATCCATCAGGCAATCATGGAGTGGGGAATGCTTTCGATACTGAGGCTCTCCAGGAATCTTTGGTGAATGATGATGACGGTAATGATGAGGTGCATTTGGAGCATGAAAAGAATCCATTGAGAAACCATTGAAGAAAGCATTCTGAACAAAGGGCGTTTCAACAGCACCGTAATGACTCCAAGTTGTGTAATTTGTGTTGCTGCTTTGCCATAGAGATGTAAGTGCAGCATTGGAGCTGGGTGGTGCAAGGCCCGGTGGATTGAAGGTGCTAGAGCTGGACAGGTAACGCCCTGTTGCGGAATCAACACCATTGTGCTTGTGTTTGAACCATGCCATGTCGACATTTTGATCTGGCAAAGAAGAGTAAAATATGCTTAATGTGCATTGATGCCTAGATATTGATTTAAAGCACAAAGCTATAAAACTCGCAAAAAAGAAATCTGGCAATCTTACCATCTTTTTTATGGCTGAATGAATTGTTATGCCTTATTTCCTCATGTGCACCAAAAAAGTTGGAACCAGATGCTTCACCAACACGCTTTTCTTTTAAGTTGTCTTGCAAGCTTAGGACGTTCAGGTTCACTCCCCCTGATGAATAACGCTGGTTCTGAGAAGTGGATGTTCCCACACCAAGGAAGTCTGTTGTTTTCATACTACTAGATGACTCTTCCACAGCTTTATTCAAAACATTCACTGCTGAGCCATGTTGCGGCTGTAAACCAGTGATCCAACTCTTCTCCATGTGCAAAGTGCCCTCACTACTTCCAATGTTAAGCTTGACATTTCCACCAATAACAGAACCATTGGTTCTTGGCAAAATCTTTGCAGGCTTCTCCTCCAATATCTCCACATCATCATCAGCATATGCATCAGCTGGAAGCTGAAGGTCCAACATTTTCTTTGTGGACCTGCCATTACTATGCCTCAAAGGAGCTCCATTCAAACTATACTCTGAACCACTTCTCTTTGTGAAATTTACAGATGATTGCTTAATATCATGTCCACAAGTAGGAGACCCAACTTGCCAGACTCCTTTTACACCCTCAGATGGTGCCTGCGATGAAAAGGACCTTGCTTGTAATGCATCTGCAAATCTAGGATATCCATTAAACTCTTCTCTTTGGCACTGTGCCATTAGGTCCTTCTGAATTTTATACAGACGATGAAGTTCATAGACCTATATATCAGTCAAAATCGTAAAGGAAATGAGAAACAACTACAACTATAGATAAGTAAAAGAAAACAGCAAAATTTACATAAGCCATAAGGAATGTTTTCTTTCACTATATCGACTACTGAAGCTCATAGTAACATCAATTTACCTGTTTCCGGAATGTAGCTTCATGTACAAGCATTGTCCGCTTCAGCATTTCCTTGTCAAAATCTGCAGATCCATTCGCAGGTATTATTGCAAATCTGTCACTGAGATGCCCACTTAGTTTGTTCTCCTCATGGTACGACAACCAATTGCCATTTGAGTTTACACTACAATCTGCCATGGTGAAGTATCCTGGAAGGTAGGTCTTGCCCTCAACTTTTGTTCCCATTCCTGACAAATATCGATGAAGAAATTCTGGGTTATTGAGAGATCATTCACATCTACCATACTCACAAGGTAAAGGATCATATATCAGCATAACAATTCAAATATGGAGCGTTAACAGGTACAATAAGTATTACACTCTACACTGAATCTAGCAATGTCTGGACACAAGTTTTTTTTTTTTTTTTTTTTTGCAAACTCTTGATCCATTGTCATAGTTCCTAATTAAACAACCAATGTAGAACATCAATCACAATCACAATTACAATGATGACGTCTTCATTGTAACACTAATTTCATTTGAAAGAATTCCATAATTCACATCCATCCAAATAATTCTGCAACAGGGGAAAGAACCATTATATTTAGGAGACCAGAACAACGATACCTCCTACTTACAAAGTTCTCAGGCTTGAAACAGTGCTGGATGAGAAATATCTGCAGGCGAAAGTCTCCGTAATTCCAAAAGAACTGAATTGTTTCAGTCAGCTTATTAAGTGATTCTTTCTTTGCAGCAGAGAAAAGGGCGGAAGAGACCTGAAAATTGGCATTTGCAGGGATTAAGAACACAGTCAAAAAAAAAAGGAGGGACTTCAATTTTTGTTCTGCAAACTCTGACTATTATTCATCATCACAGCACCCTACAAAACAGAACACGAATCTCATCAATTGCAATGGTAATCAAATTAAGAATCCGGAAAACACCAATCTTTCAAAGAAAAACACCCGTTCTCTTTTGTGAGATTTGGAGCCAGGAAAAAAAAAGCGAAATTTGAGCACTTCAATCCATGGAAGAAGATGCAAGACACGGGGCAACTACCCCAAGGTGAATGAAACAGCATGTAAGTGAATCCCCTGAACCACATCTTAAGAATGCACATACAAGTATGACAAAAAAATCGTCTTTTTCTAAGATTAAAAACATCACTATTTCAGATGCAAGAATAGCATTATTTAACACGCACCCAAATAATTCTATCAACAAGTGATATAAAACCAGAACAAAGATATCTCATACTCAAAAAGTTCTCCGATGTGAGCAATGGTGGATGAGGAATTTCGCAAGCAAAGCGTCTGCAGCCCCCAAGAAATTGAATTATGCCAGCCTACTCAGTCCATCTTTATCTGAAGCAGAGGAAAAGGCCAAGTTGTGTCACCAAGAAGAGACCTGAAATTTGGCATTTGCAGCAAGTAAGGACAGAGAAGGAAAAAAAAAAGAAAAAAGGAAAATAAATGCAAGAGACAAGAAATAGAAGACAAGATCAAGAACTGCAAGAAACCGTGACGCAAGAAGGACCCCAAAGATCGAAATGCTAAAAAAACCAGAGCTTTCCAAAACAATTCTGCAAAACATCACAGCATAGGCACACTGCAAGAAGAAGCTAACAGGAACCAAAGCCAAGAAAGAGGGACAAGGCAGGATCAACAAGATAGCAACATCAGAACGATCAAAGGCGCCTCCTTTCTGCCAAGGGCGTAGCGAAGGAACACAACCAAAACCACCAAATAGAGAAAAAAAAAGGGGAAGATTTTACAGAAGCAAAATCCAAGCATAACAGCACAGGAATTGGAAGTGGGAAGCATCCAAGAAGAAGACATCTGACCTCATGTACTGAAACAGGGGCAGCAACAATAACAGCAGCATGAAGAGGCCAAGAACAGGAGAGAATTTTCAGCTCACCGTATCACCGGGAGAAGCCCACCGGCCGCCTCAGAGCCTCCAAAATCCAAAAAAAGATTCCACCTCTCCCCACTTCCTCAAGCCAGGAGACAAGGCCTACCAAACAGACAGCATGACACATATACAATAATATGTATCCATTCACATGGACAAAGATTTACCCTTCCTTGCTAGCTAGACCATGCAAGGAAGAGGAGAGAAGAGGATAGAAGTGTAGAACAGACCCAGATGCAGATCAAGAGACTAGATTGGTAGGCAGAGGAAGATAAGGGGAAAATTCCCCATTCTTTTCTTCTTCTTTCTCCCTCTCTCTCTCCTCTCCCCCTCTCTCTAGTAGCAAAGAGGAGGAGCAAAAGACCTTCTAAGAAGAGTGACAGGAAAAGCTTGTCAACTTCTGGTCTTTTTATTCTCTGCCTCCTCTTGTATTGTTCTCGCTCTGAAAGTCTCACCTCCACCCTCCCTCTCCCTCGCTTCTTGGTTTCTTTGGCCGGTTCGGTGGTGGACAGGGGAAAACATCACTTTGCATTGGATTTTGGGGGAAAAGCCATAAATTTGGGATTTCTCTGTACCTTTTCCACCCCTCTCCTCTTGCTTTTCTGTATGAGTTCAGTCTTTCGGACAATCAGACCTGGGAGATTCTCCCCCTCTCTCTCATCACTTTCTCTCTCTCTCTCCTTGTGCCTCTGGATTGGAGTATAAAGAAAGGAAAGGAGAAAAGATCAAAAGATCATAAATGTAACACCACCGCTAGATGCACACACCAAACTCATTCTTGTCCCTTGCTGACAGCTGACAGATGGCGCAATTAATCAAGCATTTTGTGGGTATTGTTGATACCGCGGAAAGTGATGTATCAATTTTGTGGATAGCCATAAGGTGTTCTGTGTTGTGATTAGGAGTGCTTAGAAAAATCTGAACAGGAGTCAAAGACAGATAGACATGGCCGTTTCTTGTGAGCTCATCTTGCCCTTGAATTCATTCGTTTTTTAGTACCATGTAATGGGTGCTTTAATGCCATTCTGGTGCTAGATTTCAAGAATTCCAAACGTACTTGCAGCACATTCAATTCTGTAACTGACCCATGACTCACTTTACATTTCTATTTCTCAGCTAATTTCATAGCATACGACCAGTCCTTGTAGCTACCTGTCCTGGTCAATTCTTGCGGGCAAGGGCAAATATTTATTAAGGATCACAATAGTTAAATTATAAGTACTATATCCAAAACAATTGAATCAAAAGTACTGTATTCAGTTATTCACAGTCTGATTTACACAACGCACACATTTAGTATGATTCATAAGGTATTTTTTACCGTACCTTTCTTTAAAAAAATAAGTATCTGATGTTGTGACATGGCATTAACTTGTCCCCATTCTTTCTGGAAAATAATAGTTGGGCTGATCATGCTTCTGTTACCCTGAGGCCTTGGGGACTAGTAGCATTATTGAGCAATCCCCTTCCTGTTTGTTATTTGTTTCCTCCAATGGATTTCCCAAATGGCTTAAGATGTGTGGGCACCAGTGGGCCCCACCCCTCTGAGGTTTGCTGTGTTCCATACTTCCATGGAAGGGAGCTGAACTTAAAGGAAAGGATGAAGCAGCTTGCTGTTGTTTTAACTCGTAGTAAGTGAGCAATGGGAGCATATCGTAGATGCACACTTATTACTACACTAGGAATAGCATGACCCCATGTTCCCTCCCCTTAATTCAGGATCTGTTCTTTTTGGATGCGGCTTATGGCTTTTAGCTGCGGCTTGTGACTTTTGATCTGTTTGTACGAGAGATTACAGAGTAACAGAAACTCACGTGTGGTTTTTGCTGGTTAAAAAAATACTTCGTTTAAAAGCTAGTTACTGTAAAAAAACCGAAAAACAGCTTTTAGAAACTAAAAAGAACAGGGCCTGGAATTGCAGTAGCTTCATGCAAGAATCAGGACGTTTCCTTTCATTTTACGTAGGATAGGTGATGCATTTTCTAATTCTAACCAACATGTATCATGTATGTGTGTTTCTGTGGCTGGGTGATTTGTGAGTGAGGCACTGTTTTTTTTTTGTGAAAATAAGTGAGGCACTGTTGCAAGGCTTGCAAAAAGGATAGGTCTGGTCTGACTGAGCAACAGCCAACAGGTTAGCCAAAACATGGCAACAGACTGAACAAAGTACCTGGTAGGGTTTGGAGAAAAGGTGCTCCATCCACATAGCCCCCAGTGGGGAAAAGATTCCTGTTTTATGTTCTTTTATATATTTTTTGTACAAAAAAAAATGCCCATGTGGCAAGACAAGTAGAAGCAGAACCATTGGAACATGGATTCGGTCCGCTCGTTTCGGCTTCAGCTTCTGACTTATTTTTCACTATTCATAAATTTCATCTTTTTTGAACTTTTGGTTTTTTTTGAGCTTTTTTGCCGGTTCTTTTTTCCCGTATTCGTTTGCGTTGCCCGTGATGAGCTAGCATATTTTTTTTTCTATTTTTAACGTTTTTTAAATTTAATTACGTCAAATAAATCATCTTCAGCTACAGTAAAATTTCAGCCACTACAGTGCAATTTCAGCTATAAGCCACAGCTTTTCAGACCAACCGAGCAGGACCGATTCATCCTCTCATGGCCATCTCTTGCAAAGGATTCTTAGTTTTGTTTTGTTTTTTGCATCAACCAATTAAAATGATTCTGTGTAAGGAGTACCGGTACAAGGCAGGAACTAGGAAAGGGAGTGGAAAGATCTAAGCCCTAGTCATGGTCTACTACACTTAAAGAACATCTAGCAAATTGAGACAAGTAAAACATGTGGCAAAGACTTCATGGTTGACGGCAACGCACTTTAGTATAGTTAGTCGGCTCTTGTCAACCAATTAAAAAAGTGAAGAATATGACATAACTGTTTTAATATCTCTAGTCAAATTTACTTGTCATTTTAGCCTACTTTCTCTAGTCATTTACTTGTCATATTACTTTTGAGCAAGGAATGAAAATTATTGCATTGAATTTTGCCTAGGAAAAATCAACAGGACAAGTATTTGCAAACTAAAAACTCTCTGCTAAAACTACAATTTTTTGACCACAAAGGGTATGTTGTTGAGTCATTGCTTTGGAGGATTCTTGCATTATCATTCCCATCCCAGAGGATTTATTCACTGTTCGGATCAGATAACACACCCAAAGTATTCTCCTCCGGAAAGGGTCAAAATCCAACGCTATTTTGCAGGGAAGAAAACGTGGAGGCAAAAGTGGAAGGAAATCTCCTAAGATTTATCTCCGAGAGAAACATAAAGGTTGCTACTCGGTTGCGCCGCCGCCAAGAGCCATTACCGCGCCGTCGCCGAGGATGCCCGCCCGTACTCAGGGCTACCGGCCGGCCGGCCAGCCGGCGAGAGAATCAATCGAGTATGATCCGTCTCTGATGTGGGAGTTGAGGGGATAAAGAAACGGAGTTACTGCTTTGCTCCCCTGCATTTTCTGAAAGGTGCGATGATGATATTGCGCTTCCAGAATCTAAAAGCGTAGTAGGACATCATGTATTTTACCTTTCGCTTTTTTGTTGCCTTTTTCCGTTCTCCCATCCAGCGCGCTCTTGTATTGAGCAGCGGGATTCAATAATGAAATCGCTACCGTACATACATACAGAGCGAAGATTTTTATTGGACGGCGCTACACTCCGACCTCATTCTCTCTATTCGCTCACTCTCTTCCTCTCTTTGTACACACCCGATTCCATGCATGGCAACAACCTCATACCCGCTTCTCTTGTTAGCGACTACACCAGCAAGTTATTGGAAATGTGAGTAATATTTGAATTCCTAATTTTATTAGGAGATAGATACGGTAAAAAAACTAATGATATAATAAATAAAACTAATAGTAGGCAACTTATTGTACTTTAAAAAATATATAAGAATAATATTACAACCGTCAAACGATCAAGCGAACCACTTACAGTGGGGTTAATGGAGAAAAGAGAAGCAGCGTAGAAACGAGCAGCCATAGAAGTAGTCAACATCGATGAACAAACCAAGCGGTTGCTCAGGTAGCGCTGCCCAGAAACCTTATTATCGTCCCGTGCAGGTTCTCTTTGCAACAATAGTTCGGAGATCCTGTTGGGTTGTCTTGTTCGGTTTATTGGATTTGTACTTCTTTACAACAATCTTTTTCTTTATAAAATTTGCATTGTTCTAACCATAAATGTTGGGTGCATCTTTTGCTCTTACCTTTTCTTCCACGTCGTTGGTAGCAACGAAATTCTTAACAGAAATCTCTTCCCTCGTGTTTCAAGCTAGTGGCAAAATTCCATAAAGAAGTAAGAAGTTTAGCAACAATATCCGTAGCCACAAACTTAGGAGGCAGTGCATAGCCTGAGTGCGCAATCTCACTAACTAGAAGCTGAAGGTCATTAGCTTATCTAACTATCAACTCAGCCTCATCTATGTTGAAATCAAAGAATTGCTCATACATGTATAGCCAGCGGTCAGCTTCTGCCTCTATATATTTATGCTCTAGTGCATCCCATAACTCTGTGGTGGACTTATAGTTCATATACACATCATAGAATTGATCTGCCAAAATGATTGGAATGTAGGCAATAGCAGTGTTATTCACAATGTCGAACTACATGAACTGGTCAATTGTTAATAGATACCGCGTGTGAATAGCGCACCACAGCTCTAAAGACTAGAGCCAAAACTTGGCTCAAGTATGTCATCTACGAAAGTTCTGACCAAAAAACCTCTTAGGTTTTATTGTATCTGAAGCACCAATCATTGTTGAATTGCAATAAAGTTCACAATAAGATTTCTAGAACATTGGAAATATGAGCGATATTTTAATTCTAAATTCTACTAAGAGACATATACGGTAGAAGATTAATGATGCAGTAAACGAAACCAACAACAGGCAGCTCATTGTACTTTAGAAAATACACAAAAGTAATATTATAACAGAGTTGAACGATCACGTGAATAACTTATAATGGTGTTGATGGAGAAAAGGGAAGCATTGCAGAAATGAGTAGTCATGGAAGTAGTCGACGTCGAAGACGAAGCCAAGCGGTCGTGCAAGTAGCGCTGCCCAGAAACCTTATTGTCACCCCGTACAGGTTCTCTCTACAACAATGTTTCGGAGATCCCGCTCTCCTCCCTTCTTGGTGCACACCAGGAAAAATGGCCGGTGTGGTTGACCAGCTTGATACTACAGCACAACTATACAAAGAGGTCGAAGAATGGATAATGAATTTTGTCGTCATCAAACCACATAAATATTTTTATGTTGTATTTATCAGCTTCTGGACAGTTCAAAAATGACAAAGAAATGCACAAATCTCAAAAGAAAAGATGGACTTGATTTGCCAAGTAGCGCACCACTTCACGGCATGGTCGTGCATCACTAGTCACAAGTCACATGATTTTCCACACAAAAACACGTGAATATGTGCACGCGTGCGTGAGCGTGCATGTTTAGCCAAAGTTCTCATACCATCCACATTCTATGTATCACATGTTTCAAGGATGTCAAGGACTCCAACTTATAAATTGTCTTTCTCCACTTGGATAAAACAATATGGTATTAAAACGTACATACTTTAAAATTATAGAAAATAGATATCATATTTGTACATGCCTAATTTCTAACACAATCACCACTTGCCTTACCAATTACCACACCACCTTCCTCCCCTATCATTCTTCCAATTTGTGTCATCTTGTAAGTCATGACCAACATTACCATCGCTGCTCTACTACCACACTTGTGCTTTAAGATCGCGAATAAGTAAACTCCTATAGCTTGTTTGGATACGATACGGCTTAGGCCTAATCCTTTTGGATGGGCAGCCATGAACAGGAGGTGATTACATGCTCTCCTAAATAGTGAATTGTACAAATATTAAAGCACTTTTAAAAATGGATTAATGCTACTTACCTTTTGATTGGTGCTTTAATATTTATGCATATATATGGAAGTGAAAGCATAAATCACTGCAAAAAAGCCACTAAAGGTCTTGTGTGTGAAAGCATCTAGGCCTCTAAAAATGGTTTTGGTAATTAATGAGAAAGGATGGAAGATCGGATTATAGGCTAAATGTCGTACCATTAAGAGCGATCATGGCAAGTAGCTTGACAGCATATTCTTGTGCCATTTGAATCAATTTAGGATCATGTATTCATTAAAAATTAAAACTGATAGCCAAATCTGTGCTCTGTCTGAAAAAACGAAAATACCGGAGTTTCAACGACGGAACTTTCGTGGAGCGGTAGTTCCGCAACCTTAAACGGTACTTTCGGCGCTTGGAAGCTCCGAAAAACCGAGCAGAACCTTTTTTCCATAGAGCACCATCGGAATCGTCCGGTACTCTGTCTGGACAACCAGAAGTACCGGCGTGCAAATCGCGGTACTTCCGCTTCCCGGAAGCTCCGGCAATTCTAAGCGGAGCCTTTTTTCCAAAGAGCACCATCGGGATGATTCTGAGTCCGCGGCAATCGGAAGTACCGGAGTTTCAACAGTGGAACTACCATAGAGAGGTAGTACCGCAGCCTTAAACGGTAATTCCAGAGGACGGAAGCTCCGAAAAATCGAGTGGATCCTTTTTTCCAGAGAGCGCCAACTCTCGGGCTCAGATCAAACGGAAGTACCGCGCCGATTTTGCGGAACTTCCAGTTATCGGAACTACCGGATTTATAACGGTGGTAGTTATGCGCTGACTTCCAACGGTTAGTTCAGAAGCTCTAACATAGCCGTTACTGTCGTGTCAGAACAGGTGCGGAAGTACCGGCCATTGGCCTGTGATACTTTCGCTCGCCCTGAATTTTTCAAGATTTTCCTTGTAACTGCTAGTTTTGGTTGGTGAGGGTATAAATACTTGTACACCTGCTCAAGGACAGTAAGAATAGACCCCGTTGAACATCTTTGAGCATAGAGTATTCAGTCCACACCTCTTTTTCTCATTGTGCATTCATTTGAGGTGGTTGAGCCAAACAAGTGCATTTCATCTTTAGATTGATCCTTTGACACTTGATTGTCGTCAAGCGAAGCTTGTGATCTATTACTATTGATGTTTGCCGGCACATGGACGACTTGGTGGAGTTTGCACGGTGACTTCTTCAAGAAGGTTGTGAAGAAGCCCGGCATCGACTTGTGAGTGGCTTGGTGTCTACCATCTTCGGAGTGAAGAAAGTACAACCACTAGTGGATTGAGGAGCTGTGGCTTAATTTGTGGGGCCGGTCCAATTCATTTGGGCTTTCCTCAACGTGGATTAGGGGAAACCGACAAGTTTTCGATCACCACGGTAAAAACATCATGTGTTTATTGGTTACCTCTTGTCCCTTTTCTCAGCTCTTGTATATTTAGTATATTGTGACTATTTACTTGTGCTAGAGCCTCCTGTAGAGATTTATACTTGTAGTGATATAAACTTACTAGAATTGTGTAGGTTTCAATTGCTTTAAACTTCTGCCATAATAAAATTGTAGAAATTAATTAGAAAGCAAGAAAATTTTTTAAAACCTCCCATTCAAACACCCCCCGTGTAGTCCTTCACTGAGTTTGACTTTTAGCTTATAACTTATTAATTTCATTTTTTAGTTTTTTGGCTTTTTTGGGACTTTTTTGCCTTTTCTATTTTGCCTTATTCCTTTACATTGCTCGTGATAACTTAACATTTTCCCCCTTTTTCATTTGTTTAAATTTAATTGTGTGAAAAAACTTACAACAGCTATATTACGAAAATAAGCCTTAAACAGTGTAGACAGTGGCAAACAGTGGAAAAAGCTGAAGCTTGAAGCTAAAATGAGCGCGGGAACCATTTTTGCACTCATCTAATTCATTTACACTGCATTTCTTTCTGGTGCTACTTGGAAGATTTCTTTACATTTAGTAGTAGTATATTAATTTAGCAGTAGTACATTTTTCATTAGATTAGCAAAGGAAAATTGGAAGATTTCCTTACATTTAGTAAGTAGTATATTAATTTAGCAGTAGTACATTTTTCATTAGATTAGCAAAGGAAAAGGAGCAGATGGCTACAGTGGGTCCAGTACCACTGGAAACCTGTAAGTCATCACAAAGGTATGATGTGCATTTAAGCCAATGTGGGGTTACAAAGGATCTATAGTTGTGATTTGGATGGTGAGTAGATAATGCCTTTGCCTCCCAAGTCCAATCAATCTCCAAAACCTCAATTATTGGGAAAGAAAACATATCAAGGGTAAAAAGACCATTTCTTCATCATGGAGAACATGATCACAAGGTGAATGTAAATTTTTATTTTTTGCCCTAGATAATGGGCATGTTCTTTTTCTTCGAATCTGACGGCTTTTGGCTTTTGCTACAGTACCTAATTTTTAAACGGAGTATTTTCTCAAGACGGGGTCTACACGTTAAACAATGTACACGTTAAAAGTCCAACATCTGTACCATCCAAAATCGCAAGTGAGTATCTATCTCTCCGTAATTTATACCATAAACAACCAAAATTCAAAAATTTCAGCTAAAAACCATAAGCCGCAGCCGTTGTCAAACAGGCCTAATAAGTCACAAACCAATGAAGTAGGAATTGTACTGGTACTAGAGTTTATTGGGTGGGGCCATATGGATGGAAATGCGCTATTTATGACTGTTCTGGGTACCTCTAGTCCTTTGGACTCTGATCTCGCAGTCTATTGTTACCTGAGATGGCTCTCGTGGACCCACTGTCACTGACAGTATGGCCCAGGGAACGTTAGATGCAAAAGCATCCAAGTATTGTATATGCCATGTGTACGAACGAACCATTGCCATCTTATCGTTTCATTCCCGTGTATATCGTTTCATTCCCATATATTCGTGCAAAATCGAGATAAAATCCATTCATTTTGTAGGATCTATTTGTGTTTGAGTTTTTATGCAAGCGAAACCCAGGGGCGGAGCCACACCCCGGATAGGGTAGGCTTCAGTCCGAGGTGTGGAAAAACGTCTAGTGTACAGTCCGGGTAAATTCAGTCTAGTCTGGGTAATATTTTTATGATCCATCCTAGATAGTTTAGATCATTTCATCACTGAGTCTGGAGCGTAACTAAATCCTGACTCCGCCACTGACAAACCAAAATGTAGAACAAAGGAACTCGAGACATAAAGAAGAGAAAACACAGGGTCCTACGCCAAGCTTGTTTTGCTCCAAAATTCTTATGGAATTGGAAATTCTTATGAGCTATCCTAGAATGTCAATGGCATCATAGATAGTTTTTCTGTAAAGATCCAGATCCTCCAAAGTTGCACCATTTTCCTTCGTTCCAAATTGGGCTTTGAAATCACCATGAGAAGACGGGAAGTCATTAGATAGATTCCGTGCGAATGGCATAATAGAAAATTTTTCTGTAAGGATTCGAATCCTCCAAAGTTGCACCATTTTCCTTTGTTTTAAAACTACTTGTTACTACATGAGAATACGGGAGTCATTGGATAAGAGGTCTTGTTCTTTTCAGCTTCTAAAGACTACTTTTTGGCTTTTCTACAATAACTAACTTTTAAACGGAGTATCTTTTTAAGATAGAATCTACTAATTAATTATAGTACATAATATACTGATTTTATTTATATCAATAAAAACTGTACGTAAGTTTCTGTTACTCTGTAATTTCTCGCACGAACAACCCAAAAATCATAAGCTGCAACCAAAAGCCATAAACTTCAGCCAAAAAGAACAGGCCCAGATTCTGCTTGTGGTAGATTGAGTTTTACGAATTTCTTGGAATTGAAACTACTCCCTCTAGCTATGTAACCTATGTTGATTATTCTACAATACGAATTCTTATTGAATCTTCTAGAACTAAGCCTTACATTTTTCACAAAATCACTAATTTTATAGTCTCCAAGCATACGATTACCACATAAAAATATTTTTTAGACGAAATATTATATTTTTTTTATCAATGCGAAAAGGAAAGCAAAGATAAGAGCCAGCAGCTGAACTTACGATCGTCATGAGCATCTCAGTACTCACAGCAGTACAACCGCATCTGCGTGGAACAGTCGCCTCGATTTATTTACGAAGCAACTAGGGTTGGTTGGTTTGGTACTCCATATCAAATTAAATTTATGTCCTCAATGATGCATAAATGGCACCTGGATTATTGGTCAATGATGCATAAATGGCGTCTGGATTATTGGTCTGTTCTAAGCAACTAATCACAATGCTGCCCTGCTGGGTTTTGCATTTTGTTTTGCATCAGCGGCAGACCTCGAAAACACCTACTCGTACTAGCAGATCGATTTGATTGAGACGATTTGACAACAGGGAAAGAGCAGGCAGCTGCTATCGAGGAACACGATGCAATTACTTTTCTCACGAAATACCCATGCAATTACCCCACCCTACCACATATATTATCATTGTGGATATGATCCCGCCTTATGTGACCACAGATCTACTGCAGCATCCTCATCTCCGCTACACTCATTTTCTATATATGTTGTCTTTTAGTCGTCCAATATTCTGCTCCTTATAGCATCGCGGGTCTGATCGCCGTCCAATAGAATTTACCCTTTAACTTTTGAGAGATTTTTTATCACACAAGACACTAGATGCTTGGTGCCATTTGACTCACCCTGCTTGTATCCTGTGGCTCACATTTTCATCAATCTCACTGTCCCACTGTAGCATCGATCCCAAATAACGAAATATGTCATTCTTAGGCACTATTTGTACATCCAATCTAACATCTCCATCATCTGCCCTAACACCACTGAAATCACACTTTATATACTCAGTTTTAGTCCTATCAAGTCTAAAGCCCTTCAATTCTAATGTCTTCCTCCACAACTCGAGCTTCCTATCAACATCTATCCTACTCACATCAACCAGCACCACATCATCAGCGAAAAGCATACACCAAGGGATATCTCTTTGTATGTCTCGTGTAACCTCGTCCATCACAAGGGAAAAAATATGGCCTCAACGCTGACCCTTGGTATAGTCCTATCTTAATAGGAAAGTTATTAGTAACACTACCATACGTTCTGACATTAGTCACAATATTTTTGTACATGTCCTTAATTAGGGTAATATATTTTGTTAGGACTCTTTTCTTTTGAAGAGCCCACCACATGACCTTTCTTGGTACTTTATCATAAACTTTCTCTAAGTCAATAAATATCATGTGAAGGTTCTTCTTTTGCTCACTATACCTCTCCATCAACTATCGCAGCAAGAAAATCGCCTCCGTAGTCGACCTCCTAGACATAAAACCAAATTGGTCTGTCGTCACGCTAGTCGCTTTTCTTAAACGACGCTCAATCACTCATTCCTAGAGCTTCATTGTGTGGCTCATGGGCTTAATTTATCTATAATTGGTATAACTTTGAATGTCTCCTTTATTTTTAAAAATTAAAGGAATGAAGCCTTTGTGATATAAATACAACAATAAAATCTTTTATCTTAAATAAGTTATGTTAGATTAGGAATGAAACATTCTTGATATAAAAAAAACAAGTGTCTTGTAATAAAATCTCCTTCTCGATATCAAAGGAACAAGTGTCTTATAATAAAATCTGCAAGGCTAAAACTCTAAGCTCTGCATCCTGCCATCTTAACCGGAAGTTTAAAACACCGGTCCTAAACCTTCTTCTTATATCATGGTTCCAGTACGTGTATCGTTAACTTTTAGACACTCCTATCTAAAGCTAACTCTTTGGATACATTTCAATCCTTCAAATCTCTTTTAACTGCTTTCTCCATATCAGCCTTATGTTTTTGATATGTCTTAAAATTTTACTATGCTCCCATGCCTTAGGAGACCCGTTCTCTAAAGGACATAAATAAAAGAAAATTTCCCATCCAACTGAAAAGGGTAGCATCCATTACAATACACACAAGTGATTAACACAAGGTTATATCATATATGGGCGCAGCCCTGTTGTGGCTGAATGCTGCACAGTAGTGATATTTGTCCTCTTGAGAGCAAAGGAAGGTAGTACTTGCATGAGGTCATGGCGTTCAGAGAGGCTGTCAAGAAGCTATCATGATCCATGACATCAAGCAAGGGAAGCAAGGGGAGCAATCCAACATGACTGTTCATCACAAACTGTGTCAGCAGCTAGCATTCATCAGTTGCCTTCCACTGGCAGCTGGTCTTTATCACCCAGAACCTTCCTGCAATAAATAAACGGCCGTGCATTCTGTATGTAGGTTTGGTATATATATATATATATATATATATATATATATATATATATATATATATATATATATATATATATATCGATCTAAAATCAACTTTAGAAAACAATGTTAATGTTAGGAGGAGATGGAGACCTGGAGTTGAGATGGAGTTGGATCATCTCTTCTTGTAGAATTGCAATTCCCTGCAGCCCACCATTCCTAGGCGGACCTGTTCTACCATGGAATCTAGGATCCACCATGGAAACCTCCCCAAATTACATCTTTACCTGAGGGATTAAGATCGAGGCTGGTGAGGAATGGAGAAGGCTTTTTGCCTTCTGGTCGAGTGTTAATTTCTGATTTGGTGTATCATTAGCAACTGTTTCATGGGTCTGTTTTTTTTAGCTACGGTTTGTGAATTTTAGGCTGTTCGTGCGAGAGATTACAGAGTAACAGAAACACACGTGTGGTTTTTGCTGATATAAATAAAGTTGGTATAGTATATTACTATACTACTAATAAAGTAGTACTGAGATAGTAATATCACTGTTATTATTATTTTGCTAATGAGATTCTGCAGAAGGGTGTTTAGTGGCACTCCAACTAGCTTTTGGCTTATTTTTTAGTTTTAGTTTATGGTTTATGATTTTTGAGCTATTTGCAAAGAGAATATGGAATAACAGAAATTCGCATGTAGTTTTGATCGATATAACAATGTATACTACAATAAACTTGTAGATCTCGTCTTAAAAAGATACGTCATTTGAAAGTTAGTTATTGTAAAAAAGCCAAAAGTAATTTTTAAAAACTGAAAAAAAACACACCCTTAAACTTATGGTTATGGCTTTTATCTGAAATTGCACAATAGCTGATGTTGACTTTTTTTAAGAAAAATGATGAAAATTTGATTTTTTTTTAAGAAAACCATTATACTATCACAGACAATGCAAAGAAATAAAAAAGAATAAAAAAAGTTAAAGTTAGAAGTTGATGTATTTTAAATGGGTTCTAATTTAAATAAGTTAAAAACTAAGGTGAAGCCGTTTGATGTTAATGGCATGCTGATGGTGTTGCATGGGTCACGTGATGGGTGGCTACTTGTTTATATGCAGTTGCATCTCTTTCTCTCTCTCCCTGAGCTGATGAGCTGATCGAGGAAGAAAAGGACGGTCTCTAATATCTGCCTTCTTACGCCTCGTTTATTCTTGTGCTTTTTTTATTATTTATAAATTTTGTTTTTTTGAACTTTTAATTTTTTTAGCTTTTTTGATTTTTTATATTCATTTGCGTTATCCATGATAAGTTAACATATTTTTTCTGTTTTAAATTTTTTAAATTTAATTACGTCAAATAAGCTATTTTTAGTTACAGTGTAATTTCAGCAGCTACATTGTAATTTCAGCCATAAGCCATTGTTTTTAGCCCAACCGAGCGGGACTACTGAATGGGTTATTTAACCTAAGGATAAATTTATTTTGCTTGGCAGATCCATTTATCTTCCGTTTTTACTCCTCCAGAATTTGGTCTTTAACCTCTGTTGCTAAATCAAAGCATCTTGGCTTAAGTTGACCCTGCATTAGGCTGCAGAAATATCATCGCATCTAGTTGATCAAAACTTGGCTAATGCGCAGTTTGGAACGCGATAACTATATTCTTTCCTACAAAATTTCTATACTCCAAACGTGCATGTAAACATGCCTGATTTGAGACTTGACGGAAGTTTTGATTGGGCTGAGCCAACCTACTGGTTAGATCTAGCTATAGAGCCTGTTCTTTTTCTCTAAGTACCATCCAAAATCGCAAGTGAGTATCTCTCTCCATAATCTGTACCGTAAACAACTAAAATTCAAAAATTTCGACCAAAAGCCATAAGCTGCAGCCGTTGCCAATCAGATCCATAGTTAGTGATGCTACCAATATGGTGAAAAACTAGGTTGTGGATGGTAGAGAGCTAAACGCATTATAATTATCACAAGGTAAGTTGATCAGAAAGTATATAAAAAAATTAGAAACTAATATCATACATAACTTAAAATAGAATGACTCTTCGACGTGAAGAAGCCTGAACCGATGGCGATGGCAAGATTCTCAGCAAATGCATCACACGAGGCTACACAGCGCATGTTCAATAGATCCCCCAGATTGGATTCCTTGGCCTGAACAAATCTGAAAGCTTTAAAGGCAAAAGCTCGTGGAGTAATAAAGTCCAAACAGTAACCAACAGTTCAAAACGTGAGACAGACATCCAAGACCTTGCATAAAAAAAATACTTCCTTTAATCAACTTATTATTCGAGTCTTTTAGAGAGAAATAAATTATTTGGGGTTCTTGCATTGTCACCCGTCACCAAAAATCGTCCTACTTTTTTCTTTTGCTAAAAATGGCATGAAATTTGATGTATTCCTGTCTATTATAAGTCCAATATGCTTTTCCAAATTGTTTGTATTATCATTTCTAGAAGGGAGAAGAAAGTAGTCTGATTTTTAACTCCGAACTTGGTTCGATTTACAACTCTAAATTATGAAACCTTCGATTTGAAACCTCCACCTATCGAAACTGTCCTATTTACCTCCTCCATCCAAACCTAGGTGGTTTTGATTTGACGTGGCATTCTAATAGGCAAGTCTAGTTAATGTGGCATCCCAATGAAATCCTAATCAGTAGCCCTATTTCACTGTACTGAATAGTGATTGGCCCCACCTATTAAACCCTAAGATTTTTCCTTTAAGAATTTAATTTAAAAATAAATTAAAACATGTGGGTCCCACTTGTAAGCCTATGTGGCCTTTCCCAGTAAAGAAATAATTTTAAAATAGAATTAATTTCAGTGGACCCCACCTGTTAGTGAGAGAGCATTCTCTCTCCTCTATTTGTTTTTAAATTTAATCCTAATTTAAATTTTGGAGAGCCCGTTCTCACTCGATTTAACTCCAAATTTAATGAAACATATTTCTCAATTTATCAAAATTCAAGATCTATCTAATGACAGTAAAATCACCTAATTTGGAGTTTATTTAAATTTTTGGATTTATTTGTTTACTCGTATATTTATTTGTTTTCCATTACGAT
Organism: Bonia amplexicaulis; assembly: GCA_036346245.1. Taxonomy (NCBI): domain Eukaryota; kingdom Viridiplantae; phylum Streptophyta; class Magnoliopsida; order Poales; family Poaceae; genus Bonia; species Bonia amplexicaulis. The sequence goes on from CM070768.1 coordinate 13,690,654, forward strand.
CGTCCGTGTAGAGTACGAGGACACAAGAGACACAGCTCAAGCCAAGTTAAGACATTCAAGACAAACCTACTTGTGAGCCAGACGAATCAATACTTTCATCATATTGAGCCTATATTTTTATGCAAATTATATTTGTTTAATTATCAATGTGCATGCTTTATTTGTTATGCAAATTTATGTTCGCTTAAGATTATAGATACATGCCTAATAATCATCGTATTATTATACACCCCACTCTTTGGACAATTGAACATTTGATTCTTGTCACCCTAGAAAACTTAATTGTAACCTTGCTAGTTATAAGTTGTATTTAAGCCGGTTTTAAGCCACCATGGACACGAGTCATGACGCTTGTTTTAAGCCGCCATAGACACGAGTTATGTCGCTGGTTTTAAGCTACCGTGGACACGAGTTGTGTCGCTAGATTTAAACCTTCGTGTGGCGCAAGAGGGTGTCTTGATGTGATAGACGTAACCTCACTAAGATAAAACCTTAGCAGATATAACTTACACTAAGTAATGTATTGTAAAGGCCTTATGGTGATCTTCTTAAATAACATGTCTAAGAAAATACATGAAACATAACAAACTGATTATCTCTTATGGGTCAAGTGTACGAACTCTACAAGTGTAAATTGTTCAAACAGTTGTGCCCACAGTTATAGGCAGGCATGAGAACTTACTCGAGTTAGTATCTATTTCTAAAACTTTATGGGTCGGATGAAAACACATTAGGTGGATGTAACCCTGAATTTGGTTTGCCCTGTGTGGGTGTAACCTAGTGATAATATGTGGGTGTAACCCTAGTATCAAAAACTGGCATATGGTAGATAGAACTATGTAATAGGTGGATGAAACCTGCACTACTACTAATATTGCACACTTTTACTCTCTTTAATAAAAACATGGTTCAATTTAAATGCTAAGTCGTAGAAATTTCTATTTACTATAGTTTCCAAATAATGTCTTTTGCAAATAAAAGAACTTGAGCCTATCTTTATTAAACCTTCCATGTATATTGCATCCTATGTGTTGGCTCGCGAAGCACTATTGCTTATGCTCACTCTCGCTCACAAAAATACCTCATAACATGCGGATCAAAATTACTACGCGTATTACGATGCCCCAAGAGCTGATGGAGGAGATTAGGATAGTCTCCAGTAGTTTAAGCTCTTATCCTAGTCAGTTTTTTGCCTATAGTAGTCAGTTTTTTTGCCTATAGTGAGATGTGCTCTTCCCTTTTACTTTCGCTTTATATAATGTATCGAATTGGCCTGACTGACCCTTATTGTAAACTGAACCCGATGTAGTCTATTTAACTCTGATCTATAATGTTATTGAATGGTATAGTTCATGTTATGTATGAAATTTTAGTGATGTATCTGTGAGCACTATATATTGATCCAGAGAATAGTGTAGTTGTTTCGCAAAGAGTTCTAGATTGGCGAAATCTGGGTCCGACACTGCTGACCATCTTCTCCTCCTCCCTCTCTCCCTCCATCTCTCTCTTTGCTCAAAGCTCCGATGATTGGGCGCTCAGGACTATAGCCGGTGGTGGTCAAGATGAGAAGAATGTGTCTGCTATCCCCATGAAAATGGGTTAGTGAGGTCCCGGGTTAGCGCTGGGAAGTGGTGACGCGGGCAGAGACACATAGTGGTATGCTGATAATGAACGACGGTAGCCGAGGCAAGGAAAGAAGGATGGTGACGGCGAACCAACGGTGCACTTTGAAAAATGGTGTGCACACGTGCAACGCGACATCAAGGGGAGCTCACTAGTGTAGGGTTTGTGGCTAGAGATGGTCGGAGGCGGCGGGGCAATAATGGCCAACTTTAGGGAAGGTGAGGAGATCACAAGGTAGAACATGGCACATGAAACAAGATGGTGAACTTGATAATGACAGGGGCTTGTCGGAGAATGAATTTGGCAATGGTGGAATTCGGGCAAAGATGGCGAAGCCAGGCTTGATTCGGCGAAGGTCTGCAAGGAAATGAAATTAATTGAGGAGGGAGATTGATGAGGCTCAGGAACACGAAGTAACACAAACGAATTCGCAAGGAGCTCACCTGGGAGGGAGATCAGGTCGAGGGTGCGGCAGCTAGACTTTTGGAAGCTGATGACACCTATGCGTCCATGTCTGTGTGGGCATCACCGTTCGCGATGTACTCATGGCGCGACGTTGCATGCACGCCCGACACTGGCAACGTCATCAAGCTGCTACTCTCGCGACTTTGCCTCTCCGGCTCCATCTTCCTAGTGTTGGCATCGCTCCCATACCTCGAGAAGCTCAGCCTCCGATCCAACTCTCTCTCTGGCCCCATCCCAGCATCCCTTTCACGTCCTTACTTCGTTTCCTTCCAACTTGAAGTTCCTCCGGTGTTTGACAGCTAGGGGAACTCGTCATTGCACATGGTGTAGCTAGGCGGCAACGAGTTCTCGTTGTTGGACGTGCCAGGAGGGCTCGATAAGGATCTCTAAGTCATGGATTTGGGGGGCAACAAACTGCGTGGACTGTTCCCGACGTGGTGAACGAACTCAGATTTAGTGTCAAGCTGACATCACATGGACGACACTTCAGTGGAAAACCACCCCGGCTTGAGTTGAGGGAGTAAAGTAGACTGCTTCGATAGTTTGAGGTTCTGAATCAAACAGTTTCATAGTTTAGAGTTGAAAATCGAACCGATATCATAATTCAGGGTTGAAAAGTGGACATGTTCGGAGGGAGAATATCTAATATGCGAGAGGAGATATAATGTTCTTTAGGGGGCCAGACAAGATAGCCAATGGATCTGCGTCCTCATCCTGTATTGCTAATTGTATGCTTTAGAATAGCTCTAACTATTTTTTAGCAGGACACGTTTATTTTCCAGGTGCATTCGTAAAGGGAAAAAAGAAAGTTAACTTTGGGTCTTGATCTTTCAGTATGTTTATTCATTGTTCCTATTATTTTTTGGATAAAATATTTTTAGAAGTTCAGATTGTGTAAAATTATTCTGTGCATGCTTCTATTACTTTCTGTTACAATATTTAGTATTATATTGCAAATTTTATAACTCACCAATGCATTTTGTTTGAATTTCTAAAACATTTTTGTAGGCCATTTCTTTCATTGTTTTTGATAGAATTAGAGTAACTTTCTTTAAGAAGACAAGCTTGGAACAGTCTGAACTCTGAACTTGGTGAACTGATTATTGGAGTTCCAAACATTCCACTTGATAACTCTGGTTAGGTGCAGCTCCAGCGTCTTTTCCTTTTAGAAGCAAATGCTAATGATTGATTCAGATGTATGCTAAAGAAATATCGTGTTGAATACTTAACATAAACATCACAGCAACCTAAATTGGACTTCTATTTATCCTTAGCAGAGAGCTAACATTTCCACAAGAGGTGGAACTACAAAGAGAAGAAAAGTAATAAGAAAAAACCAAGCAAAGTAACTCTTCGAAATGTAGTATAGCATGAAGAAATTAATATGAAAGAATTATCTATATTTGCTTTGCTGTTACAATGGAAGTACAGAATTTGCTTTGTCGAATCTGAGGTCTTATCACTTTTATTTTATTTTGAGAAGATCCTAATCCTAACAATATTTTGTTTTTGTTTAACCAGATGAAGACTATGAAGTGAAGCATTAAAAGTACTGAAGCATGAACTATTCGACAAACCTAGCACTATATTGCCAGTGTTTTGTCAGTCCCTCCCATCACCAGTTTTCGTCATATGTTCATAGTAGCAGCTCTTAACAGAGCAAAGCAGGTGGCAGGAGTGCAGATGCTGAGAATGCTTCAGCACATCTCTGGCTGTTTCAGTTCATCATCAAAACTTCGGTACCATGTTACAGCATCTTCTTGATTGCAGCCAGTGGCAAGGTTTCGCTGGAGCTGGTGCTTCCTTTCTTCAGATTACATGCCCTGCAATGCGAATCACCTTGTGGAGCATTTGGAGTTTGTGACTGCAACACAAGCATGCCGTTGGCAAATGACTCGTTGCACAAGCAGCTCATGACCTGCTGGAACGCAGCCAACATGCTCAGTTTCAGTTCATCATTGAAACTTCGGTACCATGTCAGAGTATCTTCTTGATTGCAGCCAGTGGCAAAGTTTCGCTGGAGCTGGTGCTTCCTTTCTTCAGATTACATGCCCTGCAACACGAATCACCTTGCAGAGCATTCGGAGTTTGTGACTGCAACACAAGCATGCCGTTGGCAAATGACTCATTGCACAAGCAGCTCATGACCTGCTGGAACACAACCAACATGCTTAACATGCGAACTCAGCCTATCAACCATCTCGGATATCTGGTCTGACTCTGCGTGTTTTCTATCCCCCACTGTGAACTCATGGAATGCCTCATCGAGTTCAATCCAACTTGACCCTGCTGTCTTCTGAGACCCGGTTCCTTTCATCTGCATCCTTGCCTTCGCCATGTCACTCCACTGCCCAGCCTCTGCATAGATGTTCGAAAGGACAGCATAGTTCCCTGCATTGGAGGGCTGCAGCTTGCTCAGCTCGTTCACTGCTATTTCTGCATACTCCACATTCTTGTGCAGTCGGCATGCACTGAGAAGGGAGCCCCATATGACCTCATTAGGCTCCCAAGGCATGCTTTTGATCAGGTCGGCGGCTTCCTTGATGAGACCTCCACGGCCAAGAAGGTCGACCATGCAACCGTAATGCTCTATCTGAGGAATGATACTGTAGTCCCTCTCCATGTTGGAGAAATACCAGCGCGCCTCTTCCACAAACCCCATGTGTGTGCACGCACTAAGAACATTGATCAGCGTAACAGCATCGGGGCAGAACCCCTGTTGCTTCATTTGAGCAAAGAGGTCCAGCGCCTTGTCTCCATGCCCATGCATTGCAAATCCTCCAATCATGGTGTTCCATGACACCGAATCCCTCTCAACAATCTCAGTGTCAAAGACATAGTCAGCCCAGTTAACACACCCACACTTGCAGAACATGTCAATCAGTGCATTGCACACGAGGGTTGATTTCCCCAGCTTCCTATTCCGCACGTACTGGTGAATCCTCTTCCCAAGAGCAAGTGAGCCTGACTCCGCGCACGCAGCCAGGATACTCACAACCGCAGCGACATCAAGTTCCACAGCAGCCTCCTTCATCTGAGTAAACAACCCGCCTGCCTCCTCAACAAGCCCCTTCTCTGCACATGCCGAGACCATTATAGTCCACGTCACCAAGTTCTTGGTGGGCATCTTATCAAAGATAACCCGAGCCATCTCCATGTCGCCCTTCTTACAATACCCCGACACCACCGTCGACCATGACACCACATTCCTCTCCGGCATGTGCTGGAACAGCTCGAACGCCTCCTCCACCTCCCCAGCCTTGGCATAGCCGTCCAGCATCGTGTTCCAGCTCACTGTATCCCTCTCCGGCATCTCGTCGAACATCCTCCTTGCGCCAGCCACCTCCCCCTGCCGCACCATCGCGGCCATGGCAGTGTTGCATGACACGACGTCCCGCCTCGGCATTTCGTCGAACACCTTCCTGGCGTCCATAAACCCGCCGTTCTTGGAGTAGGCGTCGATCAGCGCGTTGCCGACGAAGATGTCCTCGATGGTGCCGAGCTTGACGACGTTGGTGTGCACCGCGCGGACGGGGGCCACGCCGGCGGCGGAGAGCGCCTTGATGAGGAAGGAGTAGGTGAAGGTGTCCCGCTGCGGCATGGCGGAGAAGGTGGCGAGCGCGGCGTGGGGCATGGCGTTGAGCGCGTAGGCGCGGAGGAGGGTGTTGGTGAGGAATGTGCTGGCGTGCGGGTTGGGGAGGGAGGCGAAGACGCGGCGGGAGGCCGGGAGGCGGCGGAGGAGCGCGTAGGAGGAGAGCAGCTTGGAGGCGGCGAGCGGGTCGAGGTGGAGGCCGTGCTTGAGGATCTGTGCGTGGAGCTCCTGCACGTGGAGGAGGCGCGGGAGGCCGTGGGGGAGCGACGCCAGGTGCTGCTCCACTAGCCGGCGGTGCGACGGCGCGCCCCACCGCGGCGCCAGACGGAGCGCGGAGGCGGCCGTGGACATGGACGGGCGAGCCGGCGACCGGCGTGGCGGCCGGGGCGGTGGCGCAGCCGTGGCCGTCGCCGGAGAGGGGGTGGTCGTGGCCGTGAGGGGAGGGGAGGGAAGCTGCTGCAGTGCTGCTGCTACTCAGCCGAGGCTGCCCAAGGATGTGGTCTCGCTGGCTGACATGTGGGCCCGCGCCAAACCTTCGTAGGGCCTGAGTGTTTATCGGCCGGGCCGTCCGTGGCCCATCTATGGGCCGCTATTGTTGCAATTCACCTCGGCTGCTTTGAAATAGGCCGCCTGCCCCGTGTTCAGCTGGACTAGCCGACAAACCCTTCCTCTCAAAAAAAAGGAGGAAAAACAACACTCTCGTATTAATATACTAGTTAAAGACTCATGCGTTACAATAAAGTTATAAAAATAATGAGACGGAACTTACTACCTGGCCAACTTCACATATCAAACATTGGAGAGCAAACGACAGAGAGAGAAGGGTGATCAAAATGCGCGAGAAGATGAAAAAAGTGGAGGAGGTGGGCGGTTGTATTCTGGGAGAGAGAGGAGGAGAGAGATAAATAGTCCAGATAAAATCAGATGGCTAAAAAGAGAGAAGAGAGAATAAATCAGCCACCAACTCACACTTTTATAATAGTAAAGATATACGATCTGTACCACTCTTTGAAAGGAGAATCGATCAGATGGATTCTATGGAATTTGTGCTAGTTCTTGCCAAAACTTTCTATATGTTCAAAAGGAGGCCATGCACGCCTGCCTGCCACCGACCGTATAGGCACACGACAGGACTCAAGGAGAGTATATACGTACGTCGGGTTCCATCCGCAGCTAGCTTATTGCTTAATTTAGTGATCAAGCATTACTGCATTACGTTCATGATACGTACAGTCAGTAATATAACCAGCAAAGTCTCACAGTGGTCTCCTGATTGATCACCTAATGATAAGCACCAGCGTTCGAATTGAACTGCTTCTAGAACCAGCTAGAAGCCGCGCACGCAAGACCGCGAATTGGCGCGCGCGGTCGAGGCCGCGACAAACTAGGCACCGGAAAGATTCCACGTACGGCCCTGACCCCCCGACTGATTCGCTGACAGGCTGGGCCCAGCTAACTGCATGGCGCAGCAACGGAAATCGCAAGCTTAGTGAGGATGTATGATCATTTAGGACTCTGATTTTTTTTCTCTGCTAATTTAGGATTCTGAGTTTTTGCTCTGCTAGCTGCTAATTAACCCCAGTATCAAATAGACAACAAAAGTTACTTGTGTATCCCGTTTTATTTTCTTTCTAGATCAAGAAAAACTCTGTTTGACACTGGATTTGCAATTTTGGTACAAAACTGCTTATAGAAAAATCTTAGAACATGGTATGAAAATGATGGCAACACATTTTTTAAAAAAGACTGTGGCAACACAGATTGACAATAGACACTTGCAACAGTATGACTGCCAGTAGTTGTGAACAATCAACACCAATCTGGAAGTGGTTTCATTTGTTTCTTTCCTTCCTAAAATCATTTTAAGAATATGCAATTGTCTGCTAAAACTTATTAAAGATTGAAAAGCTTATATGGGATCACACCCTCTTTGACTATACCATAAAAACACAGTCCTCTGAACTTACTATTTTTTTATTGGTGACAATTACTTGTATGCTGTTTTTGGAAACAATGATAAAACTAGGAATTCTTTATAGTACTTTCCTGTACTCTCTTGACATGAGGAGTTTCAGGTCATCATCCAAGCAGCAACCATCTAGATTCAGTTACCTGGAATTCTTTCTTGCCATTCTAACTGACTGCTATGTTCAGAATAATTTCGATGCTTTCTTTTCATTAGTCAAGAACACTGACATATTTTTTGGATGGACAACTAATTGTGATGCCTCATTGGAAGTTAGAATGTAACTCTGAACGTCCACAGTTCTGATACTTTTCTGTGCTGTGCTTATATTAAAGATATAAAGCTGCCGAGCTTAGCAACTTAATCCAGTATCAAATAGACAACAAAATTACTCGTGCGTAGCCATTTTAATTTCTGTCTATATCGACAAAAAATGTGTTCGACACTGAATTTTGCATTTTTGGTACATTGTGTCCACAGGTTCTGCATCCAGTTGCTGCTTCCATCAACATAAACAAGAAGATTTGGAATGTGTATCAACATAAACAAGAACATCCAGCCTGGTGAGGAAAGTAAGTGATGGTAACTGTGGATCAAGCGCTCTTTGCGACACCATCATTTTACAGGTGAGAACCAGAACTCTTCTTCTTCTTCTTCTTTTTTTTTTTGCCTTGATTCACCATCTGATCTTCACCTGGAATTCATGTCATATTGTAGTCTTTATTGCAGTATGGTAGCTGACAGGTGGCAAATTAGAGCCACTAGCAACTTATGCTTATTATTCTTTCTGAAATAATGTAATGTTTATTGTTGATTATTTTCTTAGAGATCATGTGGAAAAGGGAGATATCGTCTTACATTTCATTGATATAGACTCTCAAGTTGCTGATATTCTCACAAACTGCTTGATTCTTCACGTTTTGCTCATTTGAGAAGTGAGTTCGGTGTTTTACATCCTATGGGATTACTTTGAGGGGGGCCTTGTTGTTTAAAGATGTTTCAGAAATTTTGTTTATTATACTTGTCAAATAATTCATCAAGTCGAAGTCATTGAAACCAAATGAGTTGTAGAGGTTATTTTATCATATTTACTCATATGCTATATAGTTTTGATCATGATTGGTTGTAACTAACTTGCTATACTTGAACTAAAATATAATATGATGGAATATTTTGACTAAATTTATTATAGATAGTACTTTGCGGTGTTCATCTAAAAGGATTAGTTTGATTGTGAGTGTTATTTTAAATCTTGGCTGTGAGGCTCGTATGTTTTATATGACAATCTTTTTATGTTTACTCAATTTGGCGTGTTATAAAAAAATGATGAGAAAGCGATAATTGAAAAGATATATGCTTTAAGCATGCCATATATATGTATATATACACATACACATAGGATACTGAAATGGGGCATCATGGTGTCTGGCCATCAGGCCTCTCTATCTTTGGAATGCTTTTAGATGCGTGCAAGTACAATGTTATATAATATATCAAGCAAACACATTAGCTTTCATTAATTTGGAAATGCATCGGTTTGGAAAGAAAGTTATTGATTTGACATGCCGAATTAGTCATTGATGGAAATTCTCAATCATGGAAGGAAGATCAATCATGGAGTCTAGGCACCATGGTGCCATTGATATTTATACTATATATGTAGGACGTTGAAGCCTGGGCACCATGGTGCCTCTGTTATTTATACTATATATATATATAATAATAATAATAATAATAATAATAATATAAAGCACAAAAAGTGCTCAAATAAAAAGAACTACGCTTCAAGCATGCCACCATATAAAAGAAGTATGTTACAAGTGTGTTACATGCTTAAGAATTGAATGTGGAGAAATAGATTGTTACATGAGATTGCTAGCTCGTCTAGATTTAATGTTTGTTTCACTTTTGGGGTTTGACTTTGTGCTTGTGTTGTGATATCTTATTGTGTTATTTACAATTGGTTTAGTCATTATTGAGATGTCTGTCATTGATATAAATCGCTTAATCATGCTGAAAAATTGTTTTGATATTGCTATATGATATATTGGAAAACTCGTGTTTGGAAGGGTTTCGAGTTCCTTGGCTGTTGGAGTCGAATTAGGACTCAAATTGGTGATCCGTTCAGAGAGAACTCTTAAGGAATCAGAGGATATGAAAAGAGTTTGAGGGGCATAAAAGATGTACAGGTTTTTTAGAGAAAATTAGAGGAGGCTTAGTTTTGGCTAGGCTTTTGTGGGTGCTTTTGAGGACACTTTGCAAACCCATAAAAATCCAGTAATAAACATCACTTTGAATCAATCTTGTTCCTAATTTGCTCGAAAGTGCTGATGATTACAGTTGGGTCGAAGCTTACAGCTACACGCAAATGTGTCGAATCGCTGCCGGGAAAATAGAGGAAATACGAGTACTCGAAGGCATTGAATCCTCGAAGGCGCAGGTGATCGAGAGGTTCAGCCCCCGGTGTCAAAGATCTTGAGTAAGTGCAAATCGGTCGAAGTTTGAATATGTGGAAGCGGTCGAAGTTTATGAGTTCTAACCGATCGAAGATCAAAGTGTGAAGCGGTCATAGTTTACAAGCGCGGAAGTGGTCGAAGGTTACAACTGTCAGTCGTGGTCGAAGTTTACAGCTGGTAAGAGTTTACGATAGCTGAGCGGTCGAGCGCCGAGCGATTGAATCCATCATTGAAGTTTACGATGGGTAAGAGTTTACAATGGGTGAGTGGTTGGGCACCGAGCGATTGAAACCATCATCGAGTGTTGAGAGGTTCAAAAAAACAGAGACAGTCATCCACCTCACTCTAATTATAGTATTTGATCATACACAATGTCTACTATATTACTACATACATAGCCCCATTTACAGTGTACAGAGGCAGTAGTGTGTGCAGATAAACAAATAGTACTGGCATGCAAGAGTTGTTGACCTTTGGGTGTGATATGCACATGGTGATGATTTGTCAAATGAGAGAGAGTTGGGTTGGAGGTCGGTGGTTCAGTTGAGCAGATGGCATGTATCCGTCCTTGTCAACAGATTTTGGCTAGATGAGAGATGTGCGTTTTTTACTTTGCATAGGCTCGGCTCATGCACCACGAAAATGCTATGAATATGCGGTGGCGTGCAGCATTCTATCAAACAAAAAGGAAGGACTGTTTATTGCATAATGGATTGATTCTTTTGTTTCTATTGATCTTACTGTAATATTTATTCTATATACGTAATATTTTTTACTTATGTATAATATACGTAATATTTTTACTTATGTATAAAACATTTTCTCCATATAGCTACTTATAAATTACCAGCATAGCGTATGCTTTGATACGCAAGAGACTCATAAATAGGCTCCTAGGGCCTGTTCTTTTTGGCTGCGGTTTATGACTTTTGGCTGAAATTTTTGAATTTTAGCTATTTGCGATAGAGATTGCGGAGAGAGATACTCGCTTGTAATTTTGTTTGATACAGATGTTAGGCTTTTAACGTGTACTACAATTAACTTGTAGATCCCGTCTTGAGAAAATACCCCATTTAAAAGTTAGGTGCTATAGCAAAAGCCAAAAACCGTTTTTGGAAGCAAAAAAGAACACCCCCAAACTAGTGCCAGGTGAACCGACAACTCTCAACATGTACTCCCTATTTTCAGACTTGGAAACCCTCCGGATCTCACTTGCGCGTCCGTTAGAACCAATACATTAAAAGCGTCCGTTAGAACCAATAAATTAGAATCGCCATCCTGCCTAAACCAAACCAAAAACCACCCTGGGTGGTCCATGGACCCGGTGCACCTACCCTTGTCCCTCCCACGCCACGCGTTCGCACAACCTCTCCTCTCCCTCCCTTTCATCGCCCTCTTCTCTTCTCCAGCTCAGTGGTAAGCAACCTCTCCAGGTCGAATCCCCTCTCTTTCTTTCTTTCTTTCCTCCTTTCTTTCAACTCATTCAGTTCACGCCAAAGCGAGGAGCAGTTGTTTCGTTCGTTCGTTGGTTGGCTGGCTGGTTTGGAGGCGCAGAGGAAATTAAGGTAATACAAATGTAGACTACTTCTTTTCTTTGCAACGTTCTTGCATTGCCCTGCCTTCGTCTCCGTCTCTGTCTTTGTTGGCTTCTCGGCTATCTCTGAATTTCCGCCAAGAACCGGGAGGAGGTAAGGTTTCAGATTTCTTTTAGTCGTCTTTCCTTGCGTTCTCGTGGATATCCAATTTATTGAGGCTTTTTTTTTCTTTCTATCGTATCCAAGAGAGCAAAGCCAAAGCAGACATCAAGAAGCAATGCGTGTTTCATGTTACATTTTTCTTATGTTGATGCAGTTTTTTTTATTGTATGGGTTTGATGGCTCTGTTTCATCAAGTTTCAATCCATTGATTCTGGGCAGGAGTTATGTGATCTTTGATCTGTCCTACTAATATTTATTTAACATTGAGTTGTTACTGGTGTCAACTAGGCTAAATTAACCCACAACTAGCAGTCATGTCACCGGTAGATTGCAAATGTGTAATTAATTAGTTTTACATTTTACAAGAATCTGATTGCAACATTTACAGCAGAACAACAGAAAAATAATTCAAGGAAAGTAGGCATTGCACGATTAGCCAGGTTAGAATGCGATCACAGGGGCATGAATGCAACAAATAGTTTGGACTCCGGATTATTTCTTGGTCCAGTATAATCTAGTATATAGCGTTGAGTTCCATCAGTCAGTAATTTGCAAATTAATGCTTTCGGTATTAAGATGGAGAAAATATTACATATTTGGGTTTGGTTAGAATTAGTGGAACTTAAGGGAAAACAATGGATCCATCAATGCATATTTCTGGTACGACTTCTTACTACTAGGTGACGAAGATCTTGAACAAGTGTAGTCAGTAACAAAAGATGATGAAAAAATGACAAGAATCTTGACGTGAAAATTGGCAAGTGTGTTCTTTGCTTTTTTGATCTTCAGAAACATTCCACTGCGTAGTTGCTTGGATCACCTTTTGTGTAATTCATTAACCACAGGTGTGGATGTGACTTTTATATTGGTAAAGAGGACTGATTATCAGTATGTCAATTTTTCATGTGCTCACATCTGTGTCTGCAATTGCAGCATCTGTGCTTCTAAATGAGTGGGAAAGTGGTCAAAGAGGTTGTCATTTCAACTCCTGCATCAGCTGAACCAAAGAGCGAAGATCACCTCATAAATTCTTCAGGGACTGTAGATGGCAGCAATGTGCCATCTGGTCTGAAGGGGAAGGAGAAGCCAGTTCCACATTACCTAAGAGTATCAATTGGTTCTTGCCATGACAACTGCAAATTTGGGATCGAGCATTCCCCTGAATCCAGGAAATACTGGCCTGCTCGTCGCAGGCGTCAGGACAGTGTGAACACAGGGAACGGAAAACGAGACCGGGCTGAAATCGCACCACAAAGAGGCAGACGAAGAAGCAAGGACAAGAAACTGGAGATTTGCCTTGTAAAAGATGGTAGTGATCCTGCTAAGCCTGAATTCACCAAGCTGAAGGCACCACTGGAGAGAGTATCTGATCATTCTGAAAGCGATCCTTGCGTAGAAGAGTTGCCAGCTGAAGCATCTAAACCTGTTCTGCCTGGAACCCTGCCAACTGATGGAAAGTGCCGCATCATCTCTAATGATGATGTGGAAAACTGTGGAGATGGAGAATCATCAGAGGGAGCTGGAAGCATTGAGCTGGAGATGCCGTTGGACATCCAGGACAGTGATGCATCTGACGATCATATTTGGGATGTTATTCCGCCTTCTGAGGATGTACCCGATACTGGAGAACAGTCACCTGTGGATGATGTGTCTGATGGAGCAGCGAATGGGTGTGTAAGTTCAGGTAAGAGGAATCCTCAGACTGTGATGACCTCAGAGAAGCATGAACAAGCCGAGCATGGGACTAAATCAGAGAGTTTATCTAAGGAGTCCGTAAAACCGAAGGCCAAAACAACGTTGACTATGACCAGAAACACTAATTCGAGCCAGAAAAATGTAAGAACATTGCATGGGAAGGCTTCAGGTACAGCAGTTGTAAACTCCAATGGACCTAAGACAATAAGAAAAAATTCAGATGCTAGTGCTACTACCAAGTTCAATAGGGAGAAGAAATTTAGCTCAACTGTTGCACCAGCTGTGCCAAAAGTTAAGGAGATCAAAGTGTCGTCACCAGCTAATGCGATGGATTCATCGGCCAAACCTGCTAGTTTGTCAAAGCTGAAGGCTTCGACGGCAAAAAATGCACCATCTCCATCACTTCCTTTACGAGAACAGACTGACAGAAAGATGACAACGAAGAATGTTGCCAAGAATGCTGAAACCTGGCAAAAGAAGGGAGAAGAGAAGGCAATACTAAGTCCACCGAAACTGTCTCGTTCTATGAACATGTCTGCCAGGTATCTTTCGAGCATAAAGATGAGAGCAGTCAAGAAAGAAAAATCTGCTTCCCCAATGAAGAGCAATAAGAAGGTTTATGGAGCAGAAAATGCTGCTGCTGATGTACTTAAGGGGAAAATCTTGAAGATGGCTTCACCAAAAGTACGAAAACCAGAAGTAGACAACAGACAGAGCCGGTCTCGCAAAGGTACATTTTATCTGCACCTCTCAAATCATCAACATGATTACACCTTATGTCATGACTCGCTTAATTTACAGATAACAGTACTGTATATTTCTAATGATAATTCATAATTCCAATTAACAGTTTATAATGCAATTATATGACATGATTGATTATAACGCCACCTTCATTGATCATGTCATCCTAATCATACGGTAAACTAACATCCAACATGATAAACGATAGACGAGTAATCGTGTAAATACTTCTTTCCAAGTAAACATACACTCCGAGTTCGTCACACGAGAATGACTAATCTTCACTCCCATTTTACAGAAAAAACTGCTATTCCAAGAACTGACAGTGCAAGGGGGCCAAAATCAGCATCCATATCCTCAAGCACCGCGACGCAGTCGCCTCGCAAGCTAACGTTCCGCCGAGGCAAGGTGCTGAGCCTTCACAGCAACTCCGAGAACAACACCCCCAGACGACTCCGGTTCAGGTCTGCAGAGACTGCCGACGATCACAGCAGGAGCAGAGAGTCCACCAGAGGCCGAATCACCAGGAAGAGTGACGCTGCAGCTTCAAAAGATTCAGGTGCTTCACGAGCTGAAGTCGTGGTCCTGAGGCGTCAGGATGTCAAGGACAAGAAGAAGAACGACCAGGGATTGTTCAACAACGTGATCGAGGAGACGGCGAGTAAGCTCGTCGAGGCGAGGAAGAGCAAGGTGAAGGCCCTCGTAGGCGCATTCGAGACCGTGATCTCGCTTCAGGAAAGCAAGGCAGCTCCAGCAGCAGCTGCCGCAGCTCCATGAGCATTTCCTGACCTGAAGTGTGTCGTCGTCTTGGACTCTTGGTGTTCTTCCTCCCAACCTCCTCAATCTCCCTGCCTGAACTCTCAATCCCACGGGTTCGTAACATACATGTACATGTGGAGCTGTTGAAGCTTGCATATTTGCGGTTTTTCATAGGAGTTCTTGTGCTAAATTAGCCAAACAGGAGCTCCTGTGCGTATGTGTTTATACAATGCTTTGCTTTGTGTAACAGATAAGATAGTTTGCCGATTAGGAAGAAATTACAATGGTGATATACTAAACTAAAAAATTAAACTTTGTTTCAGTGGCCTGCTCTATTTCTTCTTTCTTGTTTCACTGCACTCACTGCATAAGTTGGTAAATTGGTTCATCATGCCTTTGAGAATTCCATGTTCTTGTTTCCTACTAGCTGCAAGTTCAATGCAGCTCAAATTGTCATATTTTACATATGTTCAATTCAAGAACATTGGTCCAACATTTTGATCATTTTTGTTGGCTTGACTGGACCGTTGACCATGGAGTAGTTAGGGTCAAAGCCAGATGGGTTGTTTGAGCAGTGAGGACGGCCACCACCACCTGTGGCAGCCGCTGGAGGTGGTCGGCGACGACGCGCGGGACGGCAAGGCCGCGGCCACAGGCGGAAGCGGCGGCGGCAAGGCGGCAGAGGAGCAGGCGGCGGAGGTCGGAGGCGCAGCGGCCGGCCGGCCGGATGGCGGCGGAGCGGCGATCTTGGGCGACCGAGGCGGCGGCGGGAGGCGGGCAGCCGGCGGCGAGGCGTCGGTGGGCGGTCGGCAACGCCAGCAGTAAGCGCGCAGCGGCGGCCGCGGCGGGGAGCGGAGCGGCCGGAACCGGCGTCGGCACAGTCGCGCCGGCGGCGGTGGTGGAGTCGGTTCGGCGGAGGAGGCGGCACGGAGGCCGGTGTGCGGCCGTGGATGGAGGCGGCGTGCGGCCTTGGATGGTGGCCGGCGTGCGGCCGTGGATGGAGCGGCGGGAGGAGCCGCCCGGCCGGAGGAGGCCGGCGTGCGGCCGTGGATGGAGGCAGCGGGAGGAGCCGCCCCGAGCGACGGTGGCAGCGGATGATGACGGCGCCAGCGACCTCCAGATCGGATCTGAGAGGCGCGTCGTGACAAGCGAAGCAAAAAAAAACTAGGTTTGCTCTGATACCATGTTATGAATAGCGCTTGTATTCATATGAGGCCAACGGGCCAATATATATACACGAGTACAGGATGGCAAATATGAAAAGAGTACATATAAGGAAAGAGTACATGTATGGAAAGAATCTAAACTATCCTAATACAATGCAATCATATCTCTATCATATCTCTAACAGTTTGACCAGGTCAAACCCATCCAAGAGCTGAAACCTGATGGAGCACTAATCAATAATCATGTATGAATACGAGGTCTCGGAGTAAAACTAGAAGTGGAAGAGATGTCCGGCCCAAATTTTGATTCATTTGATGTGTGGAATTTAATGGAATTCAGACTTCAGTCAACATCTCAGGGAAGAAAGCAGCCAGAGAATTCCAACACGTAAGCAGGTTATGATTTGTAGTTGTTGTCACAAGTAGCCAAGTAGGATGATACAACGAACAATGGAGGCATCCAAATGGATCAGACTGGTATATAAAATATTATTTGAGTAGGAAAAATTAAAGTCTTGGATTGAAGTAGTTGGATGAGCATGCCGTCTGTGGCCTGTTCTCCATTTGGACCATTTGTAGTCTTCTTTTCTTCTATTTTCAGGAAGGAAAGAGTCATGTCAGATCAGATTGACAAAAGTATCACTGAAAATTTTGCAATGAAAATTTCTTCTTTCAGAGCTCATCAGTCAGTGGTATGTTCTTGGCATTTCAGAAATCTACCTAAACCATTTCTCGATCGCCCCAAACATGAAACTCTGAATCACTTGCACAAGCATAGCTTTTTCTGTGTGTGCGCGGAACGGATCATTGGAAGAGTCATCAGTCTTATTTGCACAACTAGTGATGTCAAGTGCTGTCACCTTGAATGAATTAATGACTAGTAAGATCCTGTGGACATAAAGATGCCTTTTTAGTTATCCATCAGCACGATCATGATACAGTAGCAAAGACTCATTTAGAGCATATGCAGATCAATGATTTGTCTTTTGAGAGACCTATTGGATAGGGTAGGTTTGGATCCATGGCATGAGGAGTTTGCTTGTCCAAGCATAGCCACCCAACAAGTGCAACTTGCACACAGGGGAAAGTGGATAGAAGTTGGGTCACCACTCTCCCTCCACCTTTCTTTTGGGGGGTTTCAAACCCTGTTCTAAATAGTGATAGTTTCTAGAAAGACGTTTTTTAACTGGTCTTTTTTCATTTTTTCTGATTTTCTTTACATTATTTGTGAAAATATAATGATATTTTTTAATTTTTTTCTATTTTCTTTTAATTGAATATCTTAGGAAAAATTAATAACTACTATAATGCTATTTCAGCTAAAAACCACAGTACTCGAATATGGCTTTAGCTTGCAGTTTGCATTGAAAATGGTGATGTGGATCGATTGATCTTTGACTTCCATGATATCTCCCACCATTTTTCATTTTTTAATAACTGGTCTTTTTTCAATTTTTTCTGATTTTCTTTGTATTATTCGTGAAAATATAATAATTTTTTATTATTTTTATTTTCTTTTAATTGAATATCTTAAAAAATTAATAGCTGTTATAATACCATTTCAGCTAAAAACTACAGTACTCGAATATGGCTTTAGCTTGCAGTTTGCATTCAAACTGGTGATGTGGATCGATCTTTGACTTCCAAGATATCTCCCATCATTTCCATTCCAAATCAAACGTAAGATTTCGACTCACTCCTTACAAAACACCCCAGCCTGCAATCCTTGCTCTTTCTTCAAGCCATGGATGGGTATAAAAACTATTTTTTAGTTTTTCTATAGTAACTAGTTTTTAAACAGAGTATCTTTTAAGATAAGACCTATTAGTTAATTGTAGTATATATTGTACCGACTTCATTTATATCGGCAAAAACCACACGTGAGTTTCTGTTACTCTGTAATCTCTTACACGAACAGCCAAAAATCAAAAGGCATAGCTAAAACCTACAAGCCGCAGTAAAAAGAACATCTCCGAAGTCCTCTTCACTTTTTCATGTGCCCACTATCTTCACTTTGATGCTATCCTTTTCCCACCAAGATTTGCAACTAATTGTTGGAACATTGTCAAACCTACCTGTTGGGTCTTGGGGCCGACGTGTCTGTCACTCAGTAACACCAACTTCACTACACAATGTTCACTAACATTCACCATCTAGATGAGAAAATCCAATACAAAATGACACCACCACATATGAACATAATATTTCCACAAAATTTCATGACACTTTTATTTATTTATTTTTCCCAGAATTAAAACTTAAAATTTGGACTCTTGGATTCCATCTATGCACCCAAATGATATTGCAAGGCCAGGAATCAGGATTTTTAGTAGAAGCTGGATTCAGAGTTCAGACACAGTGATTGTTTAATTAATCTCCCATCTGTTGCCTTCAGATTTAGATGACGCTCTTTACCTAGAAAACAACTGAGCAGTGACTCTCCGGGACACAGGTAAGAACAAAAGCATCACTGTTTAATATTAGTACTATTTAATTAGGAGCGACATAGCTTTCTGTATGAGAGTAGCTTCGAAGGGAGATATGAGAAGCAGCAACTACCACCAAAATTTCTTCAAGAATCTCGCTATCTCTCTCTCTCTCTACCCGAGAGCTCAAACTTTGCGCAACCCTTAAATCCTCTCGGCCAGTTTCTCCGGGTTTCATTCTGGGCAGGCGGGAGCTGAGAGGGGCAGCAGTCGTGGGAAAAGATACGAACTTTTCTTGATTCACTTGCCCTGCATTGGGAAGAGAGTCCTGTTCTTGGACATTCTTGCGAATCTCTGAAGGGAGCGTTCTTGGGTTGGCTGTGATTTCCAGGTAATGGCCTCAGATTGATTTCTCTTGGATTCGGCGTAACCTCTCTTCTGTTTAGTACAAAATCTGTAGGAAATTGTCGTGCGCCTAGGTTGGGTTTTGGTTATGGTTGCCTCACTGGTTTCAGTTTGTTCCGGGACTCGATGTTGTTTAGGTGTATATTAGGAGGGAAGTTGGTTTAGTGGGTTCCATTAAACAATTTGAGCATTCTTGGTTCATTGAAGGTTCAGAGTCAGCTGAGTTTTTCTTGGGTTTTGCTGATTTTTTCTCTGTAAGATAAACGTCCATCTTCAGTTCCTTGAATTTGAGCAGAGAAGGTATAGGTTTGTTGGTTGATCATCCGCATGTCAAATGATTTTCTTTCTTCAATATTTTGGGGGCCTGTTCTTGGCAATTTGAGATGGAGCATTCACTGAATTTCCGGGATTTTTCTTTCATGGTCAACAGATAAATTTTGCTCATGTGTACGTCTACTTTCTGAAGAAATATATCCGAGTAGAGGAGCTATTGCTTGAATTATGTTGTTCTATCTCAGTTAAAAGATGTTTCGCTATGATAAAATGAAGATATTTCTGGGTATTGGAAGGGACCTAAGTGCTAGAGACAAATCATAGTTATATAATTGAAACAGTAACAAAATGGTTTACTTACAAGCAGCAAGCTAAACTGTTCCACATACTGAATTAACCTGTTAAAACCGAAGGTGTCACTTTCAGCTATGCTAATAGAGTAGAAATTAAACCTTGTCTTACCAACTAATTGCCTTACTTAAACACCATAATAAGTCTGAACCGTTCTAGTTGTCTTCTAGGTGGACAACACCATTTTGCAGGTAGTGAAAGCATGAGGTTATGGTTGCTCCTGCCCCTCCTTCTCAGCTTTTCCACACTGATTCGGTCAGAGGATTACTCAGATGTAACTGTTATCATTCGGGGCTCTGAGACGATCGCTGCAACCAGTGATGAGTTTGTTTGTGCCACCATTGATTGGTGGCCTCCGGAGAAGTGCAACTACGATCAGTGCCCATGGGGAAAGGCTTCTGTCCTAAATTTGGTAAATTCTCAAGCATAAACTTATCTTTCACATGGTATTTGATATATCGACAAAAAACTAACTTCGGTCCTTTTGTGAATCTCCCAGGACTTGACTAATCCTTTGCTAGCTAAAGCTATCCAAGGTGAATGTTCTGACCGTTGTCATTGAAGAATTTTCTATTATTCAGTTGCAAACTCCACTTTGGAGGCTTATTTGTTACACTGATGAATTAAAATTTTCCCCTTGTTTTCTTTTAGCCTTTAGCCCACTACGTATAAGAGTCGGAGGCTCCTTACAAGATCAAGTGGTATATGGCACACCGAATTTAGGATCTCCATGCAGCCCATTCACAAAGGTTTCAAGTGGCTTATTTGGATTTTCTCAAGGATGCATAACCATGGAAAGATGGGATGCTATTAATGATCTGTTCCTGAATACAGGGTGAGGCCTTCCTTCTCCAGTTGTTTATCGCCATCTGTATTATCTTTGATGTGGGTTGTGAGTTGTGACTGATTATAGGATGGATTGTTGAGCATACTACATTTTAGAACGTATTATAGGATAACAGTACTAGTGCATTAAGATATCCTTATCACCCTTCCTGGTTTCCTTTGGAATATCTGAATAGTGTATTACTTCATGCAGTGTGTTTCCTAATTCATTTTTGTTTAATTCCTTCAGCGCAGTTATGACATTTGGTCTTAATGCACTTCAAGGGCGGCGGCAGATACGCAAAGGCGTTTGGGGAGGTGCTTGGAATTCAAGCAATGCTCAGGAATTCATGGAATACACTGTTTCGATGAACTATTCTATTGATTCTTGGGAATTTGGTAATGCATTGTCAAACATAAAGCTCTATTTTCTGCTCGCGAAATGATGTACATCTTTCATTCATGTAATGCTTACATAAGTAGCTCTGCTCATGTACTAGGTAATGAATTGAGTGGAAGTGGAATTGGTGCGAGTGTGGGAGTTGAACAATATGGGAAGGACCTAGTTGAACTCCAAACCATCATCAACCAGTTATATGGAAATTCTAGGAAACCATTGGTGGTAGCCCCAGGAGGATTCTTTGATCAGAAATGGTTTGCTCAGCTTCTTGAGGTCTCCGGGCCAAATGTTCTCAATGCAATGACTCATCATATTTATAATCTTGGTGCTGGTGAGTATTTTTCAGATGTTAGTACTACTCCTTAAGTCATCTTTGTTTTATGTCTTACGTCAAACATGATACAAACATAATCACTTCAATCTTGATTAGGTAATGATCCTCGTGTTGCAAATAGAATCTTGGACCCACAATATTTGAGCCGGGTTTCTGATACATTCAGAGATCTCCAACTCACAATACAACGACATGGACCATGGTCGGCTCCGTGGGTTGGGGAAGCTGGCGGTGCGTATAACAGTGGCAGCCGTCTCGTGTCCAATACTTTCCTGAATAGCTTCTGGTAATTACTTGTCAGCTGAACCAATAATTCTGTCCTAACCATGGTTCTCCTCTTATTTCATCCTCAAGTTGGCTGTTTCAACTAGGTATCTTGATCAACTTGGCCAGTCAGCAAAGTATGACACCAAGGTTTACTGCAGACAGACTTTGATTGGAGGCAACTATGGCCTTCTTGACACTGAAACTTTTGTGCCGAACCCTGATTACTACAGGCAAGCTTCTATACTGTATATGCTACCACAAACATGCTTTTACTACTTGCATATGCCTTGGACTAAACTGCGGTATCTGTTCAGCGCCTTGCTGTGGCATCGGCTTATGGGGAAGGGAGTTCTTTCCATAGACATCAGCGGTTCTTCGTACTTGCGTGCCTATGCGCACTGTGGAAAGCAAAAGGTATGAATCTAACCCAAGACTTCGATTACTCACCAATTTGCTTCCACCCAACTGAAACAACCCAAGTAAATATTGAAATTGTAATGCAGTCATGTTAACTTGTTGGTAAACATAAGCATAGTGGTGTACTTCTGTAGCATCATATCACTATCATATAGTTGTTTGGTAAAATTGAAAGTGAACAGATGCTGATCTCTTTACTCTCAAAATGTTCTTACTATAGGGCGGCGTTGCTCTCCTCTTGCTCAACCTGAACCAAAACATGGGATTCATGGTTTCAGTCAGGAACGACCTCAACGTTGATCTGGCGGAGGGGCAAGGAATAAGGAGGGACAACTCCTTTGTTCATGGCCTGAAAAGGACGGTCTCTTGGGTTGGGAGCAAAGCTTCCGACGGGCTGGAGATGAGGGAAGAGTACCATCTGACGGCACAAGACGGGAACCGATTCGCCCGGACCATGCTGCTGAATGGGGTTCCTCTTGAGCTCACTGCAGATGATGACATCCCTCCATTATGTCCAGTGCAAGTTTCGGTCAATTCACCAATCTATGTTGCTCCACTGTCCATTGCATTTGTCATCTTCCCGGATTTCGAGGCTGAAGCTTGCGAGCGATGATCAACTGTAGATAGAATGTCATGAGGTTTTCTGCTGTGATAATATAGCTGCTCTCAAGATAACAGATACTGTGAAGATTTGTGTCAGTGTTCTGATTTGTGCCCCAATTGGGCGATCTATGTTCTTGTAATACCCGTAGGAAAGAAAATGAAAAGGGAAGCGAAGAATGAAATAAATTTACAGTTTACAATAGAGAGAAATTATTTATTAAACTCTCAGTTACATTTGGATCAAAATAGAATAGAAGTTAAATTCAGATTAATACATATTATCATTAGTACATTAAAATTTTAGAAAAAAAGCGCAGTTACATGCATATCACTTCATACAGTAGGATGAGAATCCACCTTTGAGCTAGCACCACAGTGCCACGTTATTTGTGAGCCAATTAATATTAAGATGCCGAAAAAGACTGAACAAAAGCGCAAATGAATTAAACAAATGAAAGAAAGAGAAAGAGATTGCCGTCAAAGCCCTAGAGGGTAATTTCGGGCAGGATAGTCCGTTCACAGAGATACCTGACGGTCTGGGGGTCAGTCGGCACCGCTCACAACCATAGGGTCATCATTCGACGTTAAACAAATCTGAGATATTTGCAAAAATACTATAGCAACCACCAACTATCCCAATCACCAAAATATTAACCAGCAGCCACAAGGCACTAGAAGGGACAGCCAACATAGCGAGGTGTGAAGCCCAGGCCGAAGCCAGCCAAGTAAAAGAGGCCAAATCTCATTTGGTTACTAATATAATATCAACCAGCAACCCATATAGAACATTGAAATCAGCACAACACCCTCCAGAAAACACAGCACATCGCCTCTGGATAGCACAACCACAAGAAAGGAGTATACCTAGCCAGTTGAATAAGATAAGAGAAGCCAGAAGAAACACTGAGCACGACATCAGTGAAAACCCATCTCTTCCTTCTTCTCTTCCCCATTCCAAACCCAAGGACCACACAGTCAAGCCTCATCGGCCACCACAAGAACCGAACCAAAGCCGTCGACCAGGAGCCAGGAAGCAAGCCTTAGGGCATCAGGCCATAGGGGGAGAAGGGCAACACCGCACAGCCGACCAAGGCAACGACCACCAAGGGCACATCCCCACTCCCTTCCAAGGCAACCCGACAATCTACTGACAAAGGTAGCCCCAGACTATTCTCAGCAATAGTATCCAATTCTTAGAAATAAACCATGCATAGCCCATAGTCAACAAGCAATCAATCGAATGGCATAGCATCACTAGAGCAGCATCTAGGCACTACAGAGTATGTGTGCAGAAGGAAAAGGCGTAGAAGGGAAGAAGATTTACCGTAGGCAAGGATCGGTGGCGACGTGTTACTGTTAGCTAGCACCCGCGCCCGACAGCCACCACACACTCCCCTGGCATGTGGGTGGCTTCGAGCACCACCGTCACTAGCCAAGGTAGCTCACCTCCATGCACATCCCCTTCTTAAGCTAACAATCAAATCAAATCAAAATAGTAACACAAGCTCAACATAGAAATGAAATGGTAATGAGAAGGGGGTGCGGGAAAACCCATCCAGATGAGAAGGAGCCAGATCTAGGCTGTAGGCCATGGATCCGGAGATCGACGAATACGCTAGGGGCGGTAGCAGCGCCTGGGGATGGGGGCGACGGCTGGAGGCACAGGTGATCAGCTAGCATGGCTTGTGGAATGACGATTAGGCCAAGCCGCTGGGCGCCGGTAGTTGGGCGGCCAGCGAGTAGGGAGACCAGCGAGGCACCAAGGCGGTACGGATCGTGGCGGCGGTGGGAGAGGACCCAAGGCAGCTGAGGGTGGCGGCATGGGGAACAAAGGAGGCGGGCGGAGGAGTCGGAGTGGCATACCACACCGAGCGCCGGCGATGTGGTAAGGGGAGTCGAGATCCAGATTGAGTGAAGGGAGAAGAGGAGCCAGGAGAGAGAGGGAGAAGTGAGGAATGAGGGGAGTCGGTCGGCAAAGGGAAGAAAAAAATGAAAGAAGCCGGAAAAGAAAGGGGGAGAAAAAGAAAAGAAGATGAGAGAAAGAAAAAGAAAAGAAAAGAGAAGAAAAAGAATAGAAAAATGGTAGGTGTGTAAATAAGATTTATCTACGAGTATAAAAGATATGATCATTAGATTATGATTGTTTGGTCACCGGGCATCGGAAAGATGTCTGGTGAGAGGAAGGTTGTCAGTATCGGGTTGTGTGTAGAAACGCTGTCGGTTGTCTATATGCATAGAACCGTCGTTGTTTGCATGCTTGTGTGAATTGTAATATTGAATTGAGTGTTCGGGTGATGCTTTCAGGTGGAGGTTTTGGTTTGATGCTCCTCCACGCATCGTCCACGGGAACAACCAGGCAAGTGCATGGTAGAATAGTGAATTGTGATGAATGCCTGATATTTGTTTTATGCCATGACTTATGCCGTGTTATGAAATGATATCCCGGCTTATCGGTTGATTATACTGCGATGAGTGATGCTTATGATTGAATATCAATATTTGAAGGATGTTGCGTTTGCATTGCACCATGAATATCATGAAAGCCTTACGACGGTAGGCCTCTCACGACGGTGGGAAAATCAAGACCTACTTGGTAGGCACCTCTAAGGATGGAGGTAGAGGGGTTTCATCGATGAGTGAAGCAACTCTACTATAGCGGTATAAGCTGCATACAGAGGTGTATTGTATCGCATTGCATTTGCAGGAAACGAACATGAGATAGGGAGGAAATCCAGAAATTCTGGGTTACAGTTCATAAATATGTGATTACATGATTACTGTACCAGCTCCACCATTTTATCGTGTGATTGCTGAGTTTTCGGACTCACTTTTGCTTTGTTTTTGATTTTAGGTATCTATTGAAGGCGACATGCATGGACGAGAGTAGCACAGTTGTTTCACGTGCAACAATAATTCACATATCATCCACAGTTAACATATTTAGCCTTGAATGGTCTAAATACCTTTTTGGTAATTAGCAAATTTATGCCTCTGGTACGCTTGGTGTCAAGCATATTGACTTTTGTTATTTGGTTGATATTTAAATAAAAGAATTGCTTCGCGTGTCAAGCGTATCAACTTTTGTTGTTTGGTTGATATTTAAATAAAAGAATTACTTCGCAAGATCAGTAGCAAAAATTGGTGTTAGTTGCATTATAGAGTAGATGATAGCATTTTGAACCCAGGAAGGGGCCAAGGTGTTACAGTTCTTTCCATCATATATATAATTGCTTGTTTATTAATTCCATACCGATCGGTGTGTAGCAAGTCTTTCATTCCTTTCTGATGTAGCGATGTTCATTAGATCAATATTTCCATAAGTTTCGTCAACCTTCTCCTGATAATAATGTACTTTTTCTGAAAAAATTGCATGTGTAAACTTTCAGTTATGTAAATCAATATTTTTCTGCACCGAGTTTTTTTTCCTTTTCTGAGGATATGCAATTTGTGTTACAAATAAATAAGTTAACTAATAGACATCTTATAATCAAAACATAAACTGGCATTGACCTTCACAATAACCATTAAAGTCAGAAAGATTGCGTTGACAATATACAACCAATACATACAGACGCACGAAGGCCCGAATAGATGAACCAAAGAAACACATACAAACCATGAAGGAATCAATGACAAAGGATTTCATTTGAGATGATCGCAAACACAAGGCTTGTTTTTGCAAAACCAAAATCTGACCCACGCTCTTCACATGGTGAACTGTATACCCTCCAGCAATTACAATAGTGATGGGCCTATCATCAATTCTGCCAATCAGGCAATTTATATTGCTCCATCAAATACAAAAGAACCATCATAAACAATATTGTAATTTCATGAGCTATGATACAGATGAAATAAACAAAAGGAAAGGGGCCCTAGTGTAAATGAGAAGAAAACATTCCTTTCTGTTCATTAAATATGCTCCACCAGCACATGTAACCAACTCTGAATTAACTGTTCAGGTATCATTCCCTCGATACCTTTCAAACTGTCTGATGCCAGTCTCCAAAATAACGAATTTAATTCCACTTAATTTACGCCCTTATTTAATAAATATTTTGTCTCGCCAATCTACAACTGAGGCTCCATTATATGACAATTTCTTACGAATTCATTCGAGTAGTTCACATGTCTTGTCCAAAATGGCTGGAGATGTTTAAAACCAATATCCAGCCATGGTTTACTTTGTCCATTGTAATGTATGACTGCTGCTTTTTGAACACTAGAGATATCTGTCTT
Organism: Bonia amplexicaulis; assembly: GCA_036346245.1. NCBI lineage: Eukaryota > Viridiplantae > Streptophyta > Magnoliopsida > Poales > Poaceae > Bonia > Bonia amplexicaulis. The sequence goes on from CM070768.1 coordinate 13,717,357, forward strand.
TTCCTGATATCCCAAGCCTAAAAGATGCCATGACGGATCAATTGGATGAACATGGCCTTTAAATGCTATAAGGCCTGGTGGCAATGTTCCAAGCCTCCAAAGCGTGAAGTTTGACTTCAGATTCTGCATGCAAAGGACATAACATGAATGAGATAACTGGAGCTCACTGACATGTATTTAGAAATGTTTAAATATGAACCAAGCATAATTTCAACTATCAATTAAACTGGAAAGAATGATAATAAAAATGGAATTCAGCATAACTCACTATGAACTAACTTTATATGCTTTTGAGTGATCAAGAGAAACTTTAACATTTGAACAAATCAGCAGCCCAGTATAAATTTAATTTGATATCTTTTAGAACTTCTCCACGAAAAAGGCAGTTATGCTTAAATAGGAACATATTAGACTTCCAATAGTCGAATACATTTACTTGTTTACTATGAAATGGCAAAAAGAAAAGACGAGCACAATATACAAATAATTAACAAACTGGTGTGCGATGTAACAGGAAATAGTGGTAAATATGTTTTACCTCCTTGACCCAATGATGGTATTTATCTTTAATGGTTGTCTTCCTCCATGCATTCAGGTCAAAAATATTCATGCCATACGCCCATGCACACTCCGAAGGGTCAAAGTTATTGGCAATGAGGGGGTGAGAGAAGTTGAAATAATTCCTGAACCTCTTAGACATCACCCAACCATCTCCACCTCTGCAAGTCTCAACAGCTCCATTAACCTTTCCAGCTAGATCAATATCCCAAAGTGATGAAAGGTCATGCTGGACAACAACGTCATCATCAAGAAATACAACCTTGTTGAGGCTTGGGAACAACTGCTTTAACAGATTGCAAGTGTTATTATGCGATTGTGGATCTCAGCAAAAATGAGGTAGATTAAAAAAATATCACCGCAGTTAGAGCAAGTCTGCACCACTACAAAAATCTTTTCCCTACAGTTAAAAGAAAACTCCAAATGTCTCAAGAAAAGAAAGGGAAAAAGCAAGTGCAACTAGCTATGGAACATATTCAACTGTTCTGCAAAAATGTATTCATGCAGAGTTGCTTGCCTCTTGACCCCCAAAAGGCCCCATTCAACTACAATAGTTCCAAGCTCATTTTTCAAGGAAAAATTCATTCTTTCATAGTTTTCATTGTTTCAGCTCATCCTTCTATTGCATTTTATGTGTCTTTAATTGTCCAGTTGTCCATCAAATATGCCAAAGCTGGTGAAACTGTACTCAGAATAATAGTCAGGAGAAAATTTTTGTACCTCAGGCAAGTATATCCGAATGTGATTGAGGACAGAAGTGTATGTTGGACTTCCTGCCTGCAGCTTGGCTGCAAAAACTCTTGGGCTGTCACCTACACTAGTTCTTGCAAGGTGATTTCCATGGTAATGACTTCTGACAATGTGTTGAGTTTCTATAGCTTCAAGAACTGGAACATGTTCTCTTGTTAACCAATCAAATTGGTGAACACCTTTCACCTCTACAATGGCAGGATAAAGAGGATTCAAAGCAAACCATGAATGCATGGCAGGATAGGTCTTTTTGTCAGTAATGACATGGAAGACTATCCTCTCAGGCTTCAATGATGAAATAATTGTTGATCTGACCACAACCGAGGCTGCAAGGATGTTATCTGATGCCAAAACAAAATGGAAATAGGAGTTGTCGGATAGACGAGGGACCAACTCGGGGGGCGGTAGTTGTTTCCTTGCAAGGGCATTTGAGGAGTATTCATTAGTTAGACGCAACGAAAGGCAATAAAGGCCTTTAGGAATAGCAATTGCTGCATAGTGTTTGTTTAACTGCTCTGATAACCTGGATGATCTCAATTCCCTATCCATGCTCTCCATCTGCATGTTGTTATTTAAACAAATGAATACAAGAACTGCAACTTGCTGAACAAAGAGAAGCAAAGAAAAGGTTGTGTAGACGACATGTTAGCTGATATTTAAAAAATGAGGTTTGGATCACTAAATGCATTATCTTTGTGTTTCACAACTTTAGGAGGTTACATACTCATTAGATAAGTACCAAAAATGTATACATTTGCTAAGCAAGATATATATCTAACTATTTACTTTCTGTGCTCTAAAATGTCTTGAGATTTAATGTAGCTAGATGGAAGTTATTAATTGAGCTGTAAACTTGAAACCAATACCAAAAAGCATTCAATTTTTAGGACAAGCTGGCTTGTCCATCATCATCCAACAGACTAACACCAACGCTACTAAAATAACATTACCTAAGAACTGACACAAGCTTTACAATGGAAGTCCAAAGTAAATACACAATAACCAAATCAGCGGTGATGTTCAAGTACAAGTTTCACTAGTAATACCAAAGTAACCAATTGAAGAAAATTCCAAGTGCTTGGATAAAAAAGGCACCTGGATAGTAGCGTCAATGCTTAGAAAAAAGAGAGGAAAAGAATGAAAAGAAGTTAGCTTACCGTGGCCTTCAGCCTAAAAGCAAATGACCTTAAATCATAATCATTGTCCTTCATATCCCAGATAAATTCATCAAAAGATTCTGGCACCTTTAAATCAACAGGAACTTCCTCTGAATTTATTTCATCAAGCATCCTATACAGATCCCTCACAAGCCTCTGCTCATTAGAATACAGAGATCAAATAAGAAACTGAATAAATCTGCAAAAGGAAAAAAGAAAAGAGCAAAGCACAAATAGTACCACGGAGCCATCGTTGCCCCTACCAAGAAGGTGTGGACCTAACCGCCTGCCCAAACAATCTGATAATAGCAACTAAATCAATACAAGTGATTGACACAAAATGTTATACAATTTAATTTGGAACAAATTTGAGAATGAGCAAAAGCTTATTGGACCACGAAGCCAAATAATGAGGGAGAGAAGTACATAAAACACTCATCAACATGAACAGAAAAGTAACTAAAGCAGAAAACAGAACATGCTAAAACTTCAACACAGCACACTTTACAACATTCAAAACATTGTAGCCGCCCCACCCCCATGCTGAGCTCCATATTGCCTCAGTCCAGCACTCCAGCACAACAACAAGAAGAGGCACTTCTTTATAAGCTTATTTAAGTATTCAACTGATCCTAAGACAGTAAGTAGCCTCAGATGATAAGGCCTTATTTATAAATGCATTGATTATGATTTACTAAACCTAGCTAATAGATCTCCAATTCCTTTGGGCGTAGCTTTTAGACCTAACTGGTGATTTTTTAGAATGTAATGATGGCATTCCATTGGCCATAGCATTTCGGCATTCTGCTTGGCTAACTACGGCTCTATGTAGCAGCTTTCAAATATAACACAAGCATGCATGTCAAGTATCAACGCACAAAAAACTACGTATTCGATCCTTCTTTTTGTGTAGGATTGCATATATTTCTCATTCACGGATTATTATATCAAAAGTTTAAATAACCATGTTAATAAAAAATGCACCTAATTTCTCACTGAACAATCAAGACATCATTACTATCAACAACGACCATCATACACATTCTGAAAGTAAACTAAGCAACCATTTAAGCTGCCACATTAGCGGTAAGCATCCCCCTCTCTACTTACCTTTTATACAAGAGACAAAAATAAGCGGTTTCAGCAGCTTAAGCAAACCAAGTAAGCAGTTAATCAACCAACTAAGCACATATGCAACCAAATAAACTACCCAAATGGGCCCTAGATTCTAGTAACGCAAGTCACCACCAATACTTATGCACCCTACATTGCATGAATTTAGGTTAAACCCGACAGAGTTATCAACCGCTTGCCGTTATTCACCAACAAAATTGCAGCACAATTCACGCCCCACAAGCACATTGCACATCTCTGGTCAACAATTCCGTTATCTAAACTCTAAAGGAACTAACACCTCGGGCTACTACTACATCATTTCAAGAACGGAACTAACAGCACGGGCCGGTGGGCCGTGGGTGGGGGATGCGTACCTAGGGAGGAGCACTTGTTGAAGCCCTCGAGGGTCATGAGGGCGGTGAGGATGAATACGAAGGGCAGGAGGAAGGCGAGGATGAGGACGGTGTGGAAGACGGTGCGGTAGGAGAAGTGGCGCGCGGCGGCCTTGAGCTTCATCAAGTCTAGCAACCCATTGCTACTGGAGATGGTGATGCTCCTCATGCTCGGCGACAGCCGGATCTGCATCCTCGCTCGCCCAGAATCTACCAGCTCCGGCTCCAGCAGCGCATGGGGGGCCGCGGCGACCCGCGAGATTCAGAGGCGCCATGGCAGCCCAGCGCCGAGGGGGCAGGAGGAGGCCGCCGGACCAGCCGGATCCGGCATTGGCGCAAGGACCCGCTCCCCTCCTCCCTCTCTCGTCTCAGCGCTCGCTGGGGTACTCTTCCTGACTCCCCCTGTGCCCGGATCAAGAAGAGGAAATCCGGGCGGTTTCTTGGCTCGATTCCTCGCCCGATTCTCCGCGCGCACGGGCGCGCAAGAACTCTAGAAGGAGCGAAGGGATCGCGCGGGGAGGAATGGAGGAGGAGGGTTTGATCTGGGTTTCTTGGTGAGCTCGCGATTGGGGGATTACGGGGGGAGGAAGAGGAGTCTGCAGCGGGGAGGGGAGGGGAGGAGAGGAGAGGAGGGGGGATTTGACCCGATGAACAGAGGAGAAGGGAGCAAGTCAGATCGGGTGGGAGTCCCGCGTGGTTTGGGCCCCACTCATACTTCTGTCTTCTGTTTTTTAATTTTATTTTTTCTGATTTTTTGGTTTTAGACTTTTTGTTCTTTTTTATTTTTCGTATTATCTATGATAAGGCTAATTTATTTTTTATTTTAAAAAATTAAATTTAATTATATCAAGCTATCTTATTTACAGTAAAAGTAAATTAGCTATAATAAAAAAGATATAATCTATCGTCAAATTGAAAACCCTTGGTTGGGTCAAACGGAAATGGATCGTTCCGGGAGGGGAGAAAGGAAAGATTACTTGCCTAAGCACTATCCCTACGCAAGCCTACCTGCCTAGCCCACGTGGTATTTATTCTTAGGATTTTTTTTTGTTCTTAGCAACATGTTGGTAATACAATAGTGGCTGTATGTAACCATTGAACAGTGAAAATACATGGTAAAAAATACTACTGAAAATTCCTATAAAAAATGGCAAAATCAAGGTGACAGTTGATTTTGGGTATATCGTTGCAACGGTATAGCAACAGGTTTCATAAAATCGTTTCATGTTTCAGCAAGTTTCACATATTTTTAGAAGTTTTCAAAAGATTTTAAGAAAATTTTAAGCTAAAGTTTTAACGAGTTTTAGATTTTGAAACTAAAGTATTAACATATTTCAGCTGAAGAGTTTCAACAAGTTTCAACTAAAAATTTCAATTCGTTTAAGTTTCAACAAAAATCACCGTAGAGCGACTTGTTTCATGGAACTGCTACGTATTGTACTATATTATTATAGAGATTCTTTCAATATCCATGTACGCATTCCAAATTCCTATGCTACATTGCTAGGTGAATGAAAATTAAGAGGGAAAAAAAAGTACACAATGGGCAGTCGTGGAGCACACCAAGTCTCCGAACAATGATGCATCCTAGTACTAGACACGGAAATATGAGTCTGTTCTTTTTAGCTGTAACTTGTGGTTTTTTTACTGCGGTTTATGATTTTTGAGCTGTTTGTACGAGAGATTACAGAGTAACAGAAACTCACGTGCGGTTTTTGCAGGTATAAACGAAGTCAGCAAAGTATGTACTACAATTAACTAGTAGATCCTATTTTGAAAAAATATTTTATTTAAAAGCTAATTATTGTAAAAAAGCTGAAAAGCAGTTTTTAGAAGCTGAAAAGAACACGACATAGTAGTTTTTGTTTTGATTGGCGCACTCACAAATTCTGACTCGTTTCGGTTAACGCACCACAAATTTAGCTAGAACGTATCTCTTGCGAAGGTTCTAACTTCTAAAAGAATATCTCACGCAACACACGCGAAGTGAAGGTAATGCTAAGTAATTATTTGTATACGAGAGGTTAGTCAAGATACGCACAGATCAAACGTGTTATTCTTATGGTCAACGGTTTTGATGATGTAAAACTAACACTGACAGCCCATGTGTTGCTCGTGAGAACTTTTGTAAACCAGGTAAGGTTGGCACTAGATCATCATCTCAATCACATGCCTTGCCATCACAAAATAAGCATCCAAAGCTGCTGCACATCTGCATCTGGGGAGTAAGCTGCATTGCATTTCCTGCATGCATGCATTGGCACTTTGACAGTGGTGGAGTCACACTTCAGACAGGATAGGCTTCAGCTCCAGATGTGAAAAAATATCTAGTATACAGTCCGGGTAAATTCAGTTCAGCCTAGTTAACATTTTTATGGTCTAATCCAAATAGTCTAGATCATTCCACTACTGAGCCTATGTGTAATTAAATTCTGGCTCCAATACAGGCAACAGGCACAACTGCTTCATTGATTCCTAGAGTGGTGGGCAAGGCTGGAAAAGCCAGGCCATTTTGGTCTACTTTTTCATCTTTCCTTCTTCTCTGTCAAACACTAGCAGTAAGATGATTAGTTAGGATTGTTCAAAGACCACAATACTGACATCAAATAGTATCTGGACTTCTTTCTCTGTTCTTTTCTTTCCAGAAGGTAGAACTAATTAACAACTCTGAGCAAGCTTGTCTCAACATATTTAGTGCTTTGGTAACTACTGAAATTTGACAAGGAATTTCTGGAGAGGAAAGAGAGCAATTGCAGTCTCATTACCGTGAAAGCATGCGAAGTGCCACCAAACTTGCCACACTCGGTTTCAGAATCCAAGTAGCAGCAAAATATGACTAGCATAAATATTTACTACTAAGTGGTCACTACGAACCAATTCATATTAGCTGTAGCTTATGTGTTTTGATCGCGGCTACTGGATTTTGATTGAGAATAAATAGTGATGGTTGAAAGATGCGGTTTTTATAAGGAGGGCGTGACCGGTTGGAAAAGTGAGAGAGATACATGAGCGAGATGAGAGCGAGATAAGTGAGGTGCGTGATACACCTGTGACCCCCTACTTTATCCTTGAAGCGAGACATGAATAAGAAAAATAAAAAACTGTTTTCAAAAACCGGATATTTATATTTACTTTTAGCACCTTCGAACAGGCAGAAGGCAAAAGCAGAGAACTATCTCTTCTAACGTGCTCTCGTACCTTGCTCCGGGAGGTGCTAGCAGCTCGGATGGGCTGCATGTTGGCGAAGATGATCAAGTTGCTCGTGATGAAGTCAATGCGGTACATGGAGGAGAGTTACAATGATCAAGCCATAGAGAGGAAACTGAACAAGCCGATGAAGGAGAGCATATTGAGTACATCGTGTAGCAGATTGACTCTGATAACCAGAGGGTATGGGATGAAGAGGAAGTTGTACAGGACGACGACGATGATAGTTCGGATGAGGATAAAGTTCCTATCCTGCATGAATGGAACCGGTTTAATGCTGAGGGTCTTTCCGCACATGATGAGCATGAATCAGCGTGGGAGTATCATAAGACAGAGGTTCGGTTGCATTCTATGTTTGCTGACAAGGCAGCGCTGCAGGATATCATCAAGTTGTGGGCCCTTTCAATGCAGCGGACTTTTCGGGTCGTGAAATCAAGTTAGGAGCAGTACATTGTGAAGTGCGATCATGCTGGCTATCCTTAGAGGGTGCACGCACGTAGACCCAAGTATGAAACTCACTGAATTGTGTCGAAGGTGGAGTCGCACTCTTACATTCTCAACAGTGTTTTGACGAGGCATCATAACCTAATATCCGTCTTTATAGCCAATTTGATGTATGAAGAGATAGTGGAGAAGAAAGACATGGATGCCACATATATCGTGGTAGCTATCGAGAAGAAATTCAAGTACAATATTAGCTACGCGAAGGTGTGGCGTGCCAAGCAGAAGACGTTGGAAAAACTTTTTGGTCTTTCGAAGCGGCGTACGACAATCTTCCTCGTATGCTTAAGGTGTTGCAGGATAGGAACTCGGGCACGTATATCGTTGTACAAGACAAGACGTCCACAAGTCCACCAATATATGCGGTGTTGTAGAGGGTCTTGTTAGCATTTGGTGGTTGCATCGAGGCATTCAGGCACATACTGCTGGTGATCCCTGCTGCTTGGCCTTCCGATCGTGGGAGCCGCTGCCTTCCTACCGGAGGCCCAGGTTGAGTGGCGCGCTGACCTGCTCGGTAGATTCGAGGGGTCCTTCCGCCGAGTGCCACGGATGACCACCACATCTTCCTGGTGAGTCAGACACACGGGTCGTCGCTAAGGTGGCTCGCACAGTTCCAGGTATGTGTTTTTTTATAATCGGTTGTGTCGTCGAATCTCTTATTTTGCGCTTTTACGTACTAATAACATCTTATTTGCATGCAGGTGGAGCGAATGGATGCAGAGGCGGACGATTACCAGGTCTCATACCACTTGGAGGTGTACGTGCTGAAAATCTCATGTCTCGGTCAAGTAGCGGAAGATCATACTTTATTGTTGTCATGTGGAGAGTGCCCTAGATTGAACTGGGCAAAGAACGTGGCTTTGATACCACTTGTTATGAAATCTACCAGATAAAGAACGAAACCAATGAAGAACAATCAAGAGCATGAGACGGCAATTTAATATGGAAAACCCTTTCGATTGAAAAACCACAAGTGCACAATCGGTGAAATCACTATATAAGAAGTTATAGGACGCTCTTAGCATATGCTTAATTTCGCACACCTTTTAGGTAGTTTATAGAGAATATAAATAGCCTTGAGAATAAGAGTCATAGACGAGGAAAGAGCAGAGTCCTAGTAGGTAACGAAAGAGAGACTTACTCGAAAATTGTAACATTAGCCTTCTCGGAGATTGGGATAGTGCCATACTCGGAGAGTCTCAGAAGATAATAGTAAAGAGTTGTAGTCAAAAGTGATTCGAGTAGCCACGTCTAACCCTAGTTAGCGCAAGCACACTACAGCAACACGTCTGATGCAGGTTGGTGCAGAATCCATTAGGACACAAAGATAATCCAAATCATAACCTTCGACCAGTTCGCATTTCTGAGCGAAACTTGATCGAACTCTTCAAGTGGTTGAAAATACCAGCATGATCGAACATGATCAGATTCAGATCATAAAATAGAAAAGTATGGTCGGTAAGAAAATTGCTCAGATGCACAACAAGTCGTCCTCTTCATAGCTTTTGGCACTCCCTCCCACCGTGTTACTCGATCATGGGTGGCACAGTCAATATGATCTCAAACATCTAGTTAGCAGCCAGAGTCGGCTCCTACTCAGCCTGATCAGGCACTTGCCCAGCCAGTCGAAGTTTCGGTAGACTACAAGGCGTGGTCCAAGGATGATCTGATGGTACTCAGGAGACGACGCCGACCGAAGAAGACGAGGGGCTCCAAGATTTATGGGTAGTAGCAGCGTCGGGAGGGAGAAGAGGATAGTAATGTGAGGGGGCGGCGACACGGAGGATGGCATCGGGAGGGAGTAGAGGATGGTGGTGACCGGGACCGGGAGGGAGGCGCCAGGTAGAACAGGTTAGCGGCATCATGGGGAATGAGCCGGCGGCGGTGAATGTCGGGATGGGACTAAGTGACCGGCGGCGACATCGGGCAAGAGCCCCTCCTGGAGAGGCATAGATGCGAAATGAGGGTGAGGAGAAAGTGGGCTAGGGTTCCAAGCCCTATTTAACCAATGGAATTTGGAAGGTAATTTTCTTTAACTTTTAGTGGCAAATAGGTATTGCTACCCCAAAAAAGCCCGAAAAGCATATCTTACCTAGCTTTTCAGCTTTTAGTTAATTGTCTCCAAAGTTGGCTTATCCCTAAAGTTACATTGAATTTAGCCCGTTTGGGAGGCTTTCCGACTTTCCGAAATAAAAACCGGCTTTAAGCCCCTCCCGCAAACAGGGCCATAGGCCATGGGATCTGCTATTGATGGACTCACCCTGGAGGCGAATATTGTGAGCAAGATCATCAGGTGCATGATCTTTCCATGAGGTGGAGCCTACGGGAGCATCTTCAAAATGTGCTTCACTGTGATGCATGGCAATCTGTAGGGGACATGGATCGATTGTAACTGATCTGATCATGCTTCAAGCATACAATGGCCCGCTGTCCAAGAAGCTCCCTCTTTATCGTCCTTTTAGGGCTAGCGACCGCCGTGATGCTCAGGATCCCCTCTAGAGCCTATGGGTGAATTCTTTTGGGCTAATAATTTATGGCTTAAATATTTAAATTCTGGCTATTTGTGAGAGGTAGTACACACAGAAAAATAGTCGCATGCGATTTTAGCAGGTACAGTTGAACTCGGTACACTTTTTACTACAATCTTCCTATTGACCCCGCCTTAAAAAACGCACCGTTTAAAGTTAGTTACTGTAGAAAGTACGAGTATAAGCCAGTTTTAAGCTGAAAAGAACCCAGTGAACAAGAGCCAGAGCCTGAGGATTCCGAGGACAATGAGCCATCCCTCACTATTTCTAAGCTTTTGGAGTCTGTACAACCATGGGCGGATCTAGAGTGCCCCTTGGGGGTGTACAGGACATCAGGTCCAATTTTATTTTTCTATTGTATAGCTTATGTAGATTTAAGTGTGAATCCCTCAACCTAAATCGAAGGACACCTGGCCAACCCGAAGATTGAAGCTTTCGGCCTCTTGGCTCTAGCTACTCCATTCGGGGCTTCTGTAGCTGGGCCCAAGACGACATCAATCGAGGCTGATGACACGCAGCCTAGCATGCGCAAATGCAGCCTAACTAATACAAGCACGACCAAAGGAGCTCGGCTAGCCAAGCCACTCTACGAGGGGAAAATAACAAACAGAGGCCGCACCGCATGCGCATCGTATTGCCCCAGTCACTCGAGTCTCTTTCCCTCCCTCCCTCTGTCCCACCTCGTGCAAAAACAAAATCCAACCCCCTCACTTGATCGCAGGCTCACAGACACCAGTTGACAGAGCCCGAAGGCCTAGGTTGCAACCCGCTGACCGTTGCATCTCCTAGTCGTCATCACATATCAATCGTCTCACCGAGCACTTGGCGGCATGGATAAAGTCCTGAATCGATATAGGGTATTGTTAAATTTCTTCTGATTCTTTCGATTTCTTTATGCAAATGAACTGAATTTATGAGTTATGGTTTGATTGTTATGATTGTTGGTTTTTTTTGTCAAATTGTAGGGTTCGGAATTAGGGGTTCAATTTGGGTTTTTGGAAATTAGAATATCCACCTACTTTGTTGAAAATTAAAGACAAAATTATACGTGTAATTATATATATATATAGTAAAATAGTGAACTCCGATCATTTTCATTCTGGTACGCTCCTGTGTACAACAGATTCAGCAGCAGCATAGCAGCACCGTCTCGATCAGCTGCTTGCCATTCAGCAGAGTCAGCCTCAGCCACAGCTGAAATCTGACAAGGAAGCATTGAAGAGGAAAGGAGAGCAATCGCAGCCATAAATTCATAATAATCCAAACATGCAAAATGCAGCCAAATTTGCCACACCCAGATTCAAGAATCGATGCAGAAAATATGACTAACTTAAAAGAGGCCAACTGATGGCCAAATCACATCACAACTATTCACATAGCGGTACATGCCATGGAATACCACACACTCATGAAAGTTGTCTGAATCCAAGCAACAACCAAATTGCACAAATTTTAACCAGCATCTATTTACCCAACCAATCATGTCATTAAGATATCAAAATTTACAGAAACAAAGAAGTATAAAGCCAAAGAAAAATGCACTAGAACTCCAGACCATTAGTACTAAAATGACTGTTCATCATTGCATGCAGCTGAACAAAACTGCTTCACCATGGAAGCAAGCACACAATGAATACGGAATCATGGCCGTCGCCATTCGGTAAAATCTGTTGCTTGTGAAACAAAGAGAAAGTATCAATATCATAATCTGTAACTATCTACCAGTAGACACAATGGAGTTCTTCATTTCAGACTGATGAACCTATAGACCAGTGAATCAAGAAATCTCATCAGTTCGACACAACACCCAGCATAGGCTCACACTGAACCTCATCATGGTTGCAGTTCAGACTTCACCCTCAGGCCAGTGTACTTTCAGTCAGTAGGTGCCTAAAGATTTAGATCAGGAAGCTTAGGCTTCACTTCAAGCTTCTGGTTTTGCTCTTGCATCAAACTTGATAATTAGAAGCACTTGGCAGCACATCCTCTTTCACCGCAACAGGGACCTCATTGCCACTCTTCTTCAGGAAAGTGTCTGTAGCAGTCAGCTTAGTTTGACCATCTCGTTATCTGAATTGATAGTGGGAACTGGGGCATTGAGATCAATCTTCAAGTTTTTCTCTTGCATCACAACAGAATCATCGGAAACCTTGAGATCAGGCTCCACATTTTGCTCTTTCACGAAAGTAGGAACATTGAGATCAAGCTTATGCCCTGTCAGTTCCATCATAGTAGAACTTGTATCCTTGCCGTTCCATCATAGTAGAACTTGTATCCTTGCCAGGTTGTTCCTGGAGAAGCAACAAAGCCTCTAAAACATCCACCTCTTCTTCTGGTTCCCGATCCGCTTTCACTTCACTAGTCGTTGGCTCCATCAGGATTGGCCATTTACGCTTCGGCATATGAAACCCTGACGCACCATTGTTGCCAACCTGAGCATCATCAGAAGCTGGGTTATTCTCAGATTGTTCTGACAGCACCGGGAGAGCCTCTTCCTCTTTGCGAACTGTCCGCTGCCGCCTTGCTATATGAAAGTTCAACACATCAATGCCTTCATTGTGACTCAGCCTCTCCGCCTCTGTCCCAACAACAGCAGGCATATTGCCCCACCTCTCACAACCTCCATAGCATTCCACAGAAGATGAACTCTTGTCAAAGCACGTCGTCAGCACCTCATCTGGATTATCAGCAGCTAGTTCATCATCTGGATTAGCAATTCCTGGCTCACCATCAGAACCTGTATCCTTGCCAGGTTGTTCCTGGAAAAGCAACAAAGCCTCTAAAACATCCACCTCTTCTTCTGGTTCCCGGTCCGCTTTCACTTCACTGGTCGTTGGCTCCGTCTGGATTGGCCGTTTCCGCTTTGGCATATGAAACCCTGACGCACCATTGTTGCCAACCTGAGCATCATCAGAAGCTGGGTTATTCTCAGGTTGTTCTGACAGCACCGGGAGAGCCTCTTCCTCTTTGCGAACTGTCCGCTGCCGCCTTGCTATATGAAAGTTCAACACATCAATGCCTCCCTGAGCATTGCTCGAAGCTTCTTCCTGTCCTGCGGCATTTTGTCCCGGATCCTTGAGCTTGCAGTACCTCCTGTGGGCTCCAAGAGCACGTTTATTATAGTAGCTCCTGTCGCAGAAGCAGCACTGGAAGACGGGGTACGCTTGAGGATCACTCGAAGTCATTTCTGAATCACAGCAAGCTCGCAGTAAGTAGAACGCGGCATGGGGAATTAAGCAAGCCATTCTTTGAAGCAAGAACTGGCAACCACTACTATGTGATCAATTAATTAAGGAAAGACAAGGATTAATCACATTCCTCATGAAAGGTAAGAACTTGGTCGCCAAAACAAGAACGAAAGAAATGGATGAGCAAGAACGCATCGAATCAATCCCGTTAAATACTGCACCACAGACAACAAATTTGCAACTGAGAGAACAAATCGAGAACTGAAACGCGATCGTAGCGTTATGATCTAACCAAGAACTGGAAAGTTGGGTTTTGGAGTTCCTCTCGCTAGTTATTTCCTTATTGCAAGCATTTGTGCAAACACAGGAGCACCATTTATTCAGATAACTAGGCAAAGACAGGGACTAGATAATAATCACCGTGACTAGTGTAATGGGAATGGAATTAACACAGTAAAGAAAATAAGAACTTGCTGGAACAATTACATTAACTAGTGAGATGATCACAGAATTTGCACCTGAAGGCTTCGCATTTCTTGCGAAGATGGGAAGTGATCAAATTGGTGACGAAAGGCAAGAACTTGCGGGCTGAAACAAGAACGCAGGAAATGGATTAGCAAGAGCTCATAGAATCAGGCAACCAAATCGAGAACCCATCGAAACACTAGAATCCCCACAACAGAGGCACGCCACGCCCGCATCAAAACCATCGAAACACTAGAATCCCCACACCAGAGGCGAAAGACCAAATCAAGAACCAGAACCCGACGGTGAACAGCAATCCAAGAACTCAAGAATCAGAACACACCTCAAAATTATTCCGATTCCAGGTTCTAGCCCACTCCGCAGCGAGAACTACAGGGCGATTTCTTGGAATGCGGCGAGGGATCGGCTCCCGAATCACCCACGCGCCCGCCTCCGCTTCTTGCTTCCTCGGTGATCTCACGGTTCTTTCGGTTGGCGCGTGCAACTAACCGAGCGCGCGCGAGAGCAAGGGGTATTCTTATAGGCTGCTGCATTCTATGAATGCGGACTCTACTGCGTCCTAGGTTCATCTCGTGCTCGCGCTCGCGCTGCGACCCCGCGGCGCTGCGCGTGCGAGCTGCGGGAGCGGGGGGTTTGGGGTTTGGCGGTGGGGATTGCGGAAGGGGGAGACGAAAGGAGCATTAGGAAGAGATGGTTCGTGTGGGACGGCTAGGATGAAAACACGTGCCTTCATCGGACGGCTGTGGTGTTGCCGAGTAGACACTGCAGAAGTCCTGGACTCCTGGTTTAGATCTCGAAAATTGCACGGATTTGTGATTTCTTTTTAAAAAATATTTATAAGCTCATGCACGTCTACAAATATCTGGTGATATCTCTTTTTAAAAAGTAGGCCAAGTCCTTCTCATTACCAGAACATAAGGTTCTTCGGTAGTATTTAGATTAACAGCACTAAAGTTTGGTTTTTAATGATCCAGACGAGACTACCATAAATCTGAATTTTGTGCAACCACATGTTATGGTAAGCCACAAACTCCACGTACCATTTGCCTAAGTCTAAACTATTTATATTTTTATATTTTAAGCAAAACATCAGAGGTAACCCGTCTGTCCAAATTGAGCCAAAATTTTTTCCTAAAGTGACTAAAGTTGAGTTATTCCAATTTTCAACATTTTTACCATTATTATATGACACCTATACCATTGTAAAAATTTCACAAATATTCATGATATCAATGGATAATATTTCTAAGGTGACCATAGGAAGTACATTCAATTTGTAAGGAAAAGGTAATACAACAAGTGGGAATTAACTAGAATCTAACATAGCATAGCTATTTAACTGAAATAAGCTTGCGTAGTATGTGATCAACTTGGTCAAACGAGAGTGCTTTCCTTACTCATTAAAGACTTGCTCTTGCTTTGGATCAACTTCAAAGTTCTCTGACACATCGATATCTAAACTGGAAAAGCCAAGAGAAACAAATAAATTCCAAATAAATTTAAATAAACTAAAAAATTCATGACATTTGTGCATAAATAAATTTCATGATTATAGAAGAAATTAGAAACAAAAATAAATCGGAGTTCGTACGAGGAAGGAAGTTTCAAAAATTCTTGTGCATTTGCTTAAAATATGAAAAACCTTTATTAATGCTGAAAATTCTTGAAAATACACAATAATGCAAAATGATGATTTAAAAACAAAATAAAATAGAATTTAAAATTTTAGGATGTTACAATAGCACAACTCAAAAATCTTTATTTGTCAATGGGATCGACGCCATCGGCGTGCTAGTCTCGTAGAATATCCAATCAGGAGGAGTTATGAGTTTTTTTTCATTTTCTAAAAGCTGCTTTTTTGTTTTTCTACAGTTACTAGTTTTCAAACAAAGTGTCTTTTCAGGGCGAATTTACAAGTTGACTGTAGTACACACTGTAATGACTTTATTTATAATAGTAAAAACTGTAGTGACTTCATTTATATCTGCCAAAATCGCAGGTGAGTTTCTATTACTCTGTAACTCTCATGAACAGCCAAAGAGCAATAAGTCGTAGCAAAAAAGAACATATCTTAAACTATTTTTTTTAAAAAAATAGACAATTGATGTATAGCAAATTAATCCCAAAAAAATGCATATTGAGTTCGAAGAACCGACGTAATGGGCCACTTCCAAAGACACACACAAGCACATATTATTACACGTTAAATCGTTAGGTACAACGTAATTACACATAGTACAACCTAAGAATTAACATGGCAGCGTCGACGGCGATCACCGCCAGGCCCAGGAAGAGGGGGGTACAAGAGTTTTGTGATATGTGGCGGACTGGCGGTGGCCGTCGCCGTCGTCGTTATTTCCACCACGTGATATCGTGTTCGGGAGGAGGCGGCGCTTGTAGCGGAATGATCAGGCCGCGCAAGGCGCGGAACAAGGCGGGAAAGGCGGCGCGGTATTCCGGCCAGCCGGCCATGCGCTCGCACTCCCGCTGCAGCCGGAGGGAGAGGATCAAGAACAGGTGTATGATCGAGTTGGCATCCTGAACAAGCGCCGCAGCTTGGACCGCCTCGCCAGTCGCCACCCGCTGCCTGCCAATAGGTTGGCCACGTAAATATGCATCTTGCACAAGGCCATATTCAGGACATTATAGTTTCAACCTGATTTGCCCCAAATTCTCGATCGAGGCTGCAGAGGTTTCAGAAAATTTATTCCCTTACAGTGCATTAAAGCCATTACTCATAGCAAACTCTTTGTTTTGGTAAACTTATTCAGAAATC
Source organism: Bonia amplexicaulis (assembly GCA_036346245.1). Taxonomy (NCBI): domain Eukaryota; kingdom Viridiplantae; phylum Streptophyta; class Magnoliopsida; order Poales; family Poaceae; genus Bonia; species Bonia amplexicaulis. The sequence goes on from CM070768.1 coordinate 13,734,016, forward strand.
AGAACAAACCCTTGAACACTTGCTATGTCACCAGCCTGACTTGGAACCGAGTGACTGCACTCAAAAGCTTGGCTAGACAAATTCTCGACAACCATCTAGCGAAAAACAAAATGAATCTGGGCCAATTGACAAATATGTTGCACTAGGTCTCTGTATTTGCCAGCATTCAAATACTTAGTCAATCACCACACTGGGACTGGAATTGCAGATATGCATTACGTAGTCCAAGACCCGAAGTAAACTAGAAGCAGGAGCATCATTGATGTTTTGATCCGCTGCACACAAGTCATGTGCATATAGTCTGTCACGGCCCAAGTTTTAGCGAGGAACTTCCTAAGAGGAAAATAGAGAAACTTCAGCAACTATCATCTGGGAATGCAAAAATGTCATCGACCACGCCACATCTAGAATTCAGTCACTGGAGCATAACAGAATGCCTGATACTACCTCAGAAAGCCTACAGAATAAAAGAAACCGGCAGGTTGAGCAAATTCTGAGCAGCATCTCTTTATTGAAGAATCCTTTCAAGATATAAGCATTTACAGAATCATAAAAGTGCAAAAATCAAAACAAAATTGATTGGGAACTACTAAAATGACAAGCTCATGCATTGCATGCAACTGAGCAAAACTGCTTAACTGTTCAGCAACCAAGCAACGACTTGAAGATCCGTGGCCTTCTCTTTCCAGGAAAATTTGTGGCTCAAGAAAAGTATCAGTGTCAAAGCATGTGACTAGCTACCAGGAGGCAAAATGGTGCTTTTGCTTTCTAACTGATGAACCTACAGACAACTAAAGTAACTGTATCGGTTTCGACAACACCGAGCACCAGCATTGGCTCACTGAAGACTGCTCGCCACACACCACGGCTCAGGTTCAGATTTGACACCCATAAGAATGTAGTCTCCAGTGAGAGCTGGATGTCTGAGATCAAGCAACTTGGAGTCAAATTCAAGCTTCTGATTTTGCTCTTTCATTACCACAGAATCAGGACAATCAGCAAACCCGTGACGACGATTGCACTTCGGAACATAGTGACACCTCATGTGGCCTCCCAACGCCTGCCCTGACCCAAATGACTTTCCACAGGCATAGCACTGGTGACTCTTGGCCTTCACTGCAGATGAAAGATCACCACACTTCATCTCCTCAACTGCATTGTCCGTTCTTGGCTTCCTGAGCTCAGCATCTCCAAAGAGCCCATGATCAAAAGCACTCAGCTCCACCTCCTTGGGAACACTGGGGACCAAATTGTTCTCCTTCTCACATTGTCCATAGCAACCCTCATAAGCTGAATTGTTGTCAGTTTTTGGCCTCTCAAACTCAACATATCGAACGAACCGATGATCAAAAGCATTCAGCTTCACCTCCTTCAGAACATTGGGTGCCAAATTGTTGTCGTCCTTGTCCCCCCCATAGCAATCCTCATAAGCTGAAGTCTTGTCAGAATGCTTTGAAAGAAGTAGGAGAGTAACTGCAGCATCCACCTCCTCCAAGTTGAGCGCTGGCGTCTCCCTCTTTGATCGCTTACGCTTCACTGGAGAAAACACCATCACATTATAGTCATCATCAGCATTGGCCAGAGCTTCCATCATTTCGGCTGCTTCTTCGTCAGGCTTGACCACCATCTTCTTCTCACCATGGTTCCTTATGTGCTCCCTCAGAGATTTGCAGTCAGAGAACACCTTTGAGCAGAGCTGGCATTGTGTTTCCGAGGACGGCAGCAAAGGCTTCTCATCACAGGGACCCATCAGCGACACATGCAGATCGACAACAATGGCTGGAGGGCTCGACGTGCTCTTTGGCTGCTCGTCAATGCGCCGGTGCCTTGACATGTGGCCTCCAAGAGCCCTCCCTGAAGGGAAGTTCTTGTTGCACTTGTTGCACCAATGCTTCTGAGGCCTTCCTATCGGTGCCATGTCTGAATCATTGCAAACCAGCAGTAAGTAAGAACACAGCAAGATGGAGCAACCATTTTTTGAAACGCCAAGATGGAACAAACATAACTCACTAATTGTTGCTTCTTATATGCATTTTATTACCAGATACTATTCAAAGCTTTCTGAGTAAAAGCAACAAGCAAATTGCAGAAACTTTAACCAACATGGCAACATCTATTTACTCATCCTTTCGCATCAGCATTTACGAAAACACAAAATTGTGGAGCCAAATCAAAATGCATCAGGACATTAGACAGGTTCATATATTGCATATAACTGAACAAACTTACAAACTGATCCATCATGGAAGCAATGCAACCAATGAATTCAGAACCGTGACCTTCGCTAGTCAGCAAAATCTGCATCTCAGTAAACTAAAAGGCAGAAGCACTATATACAGTAGCCAACATGGAGTCTTTCCTATCTGACTAAAGTAAGAACACAGCAAGATGAAGAAAACAACTCACTAAGTGCTGCTTTCTTTGCAGCATTTGTGCAAACACTGAGTTAGCATTTGGTGGGATAGTTCAGGAAAGACAAATAACATGCGCTAGTGGTTGCAAATTTGCAACAACGTGTGAAATGGTCATGGGGTTTGGCATATCTGAATCATTGCAAGGTCACATGAGTAACAAAAACACAGTAAGACGCAAGATGAGGCAAGCACAAACACGAACTCACTAATTCTTTCTTCTTTGAAGCATTTGCGCAAACACAAAAGGCATTTGACCAGATAGTGCAGGAAAGGCAAGAAGTTGCGCTAATGATTGCAGTAAATTGTGAAACGGCATGGGATTCGAACCTGGAAGCTTCTGAATTCCTGTCTCGTCGATCCGTGTGAGAAGAGAGTGGAACAGACGGGGCGCGGTCGGATTGCTTGCTCAGGAAAGGCAAGGGTTGGATCGCTGAAACGAGATTGCAGAAACGGATTGGAGCACACTCGAATCAGAAGCAAACGATTCAAGAACACCCATCAAATCACTCGAATTCCCAAACAGAATCACCATCCAAAAAAATCAGCACGAAACCTGAGAATTTTCCCCACCGACAACACCGATCAAGGGCCAAAACGCGAACGCAACCGCACGATCAGACCAAGAACCCCAGAATCGCGCTCGGAAACCCACCTCGAGCCTCCCCCCCAACTCCAGCAGGCGAAGTCCGGTTGGATCCTGGATTGCGGCGAGGAACCGCGCGGCCTCCCCTCTCTTGCTGCTGCTGCTGCTTCTTCGCTTTGTCTCGCTACCCCTTTTGGTGGCTGTGCAGCTGCAGGCGCGTATCCGCGCGCGTGCGTGGGGAGCGCGCGTGTAGTTATAGGTGGCTGCGGCCTATGCATGTGGACTCCACCCTGTACCAGGTTCATCCCGGCTTGCTTTTAGTCGCCGGCTTGCCGCTTCGGGGGGTTTGGGTTTGATGGCGTCGAAGCGGCGGGGGAAAGGACTAGAGCGCAAGGAGAAAGACGGAGGCTTGGGGAGGAAGGGTTCGTGCGGCTCGGATCGAGACACGTGTCATAATCGGACGGCGGCCGTGTCGTTGTGCTGCGGTTCAGTTTGAATTGTTGCCTTGTTGGCAAGTTCAGTCTGAGATCAAGCAACTTGTTGGAGTCCAACCTGGCCCATATAGGCCCAATGTTAGCCCATGTACAGTGTGGTGGAAAACCGGTGCTGCATACTGTAGGTAGAGGTGCTAGGAGTGAGATTCCTAGAAGAAAAATAGGGAAAGTAGGTAGCGATACGCTAGAGATTAAACAAATTAAACAAAAATTCTTGGTGGCCCACCTGCCAACGAGATAGCGATACCCTAGAGATTGATGCATGCAGTGCGGGGTTTTTTATTTTAATGTGTGGTGGGTCCCTCTAGGAGGTAGAAGATGGTGCTAACCACCGGAGAAAAAGGTCAATCTAGCACTGGATGATGTGGCAGTGAGATGGTGGATCTAGCACCACCCCGCATGGCCTTAGCCACCCGTGGAGAATTACACCTCTTGCTTCGTAGATGCATGATAGTCAGTAACGTACCTAGGATTTAGGATAGTTCATATTGGATTTTGCTGATAATTTTTGTTTTTAGTTTGTGAATAGTAATAGCTTGTAGAGAACTATATGAAGAGAGAAATTCATATGTGATTTTAGCGGATATAGATGACGTCACTGCAGTGTGTGCTATAATCGACTAGTAGATCCCTTAAAAAGACACCATATTTGAAAGTTAGGTACTGTAGAAAAGTCTTTATTGTAGAAAAATAGTTTTTAGGAGCTGCTTTAAGGTTAAAATTGAGTTTTTTTAAATATGTATAAGGTCAATTCTCTAAAATGAAACTTTTGTGCAAATTTTTTTAAAGCTGTTTTATGAGAACATGTAGCGTCAATTGACCCGCAAGTCATGTGTGCCTCTGCCACCGGTGGTCGCTGCCGGAGTTCACCCGTGATGACCCTACACGTACGTAAATCTATAATGCTCTTATCTTGTTGTGATCGATTTGATTCGATTATTCTGTCATTTTTCTACAGCTTTTTTTGTTTTTTTTTCCGTTGCTACAGCAGTACCACAGTGTGCTACAGTGTTAGTACAATATTTTTGCGCCATGTGTGGCCGTGTGTGCAGGGGCGAAGCTAGAGAGAAACCAAGGGGGTGCACACTTCATCACACATATAGCACAGTACATAAAAATTTCGATGGACAATATATAGAAAATATATTGTACCGTCAGTTTTTAACATATATAATATAACAAAGTGATTGACAATGAACAGCGAGTCGATGATAAAGCATTAGCAGCAGAAAGTACGTACCAAAATAAATAAATCCATTAATATAGGCAAATATATTATCTGAACTCAATGTCCTTAATGGCCTACAACAAAGGAGAATAAAAACATGTTAATTTTCAGCTGAAAAACTATTAAAAAAATCATGTGAAAATAGGCAATATACCTTTTCATATTGCATATTTGCGTCCTCTCATATTCATAAAACGATCAACCACAGCCTTATTTGTGACTTTCTTCATTTCTTCTTTCTCGACGTAACAAATAAGGCTATGACTCATGTAGTCATCACCAATGCGATTACGTAAATATGTTTTCACAATCTTCATAGCTGAAAAGCACCTCTCAACCGTAGCAGTGGCAACAGGCAAAACTAGTACTAGCTTCAAAAGCCGATAAACTAAAGGATAGCAAAGATGCTTCCTTGTCTCCACCATTTTTTGAGAAAGCTCACCAATACTTTCTACATTAGAGAATCTATCATCTTCTCTCACATCAGCAATATAGAGGCAAAGATGATGCTGAAGATCAGCCAATTCACTAGAACTAAAATCATCAGGATAAAGTTTTGCCAGTCTCATCAAGCTATCCACATTAAAATCATGAAATCGTTCTTTTGGATTGAAAGCAGCTGAGCAAACAAGCAATTCAGATGTTGTCTCATTGAAGCGGCTATCAAGCTCTTGAAGTAGCCAGTCGATAACATCATTAAAACAATCCACTTCATAATGATGTTTGTTTGTAATTCCATCTTTTGTCTTGGTTTCTTTGGATTGATATATGATTCTTCCATTTCCAATTTGATAATATCATATTTATCACAAAATCATACACATCACCAAGTAACTTTTCCCGGCCATCCCTTCTAAGATCACCCAAATGCAATCTAGTTGATTTGACACATTGAATAGCATTCACAATGTCTTGATCTTTCCGTTGCAATGCTAATGACAAGGTGTTGGTGATAACTAATATAGTTGACATGACATGCAAATAGAAGACAAAATCAAACGATTGAAAGTACACTAAAAGACCGGATGCTTGATCTCTATTTGCTCTATCCCCATCATCTTCTTCCACAAATTCTAACACTTTAACTATTGTTGGAAACATGTCAAGCAAACTTTTGAGAGTTTTATAATGAGAACTCCAACGAGTATCTCCGGTCTGGAGACATTGCTCTTGATTTAATCCGTGCTGTTTGAAGCATCCCACAACCTAATGCCTTACTCACTTGTTCATGATTAATGTCTCTAATCATGTCTCTTCTCTTAGATGATCCACCCACAACATTCAACAAAGTAGAAACCATACCAAAGAAATTACTAATGCCTTTATGCTTTCTCACAATAGCCACAACAACTAAGCGAAGTTGATGAGCAAAACAATGAACATAATAAGTGAAGTACTTTCTCTCATTATCAATGATTGCAACCCATTGAACTCACCTCGCATATTGCTAGCACCATCATATCCTTGGCCTCTTACTTGCTTCAAACTTAACTTGAATCACGCAAGCAAGTGAATCAATTGAAGACTTGAGATAGGAAGAAGTTGTTTCCTTCACATGAACAAGTCCAACGAATCTTTCCTTGACAATTCCACACTTATCAACATATCTCAACACCACTGCCATTTGCTCTTTGCAAGATACATCTCTAGATTCATCAACCAACAAGCAAAATACATCATGCCCAAGTTCTTCCGAATAGAATGTAATATTTCTTTTGCAAAACATTCAACAATATCCTTCGAATATCGAAGATGTCATAAGACATTACTGCTGACATCATTACCTACCACCTTTTTAATGCGGGATCATGCTCGCTAGGAAATCACGAAACTCAAAAATTCCCTTTATTATAAGAATCCTTGGACTCATCATGGCCTCGGAAGGGCAATCCTTGCTTCAATAAACATCTAGCAACACTAAGCGAGCCATTTAGTCGAGTAAAATAAGCATTTTAGCGACTTCACTTTGAATTTGCATAACAACATCAATATGTTGAGCTCTTTGTAACAAAGCGTCACAATTTTTCATTGCTTGATTGTGCAAGCTACCAACTCCACCAACATGATCTTTCACTGTTTTTCTATGCCAACCATTCCAACCATACGTAACAAATGCTTTATACCCATCCTCTTTCTTATTAGGGTCTCTAAATAAGAAACAAAAAAGCAATATGCTCTATCTTTTCCTTACTATACTCAAGCCAACCACCAAACTCATCAAACCAATTAGGATTAAATTTTCTATCTCGATCAGATATCTTTGTAACTGGAAAAGAAAATGTGCGAGGTTGGCAAGGCCCATTCTCTAGGTACTTTCTTCTTACCCTATCTCTCAAATTAGGATGGTAAGCATCAATTGGTTTCCTTAACCCTGGATCATATTCAATCTCCTCATTCCAATTGATCTCATGTAAATCTGGACATGAACTTCTTGCATTGTTGGTGCTATCTGGTGCTTTTCTTTTCAGAAATTTCTCCATTACTAAGATTAGTGCTCCACCTATTATTTATAAGTTATAACCAATTAACCATGTAGTCAAATTACAAAAATAAAAAGATAAGGAATATATGGTGCTATCTGGACATGAATTTAGAACACATCTGTGCAATACAAGTGTTTTCTTATAATAGATCAAACTAGTTTGTTAAAGAATTAGAGAGCCTAAGAGAGGTAAAGAAAGTTGAATCACCTAGCTTTTTGATGTCTCACTCCTGTTCCTGTAATCCTGTTCGCTGGGGCTGGGCGGCAATACAAGTAAACAAAGTTGAATCACCTAGCTCTTGCAATACCAATACAAGTGTTCACCTAGCCTTTTGTTTTTGCGGCATGCGTGCGACGCCAGAGCAGAGCAGATTAGGCGCGGCGCGCCGCCGAAGCGGCACTGCCGCGATGTTGTTGAAGCCTTGATGGCCTGATGGGCGATGGCTCGATGCGGCGGCAGCAAGGAATAATACTCTCGTCCAGGAGATGGAAAAAGTAAGAAGTTGAAACGGCAGCGCAAGGAATAATACTCTCGTCCAGTAGATGGAAAAAGTAAGAAGTTGAAACGGCAGTCACCAGAGGCATGAAGCAAAAAAGAAAAAAAGACCTGGGCCACTACTCCACTAGGGGGTGCACAATTTTGGGCTGGGGGTGGTGCACATATGGTGAATTTGGGATAGTAATAAGTGCTTCTTTTTTTTTACCCTGGTGCCAAGGAACCCCCCTTGCCCCATTGGGCTTCGCCCCTGTGTACCGAGCTGCGGGACCTGTAGCTACGAGCATTCAGGTACCGTTCAAGATTTTTTTAAAAGCAAGGGTACTTTTCAAGAATTTCAGTTCTACATTCATGTATTAATGCAATGTCAGCAATATGTTCTTACAATAAACAAATCATGAGCCACGCTACTGTCAACTTGTTAATCTGCACACTGTTAATTCAGTTCTAAACCTCCAGCTGTGTGTTTTGGGGACCTCAAATTTCAGTTCTTTACTTGTACATGTGGATGCAGGAAAGCCCTGTAATAAAGCGACCCATGGTCCAAGCAGCGAGAATGGGCAACTAGAAAGCGCACGAGGACTGGCTCAGATGTTTGGCGGCGCTTCACCAAGATATTTGCACACGGCCCTGGCGGGGTGGTGGTGACACTGGCAGCCTGCAACCACTGCTGCAAGGTGCTCACAGGCGATTCTAGAAAGGGTACATCGCACCTCAGAAGGCACAAGTGCCCATGCAGCCTTTTTGTACAGGCGTTCACACTGACTGTTGTGTGATACTTGATTATTTGTACAGGCGTTCACACTGACTGTTGTGTGATATTCGGCCGTCCACGCTTTTTTCGGCCGTCCACGCTTTTTTCGGCCGTCCACGCTTTTTTTGGTCACGGCCGCCCGATCGAATTCTACTGTAACCTTTGGCCATCAACTTGCCCACTTTTCGATTGGATCGTTCGACAAATTAAAGCTACGCTTTTCGCTAATACATGTATCCGGGGGAGGCATGGACACATCAAGGAGATAAGGGTATGTGATGTTTGGCCAAAAGGAAAGACAAAGATCAAGATATGCAAGGAAGGGAAATGTGCCCTGCGTGTCTAATTTTATCGAGTCCAAGTTGGATCGGATTGTATCTTAAGTAAAGGCCATTTTTCATTACTACTCGGAGAGTTTGAGTCTGTATTAGGAAAGCAGAGATAGAGTCATTTTCATTTCTGAATAGAAGTTGGAGTCGGTCTAAGGTAAGTATGTTGCTATGTAAGCCAATGTAACACATCCATGTAGCCTAGATCACGATTAAATATATTTTTCGGAGAAGTAAATTTCTCTTGTTCTAGGGTTTGTGCAAAGCGACCGACTACCCCCTTGAGATATGGGGGTTTTTTCTTCACCGGTGTTCTTATGATTTCTTGGGTTTTGCAGAAGTATCAATCCGCCTACTTTGCATGGTGGAGTAGACGAGGATCACAAGTGTGTGGTTGGACGATTTTTTTTGTCGTACGTTGTTATTTTGATAGTAGTTGACGCTATCGATTTGTCAGATTATATAGATCTAAGTTATTAATCTTGATCCTATGTCATGAAAATCGAGTACCCTGAATCACAACCTTTGCCCTACCATGCTCCCTTTCAACTAGTGGCAGAGGAGGTAGTGAGGCCATTGTGAGCAGAAGTGAAACCGAGCGAGGAGAGTTCAGGGAAATGACCAAGAAATTAGTGAAGTGGGTTTTAGGCGACTACACCTATTTATTAGCTTCCATCCCATGACCATGTGCACCCTCATCTTTTTTTGACCCCACCCTTTTACCATTAAGAAGTTAGCTTGTTCTCGTTTAGATTAGGGGTGCAAACCTCTTTATCCTTGTAATTTAAACTTAAATTTCAAAATTGAAACAAAAATTCGGACAGAAATTCCGAAAACCAGCTTTACAGATGTCATTTTGCGTATTGTCTTGTTTGCCCTAGACTATCGATCATATAAACTAATACCCATCAAATATACAAGGTGAATATTACACCACGTGAGCGGACCCACAGAGGACCCGGTCGGTGCACATGCCCCCACTAAAATTCCAGTTTTTATTAGAGTAGCCCGATATCCTAACACTAGTGCCCCACTCAACCCAATTTTAGGAAAGCAGCTTCTCCGTTCTCTTCTTTCTATTTTCTTCATGTTTTTATCGATATGGTAAAAATCCAGAACATTTTCTCTGTCCTTCTCATATTTCTCTGGTGCTCTGGATCTCCGCCATATCAACAGAAACATGAGAAAAACAGAAAAAAAAAAGGAACACCGCGTTCCAATATTGGACGGTGCATGCAACATCTCCTCCCTCTTAATGAAATTGATCCTGCATTTCTTTTGTGCATCAGCATGACGATCGAGAGGAACACCTCCTGATTAATTAAGAGTAACCAGAGAGGGCCCACATGTCAAACACGACAACAATTTTTCCAAACGAAGCGTATGTCATCGACCACCTACAAGCAATCATCGCCATCCCATAATCGAGTGCTAAAGTTAACTGTGCTGCTATACCCTTGGTTTCTTGTTAGTAGTGTTTGCTCAGGTTCTTCTTCATATATAAATCTTTTCTTCGTTAACCTTATTCTGAATTGTGTCCCTTTCCTCTTAATTAATTCCTCTTATTAGAAGCTAAGGTGAAATTAGGCTCACCTGCTTTGTGAAGCTACTATTTTTTGTCGGACTTCCTCCACCGTGCTCCCGTTCAACAGGATCTCAAACCTCTCAATCCAACCCCAGTCAGACCCTTCGAAGGCGAGGAACAACACTACTTGGGTTAGGACGTCTCACGTCTGAGATATGATGCCCTAGCAAAGGAAAAATTTTGCTGTGTAACTGGGGCACAAAGCCATCTGTGTACCAAGCCAACCACACACGCAGGGGCGAAGCCCAATGGGGCAAGGGGGTTCCTTGGCACCAGGGTAAAAAAAAAGAAGCACTTATTACTATCCCAAATTCACCATATGTGCACCACCCCCAGCCCAAAATTGTGCACCCCCTAGTGGAGTAGTGGCCCAGGTCTTTTTTTCTTTTTTGCTTCATGCCTCTGGTGACTGCCGTTTCAACTTCTTACTTTTTCCATCTACTGGACGAGAGTATTATTCCTTCTTGTTGCCGTTTCAACTTCTTACTTTTTCCATCTCACGGACGAGTATTATTCCTTCTGCCGCCGATCGAGCCATCGCCCATCGTGCCATCAAGGCTTCAACAACATCGCGGCAGGCGGCCGATTCGGCGGCGCTGGCGTAGCTAGGCGTCTGCTGCGTCGCATGATGCCGCAAAAACAAAAGGCTAGGTGAACACTTGTATTGGTATTGCAAGAGCTAGGTGATTCAACTTTGTTTACTTGTATTGCCTTGACCCAATGTGATGTGATTACGAGGAGCAGAGTGAGACATCAAAAGCTAGGTGATTCAACTTTCTTTACCTCTCTTAGGCTCTCTAATTCTTTAACAAACTAGTTTGATCTATTATAAGAAAACACTTGTATTGCATGATGTGTTCTAAATTCATGTCCGAGATAGCACCATATATTCCTTATCTTTTATTTTGTAATTTGACTACATGGTTAATTGGTTATAACTTATAAATAATAGGTGGAGCACTAATCTTAGTAATGGAGAAATTTTCGAAAAGAAAAGCACCGATAGCACCAACAATGCAAGAAGTTCATGTCGGTTACATGAGATCAATTGGAATGAGGAGATTGAATATGATCCGAGGTTAAGGAAACCAATTGATGCTTACCATCCTAATTTGAGAGATAGGGTAAGAAGAAAGTACCTAGAGAATGGGCCTTGCCAACCTCGCACATTTTCTTTTCGATTACAAAGATATCGATCGAGATAGAAAATTTAATCCTAATTGGTTTGATGAGTTTGGTGGTTGGCTTGAGTATAGTAAGGAAAAAGATAAAGCATATTGCTTTTTTTGTTTCTTATTTAGAGACCCTAATAAGAAAGAGGATGGGTATAAAGCATTTGTTACAGATGGTTGGAATGGTTGGTATAAAAAAACAGGCTGAAAGATCATGTTGGTGGAGTTGGTAGCTTGCACAATCAAGCAATGAAAAATTGTGACGCTTTGTTACAAAGAGCTCAACATATTGATGTTGTTATGCAAATTCAAAGTGAAGTCGCTAAAATGCTTATTTTACTCGACTAAATGGCTCGATTAGTGTTGCTAGATGTTTATTGAAGCAAGGATTGCCCTTCCGAGGCCATGATGAGTCCAAGGATTCTTATAATAAAGGGAATTTTTTGGAGTTTCGTGATTTCCTAGCGGAGCATGATCCTGCATTAAAAAAGGTGGTAGGTAATGATGCTGCAGATTGTAACAGTCTTATGACATCTTCTGATATTCAGAAGGATATTGTTGAATGTTTTGCAAAAGAAATATTACATTCTATTCTGGAAGAACTTGGGCATGATGTATTTTGCTTGTGGTTGATGAATCTAGAGATGTATCTTGCAAAGAGCAAATGGCGATGGTGTTGAGATATGTTGATAAGTGTGGAATTGTCAAGGAAAGATTCGTTGGACTTGTTCATGTGAAGGAAACAACTTCTTCCTATCTCAAGTCTTCAATTGATTCACTTGTTTGCGTGATTCAAGTTAAGTTTGAAGCAAGTAAGAGGCCAAGGATATGATGGTGCTAGCAATATGCGAGGTGAGTTCAATGGGTTGCAATCATTGATAATGAGAGAAAGTACTTGACTTATTATGTTCATTGTTTTGCTCATCAACTTCGTTAGTTGTTGTGGCTATTGTGAGAAAGCATAAAGGCATTAGTAATTTCTTTGGTATGGTTTCTACTTTGTTGAATGTTGTGGGTGGATCATCTAAGAGAAGAGACATGATTAGAGACATTAATCATGAACAAGTGAGTAAGGCATTAGGTTGTGGGATGCTTCAAACAGCACGGATTAAATCAAGAGCAATGTCTCCGAGACCGGAGATACTCGTTGGAGTTCTCATTATAAAACTCTCAAAAGTTTGCTTGACATGTTTCCAACAATAGTTAAAGTGTTAGAATTTGTGGAAGAAGATGACAGGGATAGAGCAAATAGAGATCAAGCATCTGGTCTTTTAGTGTACTTTCAATCGTTTGATTTTGTCTTCTATTTGCATGTCATGTCAACTATATTAGTTATCACCAACACCTTGTCATTAGCATTGCAACGGAAAGATCAAGACATTGTGAATGCTATTCAATGTGTCAAATCAACTAGATTGCATTTGGGTGATCTTAGAAGGGATGGCTGGGAAAAGTTACTTGGTGATGTGTATGATTTTTGTGATAAATATGATATTATCAAATTGGAAATGGAAGAATCATATATCAATCCAAAGAAACCAAGACAAAAGATGGGAATTACAAACAAACATCATTATGAAGTGGATTGTTTTAATGATGTTATCGACTGGCTACTTCAAGAGCTTGATAGCCGCTTCAATGAGACAACATCTGAATTGCTTGTTTGCTCAGCTGCTTTCAATCCAAAAGAACGATTTCATGATTTTAATGTGGATAGCTTGATGAGACTGGCAAAACTTTATCCTGATGATTTTAGTTCTAGTGAATTGGCTGATCTTCAGCATCATCTTTGCCTCTATATTGCTGATGTGAGAGAAGATGATAGATTCTCTAATGTAGAAAGTATTGGTGAGCTTTCTCAAAAAATGGTGGAGACAAGGAAGCATCTTTGCTATCCTTTAGTTTATCGGCTTTTGAAGCTAGTACTAGTTTTGCCTGTTGCCACTGCTACGGTTGAGAGGTGCTTTTCAGCTATGAAGATTGTGAAAACATATTTACGTGTCGCATTGGTGATGACTACATGAGTCATAGCCTTATTTGTTACGTCGAGAAAGAAGAAATGAAGAAAGTCACAAATAAGGTGTGGTTGATCGTTTATGAATATGAGAGGACGCAAATATGCAATATGAAAAGGTATATTGCCTATTTTCACATGATTTTTTTAATAGTTTTTCAGCTGAAAATTAACATGTTTTTATTCTCCTTTGTTGTAGGCCATTAAGGACATTGAGTTCAGATAATATATTTGCCTATATTAATGGATTTATTTATTTTGGTACGTACTTTCTGCTGCTAATGCTTTATCATCGACTCGCTGTTCATTGTCAATCAATTTGTTATATTATATATGTTAAAAACTGACGGTACAATATATTTTCTATATATTGTCCATCGAAATTTTTATGTACTGTGCTATATGTGTGATGAAGTGTGCACCCCCCTTGGTTTCTCTCTAGCTTCGCCCCTGTCGGTACAGTAAGCACTACTGTCCCCCAACAACATCCCTAGCACCCCCTCTGTTGCCACCCTTGCCCCCTCCGTCTACGCGTCTGCGTCCTCCCATACGGCCCGCTTGGCCGTCCTCCACTGCAGCGGGTGACGACGCCCAGACACGTAAGACGCTCAAGAGACCATCACGCCTGCCGCTGAGCTGGTGGAGTGGGCTGCACCACTGCCTGTGTGCCCTCCGGTGCACCGGTGAGGGCACTCCCTGAGAGAACCTCTGGTGGTGTGCCCTCAGGTGCAGAGCCGGACGCCGGCCCGGGCCAGTCTAAAATGTACTGGTCCGTATCGTCTGGGCCTGGGGAGACACCATATCCCGGCTCGAGGAAGGAAAGACCTGCAATAGTAATATCATTAGTTTGTTACATAAAGCATTACGATAAAAGCGAGATCTGACGATGCGTACCCTCAGTTGGAGCCATCGCGTCTGGAGGAGGGATGTACGGCGCGGAGCACACCCCCTGCATGGGGAAGCTGGGGATGTGCGGAGGACGTGTGAACAGCTGCCCTGGCGTTGTACGATGTTGTCCCCAGTTAGAGCCCCCAGCTTGGTCCGGGTGAGGTGGTGTAGGACGTGCCCACGTACAACCTTCGGAGTAGTGCCACGCCGGTCGGGGTGGCACCGGTGGACGAACTGTCTGTGCACTGGGCGTGTCTGTGGAGACCACCGGTAGCCTCGTGTAGGACAGCAGATCTACGATATGTCTACACCCAACCTCCATGCAACGCCAAACGTCCACGTTCTCCTCATGGGTCAACTCTGCACCTGTGATATGCCTATTCAGCATAGTGATGGACTTCCTCCATAGCAAAATACCGACGTCAGCCTGAAGAAAAAAACATAAAATGATCAATCATCGAAATGATATTGTCATTAGAGAATCTATAAAAAATTATGTGCATCGTACTGCAAAGTAAGCGTATGGGTTCTCGGATACACGCCACGGGCCCATGTCTTCCTGCAGGGTTAATTTAAACGCGTACGTAAATGCGTGAAACATCTGTTATTACAACTGACATGCGTGACCGACATTAATTCTGAAAAAACCCACTAAGACCCATGTTGCTAGCGCGCACTTCGGCCTCAGTCAACCCCTAGGACGCATGTTGCCAGCGAGCTAGCCATGATCAACTCAAGCATGTGATGATACTGCAATGCGATCCTCTTGTTAATTTTACGTACGTACCTGGATACCGTTTTCATCGTAGTAGACGTTCTGGAAACCACGTGATGGATGTGTCAGTCTTGGTGTCATAGCATCCATCTGTAAAAAATATAAAGATAGGCAGACGACAAACAAAAAGAAGAACGAGCACCTGTCGATAAATAAAACCTGTCAATAAATAAATTCAGCATATTTAATCAATATTGCAAAAAGAATCATCACAGACGGTTCAGAACTGTCATCACAGACGGTTTTCTGAACCGCATGTATTTATGTGTCAATGATAATCGAAGATTATCACTGACGATTTGTGAGCCGTCTGTGATAAAGACAACACAGACGGTTTGTAACTAGAACCGTCTGTGATAAAAGCAATATGGACGGTTTATAACTAAAACCGTATGTAGAGAAAACTATTATAAACGGCTCGAACTAAAAACCGTCTGTGATATTCACATATCACAGACAGTTCTAGTTACCAACCGTCTGTGATTAGCGAGTATCACAGAAGGTTGGCATATAGAACCGTCCGTGATAGTCCTTCATAGGTGGTTTATACCATAAAACCGTCTGTGATAATTCACTGTATACCTAAAATTTTTCTACTTTTTGGCTAGCATCAAGAAATAATGTTACCTATGCCCTTTGAAAACAAGCAAATACAGTGGCAAATTAACACAACATCATATTTTATTTCTATTAATACTAGAATCCACCATTAAAGTATAACAAGATAACGAATCCAACTCTTAAACATGGCAAGAATATATAAGAAACAGATATCCTAGCAGACAGTAGAATCTGGATGCATCAGATGACGGTCGGATATCACCGACAATGGAGAGACGACAGTTCTAGTTAAAAACTGTCTATGATACTTCATATATCACAGACGGCTTTTAAACCTAGTCGTCTGTGGTAGTTTCATAGACGGTTCTAATTAAAAACCGTCTATGATACTTTATATATCACAGAAGGCTTTTAAACCTAACCGTATGTAATAGTTTCATGATAAGACGTCTAATATTGCTTGTTTTGTAGTAGTGAATACAATGAATAGTAGAAATGTTCAAGAAAGTTTCAACATGTTTCAAGGATAGTAATAAATGACGTACCTGATTCAAAGTATGGTATGAGGAATTTTCCCTTGGACAATCATTAAAGAAATTGTCATAGTATTTTTTCCAGTCATCGACATCAACATCAGATGTAGTTTCAGAGATTTTACGGGCTTTATCCTCTTTTGATGTAGCACCGGCATTAGTTTTCTCAATGACATGATTATAGGAGGGCACAAGCAATGACTGTACATATAGTTTTTTTGTTAGTGACAGTGAGGTACGCAAAGGAGATACAGAAAAAAAGGATGTGATCCATTTTGTATGCTATGAACGGTATGAAAAAGAAAGAAGAATGGGAAAAAGTGACAATACACTAACCTCTGTAGATTCGTTATGCACATCAGTTGCAGTTTCAGGGATCTTATGAGCTTTATCATCACTTGATGCAGCATAAATGGTTTCAGTTAATTTTGGGACCTGCAAATAGAAATTGCCATCTTATAATTGCTTGATTCGCTTTATATGTTAAATAAAAATTTTATTAATTGTGTAAAGTTTGGTATTCCGTTACAACGTACGGACATCACTACTAGTAATCAATGAAAACCTCTTCTGGTTAAACTTATCCGACATGGCAAAGGAGCATCTTATCCTACAGTGTTACTTTAAACGCGTGCGTAAATGCGTGAAACATCTGTTAATACAAGTGACATGCACGACCGACATGGATCCTGAAAAAACCACTGGGACGCATGTTGCTAGCGATCTAGCTATGGTCAACTCAAGTATGTGTTGATACTGCAATGCGATCCTCCTCGTTAATTTTACATACGTACCTGCAGGGGCGGTTTTCATCATCAATCAGGGAGTAGGACGGGGCATTCATCACGTGGTTGTTAGCTAAGTCTTGTACACAGGTTAGTTTGTTGATTGCTTAGTCAAGTTGGTTGTTTATTTCCTGTTTCTTTGCATGGTGTCAGTTCTAGAATAACGCCTGAACTTGTGAGTATAAACTTGTTCAAGGTCATAGCGTAAGAAGGGGTCAAACCCAGTATTTTCGGATCCATTTTGTTCTTCATTGTTCAGCATAATAAAGGTGGTGAAACAATAGCAAATGCTGTGCTCTCAGTTGGCAGCACAAAACCATAGTGTCTCTATTGTGTTCTTGTGCATCTAGTACTCGGGTTTTTGCAGGTGATCTGGTGGATACCTGACAAGTGGTATCAGAGCTCGGGAGCTCGGACCCGAGTTCATCGCCTGAGCAGCCATGTCTCGAGGGCACACGCATTCACCGCGTCGGCGCTCGACATCGCCACCACCCGCGTCCCCTTCCGGCGGCCGTGCCTCGGGCAGCGGCGGGAACAACAACCGTGGTTACCAAGTGTACCACTGCGTTGTCAAGGAGACCGGTGGAACGGCGAACTATCCAGTGTTAACAAAGACCAATTACAGCGATTGGTGACTGCTCATGAAGATCAAGCTCCAGGCGCGATGTCTCTGGAACGCCATCGAGTCGGGCGACGTCGAATTCCACGAAGACCGAATGGCGCTGGACGCCATCTGTAGCGCAATCCCATCTGAGATGATTTCCACGCTCGCGACCAAGACGTCGGCGAAGGAGGCGTGGGAATGCATCAAGACGATGAGAATCGGTGATGATCGGATTCGCAAGACCACCGCGCAGAAGCTTCGACGGGAGTACGAGCAACTAGCGCTCCGAGATGAGGAGGCAGTGGAGGACTTCGCCTTGCGTCTGACCAGCATCATCAATCAGCTGGCCACGGTCGGAGATCCCGAACCAGAGCAGAAGGTCGTGGAGAAATATCTGCGTACCGCTTGCCAAAGGTACAAACAACTTGTTCTTTCAATTGAGACCCTACTGGATGTATCAACCATGTCGGTAGAGGAGGTCACCGGAAGGTTGAAGGCGGCTGAGGACGAGCCCGAGCTTACATCGCTTCAGAGTAGCGGTGGGAAGCTCTATCTCACGGAAGAAGAGTGGCTCAATCGCTACAAGAAGAGAGAGCAGACGGGCTCTCGTGGTGCTGGCGGCAGGCGCCGAGGAAGCAGATGGCGAGGCCGCGGCGGAGGAGGAAGCTCTGAAGGAAGAGGTGCTGCACCACACCGCACCGGGCATAAATGCAGAAGCTGCGGTAAGACCGGCCACTGGGCCCGGGATTGCCGCTCCAGACCGAGAAGTGAGGATCAGGCCCACGTGGCCCAAGCCGATGAGACAACGCTTTTATTTCTCGAAGCAAGCGTTGTTGTCCCGACAGCTTCGCCCAGAAATTCCCCATCCCATGGAGAGTGCCGTAGATCTGGCGAAAATCCGGCGACTTCAACCCCGGCGCCACCATGGGGATCCACGACGACGCCACCACGGGGATCCACGACAACGCCACCACGGGGATCTGCGACCGCGCCTCCTCCACCAAGTCTACCGCGCGAAGTGGTCGGACCCAAGAAGCAGGGTGGATCCGCGGCGATTGAAGGCGCGGCGGGAGTCTCCACGGCGCCCGATGGCCCGAAGGACGAAGGGGCCCTCGCGGGGGCCTACGCGGCGCTAGGAGGCCCGGGCGAGCAGGATCCCCGGTGTTGGATCTTGGACACCGGGGCCACAAATCATATGTCGGGATCCAAGGCGGCGTTCTCTGACCTCGACACCGGATTCACCGGCTCTGTGCGGTTCGGCGACGGCTCAGCCGTCCCAATCGAGGGCTGCGGTATGGTCTTGTTTGCGTGCAAGAATGGCGAACACCGTGCCCTCGTCAACACCTACTTTATCCCGAGCCTCACAGCCAACATAATCAGTGTTGGCCAGCTCGACGAAAGTGGATACGAAGTCCGAATAGAAGATGGCGTGATGCGGATCCGTGACGAGCAGCGACGCCTTCTTGCCAAGGTTCACCGGAGTGCAAGCCGGCTCTACGTGCTTCACGTCAACATCGCACAGCCGGTCTGCCTGACTATGCGCGCCGGAGAAGACGCATGGCGTTGGCATGCCCGTTTTGGGCATATCAACTTTGCCGCACTGCGCAAGATGGGAAGGGAAGAACTTGTACGGGGATTGCCGATGCTGACGCAAGTTGATCAAGTATGCAACGCATGTCTTGCCGGCAAGCATCGACGAGCACCGTTTCCGCAACATGCGTTGAGACACTGCACCGAGCCCCTGGAGCTGCTGCACGGTGATCTTTGCGGTCCAATTTCACCACCAACACCCAGTGGCAATCGTCTCTTCCTCCTGCTTGTCGACGACTATAGTCGGTATATGTGGGTTGCCCTGCTGCCGACCAAGGATGGTGCACCGACTGCCATCAAGCGTATTCAAGCGGCAGCTGAACGCAAGTGCGGCAGGAAGCTTCAAGCTTTGCGCACGGACAGAGGAGGAGAATTTACGGCGGCAAGCTTCAACGACTACTGCGCCGAGCTGGGTGTGCGTCGTGGGCTTACAGCTCCCTACACGCCACAACAAAATGGCGTTGTAGAACGACGCAACCAATCTGTGGTGGGCACCGCACGCAGTATGCTCAAGGCGAAGGGTCTGCCAGGCATGTTTTGGGGGGAGGCAATCACCACTGCCGTGTACCTCCTGAACCGATCATCGTCCAAGAGCATCGGTGGCAAGACCCCCTATGAACTCTGGACTGGAAGCAAGCCGGCCGTGCATCATCTTCGAACCTTCAGGTGTGTGGCACATGTTAAGGTTAGCACACCCAACCTCAAGAAACTGGATGACCGGAGTCGACCTATGATCTTTGTTGGGTATGAACCAGGCTCCAAAGCATATCGCGTCTATAATCCACGGACAAGGCGCGTACACATCAGCCGAGATGTGATCTTTGATGAAAAGGCACGGTGGGAGTGGACTGGCGATCGAGCGGAAGACATCGACAACGACTTCACTATTGAGCACACCACTGTTGTACAACCTGGCGTGATGGACACAACTCCACCAACACCCGCTGATGAGGCACCGACACCACCAGGCAACATGACCATGGCGCCATCAGCTGACATGTCCTCGGCAAGCCCAATAACTTCCACGAGCATGTCACCAATTGAGTTTGTGTCGCCCCCACCTGAGACTGAAGAGATGCTCGATGAAGATCACGACGATGCCCCACTCCGATTCCGCAGAATCGACAACGTGCTGGGCCCGACAACACCACCGGGGATGGCAAGACGGGGCGGAAGAAGATCTTCTGCTGGTAAGCACTGAAGAACCGGCATCCTTGCAAGAAGCACAACAGCACGAGTGTTGGCGGCAGGCAATGCTTGAAGAATTGGCATCAATTGAGTCCAACGGTACCTGGCAGCTCGTCGACCCACCTCGCCAGCACCCTATCGGACTCAAATGGGTCTACAAGACCAAGAAGGATGCGGCTGGGAACATCACCAAGTATAAAGCACGACTTGTGGCGAAGGGATACGTGCAGCAGCAGGGCATTGATTTCGACGAGGTGTTCGCGCCAGTGGCGCGACTTGAGTCTGTACGCCTGCTGCTGGCACATGCGGCAAGCGAAGGCTGGGCAGTCCACCATATGGACGTCAAGACGGCCTTCCTCAACGGGGAGCTTTAAGAAGTGTACGACACACAACCGCCAGGGTTTGAAGTGACTGGTGAAGAGCATAAGGTGTTTCAGTTGATCAAAGCACTGTATGGCCTTCGACAAGCCCCACGCGCCTGTTTACACCCGTGCAAAGGATGGACGTCGACTGGTGGTTGGTGTCTATGTCGATGATCTCATCATCACGGGAGGCAACAGCGATGAACTTGAACATTTCAAGGAGGAGATGAATGGCACGTTTCAAATGAGTGACCTTGGTCTGCTGCGATATTACTTGGGCTTGGAGGTGAATCAAACAGAAGATGGCATCACCTTAAGTCAAGGAGCATATGCTGCAAGGATACTTGAGATGGCGGCCATGACTGGATGCAGTGCCAGTCATACTCCAATGGAATCACGCCTAAAACTCAGCAAGATGAGTACTGCTGCTGCGGTTGATCCTACAGAGTATAGAAGATTGGTGGGTGCATTACGGTATTTAGTGAATACAAGACCGGATTTAAGCTTTGTAGTGGGATATGTCAGCAGATTCATGGACAAACCCACTACCGAACATCTAATGGCCGTAAAACGAGTATTGCGATATGTCGTAGGTACTGTTAACTTCGGCTGCCATTACCGCAAGAGGAGAAGAGCTGCAAGCCTTGTCGGTTACAGTGACAGCGATTTCGCAGGAGATGTTGACACTCGGAAGAGTACATCAGGAGTCCTATTCTTCTATGGTGACAGTATGGTCACTTGGCAATCGTAAAAACAGAAGACAGTTGCATTATCTTCTTGTGAAGCGGAATATGTTGCCGCAACAACAATGTACCTTTGCCAAGGCGTATGGTTGGCCGAGCTCCTTCTGGTCGAGAGGATGAAGCCAGTGCCACGGCATTAAGAATTGACAATCAGTCCGCAATTCAACTAAGTAAGAATCCAGTCTTTCATGATCGCAGCAAACATATTGACACAAAGTATCATTACATTAGAGAATGTATTGAGGAAGGTAGAGTGTTTGTCGAATCAGTCGGCACAAATGAGCAATGGCGCGATATTCGGCGAAGGCTCTTGGCCGTGATCGGTTTGTCGAACTTCGGTCCAAGATTGGTCTCGTCGACATCAAGCAAGTGTACAAGGCTTAGGGGGAGAATTGTTAGCTAAGTCTTGTACACAGGTTAGTTTGTTGATTGCTTAGTCAAGTTGGTTGTTTATTTCCTGTTTCTTTGCATGGTGTCAGTTCTAGAATAACGCCTGAACTTGTGAGTATAAACTTGTTCAAGGTCATAGCGTAAGAAGGGGTCAAACCCAGTATTTTCGGATCCATTTTGTTCTTCATTGTTCAGCATAATAAAGGTGGTGAAACAATAGCAAATGCTGTGCTCTCAGTTGGCAGCACAAAACCATAGTGTCTCTATTGTGTTCTTGTGCATCTAGTACTCGGGTTTTTGCAGGTGATCTGGTGGATACCTGACAGTGGTTTCGACGATTTTCTGAATAATCACCCGTTTTGTCTCCGTGGGGCGCGCCCGACTCATCGGCCATCGAATCGTCCTCAAGAATTCCCGACTTGGATCTTCCTCGGTGCTCGGCTTTCTCCACAGCATCATCAGCCATCTCGCTCTGCGATTCGGCTGGTTCGGTCCGACAGTGAGAGAACTGCTTTACGTGCCTTGCCGCGCCGGAGTTCTTGTCGTCGGCCTTCCTCTTGAATCCAGTTGCCGCGGATGTCTCGACACCATGCGCGGGCGCCGAGCGCGGGCTAGGGTACACCTTGCACAGGACAATCTCGTCCGTGGAGCCCTCTCCTTCGCCGTGGTTGAGGCAGATCTCGACCATGATCCACCCCGACCGGACCCACTGGCCGTCCTCCTTCTTCATGAACGAGAAGGACTGACGCCGCCCTGTGGCAGACGCCGGCGACCACAGCCTTCGCGGCGCGCTCCGAGTGCCAGCACCCCTCGCCGGAGCCCACCGTGCGCGCCTTCCGCTGCCCGCGCCTGCTCTTGGACCGCAGTAGGGTGAAGAAGTACCACGCCTTCTTGCCGTCGCTTGCGATCGCTGCGCTGAACTTCTTCGTCAGGTCGGCAGGGTCGTTGGCGTAGACGTCGGCGTGATGGATGAACTCCCTGGTGCTGTTGCCGGCGGAGGTGACCCGCGGGCGGAGGTAGGACAGGATGAGCTCCTGGTCGGAAGGGTGGGAGCCGAAATCCCCACGCAGCTCGTCGGAGCCGGATGAAACCATGGCGATTTGGGGAGCGGGAGACAGGATCGCAGGAAGCGGCGAATTTGGCATTTTGGCGAAAGAAAGGATTGCTTAGCTTGGTGAGTCTCCGTGCGGCGAGGGCGCTATTTATTAGCAGGGATCTGAATCTGAGTCGGAGACGGAGCTCCGATACGGGTCCTTCTCGGAGGGGGACTCCGCTTCCGAGTCGGAGCCGGCGACTCGAACGGGCCGGGCTGAACAATCTAATGGCCACATGTTATGCCCTAGTCCAATAGTACTTGCTTTCTTCTTCCTTGCTGGGCTAGGCACCCACGTTAACGAACCGATGCTTTATTGGATCATCTTTTTTTCCCTGGGCTTCACAGCCCTTCGGCCTCAGTCAAGTGTTCTGCTAGCGCGCACTTCAGCCTCAGTCAACCCCTAGGACGCATGTTGCTAGCGAGCTAGCCATGATCAACTCAAGCATGTGATGATACTGCAATGCGATCCTCTTGTTAATTTTACGTACGTACCTGGATACCGTTTTCATCATCAATCAGGAAGTGAGGTTATCGAAAGTGGTGGTGAGGAAGAGCTTTTCCCTCGTCTCCTCGTCCTTGTGCGCCGTCCCCTTTTGAGCCTGCCTGCTAACTGCAACGCACACGGGATTAGTTCCGATTGATGATTGATCCGATCAGATCTGATTGATTAACTTATGTACGTACCTGCGGGGATCAGTTCCCACGGGTTCATGCGAGGGAGGTCGTCGTTCACCCCGGCCTGACAGCCGCTTCTCCTCTCCAGCATGTAGCGTCGGTAGCTTGGGTGGAGGTGCTCCTCCACGAGCTCCGAGTCGTCGATGGGGGTGGAAGAGAAGTCCGGGAGGGCGCGTAGTCTTCGTTCTCCATTTGCACCGACGAAAGCAGGCAGTCTTCCAACCGGACCTTCTGGTTTGGTTGGAGAGAGAAATAGATGGGATGTACCGGTGATGCCCCAGTCCTTTTAGCGACAAGGTTGGTCGGCAAGGCGCGCCGGGCACTGCCTGCGTCGCCGATCGATCAAGCTATATAAAACTACTCAGGTGTAGCCGCCGAGGGGAAAGCCGGTTTCCTAAATGATTAGACTATTCTTGTTCTGCCCACCAGACCAACAGCTAGCATCGGAAAGCCCATCTGCACGCGAGCGTAGATGCTCCCACCAGTATCTCTAGCCTCCATTGCATCTCTAGCCTCGAGATTCAAAAAAAAAAAAAAACTAACTAACTTAGATAGAAATTAGATATCATAATGCCCATCAAAACCAGTTAATTATTCTATCATCAACCCCAGGCTCAACCTTTTCCCACCGGTTCAATATTTGAATGAGACAACCACTAGCCTCTGGTTCAAAATGTACCTTTTCAATAGTGTATTCTAACAAAAACATATACACACACACTTGTATTGTCATAAGATACAATGTTGAAAATTTGAAATTAGACAAGTTTTTGCACAACACTATGTACAGATGCTCAAGTAGGGTACGAAATAATGTACACTCAAAATATGCAGCCCATGCATATGTACTACTGTACAAAGCACAATGTATGGGTTGCACCTACAGCCTTGTATACATATAGTACTGTACATACATATCCACACTTGAATTTGTACGAAATACAGTACACTCAAAACATGCAGATATAAATTTTGTATGGATAACACATGTATGTACAGTACTGTACATAGCTACAAGACAAGTGTATGTATGTACGCACATCGCACAAATCTACAGCAAGGAAGATGATCGTGGTGGTAAGGTACCCGACGGAGCACATGGCGGGTGGTCCACTGGCGAGCAGCAGGACATCGGTGAGTACATGAGATAGAGGCGAACACTACTACAGAAAGGCTAATACTAGACGGCAAATCACAGACGATTTTATAAAACCGTCTGTGACAGATACTAATATAGACGGTTTTAATTTGAACACCGCCTGTGTTGGTGGCGTTGGCGAAAAAAAGTATCTCAGACGGTCCGTATTAAGAACCATCTGTGATAATCCCAAATTATCACGACGGTTTTGTACTAAAACCGCCTCGTGATAATCCCCACTACGCATTTATTGCTCCACTCAGACCGCATCTGTCTTCATTTCGATCCAGATCTAGCCACCGCTGCGCACTCTTTCGCTCAGGAGACAAGCTAAGCGATTTGAGGCCAGTTATTTTGGTGGGAAGAGGCAGAGATTGAGCTTTGAAGATTCATTCAAATCATACTTTCCTGCTGGTGGCTAGCTCTAGATATGGTTAGTAAGAAAATTTATTTTTTCTTTAATTGCATTACAATTTAGATTTAAGTAATTGGTGAGTGTTATTGAAGATGGTTAATTTGTAAAATTGTTGGTTATATAATAGCTGTTGTGTTTATAATATGAATTGAGCTAGCAAATTAAACCTCAATATAATACATGTGACCGGTATATATGTAGTAGTAATTAGTTAAGCTAATTTTTAATCTTGAGTTGTTATGTATGTACGTAACGTGGGACCAAGTGGATGTATGCCATGAGCCGTGTGAGTGAAGAGTATATTAATGGCGTGTCGCTTACAAGAGCCGCCGAGGAGGATATGTTCAATAAGGGGGTGGAATATATGTAATGTCCATGCGCTGACTGCGAGAATTTAAAGATGTTTAAGAACCGAGGGCAATACGATGTGGTGATGACTCTATGTCATCTTGAAATGTATTTCCCTCCTTCGTTTTTCGATATCATGGTCCATCTCATTGTTCACCTTGTGTGGGAGATAAAAATATGTGGGTCTGTATTCCTACGTAGCATGTACCCATTTGAGAGGTTCATGAGAATTCTCAAGTCCTACGTACGGAATCGTTCTCGACCGAGGGAGATCGTCGAAGGTTATGCAAGCGAAGAGGTCATTGAGTTTTGTGTCGATTATATGGCTCGATTCAACCGATAGGTGTGCCTCAATATCGTCATGAGGGAGGTCAAGGGTATCGGAACTATCGGAAGGAAATCAATCACTCCGGATATGGACGCGTATACTCAAGCCCATTTCACGATCTTGCAACACATGATGAAGTGACGCTTATGTTGACCAAAGACAAGGATGTGCTTGACAATGTAATCCGGAGCGGCCAGATGTTTGGATCATGAGGCAACACAACACTCGGTTCAACCAATGGTTGAAGGACCAAATCGCTAGGAGCTCAAAGTGAGTTGTTGACATGGTTGGCAAAAGGACCAACATTTCTGGTTGTGACATGGCAAGGGTATGATATAAATGGGTATACATTCTATACGCATGATCAGGATGTAAAGAGCACTAACCAGAACAGCGGTGTCCGTATAGATGCGTTCTCGATGGATGGGTTGAGAAGCTCGTACTATGGATTCATAGAAGAGATTTGGGAGCTCGACTACGTGCTTTTCAAGATCCCTTATTTTCCGCCGTTGGGTGCATCTCCACGGTGAAGGTTGACAAGTATGGTGTCACTACCGTGGACCTCCAACGTGTCGGGTACAAAGACGAACCATTCGTACTCGCCAATCAAGTTGTTCAAGTTTTCTATGTAACCGACCAGGCAAATAAGAAACGACATGTAGTTCTTCATGGAAAAGGAGAATTGTCGGAGTAGAGAATGTAGTGGATGAGGAAGAATACAATCAATTTGACGAGTTACCTCCTTTTGGAAATGGCATAAGGGTCGATGATGAACAACGTGATTGAAACTAGTTACGCACGCACCGATCATCATGAAGGGTAATTTTAAAGGAACTAAGCAAGTGGATTGAGTCATACACCCAATTGTTCAAAATGTGTGATATTTAGGTGAATGTTGAAAATGAGAATTCATGTATGTGATGTATATGTGAATTTGCATTTATGTATATAACAATGCATATATGTGATGTATATGTGAATTGATGTTTATATGAGAAAATGTGTATGAATGCTGGTAGGTGATGTATATGAATGCTGGTAGGTGATGTATATGAATGCTGGTAGATGATGTATATGAATGCTGGTTGGTAACTAAAACGACATATCACAGACGGTTCTCAATTAATAATCGTCGTGATAATATATCCTGACGGTTATCAATTCGTAACCGCTGCGTGATAACGGTATACTTACCCTTATAGTGTAAGAAACAACCGAGCGGCGACTTGGCTAGCGGCGGTCCCCGGCTCCCCGGCGCGTTCGAGCCCCGCTCACGCGGCGCCGAGGTTGAGCCTTTCTTTTATTTTACGAGACCGGCCGGTGGGCCCCACTGTCGAGCGACATATCACGAGCGGTTCTCACCATAACCGTCGGATAATATATCCTGACGGTTATCAATTCGTAACCGTCGTGATAATGTATACTTACCCTTATAGTGTAAGAAACAACCGGCGGCGACTTGGCTAGGCGGTCTCTCCCGGCTCCCTCGCTGCGTTCGAGCCCCGCTCACGCGGCGCCGAGGTTGAGCCTTTCTTTTATTTTTACGAGACTGACCGGTGGGCCCCACCTGTCAGAACGACATATCACAGACGGTTCTCAATTAACAACCGTTTATGATAATATATCACGACGGTTATCAATTCGAACCGTGCGTGATATGATATACTTACCCTTATAGTGTAAGAAACAATTGAGCGGCGACTTGGCTAGCGGCGGTCTCCCCGGCTCCCTCGGCGCGTTCGAGCCCGCTCACGCGGCGCCGAGGTTGAGCCTTTCTTTTATTTTTCGAGACCGACCGGTGGGCCCCACTGTCGAGCGACATATCACGAGCGGTTCTAAGTTTAGAACCGCTCGTGATAATAATATCACAGACGGTTCTAAACTTAGAACCGTCTGTGATAAGCACCCTTCATATACCACTGGCCGGCTAGGGTTTTCCGCGTTCCCATTTTATTTAGCAAATCCCGATCTGTCGCGCACCTCCGCCGCCGCCGCCGATCGCCCCGAGCCCTCGCCGCCGCCTCCCAAGCCGTGCCTCGCCGACGCCTCCCGAGCCCTCGCCGACGCCTCCCGAGCCCTCGCCTGCCGCCTCCCCAAGCCGTCGCCGGCCGCCTCCTCGTGCCCTCGCCGACGCCTCCCCGAGCCCTCGCCGCCGCCTCCCCGAGCCTTCGCAGCCGCCTCCCCGAGCCCTCGCCGCCTCCTGTGAGTACGTGCATTTGCATATGATTGGGCATGTTGTTGAAGTTGTTGAGCTAAAATATGCTTGTATGTGCATATGAATGTTTTTGTATGCTATGAATGTTTTTGTATATTATGAATGTTTTTGTATGCTATGAATGTTTTTGTATGCTATGAATGTTTTTGTATACTATTTGCTGCTATGAATATTTTTGTATGCTATGAATGTTTTTGTATGCTATTAATGTTTTGTATACTATTTGCATACTATTTGTCGCTATGAATGTTTTGTATGCTATGAATGTTTTGTATGCTATGAATGTTTTTGTATGCTATGAATATTTTTGTATACTATTTGCTGCTATGAATGTTTTTGTATGCTATGAATGTTTTTGTATGCTATTAATGTTTTAGTATACTATTTGCATACTATTTGCTGCTATGAATGTTTTTGTATGCTATTAATGTTTTTTACATATACTTTTACTAATCCGCTAAATGAGGCTATTTGAGGCTACAGCCTACTATAGCCTTTGTAACCTTTGCGGAACCCATCCGCTCAATGTCTTTGAGCATCATGTTGTATGTGCTTATCTTATGGTATGACACTTTCATGTGCTTATCTAATAGACCCACAAATTGAGCAACATGTCATCCGCGCATTCTTCAACATCATCGCCGGAGGCGTCCGCTCCAAAATCAAGACGCCAAGGAAGAGGACTATCAAAGAAGCCTGATGGCCGATTTACCATCACACAAGTCGATGTATCTGGGGTCCCTATCTTTCCTCCCAAAGCAGTAAGCGCATGGAGAAGAACGATCGGAATAGTTGCATGACAACGAATTGAAATCACATTCGATTCGTGGAAGAGCGTGCCTGCGACTCGGAAACGTGAGCTGGTGACAGAAATTTTGGCATCGTTCGAGATCCCAGAAGAACACCAAGACGCCGTGCAACGACAAGCCTTGCTAGGGGCATGCAAAGCATGGAAGAACTTCAAGAGCACGCTTGTCAAGGACTACGTGGAGAAGGACGAAACGCCTTTCAAAAATACCCATTCACGGAACCACAATGGGAAGAGTTCAAGGCGATGAAAACAACCGAAGAGTTCAAAAGTACAAGTGCGGCGCACAAGGCCCTCGGGCAAAAACACACACCCCACGGACTTGGCACGGTGGGTATGCGGGTAAAATCCGCATGGAGGAGGGAGGACGAGCACAGTACAGCGGACATCGCCCGCCATTTGCCAATATCCGGATGACCGCGCTCGAAATTGGATTAGAGCAAGGTCATCTACAACGACATCGGGATGTCTCCTTCGAAACCCCGCAGACCGCCAAGTGTCTCGGTAGCTTGGTAAGATATCGATCGAACCACGTAGCTTGTAATTACTCCACAACTCGCACAGTGAAATGACATGTCGTGCTCTTGCAGAAGCGTTGATTGTTGAATCTTCCGTGGGTCATTCCATGGAACAAGGAGAAAGATATACTCTCGCGGTCACGGGAAACAAGGAGCACCCGGTCGTCACGAGAGGCCTTGGGCTTTACGTTCCTTGGAAACATGGCCAAGATGACTCAAATGTATCGGCGTCAGAAGAGAAACAAAGCCGAGCGTGACGCACGGCCGAGAAGAGCTCAAGGCTACTCTAAGAGAGGAGATAATGGGTGATCCGGCCGATAAAATCGAGATGAGGTGCGAAAGCAGACGGAAAATCAGCAGCCGCCCCGCTCCTATGCTAGCTACCCCGCCCAATCCGACGCAAACCGAGGCCGATTTTACGTGGACGACATCCACGGTAATAATTATTATCTCGAATGCTTGCTCCATTGATAGGCCTATTCGATGAGCTAATTCATATCGTTATGTAGGAGCCTCACGGTGCGGGCTCAAGTGAGATATGCCTCCGTTCCTTGTCTGTTGCTTGGGGCCGTGCATATCACCGTATCGGGGCCAGGTGCACGGTCAAGCTTTAGCGCCGAGCTTCACAAAAGTTCATGTGGATGGTGTGCATGTTAATTTTGAGGTCGTCCCGCTACCGAAGCCGCCCACTGACGAGATCGTGGCTCTAGGGCAGGCCATTGGAACATTCATCCAGTGGCCTAAAAGCGACATCTCTCTGGAGGCTTCTTCACCGGTGGCAGGACCAGATCTACAGGCACTGGTGCCATCTCCACTGCAAGACTTGTCTCCACCACCGCTTGTTGCACCGGTGCTATCTCCACAGGTGCTCTTCTCGCCAGAGCAACTTGCCCCGCTGCTACCTTTAAAGTCGACTACCGTAAAGTCGACCCACAGCCGAGGCAGTAAGGGCAGCAAGGGCAAAGCATAGAAGACCAATGATGATATTGCCCCGTACCTGCTATTGGCCCGTAAATTCGTGCTTGGCGAGTCGTTGCTCGAGAAAAAGGGCCTCCAACACCTACCAATTAGTTGCCAGTAATTGCACAAGTGGTACATGGAACAGTCCAATAAGCCAGAGGGCGAACGGAGATAGGTATCACTGTCAAATTCGCGTTGGAGCATTTCCATCACGATTTTCAAGACGGTGTCTTCGTGGTCGCCTTTGAGGACTTATTCGATCTTTTCACGCTCAACGCTCTCGACGTCTCACTCATTCGATCTTTGTCGGCGCGTAAGTGTGCACAATCACGATCTCCGTTCATGTCATACCGATAAATACCATATATAATTTGTTGCTTTCGTGTTTGTATATGTAGACACGTGCGGACTAAAGCTAGAACATCCCAGTCATCATCGGTTGGTTTCTTGGACCCACACATGGTCGCCAAGTATACCATCGACGAGGATATGTCCGTCGTCGAGAGGTACATTGCATCGTGGTGCGGGCTCAACACAATAAGGATTATATACTTATGCCCTACAATCAAAACTTTCATTGGATTTTAATAGTCATTGTACCAAAATGGAACAAGGTATATTACCTTGATTCCTTAAGTAAGAATAAAATAGACTTCACAGTTGTCGCCCAAGTAATCGATAGGTAAGTTTATTTTCTCCATACATACCTATATTGTACTCTTTCTTTCATTCGAATGACTAAGGTTAACTTTTTGAATCACGAGGGCGTTCGCGATGTACGTTGAAATGGGGTGTCTCGAAGCAAGGGCCAAAGGCACGAGACATACTCGAGATTTTAAGGTATTCGCTATTACACATTAATTAATCCTATGTGCAGTCATTAATGCCTCTTGAATTATTGCTCATTCTATTTTTGAAGTGCCACCCAGGCACGGGTAACACATGTGGATTCTATGTTTGCCACCATATGGACCTACTCATCGATTCCTCGAGGATCACCAATTCCAAGGTTTATCAATCTTTCCATATTTACTTCATACTTTTCACGTTACATATATACGCACATTGATATCCCTATCGACAGGCTACGTACATCCCGTCAACTGCATTGGAACAGCCCCGATATTTCACGAATTCGAGGAGAGTTGGCGTACTTTTTGGTGGCTCAAGTCATAAAGTCAGAAGGACAGTTCCATTGTGCACCATGAATTTTTATTGCATTGTAATGCAGTGTAATGGATATTTTATTTCAATTCAATTGATTCATTTGCGAAGTGGATACTTTATGTTTGTGAATGAAATGTGATGTGTATTGGATGTTTATGGATGCCTTATATACTTGTTCATCTGCTTGTTTCAGAGGGCATGGCTAGCATTTCCTGAGGCTAGCCAATAAATAGGAATTGATTTAGGGGTAGAAGGAATATCACAGACGGTTTTTAACTAAAACCGTCGTGATACCGATAATCGAGCGGTTTTAATTAAAACCGTGCGTGATTATCGGTATCACGACGGTTTTAGTTAAAACCGTCGGATATGGTGATAATCTCGCATCGCTTTTAGTTAAAACCGCGGGATTATCAGTCATCACAGACGGTTTTAGTTAACAACCGTCTGTGATTATCACCATATCACAGACAGTTTTTAACTAAAAACCGTCTGTGATTTTCAGCTATCACAGACGGTTGAAATACCGTCTGTGATGACCTCGTATTATCACTGACCCATAAATTCAGACGGTTCGCAAAACCGTTTGTGATGATGTTTTCGAACCGTCTGTGATGACCTTTCCTGTAGTAGTGGAAGCACCTCGGCAGTGGGATGTACCGACGACGAAAAAGATGGGCAGTGGATCCGGCATGGTCTACTACTACAAAAAAAGTCTAATATTAGATGTCACATCACATACGGTTCCCAAAAAATGTCTGTATTAAATACAATCACAGACGATTTTAGTTTAGAGATCATCTGTGTTGCTGCTAATGCTAAAAATCATCTATTAAAGTGAACTATAACAGACGATTCGTGGTTAAAACAGTCTATAAAGTATTATAGACGATAATTAACAAGAACCGTCTGTGATATTATGTAGTATCACAGATGATTTTTACTTTGAACCATCTGTGATAATTCACAGGCGGTTCCTATTAAAAGCCGTCTATGATAATTCCACTATATTAATAGCGCATAAACCTGTCGACTCTCTGTCTTAAGTTCTAGATCTATGCTGCTGCGTTGAGCTACAGGTGGGGTTTTGAGGCCATTTGGTGGAAAGATATCGACTATTTGTCAAGAATAATTATAGATCCACTAAATTATTGGCTAGCTATGGTTAGTAATGTGTTCCTAATTGCATTATAATTTAGATCTAGCTTTTGGTGAAAGGAGAAATGAAGATGGTTTAGATTAGGGATGGCAATCGGGTGCGGCGGGTACGGGTAGTGCTCGCCCATACCCGTACCCGCGAACCTAATTTACGCCCACGGGTATACCCGCGAAAGACGACGGTCGAAAAATCTCGCCCATACCCGTCGCCCGCGGGTACCCGTCGCCCGCGGGTATACCCGTTTACCCGCAAAAATTGGCTAGATGCATCAGTACAAGAACTAGCACAGGACCATATATATGAGCTCCCATTGCAGCAGTCCAATTTTCTTTGAACTCTTGCCAGACATAATACTCCATTGTTATAAGTTATAACTATCCGAGTAGTCCGACGATTACTACGACTAATGGCATTATTTCCTTCCAAATGATGGTTGTACTTTGTTTCCTACACAGTTTATTTTTCATTCTAAATAATGTTCAGAGTTTGTTTCTTGCACAATTTTCTTTTCCAATTTCAATTAAAGAAACAAATAGCAACATTTGTCGATTATCATGTTAGTGTCTTGTGATTAATAGCCACCGTTATTGGATTTCAATATAAACTTGTTGGCAATTGTAATGTCAGTTAATCTTATACAGGAACTTGAAATCATTTCTATCCATTTTCAGTTTTACATTAGCAATGAAAATTGTAATGGGCCTAATGGCAGTCCATGAACATATGAACTTGCAGAAAATAGTGATAAATTTTGTTCTCTTACAAGTACTGCATCACAACATTAATCGATACGTAAACATCTAAAATCTTAGAAGAGAGGTGTACTGCTTGTTGGCGTCGAACTCGCGGGCCTGGAGCCAGCGGAGGAGCTCGGTACGGTCGCAGACGAGGTCAGTGAGGTGGAGGCGGAGGTTGAGGAGGTTCTCGAGGACGGCGAGGGTGTGGTGGACGGCCTCGGCCTCGTCGGGTCGGCCGGATAAGCGGGAGAGGTTGTGGACGAGGAGGTCGAGGCGTTGGCGTCGACGAGGCGTCGGCGAGGGCGGGACCCGGTGAGGTCGGAGGGTCGTCGAGTCGGTGAGGTCGGCGAGAAGGGGCCGTGACATCTCGAGGACGGGACAAACGCCGGCGGTAGGGTGGGGGCAGCAGCCAGTCGGGAGGAGAACGTGGGATGGTGGGAGGCTGCCGGCCGGGAGAAGGACGGGGGGCGGTGACGAGGAGGACGGGCCAGATCTGGATCTGGAGGTGGGGCGGAGTGGCGGCAGCCGACGGGGAGGAGGATGTGGGAGGCAGTCGACGGGGAGGAGGATGTGGGAGGAAGCCGACCGGGTGCAACGGCGGATCTGGGCGAGGCGGAGGCGCTGAGGCGGCAGGCGGGGTGGCGGGCGAGGAGGAGGAGGCGGATCTGGGGCGGAGGAGGAGGCGGCGGTGGGGGCGGGAGGCGGACGAAGCGGGGAGTGCGAGAGAAGGGCGGAGATGCGAGAGGGGGAGGAGATGCGAGAGGGGCCGAGCGGGGCGGCGGGCGAAGAAATATTTGGGCGGGCGACGGGGACAGTTAGGGTTTATGGTTTTTAGGATGGCCCACCTGTCAGTCTATTTCACGGGTAAACGGGCGAGATGGGTACGGGTAGAGCTAACCCATACCCGTACCCGTTTACCCGATGGGTAGAGATTTCTCCCCATTTTCATACCCGTGGGTAAAGAATACATCTCATACCCGGCTTCATTAGGGTATTCACCCACAGGTACAGGGTAAACGGGCACAATTGCCATCCCTAGTTTAGATTTAGCTAGCTTGATATAGAGAGAAGTTTATTTACATCTAGCATGGTTTAGGGTTTAGTCAATTCATAGTCTATTTCTACTTAATTCAATGTAATTAATTATTCTTGCTATATATAGCTACTTAATTTAGGTTGTACATATATAGTACAGTAGTTAATTAATTGAATATGTTATATGAAATTATTATAAGCGTAACATAGGACCGAAGCTAGATGTACGCTAGGAACTGTGTGAGTGAAGAGTACATTAATGATGTTTTTGCTTTTACAAGAGCTGCCGGGGAAGATATGTTGAATAAAGATGTGGAATATATGTATTATCCATGCATTGGCTACAATAATCTAAAGAAGTTTAAGAACCGAGAATAGATTGAAGCGCACTTGATTTGAATGGGTTTCAAAAATGGGTATGCATGTTGGACCAGTCATGATGAAGAGCAGATTACACAGAAAAGTAGTAATAATGACATCACCGATGAAGTCAATGATATGCCGCCGAATGATCATGTCGATTGTGGTTTCGATTCGGATAGGCTGAATGATGGCAATATGGATTAGATGCTTCATGATACAGAAGGAAACTATGATGAGAGAGAGTATATTAAATTCTAGGGTTTGATGAAGGACTCAGAGAAACCTTTATTCAAGTGCTGTAAGTCAAAGTACACGAGGTTGTCAGCCATGCTTGAACTGCTGAAATTGAAGGCAAGCAACAGTTGGTCTGGCAAGACTTTCACGTCACTGTTAGGTCTTTTAGTGGACATGCTTTTGGAGGGAAACAAGTTGTCTAAAACCACCTACAAAGCTAAAAAGATTCTTTATCCATTGGGAATGAAAGTAAATAGAATACATGTATGTCCGAACGACTATATCCTTTACCGTAAAGAGTATGCAAACATGCATGTATATCCGGATACAAGTGTAAGAATCAATCAGATGAAGGTGAGGAAATAGAAGTGAAGAGAGGACCTCCTGCTAAGGTGGCATGATATCTTCCTATAATTCTCTGTTTGAAGTGGTTTGTTGTGAACCAAAGGAGTCAGAACTGCTGCGTTGGCACTCGGAGGAGTGTAAGAAGGATGGAATGCTAAGACACCTTGCTGATTCCGTCCAGTGAAGAAACATTTATAGTATTTTTACAGACTTTGATGCAGAACCAAGAAATATAAGGTTCAGATTAAGTACAGATGAAATAAATCCTTTCGGTAGCATAAGCAACCGACATAGCACTTGGCATGTGACTCTCTACATCTACAACCTTCCTCTTTGGTTGTGTATGAAGCGAAAGTATATTTTGCTGTCAATACTTATCCAAGGGCCGAACTAACCTGCGAATGATATTGATGTGTACCTAGCACCGTTGGTGGAAGATCTAAAAATATAGTGGATCGAAGGGGTACAGGTATGGGATGCGTACAAACAAGAGAACTTGACTTTACGCTCCATGTTGTTCTGCGCCATAAATGATTATCTCGCCCTTACTAACCTGTCAAGTCATAGTACAAAAGGGGGCCAAAGCTTGTACTTACTCGTGAGAACTCTCAAAATTAATTAACCAAGAACACTCTATTAAGAAGACAATTATTGCGCCAATAGGAATATTAACATAACAAGGAGAACTAGTAACATGTTTAATTATCCATTTCAAAATCAAATGAGTATATATACTATATACTATATATATTACGCCCGGGGGACTCTCCGGCCAGGGAGATGAGCCACCTCATTGTTTTTGCGAGAAACTCCCTGCATTTTGTGAAATCGCGTAGAGGTCCTTCGTTTTTGCAAACAGGTCCCTACTTCTCGCAAACAGGTCCCTGCCAGTTTTTTTTCGGAAAGCACCCTCCAATTCATAGATAGCAACCCGCGGTTTCCAAAATTATGTATAGGTCCTTGTTTAGTTACGTACAGATCCTTGCGGGTCCCTATTTTTTCCGAAAAAACCTTTGGTTCCTCCGAAATTACGCATACGTCCTCGATTTTTTTAGAGAACGGTCTCACGGATTATCGTCTCTTTTACTTCGGTCCACACGGTGGCTAGCGCGGCGTAGCGCCGCGCGGAACGAGCCGCCGTCGGCACAATGTGGCCCTACCCGGCGCCAGGCGGGCCTCGGGCGCTGCCTGCGTGCGTCACCGCACTACGGATGCGGCCACGTCACAATATCGGACGGCCGCCGTGCTCCCGGGTCGGAGGTGCCGCAAGCCGGGGGCCATCGGACACAGTGAGAAGGTAGAGCCGGCTTTCCTCGGCTGAAAAAAGAAATTAGAGCATGGCTTAAGAAAATTATTACTGTATTCTTTTAAACTTATGACTTAACTTTCTACGATAACTAATTTTTAAACAAAGTATTTTTATAAAATGGACTCTAAAAATCGATTATAGTAGATATCATCCTAACTTTATCTATATCGGTCAAACCGCACACGAGTATATTTCTTTTCGTACTCTCTCGCGAATACTTAGAATATAAAATTTTAAACCAAAACAGAAGCTATAGCCTAAAAGAACTCACCTTAAATCAAGGTTTCAGCTACAGGAAATTCGGGTGATCAGTACTGTGTAGTGGTACTTAGTAGTGGTCCATAAATGTGATTAATGTGAGATGGATGGTGATTATCCACAGAAAAGTTGGTATAGTCTTAATTCTTAAAATCAAGCTGAAATGAGCGGGATCTTAATTCTTAAGGTCTGTTAATAATTAGGTTAATATAAAAGTTTGCATATGGTCTAAATGAATGTAAAACCTAGGTTATCAATAATTAAATGCAAATTAAAGCATAAAACTAAATACGGCTTATTGATGAGCCATTAGAGATTAATTCGGGTTAGTAAACTAAGTTAACATTTCAATGAGCAATAGAACTTACATAGTAGTGTGCAAAATTCATGTTTTAATGAATATCACTAGTATGAATATGGACCCTACCTCGGTTAATGAATAGTTTAACATTTTAGTTATTTCCCAATAAGAGGCTGGCCCGCATTTAACTGCCCTTATAATTATTTAACGTAATTAAATTTAAAAGAATTAAAATAGAAAAAATATGTTAGCTTATTACGAATAATACAAACGAATATAAAAAAAGAACTTGCAAAAAATCTCAAAAAGCCAAGAAGTAAAAAATAAAATTTACAAATAGTAAAAAAATAAATCAGATCACAGAGTCTTAAGTCAAAAAGAGCGGAGCCCTAGAGCCGCCGAGTCACCAGAGGTTCTTCTCTTGCTCGACTTGGTCAATGCGGTTTCTGCGTGAAAGATGGTATACTGTTTTCTAGCATTTTTTTAATATTAAGTGGAAGTAAAGTATATCCTGCCGCGGGCAGCCCGACCCGCAGGGTCAACGCCATCCCGGCACAGCTCAGAAAGCTAGCCACGTCGTCCAATATGCATGCCTTGGTTAGCCATTGTTTTTCCCTTGAGCGTCCTTATCTGGTGGAGAGATGATAATTAGTGGGCTATATCATGTAAAAACACATTATCTTGCCAATTTTTTTTAAATGTTCTTTCCGTTGCTAAAGGAAAACTGATTTTCATTGAATTGATGTGCTTTGCAGATGTATGTATATTCTACA
This sequence comes from Bonia amplexicaulis, assembly GCA_036346245.1. Taxonomy (NCBI): domain Eukaryota; kingdom Viridiplantae; phylum Streptophyta; class Magnoliopsida; order Poales; family Poaceae; genus Bonia; species Bonia amplexicaulis. The sequence goes on from CM070768.1 coordinate 13,772,168, forward strand.
CCAAGTGCGTAATGGGATGTTTTTGTCGGAGGATCAAACACCATACGGTGCTATAAGTTTAATATCTATTCTTTTGAAGCAAAAGGAAATCTACTACACCATTTCAATCGACACTCACCTATAGAACATGCAATATGATCCTTTCTTCCAAACCGTAGCAATGTATTATTCAGCTAGTTAATTAGTGGTCGATAGAGGAGAGTAATGTAAGATGGGTGATGATTAGCCACAGAAAATTAAAGTTAGCCTCTGCTTGTGCCGTGTCCTCCAGACTGGTCAGCAGTTTGGAAACGTATATAGTCCATGGTCAAAGATTGCCGTAGGATTCGATCGGGCGGGCTCGCTAGGAAAAAGCCATTCACACTCACACAGCGCGTGGCCGTAGCGAACGGGTGTCTCACGTAACAAGAAAAGAAGGGAAAGGGAATTGGCGGAGGGGAAAGAAGGTGAAGGGCAAATGGTTGTTTCTCTTAGCGCCTTAGCGTACCTACCGACGGCAGTCTCGTTCAAAACTGAACTTGCCAGTGTGTGTAAACGCAACTTCACTGCTTGAGATGCCATATAACATTCAGTCAGATATGCTACTGATCATCACAAACCAAAAAAAGGATTCAGATGTTCGCAAGCACATCACCGGCGCAAGCTCTGGCTGCCCAAACGAACAGGAAATATAAGGCCGTCGTCTTCCTGTACGCATCCGAATCGGAGCATGCGAGGTTGCTAACTGCTCTGCTCTGTAATTTGTATTGGGTTAAATAAACCAGATTTTATATCATAACTCGCTTCTGGGAAAGACGCCCAGGAGGACCAGAAGATGGACCGGGTAATGCAGAGCACAATGTAGCATCTGCAACAAGTAGAGACTTTTGCAAACCCAGTCCATCTCAGTCAGGACCGGCGAAAATGTATGAGCGCTTCACGCAGAGGCAAGCAAACCGAATACTCGTCAAACTATGCGAATTCTCGAATTAGGGGCACCATTCGATCAAATTCAGGATTGCAACACCAACCATGAACCGAAACGCAGGATTGCAATTATTCCTTTCAGAGAAAATCAGTCCAGAATCCATTGCATGTTCCAAGACATTAGTATTCGGAAAATAGCAAACCTGCTACTTGTTCAATCGAAAGCCTCTCAAAAAGGAGGGCTTCCATCAAGTGCACGGTTAAGGCCCGTTCAGAATGGCTGTCTTCTCGTTTCTATCTTTTTCAAGTTAATAACTATTTTACACGTATTGATTTTTTAAGATGTTTTTTCTTTTGTTATTGTTCGTAAATATAGTGGTTTTTTATTTTATTTTTTAATTAAATGACTCAGCCAAAAGCTAATTACCGCTACAGTCAATACCTATTTCAACCAAAAACTAATAGACGTAGCCAAATATCATCAGCAAAAATAATTTTAAGAGAAATATTTCTATGCTTTTTCTCTCTAATAAAGTAACACTAATATCAAAGCATACAAAAAAGATAACTAACATTTATTTACTATTCATCGTAATAAATTGTGTAAATCACTATTAAGAAAAGTATAAAAGCACATTCTTAGTTTTAAACCTCACCTAATTTGCTATTGTTTGTCCTCAAACGATCCAATCAAAAAGTAGGCAAGTCAATGGCCAAAGGTTACATAGGATTCGATCAAATATCACACAACAGAGTGCGTGAACATCTGTACAAATGATCAAGTAGTACTAGATCTTGAAACATACCATCAGACTTGGATATAGGTCATGTTCTTTTCGGCTTCTAAAAGCTATTTTTTTGTTTTTCTACTGTACCTAGATTTTAAACGGAATATATTTTTAAAATAAAATCTACTAATTAATTGTAGTACATACTGTATCGACTTTATTTATATTAGCAAAAACCACACATGGATTTTTGTTACCATATAATCTCTCGTATAAACAACCTAAAACTACAAACCGTAGCTAAAAGCCACAAATCGTAGCAAAAAAGAAGAGCCCATAGCAAGCTCAGTGCTTCTCATACAACGTCAAACTACACAAATCCTATCAAATCAACAATACTATCATTCAAAAAAAAGGAATAAAAAGGCTGATTGGCAGCAGCCAGTGGTTGCATGGGCACTTGTGCCTTCTGATACCCTTGAACCTAATTAATAAGATAACTTATGTGATCCTGATCCAACTTACCAGTGGAGATTTCGGGGTCATCCCCGAGCAAGAGGTTCTCAAGCTGTGCTATGTAGGAGGTAAATCTTGGGTCTGAGGAAGGACGGTCGGAGCCGTGGTGTGTTGACAAGGATCCTGGAGCTGTTCCACGGAATGAACTGCTGCTTGGACCATGGATCGCTTCATTACAGGGCTTTCCTGCATCCATATGTACAAGGCATTAGTACTAGAAAAGAACTGAAATTTGAGGGCCCCAAAATATACAGCTGGATGTTTAGAACTGAATTAACAGCGTGCAGATTAACAAGCTGACAATAGCATGGCTCATGATTTGTTATTGTAAGAACATATTGCTGCCATTGCATTAATACATGGATGTAGAACGGAAATTCTTGAAGAGTACTCTATATATGTAAACAGACAGATTAGCAGCCAGCAGTAATTGTTGTCATGTCATAACGGGTAGTTAGTACTAAATTAAACCCTAAACAGGGAGATATTCTTTAATTACCTATGCCCGGAAGTGAAACACGAAATCTGGCGCATTCAGGCGTGGGTGGTAGTCGGGTGAGTTGTTCTCGAATACAACGGATCCAGGATTTTTAGGATGATATTCGGATTTTAGATTAAGATTATTCGGATATGTTAACACTAATATACCGATACCGTGACACGCCATTTCTCTCAAAACACCGATATATATATATATATATATATATATATATATATATATATATATATATATATATATATATACACAAAAATATAGAAAATAATGATTTCTTATGAGGAAATGGGCGACATAAGATGAGCATAATGACATGAATTAAATAGCAAATTATAGAAATTAATAACAGTTACATACCTTGTTAATCCTATCATGTTTTTACTCTTTTCTTCATAAGCAAGAACCACCCATCTAAGAGGAAGTTTAGATCTCTATCTTTCTATCCACAAGTTTCACGCTTTCATCTCTTACAACAAAGTGAAGAAGCTTCCCTGACTGCAGGTTCAACTGTACAATCATATGAGAGCAAGTTTAATGCTTAAAACACATCCACATGAGGAAAACAGATATACAACAAAAATGCAAGATGGCAAGAAAAATGGGGAAAAAATCTAAATTTTCTGGTGCCTAGACTAAGCGCATCACTACATATTACATAAGCTTAATACAAGAGCATGTTTTAATGAAAGAGCATGGAGATGAGCCAATTCTCCCAGTCACGATGAACCATCAACATAATCATGTATTAATGTCAACAACTAAAAGCTTGGAGCATCATGTGGAAGGTACTGTGCGGATGCAGATTTACACCCTTATAAATAGGGGAAAAGTATTAAAACACGGAGTCTTATATGACGATCAATCTTAATTTGTTGGAAATAAGCTGCATTTTCACAACAATACCTTTTGAATGAATTCCTTGTCCAAGTTACCAAATACAACTGGAGGGTCATCAGAACTAATTAGCTTTCCATCCTCTTACAACTCCAACACAACCTGATAGCACACGAAGAAACAAGGCCAACAAAATTTATTAGGGGATGCGGTGAAGCAGTAGTGGGCACCAGAGTTAGCGATGGTGAGTGTAAAGCGTAAAGGCAGTTAGCAAATATGAGTACATTGCTAACAGAAAAATAATAATAAAGGTAAAACACATGGGTTACTTGTTGTAAAACAGCAAACCATCTTTGACATAATGTGTGTGTTTTCCGAATAAGCCATACTTTTGTGGTTAATACTCAAACTAATAATAACATACTCAAACAAGCATATATGAATATCCCATTCCCAGATGTGTCAAAAAAGTAATCAAATTTCGAAATATTCTAAATTGTGGTAAATGTTCTAAATCATTGAGCAACACATAGTATTTCTGTATATTTTCATCCATGTTAGGTTTCTAACAATACAGAATCTGTTCAGGATGCACTGAATTTGCTGTCTGAGAAAGAAAATGATGAACTTGTGCAGCTAGTTGATACTATGGTTTGTTACTCAGTTACATACAGAAACACAAAGTTTGAGCCTCAACCAAGGACAAATGTTCCAAAGCATTGAGCAATATCACCTAGCAGTTAACTATCAGCTTCAATAGAACATTGGAATGTTACCCCTGATACTCATGAGTCAAGATGAGATTATAGTGGAAAATAACAAATGAAACACACCAAGAAATCATCACATAACACATTAGAATACCAGTCTACTGTCTACCAGATTCATTCAAATTCAGTTATTCCACCATCTCAAGTTCTCAACTACCTGTGCAAAGTATTGCCCCCTGAATCCTCGATGCCAATGGCCGATGCCCCGATCTATGTGGATCTGCCGACCTGCTGCACATGAGAAATTGCGATTGGATATTTGGAGAACTGAGAGAGAGAGAGAGAGAGAGAGAGAGAGAGAGAGAGGAGAGGAGAGGAGAGGAACTGCCACCAAAATGGCAAAGGCGGTCTAGGTGGAGTAGGAGGTGAGGCGGCCGCCAGAGCAGGAGCCCGGAGCTAGTACCGGCCGACCGCGACTGCCAGCCTCCTGTCAGCTGCCGCCGCTAGGCGCCGGCCATCCTGGTGACTGGTGAGCAGGTCTACGGGGAGTACACTGAGGAGAGGAGTGGAGTGAAGACCGAGTACTGGCTCTGTTTGTTAGGGTTAGAAGCAAATAGAATTAGAGATTGGGGGGCCACGGCCAGGCCGAACGATGTGCAGCACCGCAAATGGGCCAGGCCCAGGACGTGAGGCCATCTGGCCATTTCTTCTTTGGGGCTAATGGGTTATGAATGTGCGTATTTTGGTGCAATTAAGTATACATATATGTATTATATCTTGTATATACCGAATTTATTGTCAAAAATTTTGGATGTACAGCTGAACACCTATGAATCACTGTAGATCCACCCCTGGGCACAGGACCATCTCCTCCTATAGTGTTAAACGCGTACGTACATGCGTGAAACGATACGGCTGCGGCTTATGACTTTTAGCTGAAAGTTTTGAATTTTGGCTGTTTACGGTATAGATTACGGAGAGAAAGATACTCACTTGCGATTTTGGATGGTACAGATGTTGGGCTTTTAATGTGTACATCGTTTAACTTATAGACCCCGTCTTGAGAAAATACTCCGTTTGAAAGTTAGGTACTGTAGTAAAAGCCAAAAGCCGTTAACTTTGGAGGAAAAAACAGGGCAAACCACAACTTTCCTATGGGGAAAAAAAGAAGCAGAGCACAGCCACCGGCTAGAAAAAATACTAGAGATAACATCTTAAAAGAATTTAGAAAAATGTTAGCCGTAAAAGGTGATACGTAGCAAGTGAGTTATGTTGTCAATACGAAAGATGTAATGTTATTTTTGAAAAATTGATAGAGGAAATGGAAAGTGTGAGAACAAATACAATAGTAAGTTGTTAATCTTATTAGCCTTACTGGTTTTTAAAATACATTGAAAATACATCCTTTTATATTTATTTTCTAGAATAAAATGATCGAAGTTGTAAAAAATGGACAAGTTATTGATATCCTAAGAAACGACAAAGAAACGGGTTCTCAAAAACTTTTACACCGATTAAACTAAAAGAAAAAAAAGTGAACATGAGGGTTTGATGAATCTTTTACACCAATTAAACTAAAAGAGAAAACAAAAAATGAACATGAGGGCTTAATGAATCAAAGACGAGACCTAGTGTTTGAGAGCACAACCCAATGACCAGCATGACAAAGCTAGTTTTATGTACAAGTATTGGTGTTTTCTTCAAATATTTTGAATGTTCAACTGCACACCTATGCATCTTTGTAGGTCTGCCCCTGACGAACGACGCAGTCTGTGTGAACGCCTGTATAAATGATCAAGTGGAACTTTCGACCCAGCCTAGTCCAACCCGTCCCGTTCCAACATACTCAATCCGGCCCAGCTCGACTTTTAGCCGAACAGTGTGGAACTTGGCAACAATCCAAACAGGCCTCCAGCTTCTGATGAACACGATCAAAACCATGGGCAGAGTAAGGGTCTGTTTGAGGAGCTATAGATTCTAAATAGCTAGCTAGTCTAAGGATCTGTTTGGGGGAATTTTAGATTCTGAGTAGCTAGCTGGTCTAAGTAGCTAGCTGGAGATTCTGAGTAGCTGATTAGTCTGAGTAGCAGCTGGTCTGAGTAGTTAGCCTGTTTGACATCCTGGATTCTAGCTGTGCAGTTGGTATCCTGATAGATGTATTGACTGAAATACCCTTAGATGAGCTGATATCCTGATTATGTATTGATAAAAGAGATATCCATGCTGTAAATTTGTAGTACTTAGTTCAAACATTGAAAAACTAATATTAAAATTTCATGACAATAAATTTGACTCCAAATCATAATTTTAAATATTAATATGGATAACTACCATAGATACCTAGATAAAATTTCCCTACAATAATTCAGAAAATGAACAAGCAAAACTGGTACAATTGTCCGTAGAATCTGTGAGAAGCTGGGTTTTTACAGCTTCTCAGTCCTAGTACAATTGTGGTTTCCCCAGATTTTCAGATTCTCGGTAGCTGACTCAAAAGTGTTACTGTTTGGGAGAGCTTTTGGCTACTAGCTAGTTTGCTTAGAATCCGAAACAAACAGAGCCTAATTCTCGACAAACGATAGCTATTGAAATAGCAGGGTAAAAATTCACAGAAACAGATATTTCGAAAAAAAAACTCACAAAAACAGATGAGAAGAATATCGGCCACGTCACAAAGACAGATGAAACAGGGTAAAAATGATGTATGTGCTGACTTCATCCTGCTTAGCTAGTGGGATGAGCGTCTCTAGTTGCGCCTTCGGAGGTGAGATGCGGCCACGTCACAGTATCGGACGGCCGCCGTGCTCCCAAGTCGGAGGTGCCGCAAGCCGGTGGCCATTGGACACAGTGAGAAGGCAGAGCATGGCTCAAGAAAATTACTATACTAAATCAAGGCTTCAGCTACAGGAAATTCGGGTGATCAGTGCCGTGCAGTGCTAATTATTAGTGGTCCATAAATGCGATCAATGTGAGATGGATGATGATTATCCACAGAAAAACTAGTTAGCGTTTGCTTCTGCTGTGTCCTCCAGCAATTTGGAAACGTAAAATATGTTACGAAACCTTATGCCCAAGGATTACCTTGTTAAACTAAAATTAAAAGATATGAGCCGACTGAGAATGGTCTCTTAGTCTATACATAGAAGAGAGATATTCATCGTATTGATGCTGAAAATTCACATTAATAAAGGTCGCCGACTGCCCTCTCTCTCGTACTTGAGTCAATTATTTATTTTCATTGTGCATCGATTTAATTGATTGATTGTTTGTTCTTTGTCTTAGTGGTTGAAGCCAAGCGACGCCTAGATTGGCCGGCCGCCGTGCCTCTGGCCATGCGCCTCAAGGGCGCCGCACTGCGCCCTGGCTCGCCCAATGCGACCGTTGCCCGTCCGCCGAAGTAATTAACGAGAATATAACATTACGATGTGTTGTGTCATTATCCACACAATTCCCTCACGCTAGAAGCCAAACCACGCGTGCCCCGTGATTCCCTCGGCCCCCTTGCCCCTGCCAGCGCGCTGCACGCGATGCTACGCCCCGGCCCACCTGCAGCCACATCTAGCTGTCGCCTCCCGCGCTCGAGTCGCCTGCCGTGTGTCATCCGTCCTGCCGAGCAAGCGGGCATGACAGGTGACTGCTACGCTTTCTAAGCTTAAGAAAGAAGCTATTTCTACAAAATAAATATTCGGATGCTAAAATTTAAAAAAAAGTAGCTACAATGTCAAATACGGTCTGGGAGCATATATGCAATGTCCTTGGATGGCACCGATAGACCGAACGAATAAAGAAAAGAGAGGAATTGAAAGGCTGTCACTAGGCACTAGCCTTATATTATGCTCGATAAAGGCAGAGATTAGCATTACCCTGGTTAAGGTTTACTAGCTACTTTGGTTAAAAAAAAAGGATTGTGCTGAACTTGCCCTCAGCATCAAGAGTAGCAGCAAATTAAGAAACAAAGATGAGTAGCTAATTTTGTTCCCTCTGCAGCTTGCTGTTTCCTGCTTCACCTATGCACGTAAGCATGCATGCATTTGCATTCTTGTTTCCCGCTGAGAACTAGCTAGCTAGACCAGAGAGGATGGCTGAGCTCGCCTTGGGCGCCGTCCACTCTCTCCTGGGCCTCCTCCGCGAAGAGGCGCACCGGCTGAGCCGCGTCCAGGGCGACGTGCAGTTCATCAAGGAGGAGATGGAGAGCATGAACAGCTTCCTCCTGCACCAAGCCAACACGGTGCCCCCCGACGGCGACCACGACGAGCAGGTCCGCACGTGGATGAAGCAGGTCCGAGATCTCGCCTTTGACTGCAGCAACTGCATCGACTTGTACGTGCAGCGGCGCCAAGGCCGGGAGGACCCCCGAGGGGCCGTCGGACTCCGTCACTGCATCCCGTGGCTGCCTTGGTTCGTGCGGTCGCTGGTCGCTCAGCGCCGTGCGGCCTCCCAGATACGCGAGCTCAAGGAACGGGCGCGCGAGGTGGGCGAGCGGCGGCAGAGGTACGGGGTCGAGCCCCCCAAGCCCAAGGCCGACGGCGCTGAGAAGAAGCAGGATCGCCCAACCGTCGGCTGGGCGGTGGCGGTTCGAGCTGATGCAAGCGCCGGAGCGGGAGAAGATGACCTGAGCAACCTGGAGCGCAGCGTAAGGTTCGCGCAAGACTGTGGCGGCAGCGAGATGCCGGCCATCTTAGAGGACTGCACGAAAAGGCTGCTCAGGTGGCTCAAAGACGAATCGACCTTCAAAGAGTGGCCGAGAGTCATGGCCATTGCAGCGCCGGGCACTCGGGACGGAGGCGATGTTGCACGTCAAGCCGTAGCCTCCGTGGAGAGCGAGTTCGAGCGCAAGGTCTGGGTCTGCACCGGAGCCTGGGGTGTAATGCGGCGAGATTGTTGGGACGTACTCCGCGGCATCCTGCGGGTGCTAGATATTCAAGATGACGAGCAGCTGAAGAAGGCCAGAGATGATTATACAGAGGAAGAATTGGAGGAGGAGATTAGAGAGCACCTGCAAGATAAAAGGTCTTTGATTGTTCTTGATGGTCGTTTTAGCTACCCAGACTTATGGAAGAAGTTGCAAGTTCATCTGAGAACACTCGGTTGCGCTGCTGGCAGCGCAGTGATAGTGACTACAAAGGTTGACGAGGAAGAGGCCAAGCAGCTTTGCGGTAAACCTATAGTCTACTCTCTTGTTGATTTCTTCGGAAGGAGGGCGCGCCCCGTGCTTGGTAGGAACTACCACAGGCTCAACAAGTACCTAAGGAAATATCTGCCGGATATTCTACGTGAAATTCAGGAGAGATGTGAGCCGAATGCCTTTTGTATGAAGATGTTCGTCCATGCCCTCTATGCAAATCCAAATAGGACCAAACAAGAACTGAAGAAGTTCCGCCGCATGCTAGACCCGGAATGTTCTGCTAATGTGAAGTACAGCAATGCCAGCAGGGTGCTAACGTTCTGCTACAGCGACGTGCCTAGAGCCTACAAGGCCTGCCTGCTGTATCTGGCTATCTTCCCTCGGCATCACCAGCTCAGGCGGTCGAGATTAGTTGGGCGGTGGGCCGTCGAAGGCTTCACAGCCAGAGAAGACTGGCCACGCACGGTGCGTGCAGCCGAGCGCTCTTTCGAGGTGCTCCTCAACCGAGGGTTTGTCTATCCTGGCCGCATTGGAGCTGCAGGGAAGGTTAAGAGCTGCGTAGTACACCATCATCAGCTTCTCTGGGAATTGGTTGTCGAGCTTGCCAAAGAGGAGAACTTTGTGGACACGCGCGTGTCGCATCACTTGGCGCGGCACTTCTCCACTCAAAGCGGCCTCCGGCTCCGTCGCTCGGATGACATCACCAAGTTCTTGCTTTCGCCTGCAGAATACTCTCCACTCTATCGGCAGCTCAAAGTACTAGACCTTGAAGGCTGTAAAATATTGGGGAAGACGAAGCCGGAGGAACACCGGTGCCTCACGCACATCTGCAATATATTGCTGCTTAGGTACCTAAGCCTAAGGAACATTGATATTACCCACCTGCCCAAGGAAATCGAACATCTCCAGCAGTTGGAGGTACTGGACATCCGCGGAACCAAGGTGCCTGCATCTGCCCTAAGAGATGTCTTGCTCCCGAAGCTGAAGCGACTACTGGCCGGCAGCATTGATAGGAGCCCAAGCACCGCCGACGAATCTCTCTCCACTATTATAATGCCTCGCACGATCGACAAGATGACAAACATGGAGGTGCTTTCACATGTTGGTGCTCCGCGGAAAGCTGCCCAGTTGGAAGGCCTTTCCAACCTATGGATGCTGAGGAAGCTTGGCATGGTCATCCCTGACAGCGACGACCACCTGAATAAACTCCTCAAAGTGGTCAGTGATCTGAATGAGTGCCTCCGGTCACTGTCGATCCGAATCAATGGCACTCTACCTGGCAGCAGGGGTACTTCTCCCACTGACATACGACCTGAGAAATTAAAAACTTCTCCCAAGCTTGAGAGACTAAGCCTTAGCGGGATCACCAGTGGGCAGCTTCTTCAATTGTTTGCCAAAGATGATCACTCCAAACATCTTGCAAGGGTAACTCTACATGATACACGGCTGAATCGTGATGATCTATCAGTCGTTGGCAAGCTACCTAACTTGCGTGGCCTTAAGCTCCGGCACAAGTCATACAACGAAGAGAAGCTGATCTTCACCAAAGATGAATTCCAAAACCTCATGTTTCTCGTTGTTGAGGGCGGCTCTGACATCGCTGAGATTCACTTCGACGAGGGAGCAGCTCCTGCGCTCGAGAAGATTGTCTTGTCCTTCACCAACATGGAAACTTCCCTCTTAGGACTCCTGAACCTTCCAAAAGTAAAGGAGATTGAGTTCAATGGTGGTCCTGTCCCAGATCAGCTACAGAGAGACATTGAAAACCATAAAAACCGTCCAGTTATTAGACTCGATCAGCAGACAGGAAGCGCAGCTGCAGTTCCCTGACTTACAAGATCGCTGCTACGGAAGAAACACGGATGCTGAAGGGATGCCTCTCCTCTCATGCATTCATCACCAAGCTCCATGTATGTCAGTTTGAGACAGTGTGTGTATGTGCGTTTATGTATTACCTGCTTGTGTGCCTGTTTGCATACTTGAGCATATGGTTTGCGAGCTCAGGAGTTGGATTTGTGTGGCTTTATTCGGTCCTTTGGACTGTCATGGCCTCCCACCGAAGTACTCAACCACCACTGGTGTACAGTGCATGTGGAGTATATTTGGTTTGTGAACATTTTTTCCTATGCAAAAGTCTTGTACATTTGTGTATTTGTGTGTATAGTACTTGTGTATCTTCATTCAAAATTTGAATTTGAAATCTAGGAATGTCAGAATGCTCCAATTAACCTCCAAATACAAACCAAATACAACATTAAACAAAAGTCCTGCACAGATGAAATACCGTACCAGGACGAATATCAAAGCAATATGGATGGCTGGGATGTGGGAGGTAGATATTGGGTTGGAGATTTCGCTTCTGATATGAGAGGGCGCTCCTAATGCAATGATGTAAGCGGTATTCCTAACCTGTCAACTAGACTAAAAAGATGACGTGGAAGAAGAATTAATGAAGGGAGAGGGGGAAACTGTATCTTATTTTTATATAAGATACAACTTGGACACAAAATCCAACGCAAAGATAATACAGCTTGGGCACAAAATCGAAAGCAATTGTGGGGCATTAAACCAAACCACACCTCGAGCTATAACCAAACCACACCTCCACGCCTCTAACTATAATGGATTGGAGAGTTTCTGCACATGTGTCTAGATGATGTTTATAGTGCTAGATACTCTATGCATCCTGCAATATAAGTCATCATTTCTAGAAAATATCATCTCACAATATAAGTTTATTGTGAAGATTAAAGATATAGTTATTATAATATTTTCACTATATCCTATACTTTAATGTTCATAAAAATAAGTGAGTAGTTGTAATATTCTATTTAATAGAGGTATGCATAGTCTAATAGTATTAAATTCTTCTTAAATTTAATGTCTTCTTAATCTATACATATGATAGATTTTAGATTTATATTGTGAAACAGAAGAAGTACAACTTCAGCGGGACGGAAGGAGTACAACTTTAGAAATAATGCATGGTGAATGCCCTTGTTTACCTAGCGTAGAGTACTGAGTTAATATGCGTAGGTGGTAATAACAAGTAATTAATTACGTGCTCAATTTCCTAGCACCTAGAGTATCCATATCTTCAATGCAACGTGGATGCATGGGACCTTGGATGGCACCGGTAGACGGAACGAATAAGGTCGTTAGTTTCGGTTTGAGCTTCTGATTTATTTTATATTATTTATAAATTTTATTTTTTTTCTATATTTTTAGTTTTATTTAGTTTTTTTGTCAGTTTTTTTCTCGTATTTGTTTACATTATACGTGATGAGTTAATATATTTTTTCTATTTTTAATTTTTTAAATTTAATTATGCTAAATAAGCTTCCGTCAGCTATAGTGTTTTTTCAGTTAGCTATAATACATTTTAACCATAAGTCACCTAAAAAAACTCTTTTGAGCAGAGCCTCTGGTTTACTAGCTACTTTGTTTAAAAAAAGGAAAAAGAAAAAAGTGGACCTAGCTTGATTGGACATCCGGGGAACCAAGGTGCTGCATCCGCTATGAGAGATGTCCTGTTCCCGAAGCTGAAGCGTCTACTGGCCGGCCGCATTGATAGGAGCCCAAGCTCCGCTGACGCCATCACAGCCGACGAATCTTTCTCCACTATTATAATGCCTCGCAGGATCGGCAAGATGATAAACGTGGAGGTACTTTCACATGTTGATGCTCCAGGGTATGCTGGCCGGCAGCATTGATAGGAGCCCAAGGATCCGATTGATGATTGATCGAATCAGATCGGATCTGATCTGACTAATTAACTTATGTACTTATGAACAGCGGAGATAGAGCCACATGTCAACTTCGGATGGCCCTCATGCTCCCAAAGTGGTCCCAATTTTCCACCTTCCAAAGTGGTCGGAGGTGCCGCAAGCCGGTAGACCGAACGAATAAAGAAAAAAAGAGGAATTGAAAGGCTGTCACTAGCCTTATATTACGCTCGATAAAGCCAGAGATTAGCATTACTCTGGCTAAGGTTTACTAGCAACTTTGGTTAGAAAAAAAAGGATTGTGCTGCACTTGCAAATTAAGAAACAGATGAGTAGCTAATTTTGTTCCCTCTGCACCTTGCTGTTTCCTGCTTCACCTATGCACGTACGTGTAGAAAATAACCCTGACTTGGTCAGGTCTGTTTTATCAGCTGAAAACTGAGTTTCAGTCTGTTTCTCCTTCAGTCTTTCGTCAGTTAAGATAACAGCGTCTTATGCGCAGAGTCGTGTGTTTGTGTCCGGCAAAACCGGATCGTAGACATGAGTTTCGCGTTTCAGTTAAATGAGTAGTAAAATGGGTTGCGTATTGTATTCTTTTTGACTCTCCAGATGAATTGAATACAGAACATTGCCCATCTGTTAGTTCCACTTGTGCTGTCTTCCGTTTTTCTTGAAAACACTGTTCCTCTTCTGAAAACACAGAGTTCTTGCAGATCTCTTGAGTGTGTTGATTCCTGGAGGATTTCCAACAGTACGCATGCATGCATTTGCATTCTTGTTCCCGCTGAACTAGCTAGCTAGACCAGAGAGGATGGCTGAGCTCGCCTTGGGCGCCGTCCACTCTCTCCTGGGCCTCCTCCGCGAAGAGGCGCAGCGGCTGAGCCGCGTCCAGGGCGACGTGCAGTTCATCAAGGAGGAGATGGAGAGCATGAACAGCTTCCTCCTGCACCAGGCCAACACGGTGCCCCCCGACGGCGACCACGACGAGCAGGTCCGCACGTGGATGAAGCAGGTCCGGGATCTCGCCTTCGACTGCAGCAACTGCATCGACTTGTACGTGCAGCGGCGCCAAGGCCGAGAGAACCCCCGAGGGGCCGTCGGCCTCCGGCACTGCATCCCGTGGCTGCCTTGGTTCGTGCGGTCGCTGGTCGCTCAGCACCGTGCGGCCTCCCAGATACGCGAGCTCAAGGAACGGGCGCGCGAGGTGGGCGAGCGGCGGCTGAGGTACGGGGTCGAGCCCCCCAAGCCCAAGGCTGACGGTGATGAGAAGAAGCAGGATCGCCCAACCATCGGCTGGGAGGTGGCGGTTCGAGCTGATGCAAGCGCCGGCGCGGGAGAAGATGACCTGAGCAACCTGGAGAGCAGCGTAAGGTTCGCGCAAGACTGTGGCCGCGGTGAGATGCCGCCCATCTTGGAGGAGTGCACGGAAAAGCTGCTCAGGTGGCTCAAAGACGAAACGACCTTCAAAGAGTGGCCCAGAGTCATGTTCGTTGCAGCGCCGGGCACTCGGAACGGAGGCGATGTTGCACGTCAAGCCGTAGCCTCCATGGAGAGCCAGTTCGAGCACGAGGTCTGGGTCTGCACCGGAGCATGGGGTGTAATGCGGCTAGATTGTTGGGACGTACTCCGCGGCATCCTGCGGGTGCTAGATATTCAAGAAGACGAGCAGCTGAAGAAGGCCAGAGATGATTATACAGAGGAAGAATTGGAGGAGGAGATTAGAAAGCACCTGCAAGATAAAAGGTCCTTGATTGTTCTTGATGGTTTTAGCTACCCAGGCTTATGGGAGATGATGCAAATGCAAGATCATCTGAGAACACTCGGTTGCGCTGCTGGCAGCGCAGTGATAGTGACTACAAAGGTTGACGAGGAAGAGATCCAGCAGCTTTGTGCCAAGCAACTTTGTGGTAAACCTATAGTCTACTCTCTTGTTGATTTCTTCGGAAGGAGGGCGCGCCCGGTGCTTGGTAGGAACTACCACAGGCTCAACAAATACCTAAGGAAATATCTGCCTGAAATTCTACGTGAAATTCAGGAGAGATGTGAGCCGAATGCCTTTTGTATGAAGATGTTCGTCCATGCCCTCTATGCAAATCCAAATAGGACCAAACAAGAACTGAAGAGGTTCCGCCGCATGCTAGATCCGGAATGTTCTGCTAATGTGAAGTACAGCAATGCTAGCAGGGTGCTAACGTTCTGCTACAGCGACGTGCCTAGAGCCTACAAGGCCTGCCTGCTGTATCTGGCTATCTTCCCTCGTCGTCACCAGCTCAGGCGGTCGAGATTAGTTGGGCGGTGGGCCGTCGAAGGCTTCACAGCCAGACAAGACTGGCCACGCACGGTGCGTGCAGCCGAGCGCTCTTTCGAGGTGCTCCTCAACCGAGGGTTTGTCTATCCTGGCCGCATTGGATCTGCAGGGAAAGTAAAGAGCTGCGTAGTACACCATCATCAGCTTCTCTGGGAATTGGCCGTCGAGCTTGCCAAAGAGGAGAACTTTGTGGACACGCGCGTGTCGCATCACTTGGCGCGGCACTTCTCCACTCAAAGCGGCCTCCGGCTCCGTCGCTCGGATGACATCACCAAGTTCTTGCTTTCGCCTGCAGAATACTCTCCACTCTATCGGCAGCTCAAAGTACTAGACCTCGAAGGCTGTGAAATATTGGGGAAGACGAAGCCGGAGGAACACCGGTGCCTCACGCACATCTGTAATATATTGCTGCTTAGGTACCTAAGCCTAAGGAACATTGCTATTACCCACCTGCCCAAGGAAATCGAACATCTCCAGCAGTTGGAGGTACTGGACATCCGGGGAACCAAGGTGCCTGCATCCGCTACAAGAGATGTCCTGCTCCCGAAGCTGAAGCGTCTACTGGCCGGCAGCATCACAGCCGACGAGTCTCTCTCCACTATTATAATGCCTCGCAGGATCGACAAGATGACAAACATGGAGGTGCTTTCACATGTTGGTGCTCCGCGGAAAGCTGCCCAGTTGGAAGGCATCTCCAACCTATGGATGCTGAGGAAGCTTGGCATGGTCATCCCTGACAGCGACGACCACCTGAATAAACTCCTCAAAGTGGTCAGTGATCTGAATGAGTGCCTCCGGTCACTGTCGATCCGAATCACCAGTGGGAGAAGGGGTACTTCTCCCACTGACATACGACCTGAGAAATTAAAAACTTCTCCCAAACTTGAGAGACTAAGCCTTAGCGGGATCACCAGTGGGCAGCTTCTTCAATTGTTTGCCAAAGATGATCACTCCAAACATCTTGCAAGGGTAACTCTACATGATACGCGGCTGAATCGTGATGATCTATCAGTCGTTGGCAAGCTACCTAACTTGCGTGGCCTTAAGCTCCGGCACATGTCATACAACGAAGAGCAGCTGATCTTCACCAATGATGAATTCCAAAACCTCATGTTTCTCGTTGTTGAGGGCTGCTCGGGCATCGCTGAGATTCACTTCGGCGTGGGAGCAGCTCCTGCGCTTGAGAAGATTGTCTGGTCCTTCACCAACATGGAGCCTTCTCTCTTCGGACTCCTGAACCTTCCAAAAGTAAAGGAGATTGAGTTCAATGGTGGTCCTGTCCCAGGTCAGCTCCACCGAGACATTAAAAACCATGAAAACCGTCCAGTTATTAGACCCGATCAGCAGCATAATCATCGCGAAGGAACAGGAAGCGCAGCTGCAGTTCCCTGACTTGCAAGATCGCTGCTATGGAAGAAACACGGATGCTGAAGGATGCCTCTCCTCCCATACATTCATCACCAAGCTCCATGTATGTCAAGAGACTTTTAGTGTGTGTATGTGTGTGTATTTATTACCTGCTTGTGCGCGGAATGTATTCTGCGTGAGTGTGCGTTATTTATCTCGCATGTGTGCCTGTTTGCATACTTGAGCATACGGTTTGCTAGCTATGTACGTATGTGCTCAGGAGTTGGATTTGTGTGGCTTTATTCGGTCCTTTGGACTGCCATGGTTTGATGTAATAAGCGTGATGCCTGTGTGAGCATTTCACGTGTGTAATGTACCGTGTGCTTAGTTTGCTTTGATTGTGCGTTGCTGCTTGTTGAGCATGCAAATGCTTGGTGGTTATGCATCATGAGTATACTTGTGTTGCAATCTCTGTCATACGTCATCAACTCAAAATTTGATACAAAATGCACAGTCAGGTACACAGGTTCGAGCTTGTACCGTAAAAGGACTAGCAAACTGCCCTGTAATTACACAGCTAGATATTACGATATATTGTATTTATTATATAACTCTAATTTATTTGAAAAATATAGTTGTATTTGTTACGGTGGTGCAGCCATTGAGGTCTTTTACAGATATTCACAGATGGATGGGTAGACGAAACACATCAACCAAATGGTCTCAATGGTACGCCACTCCACTTTGGGCAAATGTCCCTTCGAGGTCTTTTACAACCATATAGCTTGCCAACCAAGTATGGTTAACCCATAAGATTGCTCATGTCAAGAATGTTGAGATGATGTAGATTAAGATGACATGGTGTATCTAGAGTTACTTCCTACGCTATTAGTTATCCAACAAGTTGATGTTTCTTATGATAAAAACTAGCCAACAGACTCTCCTATTGTTTTCCTATAAAAAAAAAAAGAAAAAAGAAAAGCCGGAGAGCAATAGTAGGTGTCAAACCAATCTGGATTATCCGAATCCGTATTTAGATGGTAACAGATGTGGTTGAAGGGAAAGGAATGGGCAGCCGGGAGATGTAGCAAAATGACAAAATCCTGAACACTCTGCTTGCCAAAAGCTCCGAGGAACAGATTGATCTCGGCAAGGCAGGCTCCAGGATTCAATTTCTTACATCAAATGGTGTTTCGTCCGCCATCGTTGGTGGTGCCCCTCGTTTGATTGGGTGAACTAACAGCTTCTGTGTGTAATTTTTGAACCCAGGCAATCACAACGTACGAGGTGAAGAAGGAAAGGCAGAGAAGGGAAGACGAAGAAAACATGTCCTCTGCATCAAATAAGCTGAAGCCCCACAAGAAATCCTCGAAGAAAAAGGCTTAGGTCCACATCTTTCGTAAGAGGTGAGCGCACAGTTTCGAAGCCTCAAGGAGGTTTGGCAGATCTTAATATGTTTTTTGACCAGTTTAAATCCGTGACAGTGAGAAATATTGTTTGTTAGTTGCTGTTGCTGGTTATGACAGAAGAACCTGAATATTGTGATAATATATAGTTGTCCTGATATATAGGCATGTTCGGTTGGGCATAAGCTGGACGACTTTTGATTTTTGCTACAGTACCTAACTTTCAAACGGAGTATTTTCTTAAAACGGGGTCTACAAGTTAAACGTAGTACACGTTAAAAGTCTAACATCTGTACCAGCTAAAATCGTAAGTGAGTATCGGTCTCTCCGTAATCTGTACCGTAAACAACTAAAACTCAAAAATTTCAGCCAAAATCTATAAACCGCAGCTAAAAAGAACACCCTCTATGGTTGGGGACGGTGTTGGGGAAGTTTGTTAGCAATGTGACGGAAGGAGAACATACATGTTGGTTGTAAACTGAACATAAGCTTTTGATTAGCCTGTGAGTTGTGACTGTTTTGCTTTCCTGGGTTAGGTAGTATTACATAGATCTCTTTTATCCACGATAGTTACCTGGATCCAAGTTGGGGTGCCTGTAGTATTCTACCAATTTTCTAAGGTGGTTTAGTTCGAACTCTTCGCGTGTATATTGTGGTGAGACAGTGTGAAACATTCCTGTGGATTCGTCCCAGCAACAGTAATGTTGCAAACCAAACCTGTTTTTTTAGCTTCTAAAAACTATTTTTTGATTTTTCTATGGTAACTAATTTTTAAACAGAGTATCTTTTCAAGATAAGATCTACTAGTTAATTATAGTATATACTACACCGACACCGACTTCATTTATATCGGCAAAAACTGCACATAAGTTTCTCATACCACAATCCAGTTCCAACCGAGCCAGCAACCAGCTGCCCTCTCTTTCTTCCTTCCTCCTCCCTTTTTATTCTCTCTTCTCTCCCTCCTGTTCATCTTCCATCCAGCGCCAACTGCTTCTCTCTCTCCCTCTTCTGTTATTCAACCGAGCCACCAAATGCAAATGCCATGTAAGGTTGTGAGTTCAATTCATAGGGAACGAATGCACTGTGTTGATATTCCAAAAAACTTTCCTTGTGCTAATGACATGTGAGACCACCTGTCATACTCATAAAATTCCTAAAATTCCAGCAAAAATAAGATTCTTGGAATATTCCCTCGTTTTGCATTTTTATTTTCTGGAATTTGTATTCCAATTGATTTTTCGAAAGCCCGTTCCCTGTCATCCAAACTTCAAATCCAGTTATTTGAGTTTCTAAATTCATCTACAATCATAATCTAACTTACAGTATATATTTTATATTTTTATGATCTTATTTATTTATTTATATTTATTTGTGTTTATCATTTTGCACGTAAGAATCCGATGTCGCCGAAGAAATTCACAATCCACAACAAAAAGGTCCAGTCAATGTCTAAGAAGATAAGTCTTATCTATGTTTACCAAAATTATTTTATTATTTCAAATTTAAATACATTGCTATTTTACATAAAATGATAATTTCTGTTTTAAAGATAATAGTTAATCCGATAATTGTTATGCCCTCATTTGGCGTTAATAAACATGCACCTTTGTCACTCTAGGTCTCTCTTGTCTTATTATTGACATTATATAACTGTTTGATAATTTTAGAACGGTAAAATTACTTAGAGATACTACTCGGTCATTATAATTCTACGGGTGGAAATTGATAACCGTTGGCGCTCATCAGAACCGTCATGTGCCTCGCGTCGGCCAGGACGCTCGTCGTCAGCGCCGCCGTGGCCGTCGCCGGGGTCGCCATGTACTACGGCATCGAGCGCATGATGACGAGCAGCTGGGTCGAGTTCTTGGCGCCCGTGCCACCTGCCAGCTTCCATGGATCATCAGCTGCAGCGTCTGACGACGGCGCCGACGACGTCGACGATGTCCGCGCCTGGCTCCTCGCCGACGAGCCCGGCGAGGAAGCGGTCAGCAAGGTCGAGTAGTTTGTGCAGAAACGATTGCAATTTGTACTTTGCACATCCGTACACAAGGATGGAAGCAATACGTACAATCATGTGCCATTTGTTGTACAGTAGCTTCAGTAAATACATTTTGATCATGCACAATTTCAGAGTACAGTGAGTTATGAACTCCTGATGTGTTTTTCAGCTGACAGTGCTCATCACAATACACAAAGGCGCCTCAACTTGTCAGAGTTTGGAGTAGCTGTTTGGGATTCATTGCAAGATTGTGTTTTGTGAGGTCTGGATGCAGAGCAATGGGTTGATCACAAGTTGTGATTCATTTCTTCAGCAGGGTACAGCAAGATTTGTGTTGAGTTGCAGTCAACTTGTTCTATCAGTTGAGTACAAGACAAACTGTACGTATTCCAGACGAAGCATGTTTCATACGTTTCAGCAGTGAACAATGGAAAATTGGAAGCTGAAAATGTACATGTGGTGGTTAGGCAAGATCTCTGCATACGGTACTTTTATCGGTACCTGATGAAAACGATGTTTGTGACCCATCTCACTGGGAATTGCGAAATAAACTCCAAACGTGGCTCGTGCAAATTCCACCGCCAACTCAACCAAATGGCCATGTCGCAATCACCTTCTTGAGAGACAAATGTGCGGTTTCTGAGGCTCAACCAACTGGTCATTTTCTTCAACTTGATACACACTGCTACAGTGCCGAACAAAATAATTTTGTTTTAAAAGGATGTCAGTATACTATAGCTCAGCAAAAAAAGAAGAAGGCTGAAGTGGTTCGATAATATAATATCACATGTATGTACAAAACAACATTTCGCGGCTGAACATCTAGCTAGATTGGAAGCATAACACATAATTCACAATTAGATTGCAAGTTTTTTTAACTGGCACTGAATCATCCAAGAATAGTGAGAGGCTACGCCACTTGTCGATCAGCTGAGCACATTACCATAGTGGAAATAATCTTGACCTGCATCATGCTACTATACGGTGATTTACAGATTGCAACCCATCGACTCCTCAATATGGTGCCTCCACGTGTCTGTTTCCTACTTTCCTTGTCTACCCATCCAACTTTGCGACTTACGCAAATATTCGGAATTTCGGATGTTACAAGATATTCATACAAATTAGCGTACATATACTTCCCAAGCAAAGAAAAGGACAAATTTCTTGCATGTCATTCGGTTTACCATCCTTTGCTCAGTATTTTTTTAAATACACAAATCTGCCCAATAATATGGGTTTATTTGATATGACTACAGCTTATGGTTTTTTGGCTGAAGTTTTTGAATTTTAGCTGTTTGTGATAGAGATTACGGAGAGAGATATTCGCTTTGCGATTTTGGTTGATACAGATATTGAGCTTTTAACGTGTACTACAATTAACTTGTAGACAATGTTTTAAGAAAATACTCCGTTTGAAAGCCAGCTACTATAGCAAAAGCTAAAAGCTGCTTTTAAAAGCCGTTAAAGAACAAGACCTATATAGGGTCTGTTTGATATGGCTGCAGGTTATGGCTTTTGGCTGAAATTTTTGAATTTTGGCTGTTTGCGACAGAAATTATGGAGAGAGATACTCGCTTGTGATTTTGGTTGATATAGATGTTGAATTTTTAATGTATATTACAATTAACTTATAGATCATGTCTTAAAAAAATACTCTGTTTAAAATTAACTATTGTAGTAAAAGTCGAAAGTTATTTTTAAAAGTCATAAACAACATGCATAAACTCTTGCCTTAAGGTCCAGCAAGGCATTTGTATTTGGACACGTGCGACCAGAGCCAGCACGTGTCAGGCCGATGCCAAAACCAAATACAACGCCTAACCCGCATTTAGGGGCGGATGGTTCTCTTCTTACCGACTTTTTTCCTTCTAAAATTAATATAATTTAATATTATTATGTTTGTAATTTAAAATATATTTAGGATTGAGCTAACGAGCTGCATTAGAGCGAAATCCAATTCATTTAAAATCATTTTGTTTTAATATTTAATCAATTAATAAATGTAATTACAACAATTTAGTACCCAGTCCAGCTTTTTTCCCGACTCTGGGCCTGTTCTTTTCGGCTACGGCTTATGGCTTTTGACTGAAATTTTTAAATTTTGGCTGTTTACGGTACAGATTACGAAGAGACAGATACTCACTTGCGATTTTGGATGGTACAGATGTTGGGTTTTTAATGTGTAGATCATTTTACCTGTAGACCTCGTCTTGAGAAAATACTTCGTTTGAAAGTTAGGTACTGTAGCAAAAGCCAAAAGCCGTCGGCTTTGGAGGAAAAAGCCGTTGCCATGTTCCCGCTCTGTGTTTTACATTACTCCATTCACTTCGTCCTGACATGTGGCGCCCACCTGTCAGCGAGACGTTAGCCCAGCAGGAAGGGTCCGTTGAGGTGTAATTGCGCACGAGCCCCCGATGATGACGGGCTTCCTGTTCCTCGCCCTGTTCCTCTCGTGTCCCTCAATCGGGCTCGCCGGTTCATCAACGGCCACATCATATTTTCACTATTTGCTCATTTTCACTCGAAATTTAAAAATAAAAATAGGTTAATCCATCATAAAAAAATAGGTTAATCCATCATAAATAATAAAAATATACATAAAAAATAAAATTTATTTTTTTCCTGTATTTTTTAAATTATTTATGATGGATTAATCTATTTTTATTTTTTAAAAAATATGAATATAAAAACTTTCTGATGGATTAACCTATTTTTATTTTTAAACCTATTTTTATTTTTAAATTTCGAGTGAAAATGAGCAAGTAGTGAAAATATGATGTGGGCCGTTGGATGAACCGGCGAGCGTCCAGATTGAGGGGACACGGAGGGAACAGGGGCGGAGGGAACAGGGAAGCCCCGTTCCCCGATGACACTTATTCGTCGCGACCAAGACCAACCAATAATTTGGGGGAAAGCACCCCATTGCGGCGGCCGCAAAACAATTCTTTTATTTTATTTTTACGAATTTACCTTTAGTCCTTCGATTTTGACTGGGCAGTTTGATCTCTCCGATCGAGGTTAGTCTCCTGCAGTCTTCCCGCAATCCACACCGTCTTTCCCCGTCCAATTTGGCACTGTTCATGCTATTTTCCCCCGGGTTTGATTCGAGTTTTCCCCAAATTCGAGGTTAGCTTGCTTCCGATCGGCGATTCCCTGTTCGGGTTTGCTCAAAATCGGGTTTGCTCGAGATCGGTTTCTTAAGCTCTTTGCTGCGTCTTGGATCACGGAGCGATCCTTGAGTTCTTGGACCACGAAGCTAATCTCTATGCTAAAATTGTTGCTTCATGATCTGATTCCGCAGATGGGCTCTTGGAGCCTTGCTTAAAGATTATCTTCTTGCGGCGAGCCCCTGCGCGGATTGCTGGAGCCCGCGGGTGTTCGGCGGCATCTAGGGCTTGCTCATCCAGATCTGTTCCGTCGGCATCGCGTAACTGCTGCATTTGGCGTGGTTGCCATGATGCAGCCTTCCAAGAAGCTTGCTCGCGTCGACACGATGGAGCTGAAGACGCAGCTCGTCAAGAAGCTCGGCCACCAGCGCGCCGAGCTCTACTTCCACAGCCTCAAGAAGTTCTTGGGCTGTCAGCTCAGCAAGAGCGAGTTTGACAAGATCTGTGTGGCTGCATTGGGGAAAGAGAACATTAAGCTTCACAATTTCCTCATCCAGTCGATCCTCGGCAATGCTTGTATGTCGCTTGGGCCGCCGAGCAGGCAGGCGGTTACTGGGAACTCGCAGACTAGCACTGTGTCGAATGGGCCATTGGCCAATGGTGTGCCGCTGGCGAGGAGAGTGTTGCCGGTGGCTAACCGGGACAGGAGGTTTGCTGATAAGCTGAGTCCACTTGGAAAGTCTCCTCTTGGTCACCCAGGGGCTGGGGAGTTTGTGTCCGTGGAGGACGGCGAGGAGGTTGACCAGGCCAGGGGCAGCCCGGTGTGTGTGCAGAGTCAAAGCCCGATTAGGGCTCCATTGGGAGTCCCGAAGGCTCAGAATTCTCAGCCTTCTACATCTTATCCTTCAGAGGTATGCTACAATAACGGTGAATTGCCAGACACTCGGTCATTGTCGAAGCTACTTGAGCATAAGTTGAAAGCCGAAGGCCTTAGTGTGCCCAGAGAGTGCACTGATGTGCTAAACTCTGGGCTGAATGCATACATAAGTCAGCTGCTGAAGTCTTGTTTGGGTGTTGCGAAAGCAAGGGGAAACACAATGCGGACACACCAAGCAAACGGGAGTGCTGTTGCTGCTGTAAATGGGGGGCTGAATCGCGGATTTTCTTCAGATTTAGGCTGTTCCTACCAAGCCTCATTGCTCGATCTTTGGACAGCAGTACAGTCTAATGCTCGGTTACTGGGATGTGACTTCGCCAGTCAACACGAGAAGATTGCTTCTCACCTTCATGACAGATAAATGACAGAAGCTAGTTTTCTCATATAATCTTAGCTACTCTTATGTTGGCCAGTGTAGGCAACCCATTACCATTGATTGTGCTGTAGAAACTACAGCTAGTTTGGTTGAGGTGAAGTAGATTTTCACTGTCATAGGGAATAGGGCTGAGCGATACCTCCAGTGTTTGGTCAGGATGATACATCTTAGGATTCAGTACATGATAGTGAACTTTGATTACTTGTGATTATTCACAAAAATAAAAAGATTCTGGCAATGTGCCTTTGCTTCTTTCTCTGCTTACAGACCAATATTACTGTTTTCTACCTGTAAAAAGAATTAGGTTTTGTTGCTTGGATTTGTTACTGTTGGATAATTTGGATCTGCTATCTTTGCTCTACTCAGTTCTTTTGTTTAGATAAATTTTGAAACAAATTCTTTTGTTTCCTACTTTTTGATGTGTGACCACAATCTTTGTTTTCTTATTCCTTCGATCGCAGAACAGCATTATTGTTACCTGGTTACTCATGTTGATCGTTCTGCTTCAGAGTTTGGACTGGTGTCTGAACTTTTGTATGATCTGTCTAGTTCTAGCTTGCATGGGAACAAGCACATCTGCATGTACCCACAAAATTTGTTGTTGTACATCTGATCTCTATATATGCCTCCATAGCTACTTCACTTTTGAATTGTGCCTTCTGTACGTTTCCCCTGAATCTATGCACTTTGATACTGTGTGATTTACTAGCACACTAAATGTGTTTGCTGAATCAATCAGTTATTCCTCTTATGTAGAATAGATCATCAGAATTCAGACTTCTTCCGAGTCTGCCTCCAGCACTCCTTTTTCGGACAATGAAATATTGTCGGAAAAAACTCACGGATGGAGCCACTACAGAAATTCAGAAATTTTTTGTGCAGAAATGGAGGATATGATCCGAGACACGGCATGATATCTGATATCTCTCAAGTTTTTTTTTTTTAGAGAGATGATATCTCTGAAGTTGACAATAGGATTTTTGCACTGGCACTTGCATTGGCTCTTCCTTCGCCTAGCATAAGCTGACACCGAGCATATGCTTCGTCGCAATCACAAGATCGAATCATCGATCAATCTCTCTGAATCGCAACGACGACTAACACGATTGGACAAAGAAATTCGCTCGCAAGACAGTGCGGATCGACCAATCTGCCGCTTCGTCGCCACAATTATTGACCACAGCGTACATCACATTCGAATCTGAGTATGTCGCAGCAAAAGATCGATATATTTGTGAAGTCAAAACTCGAAAGATTGTGACGCGGAATAATGGAAAGAGTTATTTGTTTGCACACACCATGTCCAAACGACATGACGTACCATTAGGAGTACTACCACAAGTATCATCATGTCATTTTTTTTCTTCTTGCACGCATTTCTTTCACCACCAATGAGCAGAGCAGCTTGTGTATCTTTTCAGTAAAGTGCTTTTATTCAATCAACCCATGAAAAGACATGATAAAAATACTAGGCCCTGGAGGGAAAAAACAAAGCTGCAACAGTGTTCTTCTTGTAAAAATGAAACGAAACGAAGCACTTCATCGTACGCACGTCCATCTCACATGCAAAGAATTGTCCATGTCTGCTGTTTCCATACACAAAGTGCAACAAAAAAAAAACAAGAAAAAAGTTCAATTCAGATTCATAGGCCCCAAGAAACCAGAAAAGGAAAAAAAAAGGAAACGAGAGCTGAGTCCTCGAGAAACTCCATGGAAAAGAATAGTAGAAGAACAAGAGGAGAAAAGGAGGGGAACAAGAAGCCTAGAGAATGTGCTCGCTTTAGGGCTACAAATGTTAGTGTGAGGTCGTCACCACCATGACCATCGCGTCTTTTGAGATCCCCGTGTCGATTCTTTTCTACGCCTAATTGTTTCTTTCTTCCTTCCTTTTTTTGCCGCGGAAAGGACGGAGAAGAAGAAGAAGAAAATTTGCTACTACGGCTCGTGCTCCCTCCTCCTTTCGGTGCTCTGAGGCTCAGGAGGCGAGCGTGCATGGCAGGGTGCTGTCGGCTCGAGGGCTTGCTCAGGAGCTTAATTCGAAATCCAACTCGCCCTTTTGCATCTTTGATTTAAGTTGATTGGTTATAGAATGAGTTTGTGATTTAACATAATGTTGGTTATGTTATGTAGTTAAGCTATATTTTAGAGTCGGAGTTCTCGTAGAGATAGATCAGGTTTAAGGGTTACTAGTCATGTGCTCGTGCATTGCAACAAAATTTATTAAATATATAAATAATCATGCTATGAAAGAGAATTGTTTTAATCGGTTGAGAAGTATAAAATGGTAAGAAGTAGAAGGAATGGTGGTTAGAGGAGAACGGACGCAGGGGCGTAGCCAGGAAGGAGCTGGGCCTCGGGCGAGTCCATGGATAGCCCAAAAAAAATCATAGTTTAACCTCTTAGCTACAGTAAAACACAATGAAGAATTTTGGCTAGGCCTCGAGCCATTGCCCCAGCGGCCCTAGCTCCGCCACTGAACAGATATACAACCACCAACTCGTTGTTTTATAACAGTAGTGATACGGAGATATTGTAGAGACATGGTAGGTTAAAGGGGGTTCACGGAGAGGGAGCCATTTGCGGTTGGCATATCTAAATTTCCCGAGAAAGACATGCGAGGAAATTCGTAAATAGTGCCAACAAGTCACCAAGCGTAACAGAAACTTTTTAAGCGGATTAATTCATACTCACTGTTTCCATCCCAAAATGTAGCGCTTGTAGTATAGAGCAATGATTTTCATCAACTTTTTTTAGGTTTTGACAAATGGCAAATTATATAGGTAGACTCTTCGCTCATTCTTGCGTAATGATGATCAAGATGGCAAGCTTTCCCCTCTTCTTCCAAGTCTGTGCCATTTTTATCTCTCTTTTCATTCCCCTCCATTTCTTTAGCCTAAACTACCTGTTAAGAGTGGCACAGGCTTCCAAGGAACAGGAATGATGAGGAGGCTGCGACTTCGAGGAGGTTTGTTTGTGGGACTGAATGTGTGTGTGTGTGTGGGGGGACAGAATGGAGACTGCAGCCTGAATTTTTACAGACACCGATGTACTTTGTCCTCTGAAAAGCTCAGCACTGAATTTTAGCTAACGCCTTAGCCCGTGCGAGTGCAGCCAGCGTGCATGTCCCTGCTGATTACTTTATCATTGCAGACAGGTCAATTCTTGTGTTGTTTTGCTCTGTGCTTGATGCTCTTTTATAGTAGTACTACTTTACAGATTACTAGCTCCTGCGTGCATGGTGCTGTAGGTTAAACTTGAACCCTGCCAAATCATTCAGACCAAAATGGCCTGAACTTTAGAATAACAGCAGAACAAGGTTTTGTCAGGCAATAAGTATATAACAGCAAGCATCAGATAATCATAGAAAGCTTTGATGTGAGCTTGAAAATGATCTCTGGTAATATATCAAATGATTGTCATTAGGCATAAGTTTTCTAAACAAGTTTAATTATAACCATGCATGCAGCTAGAACAGGACCCTCTCCTTTCCAGTACAGAAATGCTGTGCTATAGCTAGCAATGCTTTTGAGATGCTACACACACTATTCTCTGACTACTGCATTGTGCATCGATCAATTGCTTTTCTGAGGAAACAATCGATGAGCCGGCTGGCCTTACTTTTCTGTCCTGAAAATCATGGAGTAATTGGAAAAACAGGGCTAAAACCCCTGACAAAAGTAACTTTTCCCCATGGGAGAGAGCTTGCTCCCCCTTCACCACTTCAGAAGTATGCAAAGGGAGATGAGGTGACCTTTCCCCCTACCTACAAAGCTTCTACTGTTTCAATTTCTTGCCTTTTGGCCAAAAAAGATGTGTAGTACTGATTACTTAAGTTTAGGATGCATTGAGCTAGTGCTAATCAGTGAGTAATTGTTAATAGTAAAAGCAGTAACAATGATAACAATGGTGACCAATAGTAATTGTTTATAGCAGTAGGTAGCCCTCTGTAAAACCAAAATGCTTTGGTGAGAGACATGCAAAGAGAACAAGCAGTAAGCCAGCACTCATGTTTAATGGAAGCTGTATTATCTATCCTTAAAAGGCCTTTGCATTAGGAAGAAGACAAAAGGAAAGCCGAGAAAGCAGGTCTCTCTCTCTCTCGGCCCACCACATCGCACGGCTGCACCTCCCTCCACCGGCAAAGCGTGCGCCATTGTCTTGTCTCTTGGACTATCCAGCCGCTTGCTAGATTAGGCTTTTTAATTCATCTCCTGACCTATTACTACTGTAAGCAATTACCTGCACATTGCAATTCTTTCTGCATCTCTTCTGATGCTGCGATGGTACAATCACTTCTTAGTAGAAGCATTCCTAAGTAATTTGGCTGATGAAGCAATGACCCTCAATTAAGGCCTCGCTCGTTTCGGCTTCAGCTTCTGGCTTATTTTTCACTATTCATTAATTTCGTCTTTTTCTGAACTTTTGTTTTTTTTTTAGATTTTTTGTTGGTTCTTTTTTTCTCGTATTCGTTTGCGTTGTCCGTGATGAGCTAGCATATTTTTTCTATTTTAATTTTTTTTAAATTTAATTACGCCAAATAAGCCATCTTCCGTTACAGTAAAACTTCAGCCGCTACAGAGCAATTTCAGCCATAAGCCAACCGACCCAGTTGTGTGCAGACATGCATGCTTGATGCTTCCTCCCAAAGGGATGTCTGCATCAGCCTTTACTTCTTTTAGTCTCTGTCTGCTTGTTTGGTTTTCTTGCAATGCAAACAAACAACTGTTCCCATTCCCAGCCCTAAGAACAGTATTTTGATTTGCCAGAGGGCACCAACAGTGAGACAAGAACCTGCTGCCTTATCTCCTCCCCTAGATATACGTTGGATTCATCCATTTGGTAGATATATACTAGATCCTTGCAACATTGCAACGCAATTATCAAATGTGCAATGCCTGTGGTGGCAATAATGCAGGTAGCACACAAATGTATAGAATTAGCCTCATAACTGGTCATCAGGTCATGCATGCATGTGGATGCCCCTTTGCTTGTTTTCAGTGACAACTGACAGCTCCATCTTCCTGGGTAGTTGGTTACTTGCACACATACATAATACTCCCTACAGTCATAAGTCGTAAGGGAATTTTGTTTTGGGATACATCCAATACAAATTTCTAAACTTTGGCCATTAATATCTTTTTAAATATTTAGACTAGATATATGACAATCATATGTGCAGATTTATCCCAAAAAGTACTTTCATAATGTTATAACTTTATTGGGTTCTATAAATATATCACAAAAGAAATTAGTGGTCAAAGTTGTGTGTTGTATTTTGTGATTCGAATCTGGTCGGGTTCGACCGTTGCTGGTCGAGTCCGATCAGGCTTGGCTCAAAAGGTAAAGCAATCAGGTCGACAAGTCCTACCAGAACTCTTTACCCGATTAGTATACATTTCTAAACTGGTCGAGATTTCCGGACTGGTCGGACTTGTTGTGGTAAAAAATCCAGCCTCCAAAGAGGTTAATTAAAGAAGCAAATATTGTGGCTTATTATTTGAACATGGTAGAGGACACTGAAGGCACTTCTGAGCCTTGAACTTATTTAGACACCATCTGCTCTGAGGAGTCATAGAGGTAGATGATTGTCATGGATGAAGAAATGAAATCTCTTGAGAAGCATTCCATTTGAGAGTTGGTCGAGCTCTCAATTGAAAAGAAACACATATGCTGCAAGTGAATTTACAAGAAGGATGTCACATCTCTGATTGATCAAGTTAGGTTCAGGGCAAGGCTTGTTGCAAAAGAATATAATCAAATTCCATCTTGAGCAACTAGACGTTAAGATCGCATTCTTACACGGGAAATTAGAAGAAGACATCTATATGGAGCAATTGGAAGGTTTCATCGTTCCGGGAAAGAAGAAGTAACTTGTAAATTGAAGAGGTCTCTTTATGGGTTAAAGCAATTACCCAGGTAATGATACAAGAGATTTGAATCTTTATGATCTCTTAAGACTTTAAGAGATCCAACCATGATAGTTGTGTTTATTTGAAGACCATTAAAGAGTCAGTTATCTATTTGCTTCTATATGTTGATGATATGCTAATCGCGACAAAAGACAAGACTAAAATTTAAAAGTTAAAGGCACAACTAAGCAATGAATTCAAGATGAAGAATCTTGGTGCAGCAAAGAAGATTCCTAGTATGAAAATCATCAGAGACCATCAGTTTGGAAGTTATACCTGAGTCAAAGAGAGTATATTGAAAAAGTGCTTCGTTGTTTCAACATGCGTAAGGCCAAACCGACCAACACCGATAAACCTGCACATTTTAAACTCTCTTTAGTACCAAATCTGCAAACAGTTGAAGAAGTTGAATATATATCAAGTGTTTTATATGCAGGTGTAACCAGATCACTTATGTACATCATGGTTTGTTCTCGCCCTAACATATCCATGCTTTGATTATTGTTAGCGCATATATGGTCAATCCAGGGAAAACCACTAGAGAGCACTTCAGTGGATTTTCATCTGTTTGAAGGGCACTTTTAATGCTTGTTTGCAGTTTGAAAAACTAGTAATGGACTAGTAAGATATATGGATTCCAACTTCACTAGAGATTTAGATAAGAGGAGATCTCTTACTGGTTATGTGTTCACTGTTGGAGGTTGTGCTGTGAGTTGAAAAGCTTGTCTGCAAACTATTGTTTCTCTTTCGACCACTGAAGTTAAGTACATGACTATTTCATAAGTATGCAAAGAAGTTGTTTGGCTAAGAGGTTTGTACACTGAGCTTTGTGGAAGTACATCCTGCACCAATTTAATTTGTGATAGTCAGAGTGCTATTTATCTTACAAAAGACCAGATGTTCAATGAGAGAACAAAGCACATTGATGTCAGATATCACTTCATCCTAGGGGTTATTGCTTAAGGAGATGTTAAAGTTTGCAAAATTAGTACTCATGATAATTCAATTGATATATTGACAAAGCCAGTTCCTACCGCTCAGTGTGAGCTTTGCTCAGACTTATTGGTATTGTTCATTAGTCCGTTTAGAAGTTTGACACACAAGAGGTGTTCTACAAGTTCTTCGAGAAGTTTTTCGATTCTTTTTCGCTACAGGAGGAATTCGACTCGGGATGGAGATTGCTGTATTTTGTGATCTGAATCTGGTAGAGTCTAACCACTTGAAGAGTCTGATCATGTTTTGGTCAAAAGGTAAAGCAACCAGGTTGACAAGTCTCGCCAGAACTCTTTACTTGACTAGTATACGTTTCTGAGCTAGTTGAGATTTCTGCTTGGTATGACTGGTCGTGGTTGGATATGTTTTGGTCGGTTTGACTGGTCGTGAGCAATGCGAACTGGTCGGAGATTATTATTAGGATCATCTTCGTATCCGTGATGGACTCAGCACCGACTTATATCAGACGTGGTGTCCAAAAGTGCTTGTGCCGACTACCAAGGCGCTTCCAACTACCAACTCTTCATTGTTTCTGACTGGGACTCTGTTTCGTCTCCAAGTTTGTTATTGCTCTCTTTGTCGACTAGGACTATGTTCCTTTATTGTTTGGGATTCTTATTCTCAAGGTTATTTTTACCCCATGTAAACCTCTTAATAGGCAACATATATTGCAAGGCGTATGTTATATAGGCATAGGCACGATGTTACAATAAGAGTGTTTTGTAACTTCTTCTCTGTATAGTAATTTCGCCGATCATGCATCGGTGATTTTTTTGTAAGGTTTTTTCATGTTAAATCTTTGTCTCATGGTCTTTATCATTTCATATCTTTCCTAGTCGTTTTATGTAACATTGCCTTTTGGGACCGGATGATTGTCCAAAACAACGTTCTTTTGTGATCGGAGGAGAGTCATATACACAAAACCAAACTAATAGTACTAAACAACTGCCTAAGGTAATGGAGTTGAAGCAATGCACCACATGTAGCATTGCATCACACACAAAGTGTCCTGTTTGAAATGCACTCTTCCTGATGGATAGTGCTAGTACTAGTTGTAGTAGTAGCTGCTGGTGGGGCCCATGCAAATGCAGGGGGAGAGGAAGATTAAACTAGACTCCTGCAGGGTTGTCTGCTCTGGGAGGGGCACTGCTTGGCCTCCTCATGCCACTGAGTGCCCTTGGCCAGGCCACTGGGGCTCTTGCTTGGCATGCCAAAAAGGAGGGGGGCCAAAGTAAAATATATCTTTCTACCTAGTGTCTAGTAAGAGGCACCATGGCATTGGAGGCAGTGTTTATAAATTACCACCTCACCTCCCTGCCACTGCCATTCCCAGTTTCAGCATCAACACCTGCTCTTTCCTCCCTCCTCCTATCTTGTTTGTCCCATGCAAGTTGAGTGTAGAACTGACTGAAGAAGAAGGATAGAGAAGGGAGGAGTGAGGAAGAGACAACACACAAGTAGTATCTTGTGGTTCTTGGATACAGGTCAGTTACTTCTCTGTGGTTGTTGCATACTGGTCTGAAATGCAGTTTACCTTATCCAGAGATTGTTCTGATGGCAACATCATGAATCATGATCAGAATTCCTTCTTTCAGAAATACAGTAGATGCTTCAATCTGCTATGCTGTTTTGTTGCTACTGCGTATCTTGGTTATTACTCTATGATTGATGCACTTCATCATATCTGAAGTCTGTAGTCTTTGTTCCACATTTTAGCAGGGTACAGAATTTGATCATCTGAATAATCAGGTTCAAGAGGCTTAACTGAATTAGAGGATGAGGATGGACAAGCATTTGAGACAATGTGACATGGATGTTATGAAGATGGCCATGCTCAAGCATGAAGAGACCTTCAGACAACAGGTAGCTCACTTCCCACACACATACACATACAGCTCAACTCAATCTTCTTCAGTTCTTCACCATTGCAAATTCTTGCATCCTATGAACTGCTACTGATCATCACCTTGCACATGTACTTTTCCATCAGGTCCATGAGCTGCACCGCCTGTACCGCATCCAGAGTCAGCTGATGAGCGACCTGAGCAGAGCCGAGCTGAGCTCCCAGCGGCAGCAACAGCGGCGCAGCAAGCAGCCGCGCCGGGCGCTGAACCTGCAGCTCCCCGCCGACGAGTACATCGTCAACGCCGACGAGGATGACAGCACGGAGCTGGAGCTAACGCTCGCCATCGGCGGGAGGATCGGCGCCGGCGCTCGCAAGAACGGAAGCAAGCAAGGAGGCAACAACAACGCCGGCTCCTCCCCCTTTGCGTCCGACTGCTCCGGCACGAGCCTCTCGTCGCCGTCCTCGACTGAGTATTCCGAGGGGCCACTGCTCCACGCGCCGCCACCGTGCCAAAGAGCGATGGCGTTTGACCACGGAGTGGGAGAGGCGATGAAGCAGGCGCCATGGCTGGTGCAGTGCCAGTACCTGAGCCTCAGGATGACATGAAGTTGTTCAGCCATGGCCCATGATCACATTGTACCAGCTTGTGTTGTGTTGTAGAAGAAGCAGTAGCCACTAGTTTTTCTTTTCTTTTTCTCTTTTTGGCGTCTCTCTCCTATTGTCCTAGGTGACCAATGGATTTTGGGAGGGCTTAAGTTCTAATCCTGATCCCAAGTTATTAATTCATCATGACTAATGGGTGCATGCTGATTGATTAATGTTCAGTATGGTGATTGATGACTAATAGTTTAATACAACATTCAAACGATCCTCATTTTTACCGGACCTAAGCAATATATTTAAATTTAACCAAAAATTAATTAAGTAACAAATAATATATTTTTAATTAATTCAAATACATGAATGACAAAGTAACGGGAAAAATCTCAAAGTGTTTGATTATTAAAATTAAAGAACATAAAGTGACAAGACTAAGCTATAATACAAAGGTGTATCGTTTGCATCAGGAGAAGTTACAAGGGTACCATATTGATCCAAATACATTATATATTCTCAACCACATACAACAGGCATTTAACTATACATTGGAAATGGTAGATTGAGCTATCGGCACTGTAGGGAGTGAGTCGGTGCCAAAAATCTGAACTGCGAAAAGCAAACAAAATCCAAAAAGCAACCACCTATAAAAAGTAAGAGAGAAAGTAGATTGTTGATAGTACCCTCTTCTATCCAAATGCATAGAGTAGCGCTCATCGAGATGCTGACCGTCCGGGGGGCCAGTCAACACCTCTTGATATAGTAGGCCTCATTATCCGGTAAAAACCATGCCAAAGCCCACTTAAACTCCACCAAACTTGCCTCCATAAAAGAAAACCGAGCTATAGTGCCAGAAAACCCCAGGGACTTTCAATCCATACGAGTAACCTTCCTTTCACCGCGCACAGTGGAATGTGAGGAGGCGAAGGATAAGGAGTAGCCAGTCAAGTGTGTGTAAGAGAGAGAGAGCGTGCATTCCTATCTATCTCCCCAAGCCACCAAAGAGAGCAAGCATCGTACCCCACCCAATCCCCACCCAATCCAAGTAGAGACGAGAGCCTGAAGAATGAGGGCTTGAAGCCACCATGGTGGAGTCGGAGAAGGAGGAGGAAGCATTAGGGTAGTTGGGGACAAACCAAGGGGGAGAAGGCGAACCACGTCCTCGGTGGCCTTGGAACGAGAAGGGGGGCCAGGACTAGAGGAGACCGAGGGAGAGAAGGCAAGCAACTTGGGAGAGCACATGGGGGAGGACCACTGCCACCAGCCTGACCTTGACCTGACCAAATCTGGTAGGGTACCCCACATTCTTTATCTCTTGCACCCCAAATCTCCCTGTAAATCACTTCATCCCATGGGCTTATTGGCAAATTGAGTAGGAGATAGCAAGAAAAGAGGGGTTGGGGATCTTTACCTTGGCTGGATAGAGCCACGACTAGTAGTGTCACCAGCTCACAGCATTGAAGGCCAAACTACGGATGGCACCTAGTGGATTCTGACATGCTCCCCAGCACATGCAGAACCCCCGAGCCCCATCATGGCTTACTCAACCATGGAGTAGCACTGTCACCTCCAAACCCTAGATGAAATCAACCCAATGCAAGATCTAATAAAAATTAACCATAGTGATGCAAAAATATGGAAAGACAAAAGCAGAATTAGCACGGGGGTAGAAGGGAATTATAGATCTGGTGGTACCATGATTAGATCCACCACAACTGGCACTAGATCTAGCCGGAGGAAGAGAAGAAGAGACACGAGAACCGCGAGGGAGCTGGGGGTGGGGGTGGGGAAAACAACAATGTTAAGGAGGAAAGACACCCGATCCAGTGGAGCAGTGCCTAGATCCACCACCATCGACATCGTCAGGCGATGGTAGAGGGGAGACAACACGGGGACCATGGCGAAGGCAAGAGAGCCGACGGTGGTGTGTCAGTAGGGGAGAGAACAAACAAGATAGGGAGAAAGAGAGAGAGAGAGAGAAGTGTGCGTGTGTGTGTGATGGTGTGTGCTAGAGTGTGTGTGCAAACCGGCCGTGGGTAGGCTGGACCGGTCCCACGTGTGTGAAGTGTTGGGCCAGTCAGGGAATTGAGCTGTGAGTGAGGATGGGCCAGAGCAGTTTGGAATCAATTAAAGTCAAACTAAATCATCAAGTTGAACAAATTTCAACAAATCTAAAACCTTAGCTAAGGACTCAACACTTTAGTATGACACAAATGTTCATTTGATCAGATTCCTTAAAACCATAAAATACACTCCATAATGTAGAGGGTGAGCTAGGGCAGGAGGGGGAAACTATGGGCCTATTCTTTTGGTCATGACTTGTGGCTTTTGGTCATGACTTGTGACTTTTAAATTTGTTTGTACGAGAGATTACAGAATAACAGAAATTCACGTGCGATTTTTGCCGATATAAATGAAGTCAGTAAAGTATGTACTACAATTAACTAGTAGACCCTATCTTGAAAAAAATACTCTATTTAGAAGCTAATTCGAGAAAGAAAAAAAGCGACTTTTAGAAGCTGAAAAGAACAGGGCCTATACAAGCCGCAGTTGAAACTAAGACATACTACAAGCACCAAGGCAAGCTCGCCTTTGATCACTCTGAGTAGTTTATATTTCTTAAGAAAAATTACTTTTAAAATATATATTAACACATGTTGCATTAAAATGTCTATTTTTAAGTAAATAGTGGTTAGCGGAGAAAAGAAAAAGGGACTAGAGGGGAACAGATCCAGCTGATGAAGCAGTTGGACTATAAGTTATGTATAATAAGAGGGTAGAGGATACCCTGGTCAGGTAGAGAATGGGCAGGTTTGGGACCTTCTGCATATGGTTATAATATAAGAGCTAAACAACTCTTGCTTAGGTATTGAGCCGTATTTTACTGTCAACCATTTGTCTCGTTTTGATGAGCAGAAAATGCTACTCTACAACACTATTATATTCTCCTTGAGTGTATGTAGTATAATTAGGTGGTTTGGAGGATACCAGAACTGGTGCAGACCCAAAAGTGGTGGATTCAAACAGGCGGACCTAGAACCAGTATAGAGCCCAGTGTTGGTGAGCCTGGCGCATATATTTAACGCAGTGGAGTGTCGGGTGAGGGTTAAATTGCCCCGACCAAAGAGTATTTATTGTCAGGTGGGGATATAATAATAGAACTATGGCAAACATTTTGTACTCTAACTCGGCACCATATCTAAGAAAATGTGGATGACGCAGTTGCAAAAAGCTTAGAGTAGCTATGGATAAAGTGATACAAGCTTGTGCAGTGTTAACAAAACTATAAATTTATGCCTGTCTTATGGACTAGAGAGTATGGAGACCGATTGGGGATCTTTCTCTTCACCAGAGTGATTATTAGTATTTGAAATACTAAAATACGCAAGTTCTTTTTTAACTTAATAACCTATTTTATTATTGATGAAGAAGTGGAATAGGAAATTTGAATATCAAGAGAGTAGTCATACAATTGCATTTGTTGCTACGAATGCTTGCTGAGTACGTTGTACTCACTCTTGCTATTAAATTCCTTTGTTAGATCCTAGTTTAGCCAGGGATTACATCAGGTTAGGTGTGGGGTTTACAGGTTCAGAGGACACCGCGTGGGACGAGATTGATCACACCGAGGACTAGGGGGAGATGGATGCCCTATTCGGTAGTTGGGATAAGTAGGCACCTTATAGCACCCTGTCTCAAAGTCAGGGTATATAATTCATCAGCGTCTTCATCCATTATCTAGTAACCGTATAATTAGGGCCTAGGGTTAAACTTTTGTATCAGTGTTCTATGATTATGTTAGTCAATATGTATTATGTTAAAGTCTTTATTCTGCATGGCTGGTTATTGTAATATTGTTGTGTATCTAACTATTGTTTTGCTTCACTA
Organism: Bonia amplexicaulis; assembly: GCA_036346245.1. Taxonomy (NCBI): domain Eukaryota; kingdom Viridiplantae; phylum Streptophyta; class Magnoliopsida; order Poales; family Poaceae; genus Bonia; species Bonia amplexicaulis. The sequence continues at coordinate 13,809,927 of CM070768.1, forward strand.
AATCTAGTATAGCTTATTATTCAATAAGACAATATTTTTATACAATAATAATATATGATCGGTATCATGTTCAGATGATAATGACATGGATCTTCACTGTTAATGATTTGTACTGCATATAGTTGCATTCCTTGCATAGTTGTATGCATGCATGCAAAGGTAACCTGCAGCAAAAGGGCAGTTGCAGCAAAAAGTATTACTAATCAGACAGTGAAACTGAAAGAGCCAGACTGCCAGAGGAACGAAGTGCAGAGAAAACTACTAGAAAGCCCGTATAGCTACAGGCAAAAGTGAATAGCAGTAGATAGGAAAAAAGAGGTTGCGTTTTTACAGTGCAAAAAGTTGCAGTTGATGGCCAATAATAGACGTGGAGTCTCCAAATCAGTTTGGAATTCAGATCTTTTTTAGTAGATCACATAATTAGGAAAAGGAGGTCATCTTCCTCTCTCTTATGATTGATATCTTGATCGAATTTTTTTCCTTTTAATCTCCTATGACATGTTTTTTTGAAGATATGGCACCTGATGTGGCGTTTTTAAGTTTTTAGCCCCCTCCTGACCGCGGAACCACCGGCGGACGACGCATGGTAATTCCGCGGCCGGGCGAGCGCGGACAAACTATCGGCGGCCCGCTGGCTTATGCCCTCTGTTAAAATGATCTAAGGGCTAAACAAGAACAATAGCTTTAACCCTAACTCGAACAAGAACACAAACATAAACTTTAGTGCGGAAGACATACCTGAACTAGGAGAAGCCATGAGGGTGTGGATGTAGAGGTGGTCGGCCGGAGTCGGTGGTGCCGTGGACGGGGACGAAGGGGTCCGGTCTTCATCCACCTTGACGCTTCGTGAGAGATCGGGCGTGTGCGGGATCTTCGAGGCTAGAACAACACGTGAACTTGCCCTGCCGAATCCCCTCTAATTTTTATATGGCGCTAGGTGATCGGGACCGAAACCAAAAGGTTGGTGACGCCCCCGATCAGGGCGCGAGTGGAGGCATGGCCTCCCTGGATTCTCGAGGTCAGTCAGCCGAGATCAACCCAACACCCTCCCCCTATGCGTGTGTGAACTGCCGGGCCCACCGAATCCTGTGGTTGGGGGCGCGTTTTGACCGCTACCGCACTACCAACCACTTCATAACTTCCGCCCGTTCCAACCACTATATAACTTTCGACTGCTTTGACCACTCCTTAGACTTCGACCGCTCGACCACGTTATAGACTTCGACCTCCGACCACTCTGTAGTTTCGACCATCGACCAAATTTAGCTATTGACCAATAGCTTCGACCACTCTCTAACCATGGACCAGGTACTGTAGCATCGACCACCGATAAGATACTGTAGCATCGACCATCGACCAGCTTCTGTAGCATCAACCATTGACCACTTTATAGCTACTCTCAGCATGCGTGCCAAGGCCAGACATATTTCTACGCTCGTTGGTTGCGAATCTGCGCCCCCGTCCGTGGAAATACCACGTGTCGCCCACTTGTTTATCCACGATCGGGAAGGGGCCAATCTCGCAAAAAAGGGCCCCGAGTGTCATATCTGTCAAAAAAGGGACACGGGGGGCTACAACAGTAAAGAATTCATCTTGATCAAACTTTCTAAGATAGCACAAAGGAATGCATGCCAAATTTTTTTTAAAAAAGGATGGAGTTCGGTAAACAAAATTCAGAAGAGGCAAATTGATAGTATCAGCTATTCACGATCAAGAAGTCTTTCTAAATTGTAGTAAAAGACAGGGTAAAATATAAAAACAAGCCAGAAAGAATAAAAAAATGCATGCATGTTTGAATAAAGTGAGTAATTAGGAAAGGAATTTTTTTGTAAATAATCTATATTTTATTAGAAATAACATAAATATACCCGTGCAAATGTTTTTTTACAGATATAGCTTCCAGATGCCGAGCTATTGGGCGACTGGAACCTATTGCCCAACAGACGCGCGACGTGCAAGCTGTCCGTGGGCCATTGGGCGACTGGAGCTTGTCGCCTAGCGGCTGGACGACTACATTTGCAGTCACTCGGCTGTTCAATGACTGTAAAGGAGCCATTCCTGAGGCAGCTGGGAGGCAATGTCGATTGATCCATTTGTGATTTTCAGAGATTATGAATGGTAGATAATCTGTTAGATTCGCAATAACAGCTTACGATCGTCGTATGTTGTTGTAGTATAAGAAATTTCATGAAATATTTTTTTGAGAATAATTGAAATAACAATGATTGGTAAGTACGAAGGTAAGTGATATTGTGATGTAACCGGGAATTCATATACGGAGGAGAACTTGTTTGTTAATGTTGTTGGATGATTTGCTACGCGAATAATTCAGTGTGAAAAGACGAGTAAATACGCTTGTCCAAATTAAAATAGACTTCATAGTAAAGTTGGGAATAACACGGCGCGTAATTTTGGTTACATGCGTAAGAAAGACTTCATGCACGATTCAACAAACCGAAATGCTTCTACGATACATATGCGTGTTTTTGGAATGAAATTAAATTCGCCCTTTAGGGGACTAGTTATTGTAGGATGGCAGTTATTACGGGACGGCCCAACCTACTGCATGGATCGTGGCCATTTTTCCTTCCTTCCGAGCTCAACGTTGAACTCCTCAGGCGGGTGTTACAGCGAACAGTCGATTGGAATGTTCGGGATGGAGTTCTTGCTATAGGGGACGTCATTGCGGGGAACTAACCTCCTGGCACGCTCTGCTTGTTCGTCCCGGGCCACATCAGCCCTTGCTTGTTCATCGCGGGCAGTAGCAGACCTTGATAGTTTGCGGGTCTCCTCCCATCGCTTCATCATCTTATACTATTACTTCTTCTGCCTCTTGTTAATCCTGACGTAGTGAAGCAAGCTCTAGTGTAATGTTGGGTTTGGTTGTGTAGTGTTCTCTCTCAGATCTCTTCTACCTCCTTTTATAAGTCAAAGGGTTGGTATAGTGTGGTTTATTTCATATGAGTAGGCTGCGAGGCAGAGTGTTGGCTTGTCTTTCGAAAAAGTTGCTGGCGGAAAGCTGGCCAGTATGATCTTCTCACTGTGCAAACATGCACCTTTTGGTCTTGTCGCTGTGCAAAGCTAGCCTGTGTGTTCTTATCACTACACAAAGCTGCCCTGTGTGATCTTATCACTGCATAAAACTGCCCCGTCTGGTGTAGTCACTGCACAAAGCTACCCCGTTTGGTGTCGTCACTATGCAAAACTGGCCCGTGTGGTCTTGTCGCTGTGCAAAGCTACCCCGTGTGGTCTTGTCGCTGCACAAAGCTACCCCATCTGGTGTAGTCGCTGCGCAAAACTGCTCCGTCTGGTCTTCTCACTGTGCAAATTTGCCCCGTCTGGTGTAGTCATTGTGCAAAGCTGGCCTGTATGGTCTTGTCACTGCGTAAAGCTATCTCGTGTGGTCTTGTCGCTACATAAAGCTGACCAGTCTGGTCTTCTTACTGCGCAAAACTGCACCTTTTGGTATTATCACTGCGCAAAGCTAGCCCGTGTGATCCTATCCCTGCGCAAAGCTGCCCCGTGTGGTCTTCTCACTGCATAAAGCTGCCCCGTGTGGTCCTATCGGTGCACAAAGCTACCTCGTCTGGTGTAGTCACTGCACAAAGGTTGCACATGACGTGGTTTGTCATAAAGCATGCTGGGACACCCCCACGGGCTATAAAATGCATGTCCCACCCCTTGATAGTAGGAAAAACTACTTTCTCCATTCTAGAGTAAGATACCATGGTAGACGTCGAGCGGCCAATCGAACTTGGGTTACCAAGAGGAGACCTTCCGCTCGAAAGGAGGGCGGACTTCAGCGTTAACTACCACTTGTTGCCAAACAGGCATGCTTAGCCAGTATGGCCGAAATGCAGACACATGGAGGATGCAGTCGTGCAAGTGGCGGAAGGCCATTTGGATGACAGGCGACGTTTCTTCCAATGCCCATATTCTGGGGTACAATTATTCAATCGTCTACTTTGTAGTACTACTAATAGAGTTTCTATGCTAACCTTCCTTTTCCAGCAGGTGGCTAAATGTGACTTCGTGCGATGGATTGATCCTTCCCATGAACGGTACGTTGTGAGGTACATGGATATGTTGTGGGAGCGTATCCTTGACTTGGAGGCGTGGATTGAAAGTCTCGAAGAGAATAACGATAACCTCCGTCAGCAAATACAACATGAGAGGGGCAACGAGGAGGTCATCAACATAAGAAGTTTGTACGATCCGACATGCTACTGTGCGAACCCTAGGTGCATATGTGCTTGCCACTACAACGACAATCAGCCACGTCCGAGGCGGCCCCCTCTGCAACACTCCATGTACGTAGCGTGATGCTCATTCTACCAGTAGGCACGCACGAATAAGGTTGTACCGTAGTACTCTCCCCTGTTGTCTGCGGTATTGTTCAATGTTGTAAAGCATGTAATCGAATGGTTTACGCGTCGGTGCGGTTGCTATTAATTGAGTGCATTGTTTGAGTGGTGCGGGTGTCGGTGCGGTTTCCATTAATTAAGTGGTACAGGGGCAGACATGGATCGAACAAACGAACATCGCAAAGAGAAGTACAACTAAGATCACAATAGTATTGTAAACATCATTTACTAAATAAGAAATGTAAGTAGTACAGGAACAACACACATACAACCAGCACTACACCCCTCCAACAACATCCCCAACCCCCCTCCGTCGCCACCCTGGCCCCCTCCATCTCCGCATCCTCCCGTACGGCCCCGCTTGGTTGTCTTCCTCAATACCAGGTGTTGGTGCCCCGATAAGGTAAGATGGTTAGGAGAACCTCTGGGAGTGTGGCCCTAGGTGTCGAGCCCATAGCCTGGTCGACCTAGTTCGAAAAGTACTGGTATGTGTCGTCCTGGCCTGAGGAGACCCCACATCCCTCAGCAGGCGTAAAACCTGCAGTGCAAGTATCGTTAGTTCGTCAAGTAAAGAGATGGGAGAAAACAAAAAAGAGGCAAAACATACCCCTCGACTAGCACCATGGCGTGGTCAAAGCCATCTGAAGGGACATACGGTATGCCATACGTGCCCTGCATAGGGAAATCGGAGAAGTATGGAGGATGCTCAAAATGCTATGCTGGCGGTGTAGGGGGTCGTGCCTAGGCTGACCCCAGCCTTGTCAGGTTGAGGTGGTGTCGACGTGGCCATGCGCACCCCCACGGAGCCATGCTAGGCGAGGCCCGACCGATGGGTGCAGCTGATTTATATGCACCTCCAGTCGCCGAAGGGTTAGACGACTGGAATTGCACTCACCTAACCGCTAGGCGACTAGAAGAAGTCGCCTGACGGTTCGGTGATTGCAATTATGTCACCCAACGGTCCACGGATTGCTTGTACGTCACGCGTTCGTTGGGCGATAGGTTCTAGTCGCTCAACAGTTCAGCGACTAGAAACCATTTCTATAAATAAAATGTTAGTGCGGATATATTTGTGTTATTTCTAATAAAATATAGATTATTTACAAAAAATTCATTAGGAAAGAGCTGCAGCAGAAAGTTGCAGAAGAGAGTAGTAAGAGGCAGGCAACCACCAGCCGAAGAAATCTCAAGTAATCCTTGCAACTGCAGGAACAAAATCGAATAAAAAAGGGCGCAACTAGCAGGTGATTCATCCGTATCTTGGATCAAACACAAGAAGGATTTAAAGGAGAAAAAAATCATGGCTTGTACTCAACGCCTGACTGATTAACAACGAGGGGCCGGGAACCAACAAACATTTAATCCCATGTTACTCGAAATCTCCAGCAGGATTCCCGGTTGCATCCGAATAAGAAAACCACGAGAGCAACAGCCAGGCCAGCAATGGCGAGGACATGACATGATCTCTAAGAAAATGACGGCAGAATGGAACAATAATGTCGCGCTGCAACCATGAAAAGATGGAGCAGTAGCTGCTAGCTAGTGCATGTCTTTCTTTCTATCTTTTCTATCAGGATAATGACGATCGGTTAATCTTCGATGATGAGCTTGGTAAAAGTTTTCCATCTCTCGCGGCTTTGGAAGGGAAAATCTTGGCCTCTGATATGTATGATGCATCTATACCTTATCCTCCTCTCTCATGGTCATATATCTGGCAATATATAGATCTGATGATCAACTGAAGCACAGGCAGGGAGAGAGTGCAGGTGCTGCACATTTAGGATCTGTTCTTTTCCTCCGAAGTTAGCAGTTTTTAGCTTTTGCTACAGTATCTAACTTTCAAACAGAGTATTTTCTCAAGACGGTGTCTACAAGTTAAATGATGTACACGTTAAAAGCCGAACATCTGTACCATCCAAAATCACAAGTGAGTATCTCTCTCTCCGTAATCTGTACCGTAAATAGCCAAAATTCAAAAATTTTAACCAAAAACTATAAACCACAACGTTACCAAACAGACTCTTAGCAATTAGTCGACGGAACAGGATACATCTCAGCAACACAAAGCTATCATCACATCCCACCCTCCGAGGCTCAGTGAGATGACGGCACCATGGATTCCTCCTGCGTGGCCTCGTCCAGCGGCGGCGCACACGGGCTCGGTATCTATCTTTCAGCCTTCCACTCCGTATTGTGCGCGCGCCACCACCACAGTGCCGCGCGATGCACTCCACTAGTCATATCATAAGGTCGGATTCCCCCCAAAACATTGAGAAATTATCAGCGACTATATCGGTGGCCGTTTTCTTTTGGTTTTTCTTTTATTTCAGAGGTTGAGAGAGATCTGCGTGATCGAGTAGGCTTAGCTGACTCCATGGCAGAGGGAAAATCTTGACCTGTCGGACGGCCCCACAATGCACTGCTGGATCCGGGCCGGGATCGCCATGGGACCTACACCGCGGGGAAGCAATGCCACGTGTGAACCACGGAGGAAGTGTTCAACTGACAAGCGGGCCCCCCACCTCGACATTGGTGGAGCAGCAAAGCCATTTGGGATTGAATGTTTTTTTAAAAATAATCTATTTTATATTCAAAATTACAGTAATATACCCGTATAATTTTTTTTACATGAATGGGATCCACTCGCCGAACGGTAGGGTAATCATATCTATCGCCGAACTGTTCAGCGACTACAAGTCCAATCACCCGATCAGTCGGCGACTGCCACCTCAACCCATTTTTTTAGCAATTGGCCCCGACAGCGCATATAGATAAATGGCAATTGCTATAGGTAAGTGACATTTACCAAATTTTGTGTATGATTCATATTTTGTGGAAAAACGGTAGACAATGTTGGATGATCTATTTGTGATTTTCGTAAATTATGGATGGTAGAAAATTTGTTAGATTCGCAATAACAATTTGTGATCATCGTATGTTGTTGTAGTACAAGAAATTTTTTCTGAGGACGATTGAGACAACAACGATTGGTAAGTACGAATGTAAGTGATATTGTGAAAAATTGAATAAGAAAAGACAACGACATGTGATGTTACAAATTTAAATATGCTTCATAATAAGTTGGGAACACAAAAACATGGCGCACAAGGTTTGTTTACGTACGTAAGAAACAATATCCTGCACGACGCAACAAACCGAAGTACTCCTACGATACATATGCGTCTTTCTAGAATGAAAATAAATTCGGCCTTCGAGGGAATACTACGGGACGGCCTGACCTACTACGTTGACCGGGGCCATTATCCCTTCCTTACGAGCTCAACGTTGAACTTCTCGGTGGCCTCTTTCGTCTTGGCCTCATTTTCCTCTTTTTCTCGTGCTCCCCATCGTGAGCCTCGCATGTCGGATCGAGGAGGCCGACTAGAGGAGGTGAATAGTCATTTCTAAATGTTTCAATTAAATTATATTTAAATTATTTGGCTAAAACCAAGTATATAAGGTGGAATCTTAAATCAAATTGGTTTTAGCACAAACAAAGTTTAAATCAACTAGGTTTACCTAAGTGCATCAACAATCTAACTCTATGTCAAAGGTTTACAAACCTAGGATGACAAGCAATCAATTTAATTTTATGAAAGTAAATTGCTTGAAAGTAAATTGAGACTTAATCTATTTCTCCAACTCATGGAAAATGTTAGTCCACAAAACAATTGCCATCAATTACCAAACTTCACCATTAACACATAATGAAGGGACTAGATTCTACAATCTTCCCTTTTTGGTAATTCATGACAATCTCAACAAATAATGAGATAAAGATTATATTTACGAGTATACAACATATACACAATACTTGTATACTCTAAGATAAGCTTTAAGCAAAACTTACTTATTCGGTTGTCATTAATCATCCAACCATTAACACATAATGGAGAAGTTAGAAGACAACCCGATTGCAAATGAGTATATATAAACTACACAAGGTATATATACTCAAATGATGTGTTTAAAGTAAAGATCCTAATATATGTATTAAAGAAAATATGGATCAATACTTATAAAACATCAAAACATAGAGGCCCATGAACCCTCCTTTGCAACAGATGGTGAAACACGACTTTGTCTGCTAGATCAATCCTCCCCATGAACGCTATGTTGTAAGGTACGTGGATACATTGTGGGAGTGAATCTTTGACTTGAAGACGTGGATTGAAAGTCTCAAAGAGGAAATGAGAGCATGGTTTGTGTAACAATTTTGTCTTGTTGCACGAGCACCTAGGTTTGTTCACACGATCTCCAAGGCACACCTCGTGGGTGACTAGAGAATGAACCGTCCCAAACCTGGCTATTCCAGAGGAGCACATCAAAACGATGCTCCCTATTGCCCATCACGTGCACTGTGGGCAACTGGCCCTTCTCTATTTTTGTCTCCATGTATGTCGTAATCTGTGAGTAGTACGGTGTTTGTGGGTTAGCTGCATAAAGTGCAGCATTTGAATGCCTCTCCCTAAAATAGCCGATTGTGCTGTGCAGAACACCTTCCATGATGGCGACGAGAGGCTGAGAACGAAGGACCCTGAGAACCCAGTTGTACACCTCGGCAAGGTTGGTCATCATTATGTTGTACCTTACGCCATCTGTATCGTGCAGTAGAGACCACTTATCCAATGGCTCGGCCTCAATCCACTACGAGACGCACTTAATGTTCCACGAGCTCCTTCTCCTCGGACCAGTTATGTCAGGCTCAGCCATGGCTGTGAGGCATTTGGGTTGTGTTGCCCTAGGCATGGCCGATCCCTTATTCCTCTCGTCGACGTGCTTTCTACCGTGCTCATCCAACAGCGCCCATGAAGTGTTAAATTTGTGTTTCTGGTTCTGCATAGCCAACCTCTTGAACAGTTCCTTCAACGGTTGCTTCGGAAACTGCTTGAAGAAGTTAGCCCCCAAGTGACGAATGCATCATTTGTTTCTCATATCTAGCCAAAGGTATGGCTCCTTGAAGTCTTCCTAAAGTTTTCTTATGGCCTTCACCATCCCGGCATGGTGATCATGGATTACGCACACACTTGGATGAGCTCCGACAACTGCTACCCTCACATGTCGAAGGAACCACAACCAGCTGCCGTAATTCTCACTTTCCACGAATGCAATGGCCAGGAGCAAAATTTGGTTGTTGCCATCAACGCCGATGGCCGTAAGGATCTGACCCTTATATTTGCTAGTCAAAAAGGTTCCATCAACTAAGATCACAGGCAGTATATGCCTAAATGCCTCGATGCATGCACCGAAGGCTAAGAAGGCCCTCTGCAACACAGCAAAACCTGACGACCATGTAGATGGTTTATCCTTCACAGCAGTGTACGTGCTCAGGTTCTTGTCCTGCAGCACCTGTAGCATACGAGGAAGGCTGTCGTACGCCGCCTCAAAAGACCCGAACCATTTTTTCAAAGCCTTCTGCTTCGCACGTCACGCCTTCACGTAGCTAATCTTGTACTTGAATTTCTTCTCGATAGCCACCATGATGTGCATGGCCTCCATGTCCTTCTTCTCCACTATCTCTCCATACATCAAATTGGCTATGAAGACGGACGTTATGTTATGATGTCTCGGCAAAACACAGTTGAGAATGCAGGAGTGTGGCTCCACCTTCGAGACAATTCAATGAATCCTATACTTTGGTCTTCGTGCGTGCACCCTCCAAGGACAACCGGTCTGCGCTTACTTCACGATATACTGCTCCTGGCTTGATTGACGACCTGAAAAGTCCGCTACATAGACAGTGCCCACAACTTGATGGAATCCTGCAATGATGCCTTGTCAGCATATATTGAGTGCAACCGAACCTCTGTGCTATAATACTCCAACGGTGATTCATGCTCGTCATGCGCTGCAAAACTATTAGCATCAAACATGTTCCATTCTTGCGGGATAGGAGCTTTGTGCTTATCGGAATTGTCATTGCCGTTCTCCTGTACAGCTTTCTCTTCAGCCCAGGCCATCCGGTCATTATCTCTATTTGATGCACTATGTACTCCATATGCTCCCCTTCATCAGCTTGTCATGTAGGCTCAGCACGCCGTGGCCCTTCTTCCTCTCCTCCATCTACCGCATCGGCCTCATCACGAGCAACTACCTCCGAAATCTCTCTGACACCGGCCTCTGGGTGCTCTTGTTCACCAATATGCTGGGTGCCCAAGCTGCTCGCACCACACACATGATAACCACCGGCAGGCCTTGTATAACGTTTATTGGACATGGTTTTACAAGCAGCACGCACTTGTATCCACGGTGTCGATAGCCTTCCACAAAATCCTTCCATGCAGCAGTGCATATCAATGGTCTCAACTCCCATCTAATGTGCGTGGGAGACCGGCCCAAAGCCTATGTATGATGATGATGTACACCTCAGAGTCCAAGGAGAAGCTGCGGGTGAGGCAGTACATCAAATCTGCGATTCGAGTATTCTCGCCGTTCGGGTGTACTAGAGTGGCTTGCGCAAAATTGCTCAAGTCAACATCGTTCGGACCTTCACGAGCAGTGCCGACACCGTAATGCACTTTCAATATAGTGGGTATGAACATTGCTGATGTCTGCTTGCAAATATTTTCAATGTTGCTACTAGTCCATTCAGGTCAGATTCAGAATAACCATTCTACGTAGGAAAACCAATGCTTTATATACAAGCAAGATAGGGAGTTACCCTTTTTCTTATAGAAACATATGCAGCTGCCCGTTTTCTTTTCACCCACTATCTAGTATTTCTACCTTGATCTGACCGTCCAGATTCTGATCAGACGGTACAAAGAACAACAAAAAATCTTTGAAGGTGTCAAAAAAATCCGACAAGAATGGCCCTGAGAAACTCAAAAGAAACGCTGAGGCACAGGTGAAGCTGCCAGAGTTTGCCACATCTCTCCTCCCTTCTTGGATGTCGATCGCCTCCAAGCTCCTCTACTTCCAGCGCCGCCCCTCGACGGCGCCGCCGGACCCGGACCCTGACCCCCGCTGCCGCTCCCGCCGCGACGCCCCCAGCCGCCGCCGCAGCTCCCTCTCCCACCACAAGTCGGTGAGGTCGCAAGGCGCAAGCTACTACCGTTTCTTGCCCTTTAATTTCCTGCTGTTTCTTGGATAGAGTCGCGTTCTTTTACCCTTTTTAACTGAACAAATGGAGGGTTCCAGTGTTCTGTTGATTTTAACTTCAGCGTAGTTAGAAACATGGTGTAGTTTTTGAGTTAATTGTAAATTGCCGGTGACCTGGTGAGTCCGAAAGATAAGGTTTTGGTGCAGCGAATTGATAGTTTACGTACACGATGAGTTGGGGTGTATAGTGGATGCGTTACTGTAACAAGATTGCAGCTTTGACAGGAGAAATGGGTGGTGCAACGATTTATCTAGGATTGAAACAGCAGGGGGTCAGGGGGTCAGGGGCTCATGGCAATTCCAGTTTGGTACTTAATCCAGAACAAAGTGCGTGTTGTCGCTGGTGAAGAACTAAAGATTGTCTTGAGGCTGCTGTTACTGTTAGACTTTGCTGGCTAAAGGGAAGCCTGAGCTTTCATGGGACTAATACGAAGGCCCAAGTAGAAGCTTGCAGTTGGTGTAGTCGGAATTGGTTGGGATGCACCATGGTGTAATACAATGAATCATCTGCGCCTTAGTATGTATGCCCTTAGTGAAATCTCTGACCAACCAAATGTTTGGCCTACGCAAAATCAGTGAGTGAATAGGAACTGTTGTATTGACGAGTAATATGATTTGTCTAACGAAGGGACAGTCTTGTTTCCTCGGACGCTCTGGAAATTCAGCTGGTACTAGGAAGTTAGTTCCATTGCCCTTTTCAAACTAGGCACAATATGTGCTGTAAAGTGTATTTTCCTAAGAATTATACAATTATCAAGTGAGCAGCATATACGGGAATATTTTTCCCAAGAAAAGAAGGTTTCGGCTATTCTAAGGTAGAACCATGAGTGCATGACAATGATAGTTCTCTGGAACAGCTAATTTGTGACATGTATGAGTTATAGGCTTTAGTTCAAATGATTAGGCCAAACTTTAAGCGGACCTGAACTATTGTGGAAACTTGAAAAACTACTAGTCTCTGCGTTCGCTAGTTTGCTATTGTGTATCTGTGTTTCCTGTATGTTTATTTGCGAAGGAAGCTGCCATCTGTTTAGTGTCATTATGACAAACGTTTGTGTAAAACAATCAGAGGTGCTGGAAGCGGTGACCTTCGTCTGGCCCGCAATTGCATTGATATAGTTGCCAATAGCCGGCAATCGTGGCGTATACAACCTCCTGCAAGGAATCCCGGGTATTCAGGACTCTAAAAACAGAAAGGGATACAAACTCAACAAACTATTCTAGAATACCCGGATTTCTCTAGATACAGGAAGGAAACATATACATGGAGAATAGCTTTTCTAACACTCCCCCTCAATCTAAACTTCCCAAGTTGAGATTGAATTTGAAATTCTCTAGCTGTCGAACAGGTAGAGCCTTGGTGAAGCCGTCGGCTACTTGATCTCCTGTAGGAACAAAGTCGACTTCAAGTAATTTCCTTTGCACCCTTTCACGCACAAAATGGTAATCAACTTCAATATGCTTTGTTCTGGCATGGAAAATAGGATTAGATGATAAGTACTTAGCACCAAGGTTATCACACCATAACTTTGCCGCAGGAGGACTTGGAATTTGAAGTTCTGCTAGCAGTGTTTGTATCCACATGATTTCGGCTGTGGCATTTGCTAATGCCTTGTACTCTGATTCTGTGCTAGACCTTGACACTGTAGCTTGTTTCCTGGCGTTCCAAGACACCAAGTTATCTCCTAGAAAGATTGCAAACCCTCCTGTAGACCTCCTGTCATCAATACTGCCTGCCCAATCAGCATCTGAGTAACCACTGACCTGCATTGACTTTGATCTGCTGATTTTGAGTCCAAGCCGAGTGCATTGCTTGATATATCTAAGTATTCTTTTCACTGCTCCCCAATGTACAGTAGTTGGCGCATGTAGGAACTGACAAACTTTGTTCACTGAAAAAGCTATGTCAGGTCTTGTTAAAGTAAGATATTGCAATGCTCCAACAACACTTCTGTAATTTGATGCATCACTGGGTCCTAGTAGATCGCCATTATGTATAGTTAATTTCTCACTAGTGGACAATGGTGTATTGATTGCTTTACAATCTATCATTCCAACTCTCTTCAACAGATCTTTAGCATATTTTTCCTGGGTCAGTATAATACCACTGGATGTCTTATTTACCTCAATTCCAAGGAAGTAGTGTAGATCTCCCAGGTCCTTGAGTGCAAACTTTTTGCAGATCTCTTAATAAAGCTGGTACTGCTTCCTTTTCTGAACTCACAACAATTATGTCATCCACATAAATGAGAAGAAATATAATCACATTATTTTTGTTATGGAAGAACAAAGAGGTGTCTGCTTTTGATCCTTTAAAACCAAGTTGACAAAGCTTCTGACTTAGCCTGGAGTACCATGCCCTAGGGGCTTGTTTCAGTCCATATAAAGCCTTGTCAAGTTTACACACATATTCTGGATGATCTGTATCTTCAAAACCAGGTGGCTGTTGCATATATACTTCTTCTTCTAAGAAACCATGCAGAAATGCATTTTGTACATCTAATTGACGTAGTGTCCAGCCTCTAGATATAGCAATAGAAAGCACAACTCTAATTGTAGCTGATTTGACGACAGGACTAAAAGTATCTTCATAATCTATGCCATATCTTTGTTTGAATCCCTTTGCAACTAGTCTGGCCTTATATCTATCAAGACTACCATCTTGTTTTCTCTTAATTTTATAGACCCATTTACAACCTATAATATTTCTACCATGTTGCGGAGGAACTAAGGGCCTGTTCTTTTCCTCCGAAGCCGCCGGCTTTTGGCTTTTGCTACAGTACCTAACTTTTAAACGGAGTATTTTCTCAAGATGGGGTCTACAGGTTAAACGATCTACACGTTAAAAGCCCAACATTTGTACCGCCAAAATCGCAAATGAGTATCTGTCTCTTCGTAATGTCATCAGTAAATGACCAAAATTCAAAATTTCACCAAAAGCTATAAGTCATGATTAGAAAAGAACAGGCCCTAAATGCCATGTCTTATTTTTCATCAAGGCTAGATATTCAGCATCCATGGCTTTTTTTCCAGTTGTTATCATGCAAGGCCTCAGTCAAATCTCTAGGTTCACCAGTTGAAGCAAGAAAACCATATTTAACAGTGCCATCAGTATAAACTTTTTCTTTTCTAATACCTCTCTGTAGCCGGGTAACTGGACGTTGTGGCTGAGTTGATCCCTCCGCAAGATCAGTTACTGGAATATCAGCAAATGCAGACGCTGATGCTTGAGACGCACTGGACTGCGCTGAAGCCAAGGGAGACGACTTGGATGGCTCTCTCGGCCGATTGCCTTGGCGGTATTCTTTGGGAGTGGATCATCGCCCAGATTTCCCCCGTTGTCAGCTTCAGTCATCATATTGTCAGGATCAGGAACAACATTTTGGCTTGTATTATCGCTAGCGCTGGTAACTTCTGCATCAACATTGTTAGTAATTTCTGTGGCATGATTAATCACAAGATCATTAGATTGAACACCCCCAGGATTGAGAAGATGAGTTGGCAACAAGTTTATTTCAGAGCGAGTCCTTGTACCGGCATTAGGATGTAGTTGAGAGAAGGGAAAAATACTTTCATCAAAAACTACATCCCTGGAAATATAAATTCGACCGGTTGAGACATCCAAGCACTTGAAACCTTTATGCAGAGGACTATACCCCAAAAAGGTGCACTTTTTGGAACGAAACTGCATTTTGTGGGAATTGTAAGGGCGTAGATTAGGCCAACACGCACACCCAAAGATTCTAAGGTTGTTATAATCAGGTACTTGATCAAACAAGCATTCCAGAGGAGATTTATATTGAAGTAATTTGCTAGGTGTGCGGTTAATCAAATAAACGGCAGAAACAAAGGCTTCATCCCAAAATTTGATAGGCAAGGATGCATGAGCAAGGAGGGAGAGACCAACTTCAACTATATGACGATGTTTTCGCTCGGCCGATCCATTTTGTTGATGTGTATGGGGACAAGACACGTGGTGAGTGATGCCAATCTTGTTAAAGAAAGTATGGAGCTTTTGATATTCACCTCCCCAATCAGTTTGCATAGTTATGATCTTGCGATTGAACATTCGTTCAACAAGTTTTTGAAATTCTTGGAATTTTTGAAACACCTCAGATTTAAATTTGAGAAGGTAGATCCATGTAAATTTGCTATAAGCATCAATAAAGCTAACATAGTATTTTCTTCCTCCAACAGAAACGGGTGCAGGGCCCCAAACATCTGAGTAGATAAGTTCCAAAGGATGATTAAACTCACTATGAGATCTATTAAAAGGCAGTTGATGACTTTTTGCTTGTTGACAAGCATCACAAACTGTCATCTTATTTGACTCGGCTAAACAAGGTAAGCCATGTTTATTGACAACTTTTTCAACTATGACAAATGAAGGATGACCTAACCGCTTATGCCATTGCTCAAGAGATGGCTTCACGGCAACATTGACTTCTTTTGACTGCTTGAATTGAGCGGCTGCAGGAGGAAGTGGATAGAGACCACCACGGCATTGGCCTCTAAGAAGTGTCGCCTTCGTGGCCTGATCTTTAACAAAGAAGTGCTTAGGATAAAGCTCAAGATAAGCTGAGTTGTCAGTAATAAAACGATGTGCAGATACTAGATTTTTGCTAGCTTGAGGAACATAAAGCACATTGTTCAAATAGAGATTTCGATATGGGGTGTTAACAACCGAATGACCAATGTGACTAATTGCCATACCTGCACCGTTTGCCGTGTGAACTTGATCATCTCCCTTGTATTTGTCACGAACGGTCAGCTTCTCCAAATCTCCTGTCACATGATCAGTCGCTCCCGTGTCCATGTACCAGTTGGAATCTACCCCATACGAAGTAACAGCAGCTCCTGCATACTTATCATCGGGCACAAAATTTTCATCAAATCTATGCCAGCAATCCATTACCGTGTGTCCCTTTTTGTGACAGAGTTGGCACTTCGGCCGATTATCAGTGTTGGCGCCGCCTTGGTGATTTCCTGATCGCTGCACTGGGTTGTTACCTCGCCCCTTGCCACGGTTGCCACGGCCTCGCTGAAAGCCGCCGCGGCCATGACTTGATGAGAAACCGCGTCCACGGCCTCGGTTCGCCAGATTTGCTGATACTTGCACCCCGGCTTGACGAAGAGACCAACGATTCTCAAAGTGAAGGAGCTGGGAGTAAACTTCTCTCATGGTGACTGGTTCCACTCTCGACACGAGAGAGGAAACAATCGGTTCATAATCTTCATCCAATCCAGCGAAGATATACGAGACCAGGTCTTCTTCATCAAGTGGTTTGCCCGACGATATCATCTCATCGGCAAGGGCACGCATCTTGCTAATATATTCAGTGATACTAAGATCACCCTTTTTTGTTGTGGCTAGGGCGATTCTTGTATTAATTGATCTGGCTCTTGACACCGAGAAGAACATACCTTCAACGATGCTCCAGACAGCAGCCGATGTTCTGCACATCGCTACTTGGGCAAGAACATCTCTGCCCATGGTGGAGAGGAGGTAACCAAGTACTTGTTGATCAGTGGCTACCCATTCTTCAAATTCTGGATTTTTGACCTCTACATCCTTGTCGTCTTTCTTGATGATGATGGTTGCATCTGGTGCCTTTGCAGCACCGGTGAGGTAGTCTTCTAATCTTGCTCCTCTGATCACCGCAAGGACCTGTGCCTTCCAGATCGCATGATTTCCTTTGCCTAGCTTCTCCGAGACAGTCACTCCGACAAAAGGATTGCCGATCGAGACCTTGGAGGAGCTAGCCATGGCGAAAACCCTAGATGAGTTTTGGTGGCTCTGATACCATGTAAAACAATCAGAGGTGCTGGAAGCGGTGACCTTCGTCTGGCCCGCAATTGCATTGATATAGTTGCCAATAGCCGGCAATCGTGGCGTATACAACCTCCTGCAAGGAATCCCGGGTATTCAGGACTCTAAAAACAGAAAGGGATACAAACTCAACAAACTATTCTAGAATACCCGGATTTCTCTAGATACAGGAAGGAAACATATACATGGAGAATAGCTTTTCTAACAGTTTGTTTGTTCCATACTTTTCTTCCAAAATACTGACGAGATTTCCCGTTAACAAGCAGATATTGTTTTGAACATAGCTCTAGTTATTAGGAGATGAATTGTCAGCCCCTATAGCAGCCTAAGGAAAATCAATTGATTTGCGTAGAATCTGCATGTCATGAGTTGGTCACTATTTCTTACGTAGCACTGAGCTGTCTCCAAGCATGCAACAAATCATTTTCAAGGCAGAGATTAGTGCAGTCTTGTTTTTCTGTGATGATGATGATAGTTGTGAGACATTCTTCAGTAATTATGAATTGTTTCTGACATCTGTTATTTATGAAACCAGGGTCAGGAATTTTTTCCAGGAAACCAAAGAAATGCTGCTAAGTTTGTGGGATCTGCTGGAAACATAATAGGACATAAGGGGGTATGTGCCCCAGCTCAAGGCTAAATCGCAGTGTATCAGATCATGGACGGCTTCCTGATGTTGTTACACAGGATAGGGAAAGGCTTCTTCAGAGGCTTAATAGTGTGGACTAATCAGGAAGAAGGTCCGCATAAACTCTTAGCATGTTCTTCCAGCAAGAATTTGAGCTATATTCAATCTAAATTTCGGGCATGTTTTCCCATTGTTGCAGGCAAAAGACATCAACCTCAGAAACCATTTGGGCTGGAGCAACTCACCCTGCTGCCTTGGTGTCTCCACCTCTGCAGATAGCATGCTGGGTAGTCTAACTAGTTGCTTTCAGTCCAGCGTATCCATTGCTGCCTGCAAAATCCAGGAAAGCCCAGCGGAGTCCTTAAGCAATGCGGACAAGCGCATGCCTATCGCACTATGTTCCGAATCCGTCCATAAGCTACAAGAACCAGCCTGTGAAGGACCTCTAGTGGAGTGTTCTATATGCCTGGAGAGATGTGGGGATGCAGATGGGCTCATCCAGCTGCACTGCAAGCACGTCTTCCACTCGGCTTGCCTGGAGCGATGGCTGCGGTCTTGCAGCGATTGCCCCTACTGCAGGGCCAGCATGCTCCTAACAACAGAAGAATGAGAAATCGAGAATAACACCAAGTCTAATGTTACAGAACTCATCCTTGCCTTAACTATGTCACTGCTTACCTGTTCTTCTGGTGTTTTTCCTTACTGAATGAGGTGATGTACTGTGTCACTGTGTGTTGTGTGCGGCTTCAGCAATTAGCAGTTTATTATGTACCCTGTCTTCCTTACTGTTTGTTGCAATGTAATGCTGCTCTATGTAAATATCATGAGAGAAGAATTAATAAGCTCGCCACTGTTCCATGAAAGCTTTTGCTCTTCATGTTCCTCAATCTGCAGTGTGTGATGATGTTCTAGACTTCTTCTAGCACCAATTTAGCTGAACATTGCAAGTTGTTCTGTCGCGCATCATTGTTTCTGTTCCATTTTGCATGTTATATCAGGAGAAATGGAATTCAGAGAGACAGCATCAATACCTGACGAATTCAGTGAGCAAAGCTCTCGTCTTTATCAGAAGAATCACCTCATCCGGAAGAAGTTGTCTATAATTGATCCAAACATCTGTCACCAACATCTCCGATTTATCTCTGTACGTGTCCATCTCTCACATGTACACCTTCATGTATTTATACAGAGGGAGCTAAAAAAACTTTATTGGGTGTGCATATTGTGTGTGACGCACTTCCTTAGATGCGCCCCTAACCACCGTGCCATGTTTTCTTGGATGCATGCTCTCACCGCGGCCGCTGGGCACCTCCTAGTGTGCACCCTTGCAGTCGTCAACTAGTCATGTCACACATACAATTTTTTAACTGATGTCATATAATCTATACAGTCAAACATTCTAAAGTTTGATTGTTAATATGTTTAAAAATATCTAGATTTGTCACTAAAAATATTTTCATAATATTATAATTTATTGATATATAATAAGATAAAGTTACAAATAGTAATGGTCAAGTCATGTCTCATAAACTGTGAAAAATAAAAAATATCACTTAAAAAAGAATGGAGGGAGTAATAAAATATTAGCACCGGATAAACCATGCATTGTGAATATTGTATTCACATGGTACTTTAAGATTACTATATAATTAGTTAGGTTTTATCCCAATTAATTGGTTGTTTTACATATATAGTTGTGAAAACAATTTAATTTTATGATGTCATAATGATAACAAATACTAACATTGACAAACAAATTTCATAGATTTTTATTAGTAAACTACATAGCCTGCATGACAGTTCGTATACTCTACCGCTCAAAAAGCATGTAGGGTTTTTAGTATATCTATACTTAGTACGACAATATTGATGTAGCCTATTAACGCCACATATAGCTTCAAAATTTATAAGTAAAATGGCTCGTATAAGATACCACATATTAGTTTTGAATCATTGCCCTCAGAGTAATAATCATGATGGCTGAAACAAATAAAGAATATGACACTTAATTTTTGAGTTAGAAACTAAAAAAAGTTCATAATAGCTAAATAAAATAAAGCATGGAAACTATCTCTTGGTTGTATAATAGAGTTGTGGATGTACGAATCAAACCTATTAGGGTTCAAATATTGGCGCTTTAGTAGGAATTTTGTGAGGTCGCGTTTCAGCTTGCGTCTTTCTAGGATTATGCTAAGAGGATGCAGTCGCATATGTGTAGTGGTTTTTGTACATGTGTGAGCCTTTCTTGTAATAAAAAACAAAATAAAGTGCTTTCATACCATTCACATAGTGCAATATAGGCAGAGAAAAATAATTGTTGGGATGTTTGCAAAACCTGAAAGAAGGTATGAAATACAATCTGTATCTAATTCTCTCAAGCATTATAAAATTGTAATGATACCAACTTTAATTAGAATATATAGCAAGAAAGAGTATATACATTGTTTTCAAAAAAATTTGGGGTGCCTGTGCATACCGGGCACCCCCTTGGCTCCGCCCATGAAGTATATTGTATTTATACAGGCACAGAAAACAAGATGTCTTGCGTGGCTTGACCCGTGATGACGACCCGTATGGCGCGCTGACCATCTCGACCTAGGCCACATCCGATGCAGATGCATTGGCCGGTCTTCACCCGATCTTCCCACAGAAATTGCAGCCGTCCACGTGTTCGCGAGGCCAAATCCGATGATGTGTCGCCGCCACGGCCTTTTAGTGGAACTTGTTGAATTGTTCACACATATGATCTTGTTGCAATAATTTTTTTTAATTTTAGCACGCTAGCTTTTTTTTTGCAAAAAATAGACTTCTCTCTAAGCTCGGAAGGCGCGGCAAGCGATACACTGTGGCGGGTTGGTAGGGGCCGAACTGCGACGCCCGAGCCTCCTGCCGCGCGCCACTTGACCTACCAAGCTAGGGGGCATGGCAGAGATACGTATCACTCGTCGTCACTTTTAAGCTCAGAGAGAGATCTATTTTTACAAAAGAAATATGCTAAGAGATCAAAATTAAAAACAAACATTGCTACATGGTGAACAGTTCGAACTTGCCCAGCTGCCAACTGCCGGTCTGGGAGAAGCATTAGGGAAAGCTTACCTTTGTAGCGCCTGGGGGCACGAGAATCGATCGATCGAATTGGGTTGTTTGGTCCAAAGAAGCGAGCGAATCTGCGCGGTTTGGATGATAGGAAGGGGAAAGCTTCAAACTTGCGGAGAAATTTCATGAAATTTTGAGTTGTAAGGGAGGAGAAAGGTACGATCTTGGCTAGGAATTTGGAATCGGAAGAGACAGGAGGAGCCCAGATCGAAGGAGGGATTCACGATGCTGCGGTGGTTGGCGCGGCCGGCGGAGAGGTGCCTGGGTCGCGGCGGAGGTGGGATGGGTTGCTGTGGCACGCAGAGCTGAAGCCGCACGCGTCCGGGGAGTACTCCATCTCCGTAGCTCAGGCCAACTCTAAGCTGGAGGATCAGGACCAGGTGGTGACCCCGCCGGCGGCCACCTTCGTCGGAGTGTACGACGGCCACGGCGGTCCCAAGGCCTCACGCTTCCTCTCCTCTCGCCTGTTCCCGCACCTCCATAGTTCGTACTCCAAACTCCATTTACTTGCCTCAGTCAAACCATAATCTGTTCCTGTGTGAGATTGCTTAATTGTCCTTTGTTACCGAGGATTTTCTTTTAGGTTCAGCCTGCCCTATACTTCGAGTAATTTTCTGATTTGGATTAACTAAATCCTTGATGAAGTTTTTACACTTGTTTGTCAAAGTAACCAGGTCACTGAGTTTGACCCAGCTCTCATGGATGGTTTCCTATTATGATGGACCATTTTGCAAGCTTGATCAGCTATTCGCTCATTTAGATTCTTTGCTTATGTTTTCTATTCTGATTGCCCCAAATGGTGAAGGACTCACTTACCATTATTGATCAGAATTTTTTTTTGTGATTTACTCATTTTGGCTAAGGCTGTTGTCTTAGTTCAATCAAGTTATCCGCTAACCATCAAGATGACTAAACGGTTTTGTGCTTTGAATCTGTCGGACCCAGATTTAATCAATCCAAAATTCTCTTTGAAGTCATTGCACTATTCCCTAAATTAGTAGATAACACTCACATAATACATCACTGAATTATTTCATACATAACGTAAATCATATTATATATTAATGTTATATTCATCAGAGTTTAAATAGACTGCATCAGATCAAATTCATCAGAGTTTATATATTAATATTATATTCATCAGAGTTTAAATAGACTGCACACGCCTGAGAGAAAAGCCCTCCATGGATGGTTATAGCCTCCTGCTACGTGATGTCTCTTCCCACCTTGGAACTTGCTTCTTCTCTCACCTAGAAGGGCAAAGAAACAAACAACCGAACGCCTGAGGAAATTTGCATGGGTGAGCGCGGAAAACGACACCGACGATGGCCTCGGCTCACAGCAAAGCAAAGCAAGACGTGCCGCCAGAATTTTTGCTCGAAACCGATCTAAACTTTATTTCTGAATCATGGTGGCTATAAAATGTCCTTCTAACTTCCCTAAATCTTTGCATGAAATTAATATTTCTAAAAACCACGGGGTTATCCTCCAACCCTATCTCTATTTATAGTTTAGGACCCAAAACATGAGCTTATCCTAAGCCCATAAGTTCTAATCCAATTCCAACAGCAAAGGGATCATATTCAAATTAAATCCTAGACCACGATTTTTTGCACTTGTTTTTGACTTGCCTCGGATCATATTCAAATTTTTCTTGCCAAAAAAAAGCTCTCTAAAGTATCCTTAAGGTACCCATTTTCTTTAGCCAATAAGGGACAAGTTGTGCATTTAGCATGATCATGGACTAGATGCTCAAAAGCACTAGACTGAGCTAATCTATCTTTTTCAGCAAAATCATTAGGTTGTCTTGTCAATGCTTCTATTTCAACATTAGCCTTAGGACAATTAGAGCAAGAAAGCGTCTCATGATGAAGCATTTGTTGAATTGATTCCTGGTATGAATTAAGTCTAACTTTTAGCAATTCACAATTAGAGCACGTTTTAGATTGAGCATTTGAAATACTTGACTCTAAATATGTAGAAGAACTAGATTTGAGCTTTTTAATTTCATCATTTACAAGTTTTAACTTATCATCACAAGAGTCATGTGCCAATTTTAATTCATCAAGTTTAGCAATTACATCACTATGTTAAATCAAGTTGATATATTAATTGATCTAGCAGTCTCCAACTCCGAATGTAAAACTTGACAAGACTTACATGATTCATTATTAGGAATAAAAGCTAAGTCTATCAATCTCAGAAGTTAACCTTTCAACAAGACAATTACTTTCTTTCAATTTCTTTTTTGTCTTTTTCAATTCAATAGCAAGATTAATCGAACTATCTTCAAACTCATCATACGACGGTCCATCTCCAAAAGCCACAGGATTAATCTCTAACCCTATCTCTATTTATAGTCTAAGGCCTAAAAATTGGGTTTATCCTAAGCCCTCAAGTTCTAATCCAGTTCCAACAGCAAAAAGACCCGAAACCCTTCCTAACACGGGTTTTTCAAAATTCCAACTTTTCCAACTTACATGTGTCGAAGCTTCCAGGACCGCACCTCCCGTAGCTTCTCCACACATCATCCACCACGTGTCGTAACCTCCGAACCGTACCTCCGTAGCTCCAACACGTATCATCCATCTCTGATCTCCATGCACCCCAAGCATGAGCCCAACCATCTCGTGACTTCCTTAACCGCCTGGACCTCAGATTTCTCCCTCCTAGTCCCAGTCCTCCTCGTCACCGACCATGACTGTCTCCACGCCCAACCTGCATATACAAAGACCAAAGAACGTTTTCCCGGCACAAGTTCTCTCCAATTTAACCAATATCAATCCACACACACGCAACACACCACAAATAATATCATGCCCGACGTTGTCAATTATTTATCACCAAAAATTCTAGACCTAGTCACATAGTCTAATAGGATTCAACTTTTATTCAAGCACTTTCAAGCTCCCAAAATGGGATGTTACAAAATCAGAACAGAGTTTGTATCCGAGCAAGGCGGCATGTCCACAGACGCAATTAAGAAGGCATTCCATGCTACAGAAGAGTTCTTGCACCTAGTCAAGGGGTCATGGCTCAAACGGCCACAGATTGCCTCAGTTGGCTCATGCTGCCTCGTCGGAGCAATTGCTGATAACATTCTATATGTCGCCAATTTAGGGGACTCGAGAGCTGTCCTTGGCTGTAGGGGACCTAATGGCCAGGAGGTAGTGTCTGAGAGGCTATCCAGTGACCACAATGTTGCCAAGGAGGAGGTAAGAAAGGAGCTTACAAAGCAGCATCATGATGATTCACATATGGTCGTCTACACCAGGGGAGTTTGGCGGATCAAGGGCATCATTCAGGTACCTATCATTAAATCCTATTAATTTGGATCCTTCTAGTATATGCCATGCTATTCTCAATCATGTTTTACAAGTACCATGTGACCCGGCTGCTAGTACAAAGCTTCATTTCAGACGCTTTGGTCTCCAAAATTTGTTAGTAGTTATTTAACATGTCATGTCCAAGCAAGACATGTTCTTAACGTGGATAAATGCCATATTGCAAAACAAACCCAGAGAGCCTCAAGAAGTCGATCTGGCCCCAGTCTCCTCCGACTCAAAAGTGTTTGCAGCTGTGGTATAAGGCTGAAGCTTAATGCTAATTTAGCAAATTTAGAGCACCGAGTCCATAAGATATTGCTCATTCACTTTAAAGGGCATTCCTCGACTCCTCACAGACCTCACTTGAGGAAATATTTTTCAGCTATTTATCATGGGAACTCATAATAGCTGCTTTAAAATCCGTCCTGAAATTGGTTGAGACGTCAAAGTTTCTAGCAAAATCACATACCAATGGTATTGTATCTCATAATAGCTAGCTTTATGTCATGATGCCCTGAATATGTCGCTCGGATAAAGGCAATATTCCTGTTTCCTAGATACTAATCAGATGCCGCTTTCATTTCGTGTTCAATGTACTTGGATTCATCTGTTCTCGACATCATAACATAGATTTCGCAGTTCTTTTGTAAAGCACTCCTTGTATCCAATACGACCATAGGAATTTATTCTGTTTGAAAAAGCCAGCAAGTAGAATTGCTTGTGTAGTGTGGCAAACCCGTATGCTAAAGCTATGGTCATGTAAAGTTTCTCCTTTCTGTATTTTCTAAAGCCTGACGTTAGTCCATGTAGGTGAATATTACATGATCTAAGAAAAAGATGCCACCGGTTGCTTGCACTCATAATCATCAGTATTTGCGTTATCTTGTTCCTTCAAACATTTCGAGTAGTTCAACACAAACCTGCTTTCATGCATTGACAGTTATGAGCCACTATTTGGCCACCTATGGACATCATTTGTTTGATTCTTTCGTTCAGGTTTCCAGATCAACTGGGGATGTCTACCTGAAGAAGCCTGAATTTGCCAGAGACCCTATATTCCGGCAATGTGTCTGTCCTATTCCGTTGAAGCGGCCTGTCATCGATCAAAGTACACCAGCTGAGGCAGCAAGACCTTTTCTTGATATTTGCATCAGATGGTTTGTGGGAGCAGCTAACTGACAAAGTGGTGGTGGATATCGTCTTCAAGAATCCCAGAGCAGTAAGCCAGTTTACTTAACCTTGTCACTGAGAACCACTCTATGGAATTCCATTACGCAAAATCTGGTGCACTTGTGTGAAAATGTGCTTAGGGAATAGCAAAACGACTGGTGATCAGAGCGGTACCATCTGAAGCTGCGAGGAAAAGAGAGATGAGATACACTGACATAAAACGGATAAAAAGAGGGATCAGGCGACATACCCATGATGGTATCACAGTTGCTGTGGTGTATCTTGACCATCACAAACACGGTGCGCAACCGCAGTTAAGTAATGGCAACAGTTTCAGGTTCACCAATGCACCAGTGGACATCTTCTCCGGCAGCTCAGATGAGGTGGAGCACCACTCCCTCAGGATGAATCTTACAATAGATGGAGCTGTGGGCTAGGGTTGTGTCTTCAGAGGGGGGGAAATAGTCAAAAGAAAAGGAACAAAAAAAAACGAACTTTTCTTTTCAGTCACATAGATAGAGCCAAACACATCTTTTACCAAGAGATCCAAATATGATATGCATTGAGAGGTTTCAAGTTTTGCTTTCGTTTTGTACATAGTGGGTTTGCATAAGCTGTCCCAGCAAATGTCTCATCTCTAAGTTATCGTTTCTAGAGAAGAGTCTCATCGCAGCTGGAGATATTGTGGGTATCAAATCATCAAAGATTGATTCTCCAAAAAGAAAGGGAAATCTAAAGATTGTTCTCGTCATCCTTTGCATGTGTAACAAGCTGGGAATCTTTTTTTTTTTGATCCTGGAGCTGTGTTGAACACTGTTGAATTGGTCTGAAGTGGGTTCAAGATTCCAAAAAAATAACACAAGATTGATTCGCTTTGTGTGGTAGTAGCATGGCTGTATGGGCTGCCTACTGTCAGTTCTCCCAAAAGAAGCGCTTTCCAGCTTATCTGCCTTTCTCTTTAGCAGGCATTGGTGTTCTCTTCTTGTTGCCCTGCCCGCTACTGCTGGAGTAGAGTGCTACTCGTATTGTAATCTTTTGTGAAGTAAAATCTAATTTGAGTACTTTGAAGTGGGATGATTAAAATAAACTAAGAGTTTATCAGGGTACAGTAATGAAAAGTGATAATGATCATATTGGATTGGATTGGAAAAATGGCGCACACAAGTTCAGCTATTGAGCTAAGTTTCCTGAAGAGCATTATGAGCCAGATTCCATCTAAACATGCCTTTAGCCCAAAAAAAATGGAACCAAAATTTACCATTTGCCAGTTTGGATAGAATAGGACTGGCCACCATCAGGATCCAAACAGAGGTTGTTGCAACCCTTACAACTGCCCCAAGATCTCTACGACCACTCTGTAGTCACTACGACCATCTCTTGTAGCCGTACGACCACGTTGTAGTGGCTATGACCACCTTCTCTGTCGATATGACCGCTCTGTTGGTTCTCCGACCACACAGACAGTTGTTACGACCACACTGTGATCTCTTCGATTATGCCTCGCTGCTCCACCACGTAGTCGTGAACTTCAACTGAAGTTACAACTACGTTCACCGCCTCTCGCTGCACCTCCTTTGACCACGGCCGATCACCGTAGTCGTAGCTCCTTACGACCACGCAGTGATTCTATCGACCACACCGAAGGCTCTGTCGATGTTGTAGTTGTAACGCCTTACGACTACAGCTCCTGCTCCACGACCGTGGTCGCAACTCCTTACGACCACGTCTTCAGCTCCTACGCACGCCGCCGCTCGATCGCTGTGGTCGTAACTCCTTTACGACCATGCATGCGATCCTCTGCTCACCGTGGTCGTAATTCGTTTACAATTATGTCTGAAAACACAATGAACTCGATAGATTTCCAGAGCCAAACCTCTCTTCTCCTCTCTATTTCTTTCTCTTGATCACACAAATCTCTACGATCACCCTGATCGTCCTCTCTCTCTTGCCTCTCGATCACACCGATCGCCTTGGCCTCTCTCGCCCTTCTCACCTTACTCTCTCGGTTACATAGCTCTGCTTTTTATACTCTACTTTACGACTCTGACTCGGTTGCGACCACGACTATTACTTGAACTCGGCTACGACTATGAAACAGACTCGAACTCGACTACGACTGTGAAGCGGACTCGTATACGACCACGATCTAGACTCGTATACGACCACGGCCAAACTCGTACACGACTCCGACCACTCGTACACGACCAGGACTACGACCACAACTGTGAAAACAAGATTATAACTCTAACAGAGGTGATTGAGACATTGAGACAAGGAAAAGCCATTTTCTGATTCCAGAATTGGCAGCATCTTAGATATCCTAGAGTAATTGTTCATCGAGGGAAACCTTCCAAACATTCCAAGCAGACCCTAACAAGGCATGAGTAGTTTTCATGGCCTGGTCCTGGTCCATCTGACCATCCATCTCCAGAATCTAGCAGCTGCACACTACAACAATTGCCAACTGTAATCACATTACACCATCCAATACTGCACAGGACAAAATTCGAGACACTGCCAGCAAATCTGTGGGCTGGTTGGGTACTTGTTGCCCTCGCTACCCCCCTATGGATGTTCTTGTTCTTTCTTAGAACGGTAACGGTGGCTTATCCCCACGCAAATTAAGGTCTTGATTAGTGGCCACACGATGTCAATAATAAAAACATCACCAAGCAAATAACCAGTACTTCAAGAATGCTTTTAGTTTTTTTTGGTTTGCTTTTGGCTTCTTCAGATGTTAAAAGTCCAAACATCGAAACGGGACGGTCTCTTAGAGCGGACTCCCAAATAACTTCTCAAGTCTAAAACCGTATGCACCATCCATATCGATACCTCTACCATTCATTGCTGTGTCAAAAAACACAGACAAAGATTATCAGCCGCAGCAAAAAAAAACACCCCTCTATAATCAATGTAAAGCTGTAAACCTCTTTTGACCATAACAATAAGAATGCTCTACATACAGACATTTCTTTACAATACACAAAACAACAAGATTAGTTTTGGCCTCACATTTGGCTTTTAGCTTCTTAATTTCATTTTTTTCTAGCTTTTTTGCCTTTTCTTGTTTTTCATGTATTTCTTTGCATTATCCGTAATAGGATAACTTATTTTTTTTATTTTTTTTAAATTTAATTACGCTGAAAAATCTATCTACAGCTACATTAAAAAAATACCTCAAACAGTGAAAAAACCAAAAGCTACAGATTTAAGTCCAAATGAGCACACCCTGAGCCATTGTTGCGCCTTGATAGGTGGGACCAGCTTGTCAAGCGACTCATTGGTTGTTTTTTCTTTTGAACTGTTCATATAAAGGGTGCCATAGCTTCTTTTTCTTTTAATTTAGCCTGAACATCTGATTTTGTAAATCTAAACTCCTTCGTCATAGCAGTCAGATGCTGTCGAGCCAGTGAAGCTCAACAGCACGAGATCCGCCCCCCGCGCGGTAGCAAATTAGTTAGCGACAATTAAATATGGTTAGTACTAATTAAAATGCAATTAGCACTAATTAAATCTTACAAAGTAATGCAGCCGGCCGACATGCCGAGCTCAACAGATACCTAAAAACAGATGTCCAGAGACTAATTTTTTTTTAAAAAAAAAGTAGGTTCAATGCTGTTTATGTGAACAATTCTTTCCTTTTGGGTGGCATTCCTCCTGCAAAGTGTAACGCACAAGGAAAAAATCGTTGCAAATCGATAGTAACAATAATAATGGAAAGGAGGCAGTAGCAATGTGCTGCAGATGCAGATGATACAAAACACAGTGGCGTACGGGTCCGAGCAAAACTAGTGGGAAGTAGCAGTAGAAAGTCTACACATATAAAATTCTCCAAAAAGTTGAAACAAACAGGACGATTTTTTAAATTGAATCCAAATCCACAGTCAGCTTCGACGTCTCCGTTATATATATCCTCCAGTTTCCCCAACATCACATTTCTCTACCCCTCAGCCTCTCTCTGCACAGCAGCAACGGTAGAACAATAACAGTGGCAGTGCAGATGGCCCCACCCGCCATACTCAGGCTGCTCTCAGACCAAGGCCTGACCCACCGTCAGCGACAGCAGCAGCGCGAGCAGCGCCGAGCATCCAGTTGCCTTGTAGCTCCGCACCGCGTCGCTCTGCAAGATGGCCCCACATCGCAGTCAGAGAAGGAGTGAAATTAAATTGCCCACGTACGGAAACCCTAACGGCCAAGAGGAGGCAATAGACCACCACTCGGGTGGCTCCACGTGTCCTCGGCACAGAGACTTCGGTGGGGGCCACGGCGCCCGCGCAATTATTTGCGCGCACCGAACGCGGCCGTACCCGAACGGCATTACCGCGCGGGGCCCACGAAGCATCGAGAGGGTGCCGATACGGGTGGTCTTTTTGACCAGCCATGGCTCGTGGGCCCCGGCGCCGCGCGCGTTAATCTTCGTGCGGGCGGGCGCGAGGCGGAGGCCATCAAATCCAGTTTAGCGCGTGGGGTTTGGAATCCGACGGCCCAGATTCATCTAATGCGTGTACGTGGAGTGGTAGCAATGGTTTATGGATCCGTACCGACATGTCGGCGGTGGAGGGGCCGGGCCCGGGGGCGAGGCCGCCGGTGGTCGGCGACGACGCGGCGGCGAGGGGGGACCCGGCGGGGGAGAGGTGCTTCTTCCTGGGCTTCTTGCTGGGCGCGGGCGCCGGGGTGTCGGCGGCCGGCGCCGGCGCGAGGGCTGGAGGGACAACGCCGGCGCGGGGGCGAGCGCCGGGGAGAGCGCCGGAGCGGTCACCGGTGGGGCAATGTGGGCGGGGCGCTGACGGGCGCGGGCGCCGGGGAGGCAGCGCCGGCGCGGAGGCTGGGGCGGCAATGTGGGCGGCGGGGGCTGACCGGGAGGGCGTGGGGGAATAAATGTGGCCGGAGGGGTTGCCAGGGCGGGGAGTGGGCGGCGGGGAGGCGGCCGGGGAGGTGAGCTTGGTGCCGGGTGGGAGGGACGCCGCTGGGCCGGTGGAGATGTGGTGGTTCTTGGACGAGGAGGAAGGGCCCGGCGCTGAGGAGGTGGGGGAGTGGACGGCGCCGGAGGGCGCGGCGGCTGGAGACTGGGAGGAGACCGCGGAGGCGGCGAGGAGGAGGAGGAGGAGAGGGAGGAGGCGAGCCATGGGAGGCAAGGTGCTGGTAAGCTTGGGTTTGTGTGTGAGACGAGTGCGTAGAAGAGCGGAGAGCAAGCTCACTGAGCGCTACTAGAAAAAAAAGGACACTTGCACTGGCTAGCTTGCGTGGTGAGTCACTTCTTCACTGGTGAGCGGCACTGAGCAAGACAGTGGGAAAAAAACAAAAAAAATGAAAAAGGACGAAATTAAGAAGCTACAAGTTAAAGGTTGAAGCTCAAATAAGCATAGCTAAGTGTGTGGTATGCAATTATATGGCCCAGTGATTCCTCACAAAAGAGACGCTAATAAGGTTCCACTTTGCCTTTAGCTTTTTCTACTTTTTCTTTCCTCTTTGTTTGTCTTAAGTAGCAAGGAATGCCAAGATGCACATGAAGTCACAGTAGAAAGGAGAGGGAAAAACGGTTGGCTGTTGGGCGTTGGAACGAACCACAACACAAGCAGGCCTTTCTGGGCTTTCAGAACAGTGTAACTTGTCCTACTATGGCCCATTAAGGATAAGCCTTTGCTAACCCAACGTGACTAAGTAACATCTTTACGATTTCGCCGTCCAAACTCCAAACTAAGCCCAACACAACAAATGTCGATTATTTATTGATTTTCCTTCCACGCCTCTTGACCACACGAGTCTTTTTATCTTTTCGTCTTCTCTTATTTATTTTTCTGGTTTTTATTGTCCTCTCTCTTTTGCCCCCCAATCAAAATTTGTAGCATTTCTATGACAACTTGCAAGTTAGTAATGTATTAAACACACACAAAAAAATTGTGCCAGTGTTGGATTCTCACCAGCACATGCACTCTCTAAAACAGGTAGTGAGTAGTGCTTCATGTATTACCCTCTGTTTAGTTTTCTTAAAAGAAAATGATTAACCTGTTTGTTCCTTTTCTGCAGTAATCTCTTCCTTCACTCTCTTCCCAGTGATGATTTCTCCAGGGGAGTGTAGCATCACTCATCTCAAAACCATCACGAACAGATGAACCGAGGAGGATTAAAAAGAAAAAGAAATCCCCAAAACTTATCAAGATGTGTGCGTCCAGCCTCCAGCCCTGCACAGCCCAACACATGTACCATCTAAAATCGCAAATAAGTATCTCTCTGTAATCTGTACCGTCAATAGTCAAAATTCAAAATTTTCAATCAAAAGTCATAAGTCGTGGCCGTTGCCAAACAGACCCTGAATTACTACACTACTGATCAATACCAAGCAAATATGCATTGATGCATGGCATCTTCTGCAAGAACAGTCGGAAAAGGAATTGATCTTTTGTATGGTAGACTACTAGTAGTTGCTGCATAGGATACTGCAGGTACGACGCTAGCTAGTGCTGTCCAGTTGCAGAAGAATCTGTTCTTGTTCCCAACGATTTCTCCCGTATTTGTCACCGACCATTCCGCCTAACCTCTTTCGAAAATGTACAAGAGATTGTCGTTCTCTCATAACTCTTTCGAATCTTTTAGAACTCTCGGATTCTTGCCATATATAAAAATCTAGTGCTAAAGAATAACCTAACCTCTAATCGTCTCATGCACCTCTACTTTAAGATGAGTAGTTTCTTTGCTTTGTTACTTGAGTTCTCCATAATCCTCATCTAAAATAAAATATAAATCTTACTCTAAATAATTAGAAAATCTAATTCTACTAAGATTAACCTAAAACTCTTTATAGAACATAGTTTCAAATACTAAAAAGACTAACATAAGTCACCGTACTTAACACTAGCTTAGGAAAGGTGTGCTCTTGCTGTCATACTTCCAGACTGTTTAATTATTTCTTTCATCAGCTCGTACCACCGATACCGAGAGAGGTATCATATGCTAAGCCTCTGCCCTAGCTTGGTGCAACGCCACGACGGTTTCTTCTGCGTCTTCTCGCATGCCTTCATGATAGGGACTCTTTTTTTTATCTTTTAAAAACTGTTTTCGGTTTTTTATAATAATTAGTTTGTAAACAAAATATCTTTTTAAGATTGATATATAAATTAATTACAGTACATATTATAACGACTTTGTTTATATTGATCAAAATCACACTTGAGTTTCTGTTATTCCATACTTTTTCTCATAAACAACATAAAAATCGTAAGTAATAGGCAAAAGTCAGACGCTAAAACAAAAAAAAAACAGGCCTGATAGCCTCTCGGACATTCCTGCTCTCTAAGACCAACCTTTCTGCATAACCTCCCTGAACTTTACAGCCAAATGCCTGCAGAACTCAGCTTCACTTTAACTCCATTACCATCTTTATTCTTAGCTAGGGCTGTGCACATCTGAACCGAACCGAAAAAACCGAACCGAAAAAACCGAACCGAACCGGTCAACTCGGTTTGACCGGTATTCGGTTCGGTTTTTCAGTTTAGGTTTTTTTTGGTGTTAGGTTTTTTCGGGAAAAACCGACTAAAAACCGAAAAAACCGAAACATTCATCGGGCCGGGCGGCCGCGGCATACCCTAACCTGCCTGGGCCTCCCCCTCCCCAGTCCCAGATTCCCCACGCAACCGCTCCCCAGAGCCCCGTCCCCAGAATCCCCCAATCGCAGCCGCCTCCCTCGCCTCCTCCGCGCGGCCTCCGGCACTGCAGCCTACCCTCGCATCCTCCTCGCTCGCGGCCTCGCCTCCTCCTCGTGCTCGCGGCCTCGCCGCCCCCGCCTCCTCCTCGCTCGCGGCTTCGCCTCCTCCTCGTGCTCACGCCGCCCTCGCCTCCTCGCTCTGGCCTCCTCCTCCTCGCCCGCCTCCTCGCCGGCCTCCTCCGCCCGGCCCGCCCGCCCCCCGCCCGCCTCCTCCTCGCGCCTCCTCCTCCGACTCCACCCTCGCCTCCCGGCTCGCCTCCTCAAACCCTAGGCGGCTAAGCGCTCGACGATCGGGCGCCCGCCCGTCCATTGCCGAGCCTCAGGCCTCCGGTGCTCCCCATTCCAGTGCTCGGCGGCCGCCAGAACTCCGGTGCTCCGCCTCCTTCGGTGCTCGGTTGCTCACAAAATTGCTGAGGTAATATCAATTTACATTATCTGGTGTTGTTCTGCATTTACTCTCATGCTAATATTGGTTTTGTATCCATTCGTTGATTGAAGAGGAACCAATGGTTACATCATGATCGTGCAAATGGTGGAAAAATGGTGACTTTGAATGGTTTGTTAACTTTGAATTTTGATATAATGATGTGTGCCGTATTTGGATGGATAATTGATAATTGATGTGGCATGGATGGATAATTGATGTGTGGGTGTGAGTCTGCGCCTTTGGTTTATGTGTTGCGTTCGCCGCTTGAGTGATATGTCTTCTTGGTTTATGTGCTATTGTCTTTGCTATGCTAGCTGCTGTTGGTTTCATTTTTTTGCCTGCTACTGCTGCTGCCGGCTGTGCCATACTTGATACTGCCATGTTATAGCTATTTGTTCAATTGCTACTGCCTTTGAATTTTTGATGTATTGATGTGTGACAGCAATCAGTTGTTAATGAGTCAATGTATTCTGAATTTTTGATTGTAGAATGGATAATTCGAGTCTAGATATGAGATTAACGTTTAGCAATTCGCGTAAACTTTGGTAAAATTGGTATTAACCGATACCGTACCGAAATAAAATGGTATTTACCGATACCACACCGTATTTTGAAAAATACCGTATTTCCCGAAATACCAAAACCGTATTTACCGATCAAACCGTATTTACCGAACCGTATAAACCGAAAAAACCGAACGAACAGTCCTATTCTTAGCCCAGGGCATTTCTTGGGCCCGTTTTTGGCTTGAGATTATTTAAGCCAGAAGTTATTTAAAATATATTAGCTTCTAATTTTACCTTTTTTTCTTATTCTTTTACATTATCAGCGATGATATAATGTTTTTTATTATTTTATTATTTTTTAATTAAATATCTTAAAAAAACTAATATTCGCTATGATATAATTTTAATAAAACTAATAGCTAAAATTATAAATAAAGCTTAAACTTTTTAGAATGAACTAATCCGAGCTCTCTCTGACCAACTGTCTGAAGTACAGGAAGCTCAGATCATTCCTCCACACAAGTAGCAGTAATTTATTTCTCTCCTCACCACCAACCAACCATTGGACTTTCAGATGCCATTGCATGGAATGGAATATATTACTGCACAAAGTACCTTGCAATTGCACCAGAGGAGTAAAGGTGGCAACTTTTTCTACTCCTCTTTTCTTGACGAAGACTTCGCCTTTAGCCACCCAAGTGAAGAGACAGAGCAAACGCAGCGGCGTTGCATTGCCCTACCTCTCCTCAATGATTTGATTGGGTTGATTTACTGTTCAAAGTCTAAGGGGGGCTCTCCACGTAAATAAGAGTTTATTGTTTATTTTACACTGTAGTTATAATTAATTTATTCTACGTAATTAGATATAAAAAATATAAATTTTAAAAAATTCGCACAGACAACGTAAAAGAGTAAGAAAAGAAAGACAAAACAAAAAAGTCAAAAAATTAAAAGGTCAAAAAAAATCGTAAGCTATAAATTAGAAGTTAGAACCTGAAACCGTTTCGAGTGGGATCTAAAGCGGCTCTGTTCTTAACAACCTTCGAATGTTTCTGTGTGTGGTGTGGTCCTTCAGAACACAGCAAACGGGTTCAGAAAAGCTGCCAAAAAATCGCTGGATTCATGCTTGTTTGATTGATTTTTCAGCAACGCATGGATCAAATCGGATTTGGGAGATCTTCGCCCACCCCCACACACCACACACATTTTTCTTCGGTTCTGGAGACGTAGGCTCGGTAAAACCGTGTAGAAATGAAATGAAGCATCGATCAACGGCAACAGTAATTTGATGTGATGTTTCTCTTGCTGGTAAGGGGAGCACGGTTGAGGTTGTTCTCGCTTGCTTTCTCGTAGCAACCTTTCGTAGCCTTTTGGGGATAGGAGGGTGGCTTTATTATCTATAAAATTATGTGGTGGCAGTTTTATAATGGTGATGGGTATTTGATTTTACTTTTTGTTGTATTGTGATTGTTTGAATTTAATTTTATGCCGTTAAATATCTATTTGATTTTATTATGTAGCTATTTTAATCAAAACAATTTTGATTCAAGCCCTAACAAACTTTTTTGCCAGTCTTAGGAGAGCTAACGGACTGATAAAGTACTATTGGAGATGTCATAAGAACGGAGCACAAAGAGAAGCACATGGGACCATGCCATCGTATTAATGAATCATACTCCCCAACATACCGCAAACTAAAGTCGAATGCAAGCTGGGGGAAAAAGCTACATTGATGTTGCATTATAGCACTCACATTAACAATCAAGATCGTACTTTACACCAGGTAATTAATCCCTTGTTTTATTTGCATTAGGATTAACACATACTTTCACTTTACACCAGAGTAGACAGGGTGCAATTTACTTAAAAAAACAATCCATGATATTCATAGAAGTTTTGGCTTACATCAACTTCTGTAGAATACAATCACCATCTCATGCTAAATAACAGAGGTGACGGGACGGGAAAACAAGCTAGCTGACCCATGATACCCAAACAAAGAGCAACAACCTTTCAGAGCTTCCATTTCCCCCTAAAAGTTAGTTTGACCAGACTATCACCAACCAAAGCACACTGGACTGCTAATCAGACGCGACGATGATGAAATCATTCTCAATTGCCGACGAAGAAATCCTTCTTCCTCGCTGGGCTACGATAATTAGTAATGCTATAAGAGAAAGAACAGCACCACCACCATGATCCTTATCATGCGGTTAGATGGAGAACACCCCTAGTTCTTCCATAAGGCACTGACAAAAAAAGCCAGAAAGTTTCCAACAAGACTATCTACTACCATATCTCTGAATGAGATCAGAAAGGATTCTTCACACAAGGCCTCCTCAGGGATATGGAAGGAAGACCATGTGAATGCCTTAAGCTTCCTATTTACAGAGGACATTTGGAATTGCAAAGCTCCAAATCCTCCTTCATCTCTTTCTTTCTACCCTACATTCATCAAAATGAGTCAGTAGCACCGCAAGAAGCAAGCATGAACAGACTACAAATCACTTGCAATCTCGCTGCAGGGCTCCGCTCCACGCAACATTATCATCTGCCTTCTCCAGCGCAGCAACCTTAGCACGATGGCATGGGAGAAGACCAACCTTGCTCTTCTCAACGTGCGGAAGTTCAACAGTCTCACTGATACATCCAGACTTGATATCAGTGGGTGGGATGAAGCAATCCATGGAGAGGCCAGGAACATTGAACGCAACCTCCTCGATGCTCCATGCCTCCTCCATGCGAGTCTTGGTGTGGCTCATGGCTACCTCTCCGAAGCGGAAAAGGGTCACAGCAGAGCGCCCAGAATGTGCAATCATTATTCCCTCCACTGGCCGGTAGTCCTCGATGAACGAACTGATGGTAGTCTCCCAGTAAACCGCATCCCCTCCGGCTGTGGACTGAATTCGGGTAAGGTGTGAATCCTCAAGATGGACAAGAAGCCCGGTCTTCTGGCTGAAATACCCAAAGAGAACATGCCGGATGACCTCCGCAAGGCCCTCGCTGCGCGCTCTTAGCGTCTCAGGATCTGCACACAGCTTCAGAATGAAGCAATCCTCCCCATTCACCTTCCTCTCGCCAATGCAGCGTGCGCCAGCAAACATGCTCGCCGTGGTCAAGGGATCCAGGCCCTAGAGAGACAAGGAACAAAGAATTTTTTTTTTGTCAAATTTATGCTTCTAGCACTGTGGGTAGGGGTATTGGGACAACACGACCTACAGACATGGTGGTGAAATTGGTGCTGCCGTTATACCTGAAGTGTGCGGCGGAGAGAGCGGACAGGACCCTTGGCAGAACGTGCGCCAAGCCATGGGGTGTGGCGCCAGACGAGCTTGCCGTTGCATCCGGCGTGCACCTTGCTCCCACCGACGGCCAGCTCAATGTACCACATCTCCGGGGCCATCTGCCACAGCACGAACCGGCCAGGCTCGGCGCAGCGCGCCGCCATGCGGTTCCTCACAACGCGGCCAGCCGTCTCAAACTCAGTAGCCACCATGCGCAGCTTGCCCATGGCGTACGCATTTCGGACAGACGAGAGCAGCTTCTGCCCGCCGGAGGCAGCCAGATACTGCTGCAGAATGTACTGCGCCGATGAAGTCTCCTGCGTAGAATACATCAAGACCTCACTGTTACACAGCTACAATGCTATACTCTAATGCTAAAGAACAAAAATTTACAGCAAACAGCTCATTTGCCATGCAACTTTTAAGGATAATCTTTCTTTACCGAAAATTGTTCCTCAAAAAAAAAACAGCAAATGGACATTTGTCCGTTAAAGGAATAGAAGTTGTATAGCATAAAAGGCCATTTTTACAGTGGTAATGTGTTCAGATGCCTATTTTGTAGCAAATGTATAAAGTCTTCTAAACACATCACATCAAGAACCCATTTTTACAGTGTTTCCTTCCCCTAACGAACCACCAAGTTTTCTGGAATCCCCTAAAAACACATATCAGAGAAAACATCGTGGAACAGTTTCGACAGCAAAATGGAAGCACTAATTCATTAAGTTAGCTTAGAAAAAACACTAATTCCAGATGGAAAGGAGGGGCATTTAGCAGCCAAAACTCAAATCTAGACATCATACCTACAAAAGGCACGGAATTTGCACTCTCAAATTTCACCAAAACACCGGATTGAACTCAATCTAGAGCAAGAGCAAGCAAGCAAACAGCGAGCTCTTACAATGGGGGTGTCCTTGATGCTGAGGTGCGGGAGCGGCTCGGCGGCGCAGACATGCACGGGCGCGAGCGGCGCGCCCATGACCCCGAGGAGCAGCCTCAGGTCGTTCCGCCGCGCCGCGCTCCCTGCACCGCCGGCCGCCGCCGCGCCTGCCGACGGAGCGCGCGCGAGCTGTCCGCGCACCCACCGGCCCCACCCCTCCCGCCGCGCGCGCGCACCATCGCCGGCCTCCGGATCCGGCCCCTCCATGAGCGGCGCGAGCATCTCCCCGGCCCCCGCGTACCGCAGCGCCGCCGCCACCTCAGCCGCAGCGGCCGCGGACCTCCGCCGCGCCCGCGCCGGCGACAGCCCGCGCGCCACCTCCTCCCGCAGCGCCGAAAAGAAGCCCTGCTTCTTGTCCATGGCAGGAAGGGACCTGTTCGCAAATACCGGAAATCCCAAGCCCGCCTAGACAAGCCTCAGGCCCCTGTGTTTGCGACAAAGAGAGGGGGGGTGGAACTGGGCGCGAATATATACGAAGCCGAGGGGGCTGGGTCGAAAAAGGCAGGGAGCAGAATGGAGCCGCCGAGTGCGTGAGCCCCTGAGACTCCCGGGGCTTATAGGTTACCACTGGGCTGCTACCTCCCGTCACCGCATACGGTGAGGTTACCTCATTGTACCACTTGGCTATTTGTTTTTGGGTTTTTGCTTTGGCACATTTTTTCCTAGGACTGCAAATTCTTTTTTTCTGTGGTGTGAGATTATTGCAGGGCGATTCAGTAAAGGCCTCAATCTTTAGCATACATCTCTATCTGATAAAATTTCATCATTTGTGTCCTCACTGATCCAATAAAAGTGCTCCTATTGGATCTAGAATTAGTTTTAAAAAAGGTTGAAATTCAAATTTAAAGTTATTTATGTCTCCACTCAGTTTTTATCCAGGGTCCGCTCCTGGTTTACTGTGATGTTATCCTGTGGGCAGATTTTTGATTGTTTTGGCGGATTTAGGTGGTGATCGGTTCTACTGAAATTTGAAAAGCTTATGGTCGAAACATCAGAATTTACCGAAAAAACATCAGAATGAGAGATGCTTATTTAACATAATTAAATTTAAAAATTGAAAATATAAAAATATGTTAGCCCATCACGCATAACGCAAACGAATACGAGAAAAAAAAGAACCGACAAAAAAGCTTAAAAAAGTCAAAAATTCAGAAAAAGACGAAATTATGAATAGTGTAAAAATAAGATTAAGCTTTAAGCCATAAGCCATATTGATCACCCCCTACTGTGGGCAGAATTTGTTTGGAATGGTTGTTTTGGCGGATTGCGTTTGATTGAGCAGGCTTGTTACTGCTGCAACGGAATGTTTTGTCGTCTATACGATAATTGATTGAACTTGAATTGCTTAGCCATATGGATTTGTTCGGGATAAGGCTAGAAAGGTGACGAAGATCCCGCTCTAAATGGTTTTATTCTTTTTAGCTTTTGGCTCTTTTTAGTTTTCTAAATTTTTTTATTTTTTTATTATCATAAAAGATATGGCAGTGTTTTTTAATTTTTCTCTCTTTTACTATTTTTCTTATTTTTTATTTAAAAAGCTAACCGTTGCTGTAGTATATTTACAGCCAAAAAACCTACAGAAAAAGCCAAAAAGCCACGGCTTACAACGCTTTGGAGCATGCCCAAATTGGTATGTGCGACAGTATTATATTAGTTTACTATATACGCTCCAAGCAGACGAATATCCATGTGGCGTCAAAGTAAAACATAGCGCATTTCTATCCTAGCGAGGTAAGCGTAGCCACCAGCGAGCCCTGCCACCGTGGGCCCCACCGCTCCATGACGGCGCCGTTAGCGAAGCTTCCGGTGTCGGGACGGAAAAGCCCGCCGCCGTTACGCGCACGTGACACGCACCACCACCGCCACAGACACGCACCCGGATCTTTTGCTCCCGCGTAGGCTAGGCTAGCCGCTCCTAATTAGATTTGGTTCAAAGCGCTTTAATGAGTGCTCCTAATTAGCTTTGCTCCACCCAAAGCTAAAAAAGGAGGCGAGAATAGCAGATCGTGATCTTCCTTTCTCCTCTTTTCACGGAATTATGGTGCTTCACGAACGCGGATTTGCGGTGTGGAAACGTACTACTTCTCCTGCGTCTTCCCACGAAAGATCTATAAACCAGGTACATGAGCCGGTAAAGTCGAATTAAGCGACCAATCACTGTACCTAATACCGTAGACAGCAGCTATGCACTGTAATAACGCATTGACCTGTTTATTTCGATTTCAGCTTCTAACTTCTAGTTTATTTTTTACTATTCATAAATTTTGTCTTTTCTGAACTTTTAACTTTTTTATCTTTTTTGCCGATTCTTTTTCCCTGTATTCGTTTGCGTTGTCCGTGATGAGCTAGCATATTTTTCTATTTTTAATTTTTTTAAATTTAATTACGCTAAATAAGCCACATTTAGCTACAATGAAATTTCACCACATTCTGATCGCGCTTTCACCATAAGCCATAACTTTTCATTAACAAGTGAAATTCAATCACGATACGCAGGGATAAGCAGGGCACATTGATACTTGCCAAGGCGGTTGATGATTTTAGCTAAAAATAAATAATAGTGATCGAAAGAAGCGCTTTCTAGCAAAAAAGTGAGCTATGAGAAAAAGTAAAGGTGAGTACGTGCGTGAGAGAAGTGAGATACGTGGTATATTTATGATACCTATTTTATCTTCGTAATAAGATGAGAACATCTTCGTAACAAGACGAGAACAAGAGAAATAAGAAAGTCACTTCGAGAAAACATCGTTTGCATTAGATTCTGGCAGTATGGACCGATCTGTAACGTGCGTATACAGTGGATTACACGAGGGCATCATGCTTCTCAGATGTTCACTCCCGACCGTTTGAGGACACCGTTTATATATTTTTAGCGGCCTCGAAATGCGCACTATAAATTTTAAATTTTGTCAAAATTGTGGCGGTCGCCGGCTGACAGGTAGGCCCAATTCAGGTGCGCTGAAATTCTCCCAGCAATTTCCGTAAGATTATGTCCGTACATACTTAAAGATATATACATAATGATACTCGTGGCGTTTTGGCGTGAGTTGTTTATGGATCTGATTATTTCTAGGTTTATTACTTAGGTCCTGTTCTTTTCAGCTTCTAAAAATCGTTTTTCGGTTTTTCTACAGTAACTAGCTCTTTAAATAAAATATTTTTTAAGATATGATCTACTAGTTAATTGTAGTACATACTTTGCTGACTTCATTTATATCGTCAAAAACCGTATACGAGTTTCTGTTACTCTTTAATATCTCAGACAAATAGTCTAAAAATCACAAACCGTAGCTAAAAATTACAAACCGTAGCAAAAAAAACAGGCCTTTAGCCGCGCGGGGACAAACTCCATCAAGGAGGTCGGCGTGCGTGCATGCGACGTGGTTAATTACCCCCGTTTTGGTCGGTGATGTTAACTAATCAGATAGCTAAGCTAGTAGGAGGCCATTTGTTCGGGAAAATTAGGGTCTGGACTTGCATTATTTAGTGAGAGGTCAGTGTGCGTTAATCTCTAAATATGATCGGTTGATTAATTAATTTGATACAGTTGACCCTGGAAATTTAAAACTTGATACTCCCTAATAAGGACTCGCGATGTATTTTTCATGTGCTAGTTTCTAGAATAATTTAAATTTTGTGGCCACGAGATTTGGGATATTAATAGAGAAATGGTGCATGGCAGAGCCACTACGTACGAAATTAAGGCCCTGTTTGGGACTGCTCCGCTCCAGTTTTTTCAATAGATAGGTAGTCACCGTAGTCCCTTCTTTAATTCCTTACATAATATTGCTTGCTACCTCCCCTCTCCAAGCAATTCAATCAAATCTCTCGTTGTCATTATCTTGTCAAATTAATTGGTTAATTGTTTACATTAATGTATATTAGATGTTTAAGAATATATTAATGTATCTTGTAGGCTATTTAAGATTTTTAATACGTTTTGAACATTGGAAATGATCATAGAAATCTAGATTTATTTCTAAATTTTTAGTATCAAATGATATAACTTAGATGTTTAAGAATATGTTAATCTATCTTACAGGATATTTAGGATTTTTAATACATCATAAATATTAGAAATGGTAATAGAACCTTGGAGGAAAATATAACTTGAGAAATGTAATTGAAGTATGGACTTGATGGATCGAGATTCTCAAACAAATAAACACTCTTCATATGCATGGATTATGTAGCTTCACACACATATTCTTCCTCCATTAGTTACTATTTGCCAAAATGAATGCATATGTATGTACCTCTATTTAATCTAAAAGCAAAATGTTGATTATATGTGTGGCAATCTTATTAGTTTACATAGTATTAGAGCATATTGTCCACATATAAACTGATGCACCATATCACAACCTACCTTGAACTTATAATCCCTGACACACCAGCTGCCCCACCGAATCATGTGTCTTCTATCTATTCTCGCCATTACAACTTTTTTGCTTCAACCTCCAACAACACGCCCAATTTTTGATCGATCCCTTTTAACTGGTACCCATTCCAATACAGTATCTTAGCTGCTACCCATTCCAATACAATACTCCACCGCATAGTTATTTTCTGTTTCTATCAATTATTGCTTAATGATGACCGTTACAACATCAAACATGTATACACGTGCAAGTATCGCTGATCTCTACCGAGGACACCCATCACGCTCTCTCGGATGACCCTAAGACTATTCCCTATGGCTGCACTATATGTACTTCGAGCTCTTTGCTCATTTGCTTTTGTACGTCCGTGCTTCTATATGTATAGATGCATGCATGTATATACACATGCATGATGTTATACATACTTGATGTCTCTCTTCTCCTATGTTGATCGCTCCTCTTCTTCAACATTGGCCACCTCAACCGTATGACTTTCTCACTAATCGCGGTAATCTCTCATCTTCACTGATATCGTTATGTCTGATTTAGTCACTGTATAACGATATGGAGAATCTCCTCGCCATCGTAGGTGACGTCATACTCCTTACCAGCGACGGCATGCTCCTAGCTACCAGATGATCTTATATCGTTACAGCTCATCTTCAATGCAAAACTTCATCTCCTCTCTGTGAAAGCTTCCCTATTATCAAGCTTATTTGGACACAGGATATTTCATCATTTGTTACTGTAAAGATGTGCACTTTAAAATTTGTCACTCCACGTCTCGCTGTCATATGGGTCCTGAGGCCACATATCAACGACATATTAGTGGCAAATCCTGAATGTGTACATCTTTGACAGTGGCAA
This sequence comes from Bonia amplexicaulis, assembly GCA_036346245.1. Classification (NCBI taxonomy): domain Eukaryota; kingdom Viridiplantae; phylum Streptophyta; class Magnoliopsida; order Poales; family Poaceae; genus Bonia; species Bonia amplexicaulis. The sequence goes on from CM070768.1 coordinate 13,853,550, forward strand.
ATGATCAATTCCCCTATTTCGATACTGACTTCTTAACAATATTGACACTCACCACTCGTCATTGTGGCCTTGGCTCCTTTGGCTCCAGTCTTTCTCGTCAATCACTTCAGCGAGTAGCACAATATTGTCCTTGTCAAATGGCTAAGGTGGGTAGTATGACATTGTCCACATCTCCCCTGCCGTCACCTCGGCTCTTCGTTTTCCGGTATACCAATGTCTTCTTCTTGGACAAATCAACATAATTGCACTCTTTCGTGGTCTCCTCCAACACCATTTGTGTTATCCTTGTTATAACTTTTATTTTTATTAAAAAATTCAATTCTTTTTATTGAAGTTTGCGTACAAATCAAATTGCTAATTTTATATAATTTATATTTAATTTTAGTTATTTATGGATTTTACTTTGCAATTTTACGAGAATCAAATTGCAAATTTTATTTTGTTTTTACTAAAAATTTAAATTATTTTTTGTTGGAATTTGCCTACAAATACAATTGACAATTTTTGTTTAATTTCTATTAGGAATTATAGTTATTTAGGGATTTCACTTTGGAATTCAGATCAAAATCGAAATGCTAATTTTATTATATTTTTATACCAAATTTCAATTATTTTTTGTTAGAATTCATGAACAAATCCAATTGCTAATATTTGTTTAATTTTTAATCTAAATTATATTTATTTACGGTTTTTATTTAATTTATTCTAAATTTTAGTTATTTATGGATTTTATTTTGGAATTGTATGTAAATCAAATTGCAAATATTCTTTTTTTTCTATTTCAAATTTCAATTTTATTGGTTGGAATTCATACGCAAATCCAATTTCTATTTTTTATTGCAATTAACAGTTATTTAGATATTGTAATTTATAATTCGGATGGTAATCAAATAGCTAATTTTATTTTATTTTTATTTTGAATTTTAGTTATTTTTTGTTAGAATTCATATACAAATCCTATTGTTTATTTTTGTTTAATTTTTATTCTGAATTATTTTATTTAATTTTACTTAGGAATTCATATAAAATCAAATTTATAATTTTATTTACTTTTTATTTCGAATTTTTGTTATTTTTTATAGTACCAGATATAGACTCTTTTTTTAATCTAGACCATTATATTATAGACCCACCACGATCAACGGTGTGGATCTATTTTACTTCTACCTCTTGAGAGTAAACGTCATGGTTTCTTTTGCCTTTGCTTTAATAATATAGTAGATTTGTTTTCTCGTTAAAATCCAGATATTTTCATTGACACACTCGATCTAGTCCATGCTGTTTTTCTTATAATACATATCACATGCCATTTGGATGGTAATCTATTGTTGTTAACGACAAGGATTTCACTATAGCCTTATAATTTACAATTAAGGGAATTATCAAATGAAGAAAACAACTCCTGTTATATGATTATATGATATCTGTGCGGTAGAACTTAGTTCTCTCGCACGATTTTATATTCCTTTATGCATTAATAAACAAGTGAGGCTGCCTCAAATCTTACCCTATAAAAGCGCCAAAAATATTGACGCCCAACCATATACTCAAAAATATTAACTAGTTTCACACGAAAATTAATCGGCATCAGCAATGACAGAACACACACAATGATTCATGTGGTCGTGTGGGTGTCTACTGTCCATGATCAACACGAGCTTTTCTCACCCTCTCACGCCATTGATGGCCACCTGTATCAGATTTTGGTCGCCCTCACACCATTGATTACCAACAATGACACCGGGTGTAATGCTCAAGTATGTTGGGAGGCCACTATCAGCTAGCGCATGCATGCATGGAGCAAACAATGATTAAGCTCTCTTGGCATGACAGATCCATTAACCCCACACACAAGTGTGACCTCCAAATTTTATATATATATATATATATATATATATATATATATATATATATATATATATATATATATATATATATATATATATATCATCAACAAAAAAACTTATGGATCAACATCCAAATTGTATATTCATGGATGTATGGTAGACCGTTTGTTAACATGCACAACTCCTGTATGTAGGTAGACGTACCATATTGTGGGTAAGCACACTAGGGGTCTGTTTGGCAACGGCTGCGGCTTATGGCTTTTGGCTGAAATTTTTGAATTTTTACTGTTTACGATACAGATTACAGAGAGAGATACTTACTTGCGATTTTGGATGGTACATAGTGTCGTCATTCATACATGCATGCCTTGACAAATTGCATGCATGGTCTATTGAATTATTTTCTTGTTGGTTGCTTCATGAGCCATCGACCATGGCTAGTCTCTCTGTTTCCGTCACTAGGTAGGGGTTTAGAAGTCTACTTGACATGCCCAATTGCCCATGCATATTATTATTAGTAGTAGTATTATAAAAAACGAGTTAGTGGTTGTACATCTATTCTCCTCCAACCAGAGGCCAATTAGATCGGTCACAGTTACCGCAAAATGCATGCTCTGAAAAATTGCAACCGGCAGCAAAACTCCAGTCATACCGGCTGGCAGTGCCACGATCATACCGCCCGGCGTGGTCTAATTGGCAACACACTGGCGGTCTAATCGGCAATAAGCCAGCGATCAAATCAGTTTGTCTGACAACAAACTTGGCAAAATACAAACTTTGTAAAATTCAAATTTTCACTCCACAAACTTGACAATGGTTCAATACAACGTTATCCTGGATCTTCTCACATAGTCCTTCACGTGTCTCTTTGTTTCCCCTGCTAGGTAGGGGTTTAGACATGACATGGCCATGCATTTATATAAATTTGTTACAGAACGTACATATATAGGGAGTAATGAAGGGTTAACCTAACGGTTTAACCTTTTAGATGGGATGAAGATGAACTATCATCAATAATGGCACTAATTACGAGTTGTCTTGACACATAGTGGATCTTCTAAATAGATTTTGTTAAACAAGTTTTAGCGACAGTTTCGAAAAAAGGGGGATTTAATTTTATTCTTCTTCATCCCATATATATATATATATATATATGCAGGTTTAATTTATTTCACTCAACAGATGCAAGTTAAGCTTGTTGCAGGTACGGGATGTTACTGTAGAAGTAATTTAGAAACTTAATTACTTGATTTGTACCTGCATGTGGTGGGCCTATTCTTGTTTTAGGTTTATGACTTTTAGACTGTTCGTAAGAGAGAGTACAAGTACCAAAACTCGTGTACGGTTTTGGTTGATATAAATAAAGTTATTATAGTATATATTATAATTAATTTATAGATTCTATCATAAAAAGATGTTTTATATAAAAACTAGTTACTATGATAAAACAAACTGATGAATAGCTCTTGGATGTCGAAACGATAAGACCTAACTAACTTGGTACGATTACTGGTGCTTTGGTTTTAAGACGCTCGGCTGTTGATTTGTACCGGGAAGTACCGCCCGTCGTACCTTATATTAGCTATATATGTACCACCTAATACGAAAAGGCTGAGCAGGTAGGGTTTGTATTTATTAATTAACTTCACCGACAACCTAATACGATGAGTTCATGCAACAAAATTAATAAGTTCCAAACGTTTCACCATAATTGATGAGTGTAAACCTCAGTTATCGAGTTAGCCAAATGATCACCATGCATGACCTTCCAAAGCTATGTAAGATGCATAGGTAGCTTACTACTACACAATATTTTTTTACTTGTCCTATATAACGAGCACTACCATATAATTCAATTCGACTGTATCCTATGATTTTTGGCTTTCAATTAAAATATCACTATAGCGACTGTTAACTTTTAGTTAAAATATTTAATTTAAAAAATATAAAAAATATTATATTTTCATAAACAATACAAAGATAAAAGATAAAAATTCTCCGTTAAGTAATCAACACGTCAAAACAACTACTGACTTTTACAAAGTAGAAATAACCATAGACCGTTTTGAACGGGCATAAGTCTGCAGCATCCGGAGACTGTAGTGCTCGTCCTGGAAAAGAAAAACAAAGACAAAAAAGCTGCAATTTCTTTTTTTTTTTTGGCAAGAAGAACAGTAAAATCTCAGCTATGGCTACAGCGAAATCAACAGCTTCGCACACTTCGCTGGTAAATGCGAGTGGTTTCCATGCTTGATGGCTCATCACTCCGCTGGTAAATCAGTCGCATCGTCGACATGTTCATTAATTTATCGTAAACACGTACGCGTACGTACGCGCGAGGGTTGTTCGATCAGTACTGCTAGCTTGTACCGGCACGTACTTAACTAATTGAATGCGTGCGCTCCTGATTGGTTAAAGATCTTGCAATGCACGGCCAGGATCGATGCAGCAGAGAAGTCGGTGCTGAAAAAACTGGTTTATTTACTACTCCAACTAAGTTTGTACGATTATTTATTTATTTACCTCTCAGGGTCAAAGATCGAAACAGCAGGCCAGGCCAGCGCGTAGGACCTGAAAGAGCAGGAGCTTCTTGGGTAAATTTTGACGGTGTTTTTCTTACGTAGAATTCCAAATCAGGCAACAGTTGCCAGTCGAGGCTAGATAGCTCCACCTGGAAAATTAAATCCGGATACTACCATCCACATATTAGGGCACTCAATTTCATTCATTGATTTTGCAATCGGACGTTGGTTATGTAGCGTGTGGTGCATATATACACACAAACGAAAATGATATACTATACTCGAATGTTTTTTGGGGCAAAATCAGTCGAACTTCTGACCTTTCGATCTTCGTAGAGATTCATACATCATCTTCGTCGCCGGCATCTTCCTCCTTTTCGGCGACTCGTCATCTTTGCGTGCTGCCGCCCTGTGGGATTAAGGCTCAAGTTCATTATTAGGATTGGGGTTCACCCGAGCCCCCCTGAGCTTAGAAGGAAGCTGGGACGACCGAGCCCACCAAGTAAATAATACGAAAACTTAAATCAAATTGGTTTTAGCACAAACAAAGGCTAAATCAACTAAGTTCACCTAAGTGCACCAATAATCTAAATCTATGACAAAGGTTTACAATCCTAGGATAATAAGCAATATATTGAATTCTATAAATGTAAATTGCTTGAAAGTAAATAGAACACAAGAAAATAAACCACAAAGACACGGTATCTTTTTACCGTGGTGTTTAAAGACTTGTTGGTCTCCTCTAGTCCACGTTGAGGTTAGCCTAAACAAATAGGATCGACTTCACGAATTAAGCCGAAACACCTCAATCTACTAAGGTTGCCCTTCCTCCACTCCGGAGATGACGAGCACCACACCACTCATAATTTGCCGGAACTTCTCTCAATCTTCTTTAAGAAGCTCACCGCGCACGACGCCTCCAACAACATCTAAGAGCCGGCAAACTCCAAGAGTAATAAGTCAAGCCCCTCGCTTAACTCGCATCACGTGCAACGAATGCACGAGTTCAAATGGACACTAAGTCCAACTCTAGATGCAACACGCAATCTAGATCCCTCTTCTTGCTCACAAGGTGCAACACATCCATAATTGAGAGGCGGACCTCACACTAGCTCAAGACAATAAAAATGGGTCAAGCAACCTCATCTCCAACCGACCATAAGGGGGTATTTATACTCCACACATTGGAACCAAATTCCTAAAAAAGGGCGATAGGGAGGAGGGTGGTGGGTGGGTAGGCGACAGGGGCAACATGTCGTGAAGTCCATTAGGTGGCCGAGGGTGGCGGTGGCGGATCCAACAGTGTTAGCCGTCGGATATGGGGAAGAAGGGCGGAGCGGGGGCTTCAGCGCTGGATCTAGCCGAATATGGAGAAGGTGGCTGAGGGGAAGAAGGAGAAAGTAGGGGAGGGGGAGGTGGTGGCGCGACTATCTTGCCGGCGCCAGTGGCGGTGCCGACAATGAGATGGGGGTGACACGGGGGAGGTGGCCGCGGGATTGGGCTGGGATGGCGATGGGGATGTGGGGTTAGGGTTAGGAGGGGAAAGGATATAAAGTAGCCGAGGATAGATTCAGGCCTCTGATTCTCAATCCAATGGTTCAAAATATTTGACTGATTTCAACCCCTAAAAACAATCAAATGCTCTATATAGACAGACCCACACGCACACATACATACATATATAGCCGAGGATAGCTTAAGGCTTTTAGGTTGTTCGTGCGAGAGATTACAGACTAACAGAAACTCACGTACGGTTTTTACCGATATAAATGAAGTCGGTACAATATGTAGTACAATTAATTAGTAGACCCTATCTTAAAAAGATACTCCGTTTAAAAGCTAGTTATTATAAAAAAGCCAAAAAATAACTTTTAAAAACTGAAAAGAATATGCCCACTGCTCTCTCTCTCTCTTCTCTCTCACTCTCATGGTCCTATGTGGTACATGTGACTGAGTGAGATGTAACGTACGGGAGTTTGTTAGCACATGGTCCTGCATTCATGCATGCAGGGACCATCTAGAGAGTGAAAAAGAGAGGTACGGGCACAGTCGCGCGAAAGAGGAGAGAGAACATGCATAGTGTTGCAAATTCGTTGCACTCTCTCTCTCTCTCTCACTCTCTCTCTACCAACCGCCCCGGCGATGGATCGACTCTCTTGTCCTCTCTCAAAGACTCCGAGCTGTGATGTGTTGGACTGCTGCATCTGCCAAAATATCTATATATCACTCTATTAATAGCTACTACGTACGTTCATGGACGGACGACGGATCGCTAGCTACCTCAAGGTGTCATGCATTGACGCGAAGTACGCCGTGCATGGCGAACACCGACAAATCGAGCAGAAAACCTAGCTGCTGCATGTAACATGTATGTATGCACGATACGTATAGGAGATTAATTTGGTCGACCCGTACGTATTTGTGTCATCGCCTGCATGATGATATGATTGCGCTTTGATAACCGTGCTCGAATTGTCCTGCAGGATTTTGTGTGCAATAAAATGGCTTCGTTCTACTGCAATGCCACTGAATTCGACGACAAAAAAAAAATACGGAACCACTGAAATACGAAATATGTAGATTAGCCGGTTTCAATTTCAGCATGGAATTGAACCAGGTTTCTCATTGAGTATGCAAACTTATGTATCCCTTAATTTTCCATTATACTATATATTAAAGCTGACGATAGCAAGCTAGCTACATCGTCGGCCCTGCTAGGTTTGGCGGCCTTCATGCATTTAGCTATGCCACGAATATAGAAGGGATGATTACAAGGACATGGTATCCAAGACGATCAGAGACAGGATCAGAGAGAGAGAGAGAGAGATCAAGCAATGGTCCCCTAGAAATTTGTTGGACCTCTTCAATGATCCATACGATTTGTCCTCAAACTCCTCATCAAAATACATACATTGCTGCCCAAGCAGCGCTAGCCGGCCGGCCGGTCCACACTACTACTAGTACATGGCTGGACCATGCATATATGCGTACGTACGTAGCTAGCTAGGGTTTGGCCGGCCGCACGAGAAGGTAGTACAGATGCTGGCTGCTCCATGGCCCACGCATGGCCTTCGTCCTAGCTAGGGTTTCTCACTCCTGTAGATACCAGCCGATCTCCAATTCGCCAGCAGGGGTCCATGTGGACGCAGTCCAACCGTCGAGCTGGCCTGGCCTCGCACGCACGGCACAACGCATGCATGCATGCACCCTGCATGCGCTGCATGCGAATTGGCGTACGTGCGGATGGATGGATGGATGGATGGATTCCATTAATTCCATTCGATCCATCGATCGGCGTATATGCGCATATCGCGCGAGACAAGGGTTTTGTCGTCCGCTTAATTTGGTGGAACGCACGCACGCACGACCAGCGGATCGCTGGCTGTTCCTGTTCTTGATCATCAGTGACGACCTACTTTAATTGCCCAGCCTGCTTGGAGCTACTAGCTTAATTGCTAGCATGCATGCATGCATGCAATGTGGCTGGAATATCTCAGTGGATGTTCTAAACAAAAAGGGAAGTCTTTCAATAGATGCATATGGTAGCTGCCTAATTGCCGACTAAATTCTACTCACTTTATTGGAATCTATTTTTTTTGTCTAAACAATCTTCTTTAACAGGGAGTATCTATACAACATTTGATTGCAAAAACAGTCAGATTTTAGGACGTTGGATGGTGATCTAACGCTCTATATCTTTTTTTTAGGGGTGCTTATATGAGATTTTTTTGGAGGAGGTGCTTAAATGAATGGATTTTTCGCTGAATGTTCTATATAGCACTTCTCTAACATGTATAGGTCGCCTTGCTCACTTGCATATATATATATATATATATATATATATATATATATATATATATATATATATATATATATATATATATATATATATATATATATATAATTTCCACTAATTATTTTGTGTGTTTATATTCTAACGGTGCATATCAGCTATAGTTCACTGTTTTTGTAAATCTATTAACGCATCATCTTCTAAGACTATAGCCATATTTTTTTTGGCTGCGGTAGTGGTTTTGTACTGTTGCTCCGATTTTTTAAATGTAAAACATAAGGCAAGCCATGCATGTCACTCAGTACAGTATGCATGGCAGCCAGCAAGGCATGCCTGCTGCCTGTGTAAATGGTCAGTACTACGTACGTGCACGGTTCACCTCGACAGTGTGTGAATTACAGACAGATCAAAAACATCATCACAAGTGATTTCATGAGCCATTTCAGTTTATGGATCAATAATGATATGAAATCATTACCGACGATAAATACTATCATATATGGTTATGAACTAAAAATCATCTGTGATAGTTGACTATCACATATGATTTATACATGAAATCGTCGGTGATGGGAGGTATCACAAATTGTTTGTCCTAAGGAACCATCTGTGATATTATTTTGTATTACTAAATATATTTCTTTTTATTAACTAGTCTCAGGAAATGCGAGCCAATAAACAGAAATAGATAGGAAAAGGAACGTCAACCGTCTTCGTGAAGAACAATTCGCTTTGACTTTCCAACAATTTGTTAGGAAAGATTCTAATAAAATGTTATCCGTTGGACTTCCATTTAACTTTGCCACAAGTCGATAGCTTATAAATAATCATCAGAAGTACATACTTTCTATCTTTCCTACTTCTACTTCATTTTGAAGTTTTTATCTCCAAACCTCTCAAGTTCGAGTATAGGTAAGATGGTGGAAAAGATACATCCACGGAACAAATTGACTTTTCGACCACCTTCTGACCACCGTCGAAAGGGTAGAATCCATGGATCATGATTTCAAGATGGTTAAAAAGTCAATTTAGTCTATGAATTGAAGGCTTCAAGAAATTGGAAGAAGAAAAAATCTAGAAGCATCAAGATTTACATGACCGAAATCCTAACTAGCCATCCATGCATCAATTTCATAATTCCATATCCAAGCATCAAGGAAGAGAGAGGAGGGAATCGGATGTGATGGAAGATATCACCGGCAATGAAGGAGAAGCGGTGGTAGAATCACTATTGTGTCACGACGGTGACACTGTACAAGACACTCTTATGATACTTACGACAAGAGTGTCTTATGCGGTAAACCATGGCATTACAACTGGAGGCGGAGGAGCTCACGCAGTGCTCGGCGTCGTGAGGGGATGGGACGCTTCGGTTTGTGGGAGGAAGCACGAATAAGGAGTGGATGAACTAGGAGCTAGCAGCAGGAAATGTCCTCATCAGGGAGAGGGGGAGTAATAAGGGGTGAGAGGTGGGAGGAGACCGATGCATGCCGTTCGATACGGAGAGAATAGATGGGTGAGATCGAAATCCTGAGAGAGATACCACGGATCGGTGATGTGGCACTATCACAGACGATTAGGATTAAAAACCGTCTGTGATATATGTCGTCCATGATAATCATTTATCGCAAACGGTTCTAGCTATCACTAGTAATGTAGACGGTCATGTTTTTAAAATCGTTTGTGATAATTGCAACACTAATGGTTCTCTAGAACCGTTTGTGATGAGGTGTTCAGTATAATTTGTTTTTGTAGTAACGCACATACATACTTGTCGTTACAGCAACACGACGGCACGCGTATGAGTACTGTATGTTTTTTTGTGTGAGAGAGAGACAGCTCAGGTGTGTGCACTTATGAAAGGAGTGGCGCCATGCATGCATGCATGCACGTTCGCTCATGTGGACATGTTTCTAAGATCGAAGCCACTGCACTGTTCATCCCTTGCCCTTTTTTCCTTCCTTCTAGCTCCCTCCTTCGCTTTTCCTCCCTCTCATGGTGCTTGGGACGGAAGCAAGTTGAAAGGAAAGAAAAGTGGTACTGGCTTAGTACTACTGCATTACTCAGATGTTGAATTAAATGGAGTGGCGACTTTTGATCGGTCGAGCAGCCAGCATAGCAGCTGGCTAGGGATAGATTAATTGTACTTGAAAAGGTTACAAGCTGTGGTAGTGCCCGGTGCTGTTTCGGCCTAAAGGAGCTATGGAGCTTGTTTTTTATGGCTGTAATTTATAATTTTTAGTAAAAATATTTGAATTTTAGTTATTTATAAGAGATATTATGGAGAAAGATATTTGCGTATGATTTTGGACGGTACTAGATGTTGGGTTTTCAACGTGTACTATAATTAACTTATAAACCCGTCTTAAAAATATTCTATTTAAAAATTAGTTACTATAGTAAAAACCAAAAACAAGTTTCAAAAGTCAAAAAGAATAAGCCCATAGGCCTATTTCAAAACGGCTTCTGGTTTCTGGTTGCTAATGGTTTTCAGAAGTTAGAAGCTATTTTGAATGTGTTGTTTTTTGAATGTGTTTGTTTTATATTATCTGTGAAGGTTTAATATTTTTTATTTTTCTTTAATTGAATATTTCAGTTAAAAGCTAACCGCCGCTACGTGTCTATTTCAATCAAAAGTCACTGTCAAAAGTCATCTGTAAAAAACGTTTTAAACGGGGTTAGAACTGGATGGGGAGCTAGAGGAACGAAAGGGAAGCCTGCCGTGATGTATGTACGTACATGCATGATCGGCCGGGATCGATCGATCGATCGTTCTCGGTCAGTGAAACAGGGCGACGAACTGATGATGAAGATGGTTTACCGGATCCGTTTAATAGGATCCATCGATTTTTACTGCATGCCATTGGCAGGGGGCAACCCTAGTTAATCATTCTTCTGGTTGGGTGGGTGGGTGTCGATGAAGAGGAGTGCGAGTGAAGCTAGCTAAGCAGCCACATTTTGGCACATGATCGAGTGGACGTAGGAAAGTAGCCAAGGGTAACTGTAATTCCACTGTAGTTAATTAGTACAATGGAGGCCGGGGAAAACGGTAACTGTAATTCCCCTGCATTTAATTAGCATTTGGGAGACACATGCGTGCGGTACTGGTACTGTTCGATCGAAACCAAACCACGCTGAAAATCGACAAGAACAAATTAGTGCAATCTGGTGACCACGTAGAACACGGCACAAACAAACATGATGCCGGACGCGACAGGGAGGGTCAAATGACTTGCCGGTTCTTTTCCTTCGAAGCTGACGGCTTTTGATTTTTGCTATAGTACCTAATTTTCAAATAGAGTATTTTCTTAAGACAGGATCTACAGATTAAACGATCTACACGTTAAAAGCCTAACATATGTACCTGCCAAAATCGTAAATGAGTATATGTCTCTTTGTAATCTGTACCGTAAACAGCCAAAATTCAAAAAATTTAGCCAAAAGTCGTAAGCCGCGGCCGAAAAGAACATGCCCCTTGGTAAAAGACACTGTAGCTGGTAAAAAGCAAATGGATCCGCCGGTTCTTTTGAGCGACTCGTACTGCACGCGTATGCAGAGCCTAATTAAGGAACCGGACATGCAGACGTGTACCCTCCTAGCTAGCTAGCTACCCAGCTTCAGTCCCTCGGACATGCATGAATGCATGCTTGAGCCTTGAGGTGGTGATCGATCGCTTGAGAAAGTATGCGTACTGCATACATGTCTACGTGTACATGCTTGTCAGTATTGTAGGAGTACGTACGTCGATCGATAGGATGTATGTACGTACACGCTTTGAGAAGTACGTTGATTGGACGTACGGACAGGTAGGGTTGGTAAACTAGTGGCCTAGCATGCATGAAGCTAACAAGTATAGGGCACGTTTTTTATTGTCTTTTGGTATCTGGTCTGTTCTTGTGGGCTTTTGAAATCAACTTTTGTTTTTTGTTACAGTATCTAACTTTCAAACAGAGTATTTTCTCAAGATGGGGTCTATAAGTTAAACGATCTACATGTTAAAAGCCCAATATCTGTACCAACCAAAATCGTAAGTGAGCATATGTCTCTCCGTAATCTGTACCGTAAACAGCCAAAATTCAAAAATTTCAGCTAAAAGCCATCATTCGTAAGTAACCTGAGCAAACTGCATCGTGCGAGCCTCCTGAAAGCCCAACAAGCCCAACCCTTCCGGCTTGGCTTCCGCTCCAGCCCAAGCGTGTCGGCCGGCCCGCATCCCTTCCGCTCGGCTTGGCTCCCGCATCCGCCGCCGCGCGCCAACTCTCCAAGTACAAGACCTCGGCCGGCGGCCTCCTGCTCGGCTGCTCCCGCCGTGTCGCTCCGCAGCCGAGCTCCCCCGGCGCTGCTCAAGGACGTCAACCGCGTCGGCGCCTGCTTCGGCCTCCTCCACGCGGTCTCCAGCATCATATGAATATGTGCGAAGCATCTGCATTGCTCCTCGTCTGTCCTTGACAGCACCAGGTCGATACGTACACATCGTTGTCTCGAATTCTTTAGCTGTTGGGGATTGGTGCCTGGCAGTGTAGGTTGGCCGCAGAGAACAACTGAACAAGCGCAACATAGTTTGGGACATGCATACGCACGACCGCTCAATTCTGCAGGTTTACAAAGCAGAAAAGAGCAGACTCTCTGCAACTGACAAGAGTGACTGCTGATTTTCCACATTGTTCATCAAAATATCAGGACGGAAGTGTATAGTGGAGGTGCACCACATCGGTGAGGTTTGCATGATGATAATTCCGATATGAGCATCCTCAGTGTGCAGATAGAAATGGTCTCATGTACAAACGAAAAACACATTGCTTTCTTCCACTCCTAGTGTTTTACCGACTTCGCCGGAGACAGTTGCACGTCAAGCTAGTCAGTCGCCACCTCACGGTGCCCACGCTCTTTGACCTCACCAAATCAGCGTCGACAGGCTGCTCTCGCTAATGTGGTGACGCAGGTCCGCTTTTATGTCACCGGCAGCGAAGGTGGTGCTGATGATCTTGTCCACCTGACCGTCCGCGCTGAGCGGTCTTGACTCCGAGGACATGGCGTCCATGCTTCCGTCGTTGTGCTTTGCATCCATTGTGCCGACATAAGCGCCTCTCGGAGCACGAGACAGTGGACATGGAGTACATCTGCTACGGGAAGTGCAGTCTCTCTGATGACCTGTAGAGGGCAATGCATGCTGCAGATCGGCGACACACCCAACCCCTTGGTTGCCGCCTGTGCTCACTGCTGACCCCGCTGCCATCGATCAAATCTCCACCCTACTATGCAGGAAACCCTCGGACGACACGCCATCGACGCTGTCGGTCCCCGACCTCAGCCCAATTGTAATATGCCAAAGAGGAGAAAAGAGGAGGAAGTTCTGGGCCAACTTCGGCCTAGCCCAGCCCACGCCAACCCCAACATAAGGGATAAAATAGGGGTAGGCAACTCATTCCTATTCACTCGTTCCCTATGCTCACGCCATCACCCCCAAATTGGTGCCGCCTCCCGCGCACTATCACCGACAAGCGTCGCCTCCACCCTGCGGCCTCGCCATCACCCCTGCCGCCTTCCCCATGTGCCTCCGCCCCTGAAACTCTGCCTTCACCTTGTTGCGCCAGCGATCATGGCCAAGTCGCCTAGTTGCTCCAGCATCATATGAATATGTGCGAAGCATCTGCATTGCTCCTCGTCTGTCCTTGACAGCACCAGGTCGATACGTACACATCGTTGTCTCGAATTCTTTAGCTGTTGGGGATTGGTGCCTGGCAGTGTAGGTTGGCCGCAGAGAACAACTGAACAAGCGCAACGTAGTTTGGGACATGCATACGCACGACCGCTCAATTCTGCAGGTTTACAAAGCAGAAAAGAGCAGGCTTTCTGCAACTGACAAGAGTGACTGCTGATTTTCCACATCACCCCCTATTACAGCGGGCAGAAAGCGCGCGCGCTCGCGCTAGCCACGTCACCCCGCGCTGGCCCTCCGCGCGCCGCGTGGATTAGGAATTTGCGTACGGTCTGGGGAGGTATTTTGCAAAAAGGCCTCTGCATTTTTTCGAAATTACGTATAGGTCCTTGGTTCTTGCGAAAAGGTCCTTGGAAATTTTTTTTGGCCCCTCCGTTTTGCAGGATGGCCCCCCGCGTTTTCAGAAATTGCGCATGGGTCCCCGTTTTTTTATGTACAGGTCCTCGGTTTCTCGAAAAAGCCCTTCGTCTTTTTCGAAAATGCGTTTTTGCCCCTGGTTTTTTTTGAAAAACTCCTCACGAATTATCACCTCTTTTATTTTGATACATACGGTGGCTGGCGCGGCGTTGCGCCGCGCCTACGAGGCTAGTTGTTCATCAAAATATCAGGACGGAAGTGTATAGTGGAGGCACACCACATCGGTGAGGTTTGCATGATGATAATTCCGATATGAGCATCCTCAGTGTGCAGATAGAAATGGTCTCATGTACAAACGAAAAATACATTGCTCTCTCTCTCTATCTATATATATATATATATATATATATATATATATATATATATATATATATATATATATATATATATATATATATATATATATATATATATATATATATATAGTTCGTTGACAAAAAGCAGAGCAATTCAACAACAGCAGACTATTTGTAGGCAGTTGCCACAACTAGTCTTATGGTATCTTTCAAAGGGGGTTATCTGTTGGAACACAATACCAGGATCCTACACACACATTTATCCATAGACACATACTACACGGAGAGACGAGGAACATAGACACACAGAGAGAATTTCCCGACACGAACTTAACTTGCGCCGGATTTTCTCTTGTCTTTCTATTTCATCGCTCTCAATTTACTCAACATATTACCTGGATTAAATAGCCTCACCTAGTGGCCCGGGTCTCATGCCACACAAGGACTCCACTACTGGTCATGCGCACACATAGCTATCAATAGACTTAGCTAATAATAGACTTAGCTAACAGTAGACTTTCTCCACTAACCACTAACTCAATACAGCTATTCTCATGCCACTTCTCAACGTGGCTTTGACTAGCCCCCTGCATGCACACATATGCATGCAAAATGCAATAACAATCAAGATTAATATCCAACATTCCCCCCTAATCTTGATTGCTTATTCCTTTTGCCACGGGATGGACTAAACCATCTTTATCTTGTCGATCTTCTCCTCAGCGAGACACGGAGATAGCCGCCAATACCATCTTGTCCCGTTGGTTGTTGATGGCACGGCATCGCACCACCATCGCCTTGTAGCAGCCTCACGCGCCACCGTTGTCGTAGCGGCCTCGCACCACCAGTCGTCGTTGTTGGCATCACAGGAAAAAAAATTGTGGTGGTTCACTACTTCACCTCATATGAGACAGCCCATTTTCCTTCCCGAAGTGGTCGTGGTAGTAGTTCATGTTCCCAAATAGAAGCTTTTATCATCGGGATTTTCTTGACTTGACCATCACCGAATCAAATCTAACAAAGGTATCATCAAGAAAAGCAATGATTATTACACATCACGTATTGCTAACACTAACAGATGAATATTGTTGATTGTTTTCACTTTTCAAAAAGTACCTTTATGGGTCTTGGATGGTCTATATTATGCTTCAATGTTTTCAGTAAACATGACATCAAACTAGTTCTAACAACCTGCAAGATCACAAGCAAAACAATGGTTATTACACATCACGAATTGTAACAAGCTCAAGAAAATTATGCCTTTAAATCTCATCTTGGCAAACATAGCATACGTAAGAAACAAGTGATATCGCGTTGTTGATTTCTTTTGCAATAGACAAGCAAGGACCGCACAAAAATGGGAAGATAGAAAACAGGATAAGAAGTCGTGATCAAGAATGATAAAAGCTTGGTGTCAGGAATATGAGAAGATAGTTGTATGTTAAAAGAAAAGCACAGAATCAAAACATGTCATCAAGATATATCAGTAAATAACTGCAACGGAGAGTAGTCATCCACCATCAAGCTTCTTCCTTTCCCTTCTCTCACTGAAAGGTCATAACATCATTCAGCAATAATATCAGAAACATGTACATGGAAGAAATTTCATAACTGAGCTTCAGTAAGAGCAACAATATCACATAGATCAATTGCACAGCGCGAGGGAGGACCGGATGAGGTACGGGAGCCGACGGCGTAGCGATCCGGCGACGCGGCGAGGCCGGCAGCCGCGAGGAGAATGATGGGGATGTAGGAGGCGGAAGGCATAAAGTGTCAGGGAGGTTAGGGATTGCCGGATTGCGGGATTGGGGATCGATCGGATTTGGGAGACAGTGAGGCTGAGGCTGAGCAGCTGAGCGAGCGAGTAAGTCGTGACTACTAAATACTGACTCGGTGACTTGACTCCCGCTGACTCCCGCCATCTCACGCCGCAGTCCCGCCTTTTCGCGCCGCAGTCCTACCTTGGCGCCTTTAGTCCCCATACCATATGCTCGCGATTTGCGATTGACGAGCCGGCGCCGGCGGTAATAGGAATACGAATACGGATACGAATACGAATATTCTCGAATACGGATACGAATACGAATACGAATATTCTCGAATACGGATACGAATGTTCTCGAATACGGATACGAATGTTCTTGAATACGGATACGAGTACGAATATTCTCGAATACGAATGCGAATACGAATATTCTCAAATACGGATACGAATATTGTCGAATACGAATACGAACATTTTCGAATACGGATTTTTACTTACCACATTCACGTTTTCTCGGATACGAATATCGGATAAAACGAATTATCTGTTACCGTTTTCCACCCCTACAGAGGAGTGAGGGGTGGAGGGCCGTGCTCGGGCTTAAGTCCCAGAGCACGGCGCCATGGCCATTAGTGTCGTTGTTACATAGCACGGCGCCATGGGCTTTGGCGCTGTGTTATGCCACCATGGATCCTACGTATCCACTCACGGCACCAAGCATATAGCGTCGTGCTATATACCCTGGGCCCTATATCCTTTAGCGTCGTGCTAAGAGTCCATTTTTGTAAATCTTTTCTCTAGGGGTCTATATGTAACAAATTTTCAAATTTTAGACTAAAAAGCAAAAATTTTACGGCAGGGCCCTCGTGCCGGTGCTCAGACGAAAGAAGCTCACCAGCTCCGACGTTCAGGGCTGTCCTCGTTGAAGCGGTGGCGTGGCTCCGTTCAAGCCGAGCCGGCGGCGGCGGGGCGAAAGCGATTATACATGCTGATTTGGCCTAATGTTCTTGCCTATTCCAATTTCCACATGACAGATTCGACAACAAATTCCCACCATCAAGACGTCAGGACCACAGTAGAACATGGAGGCATACATCATGTCAGGTTTGGGTGATCACATTCAGATATATCATGTGCATCACAGTGTACAGATAGAAATGGTGTCATGTACACATGAAAAATACATTGATTTCTTCCACTGAGTTTTTCTTGCTCTATTATGCTTAGTTCATTGACAACAGAGTTAGAAAAGAGAAGAATGCAAAGCTGTTCAACAACATCAGCAATTCATTTGTATGTTTTGCTTCCCGACGCAGTCAGGGTGTTACAAAAAAAATTGAAATGAAGGCAACAGCAGTTGCAATTCTTCTCAACAACTAGACCTTTGTGACACTGTACAGTGAGGTCTCCAATCTCCAGTCCCCTCCAAAGTGTGCCGGGTATTCTCTACAGGTTTTGAGACGTTATGATTGTGTAAAACAGCAAAATTGGTTATCTTTGTCATGTCAAACTCTTGCGTATCGCTGAGATGATCCGGTCGGGCAGCTCGGTACCCCGCAGGATGAGATACAGTACAAATGAAGCATAAGCAAGTACTGCCATGCAGAGAATTGATCCAGACAATGGACCTCGTATTTCAGAAGAGAAGAAATCCAACAAGAGATAGCCGTTGATCATGATCAGTAGTGTGGCTACTGTCCAGGTTACAGCCTGCATAAAAATGCCAGGAATGCCCGTCAGCCTTAAACATCAATAACGCCGGATCAAAGCAACAAAGTCGCTAGAACAATACTGCTCAATTGATCAGATTACAGGCTCGTGGAGATGCTGATTCAGTATATATTTTGTTTAATCACAGGGTAAAGAAATCTTCCCTACAGTATTACTGACTCTGAATGTAGTGGTGTGGAGATTTTTTGTTATAGCATGCGGTGACAGCAGATTTGCCGCGGCAAAGTCTGCAATCATGAACCAGCGAGAAAACAACTAGGATTTTTTTTCCCTGAATGGAACACCAACTGTAATTATTGCATTTATTTTACATGCTAGCATTTTTTTCCTTAACAGCATCTAGGATACGTGACCTGCACACAAATAATCTTTAAACATATCCCTCATTGGCATCAATATCCACGAATTTACAGTTCTGGACAATATTTAATGAGTAGATGATACTGTCAACTGAAGATTTGACCATGCCATAAAACAAAGGGTGCAGAATTCTGCAAAAACGGGACAGGAATTAAATCTGGGGTGAACAATGACTTACTTGTGTGTTAGGACCTATTTTAAATACTCCCATGACTTGCTCCCTGGATACCAAGGTTATCAGTGGAATCAATGCAAAAGGGATCTGAATTGATTGAAGCACATTGAGCCACTCATTTAGAACATCCAGTGCAGAATCAGATGTATTGAAGAACAGAGCAACAATTATAGTTGGCACAATTGCACAGCTTCGGGTGATCAGTGCCCTGATCCATTTTTTCAATCGCAAATTCAGAAATCCACCCATTATAAACTGTCCAGCATAAGTTCCTGTTACAGTACTACTCTGTCCGGCCGCTAATAGCCCAATTCCCCAAATGTAGAGGATAGGGAAAAATCCTCCACCAAACTTATCTTGTAGATACTGTCCAGCGTTTTCGAGGCCAATATTGCCGGCTTCTTTAGTACCATAGAACCCTTTCGCAAAAACAGTTGTGACAAAGAGATTTATCATGAAGGATACAACCAATGCGATGGTTGACTCTATTGAATAGTATCTCAACGCCTCACGTACTTGGTATTCCTTGTTTGGGTCTATTTTTCTCGACTGCACAAGCGCTGAATGGAGGAATACATTGTGGGGCATGATAACACAGCCAACAATCCCAACTGCTTGTCTTACTGTCCTAGAGCTCAATTTTGGAACCAAAATACCTATTGACAAAATTATGTACGATCAATGGATAAGAGTAAGACAACTTGCAGCATCAAAAGCCCATCAGTGAGATCCTTACCGATTAACAGGTCCTTCCCACTGGGCTTGGTATCAGTGAACATCCATGCAAAGGAGATGGCCATCGTTGCAATTAGAAATGCAAATACGGCTTCTAGCTTCCTCACCCCATAGTTTTCAAGAGAAAGAAAAATGAAGCTGACAAAAAGTAACATCTGGGTAAGGTGATGATCCAAACAATGATAGTTACATAGCTTTCATGCCTTTGACTATTAATGAACATACCAAAGGCACTTCATTAAACATGTAGAGTACTTAAGTATAGTGATGTTAACACCTTCCAGGTGCAACGCACAAGGCAGAAATTCACACAGACAACATCAGTTTTATTAATATTCTAAACAAATTAGTTTTTAATTGTGTTTGTGACCATCTGGACAAAAGTGCATGCCATATTACAAGCAAAGCAAGGATCATCGAGAAAACTCTGGAACAAGATTTTTTAAAAAAAATCCTAACATCACAGCATCTCCAATTTTTATCAGAATTGCATAAGAATTAAGCAGTGACTAAGGAACATGCATTTGGACACCAGGTAGCTAACATCTAATTCTTGTGAAATTCATTGTGCAAAAGGCGAGCACAAAACTTCATATTACACTCCCTGAGGACAAACCAAAAAAACCATACAGGCCTCTCCTGCCAAAATTTTTCAGGAGAAAAGTAGAACAATGATTTGGAGAACAGAATCTAACACGAAAAACTGAAGTAAAGTTGGCAGAAAACATCACATCATTAAGTAATCAGTAGTCAACTCAGAAATTATGAAAATCTAAATATTTGGTAGTATAAGTTCAATATTTATCCATGATTGAAAGCTGGAAACTAGAATTTCGCATTGTCACTAACCACCACTGTTGTTGTAAGTTTCTAGAAAGAAACTGGGGTGTCCGTGAAACATGTTTTGATTTTTCTTATGTATAAAAAAAACGTGATAACCAAACACCGGAGGCCAGAATTAAATGACATGACAGATTTGTCTGATCTTTTCACATTACCGGTTCAGAAAATTCCAATTTCTCTAGTAGGTTTGTACAAAATGAATCTAATTTCAAACCTGAAACTTGTACTCAAGACCTTTTTGTGAACTCTTATGTCAAAGCAGGTAAACTATCTGCAACCTTTCTACCCCATACGGCACCATGAATCAAAGTGCATCAAGTGTACAGCATCAATTGTCACTGATTCACTGCTAGTGCTAGTACAACGTCAACTAAAAAATCAAACATTCCTCCAGATTGAGACTTAAACATGTCGAGTTCTCAAAACAACTGTGAAACCATGTCAACAAAAACAATAACTAACTGAGATCTAACACCTACACCAACACCAAAACCTCACCCAGATCCTCCTAATGGTCCAATACCCCAGTAGAAATAGTCAGTAACAACTAGAAACAACTAAGCCTAAAAGCTGTAATCTTTTATCTTATCTTTTCTTTTGGATAAATTTCAATGGAGACATCTCCAAGCTGATTAAAAAAAACTCATCTTTTGGAACTAACTTGTGATTTAGCACCTCCGCAATCACAATCACACCAATTGATGCCAGCCACGAGAAAGCTCCAAAATTTCGAGAACTGCAACCGAACAAGACATTAACCGAACAAAAATTCCGGACTCACCAATCCAAGGCGGTGATGACGACGCCGGCCCAGAGCGGCAGGTAGCCCCTGCTGAGGATCTTGATGGCGATGGCGCTGCCTATGACCTCCTGGATGTCGGCGCCGACCATGGCGATCTCAGCCATGAGCCAGAGCGCGCGGCGCGCCCAGTCGGGGTACTCGTCGCGGCAGAGCTCGGCGAGGTGCCGGCCCGTGGCGACCCCGAGGCGAGCGGCGAGGAGCTGCACCAGGAGGCCCATAGCCGTGGCCCACATGAGCAGCCACAGCAGCGTGTCCCCGGCGGCGGCACCGGCCTGGAGGTCGCCCTCGAGGTTGCCCGGGTCCAGGAACGCGATGCTCATCAGGAACCCGGGCCCCGTGAACAGCCAGAGCTTCCGCCACGAGAAGGGCGGGATCGCCGCGGAGGAGGAGAGAGCAGTCTCCAAGTCAACGTCGGCGTCGGGGTCGTCGGAGATGGACACGATGACCTTCTCGGCCGCCTCGTACGCGCGCTCCTCGAGGTCCTCCTCGTCGACGTCATAGTCGCGGGGCGCGGAGGCGGGGAGGAGGGCGCGCGTCTCCTCATCGGCTCTGGCCGCGGCGGCAGGGGCGGGGGCGGCGCCGTGTCCGGCGTCTCCGGCGCCGGCGTGGGTGGCCATCGAGATGCGTCACGACAGGTAGACGGGGAGGTGCGGCCTTCTCAAGGCAACTGGTCAGCACGTGCCCGCAGCCTCTTCTACGGATGCTTTGTGACTCGTAACAGTCCTGTCTCTTTTGGGGCCTAATATTAGATGCGTTTTTTCCGACAGCTCGTGACTTATGGCTACTGAATATGATTTTTGGTTTTTGGAGCTTAATATTAGGTGTGTTCTTTCAACAGTGGCTTAGATTTATGGCTATTATTTATGTTTTTTTATCATAGCATGAACGTTTATGTTTATGTGAATAAATCAAATACCGATAAGCTGCTTTAAAAAAGATATCCTAATAAATAATTTCGGCATAACGACAAAGAAACTGTCACATTTATTTATTTAAGAGAAATCATAAGATATAAATAGAAAAGAACTCGATCATTATATACAAAGGTTAGAGTGTTGGCTTTGGTAATTGTCACTCATCCTTGTTCCTTTTATAGTAGAATTTATCTTACTTCTAAAATTTATTTATAGCCGGCTGCTGCTACGAGCAATTTATTTGATTTTGTAAATATATTAATCCTAGGTTGCATTCGCCTGAAATGTCCACGAAGGAATAGTGGTAGTAGTGAAAACTGGAATTACTAGCAACTAGCAAGCAAAGGACAAGCCACAATCTTGGAAACCAACATAAAACATAGTCCCGCATGGAGATAGCCTCCACAGAGAATCCCACTGTTAAGATGTATCTTTATGGAAAAAGAGATGCTAGTTGGCGTTCTCTATGTACTATTAGCCGTCACTTCTAAGAAAACAGAGGGGCCAAAATATTAGGATACTGTTGACAATACCTAATCTGGCGGGGAGAGGTAGTTTGGGACGAAGCCACAAAATATTAGGGTTCGAAAACCCAATCGTTTTGCATCGCTGCATGGCCTAATTTAGTAGGAGCTGTTCGAAAACTTGGCCCGGGTTTAAAGTCTTGATGTATAATGGATATTTTATCATTAAGCTATATGTAGAAAGTCTTATTAGCTATTTTGTACACAAATATGAAAGAAAAACTAATAAAGAAAGAACATAAATTATCCCTCTATCTCTGTGTTTCTAATCTATTATTTGTATTACTCTGTGATTGATCCGTGCCTTTGCATAGGAGAGGAATCGATCGGACTGGAATCGCCAGCGACTGGAATCGATCGAAATGTAAGAAAAGATCAGATTGGGAAGATTGAAAAAAAGGCAATAGAAACTGAATTATTATCTTTGAACAAAAGAGAGGTGTTTGGACCTGTAAGCCGCACGTCTCCCCATGTGCACCCTGTACGGCATAAGTGCATATTTGTTCGAAAGAGAAATAAAAGAAATAATGTTGTAAGATATAACGCAAGGCTTGTTGCACAAAGTTTCACTTAATGTCTAGGAGTTGGTTATGAAGAAACATATGCCCTGGTCACGAGTGTCACTACCTTTAGATACTTAATCTCAATGGCAATAAACCTGAACTTAGAAATGAAATTGATATATGTGGTAACTGCATACCTTTATGAAAACTTAGATTCTGGTATTTATATGAAGGTACTTGAAGGTATCCCTGTTCCGAACCAAAACAGAGCAAATAGAAATCTGTACAGTGTGAAACTCAGAAAATCACTATACGGACTTAAGCAATCAGGCAGGATGTGGTATAATCGCTTAAGCGACTTACTATGCAAGAAAGGCTACATGAACAATGAAGATTGTCACTGTGTATTTATACGATGATCCCATAATGGATTTTGTATAATCTCAGTATATGTAGATGATCTGAATATCATGGGGACTATGGAAGACATAAAGAAAACAAGTTATTACCTGGAGTCTGAATTTGAAATGAAATATTTGGGTAAAACCAAATATTGCTTAGGCTTGCAACTTGAGCATGTCTCGGAAGGGATATTAGTACATCAATCAGCCTACGCCCAGAAGGTGTTAGAAAGACTCGGCTTTGAGAAGGCATGTCCATCGAAAGTACCAATGATCGGGAGATCTTTACAGCAAGATAAGGATCCGTACCGACCTAGGGAAGAGGGGGATGATGTCTTTTGAGACCAGAATGTTCATACTTAAGTGCAATAGGAATACTTATGTATCTAGCAAATTGCACTAGACCGGACATTGTATTTGCCATAAACCTATTAGTAAGACATAGTGTAGAACCTACCAAAAGGCATTGGCAGAGAATAAATGACATCTTCCGATACATCCAAGGAAGCAATGACCTTGGGTTAGTCAATAGAAAGAACCAAGACTTGAATATAACTGGCTATGCAGATGCAGGGTACCTGTCGGACCCGTATACTGTAAGGTCACAAACAGGCTATGTATTCCTCTGTGGTGGAACTGCAATTTCATAAAAAATGTCGAAGCAAAGTTTTATAGCGACTTCGATGAACCATAAAAAATCATAGCGTTGTACGAAGCCGCACGAGAATGTGCTTGGCTCCGACGAATAATTCACCACATCTAGCAGTCATGTGAGTTGAATATCATGCAAGCTCTCACTATTATCTATGAATATAATACAACTTATGTTGTATAAGTGCAGACGGGCTACGTAAAGAGCCATCTCACAAATCATATCAACCCTAAATTTTTCTATGCTCGTGAATTGCAAAAACTGGACAAAATTAAGGTACTGCATACTAAGTCATGTGAAAATCTTGTAGATTTATTCACTAAGTCACCCTAAATTCTTCTATGCTCATGAATTGCAAAAGATGGACGAAATTAAGGTACTACATAATAAGGAATTGGAATGATGAGACTTAGAGAGGTGCAGAATTCAAGGGAAGATTTTTCTCAAACTCGTTATTATTACTTGATCACGAAGATCGAGTAACCAAAGAATAAATCTTGTAGATTAAATGAAATTGAGTGGATTGTACTCTTTTTCCCTTGACAGGTTTTCCTAAAGTTTCTCGGCCAAGGTTTTTAATGAGGCAATTCGTTCAACATAGCATAACATGTATCATTTATTCTTTTTTCAAAATTTTCCCACTGGGTTTTTATGGAGTTTTGATGATGCATGAACGTGTCGGATGAGTGCTCAAGGGGGAGTGTTGGGAAACCTGGATCTGGGCCTGAAATCTTGGCCCGTGGTGGACACCTCACCACTAGACTATATATTGGGAGTCTAATTGGCTATTTACACATACGTGAAAGAGAAAACAATAAAGAAAGAACATGAGTTTTCCCCCTATCTCTGTGTTTCCAATCTACTATTTGTATTATTCTGTGATTGATCCGTTTCTTTGCATAGGGCTGATGTAAAGGGCCAAAATTTGGCCGAAATCTCATTTTAATTCGAGAAAAAGAGAAGAGATGGAAGGAGAGAAGAGGAGAAGAAAGGAGAGCAGAGGAGTAGACTCCTCCCGTCTTCGTGTGCATATTCGCTTATTTTGCGGTTAGTTTTGGTTACTCGTGTAATCTCTTGATCATCCCGATGAAAATATACTAGGTTAGCAATAATGAACATAGATTAGTGATAGAATTAGGGTTGGTAGTTATAGATCCCATGTTTTAGTGGTAGAGAAATTGCTTTGTTAATTTCGTCCAAACTAACAGGCTGAGGCTAGAGCCACTTTGATAATTTAGTTTAGAGCTTGTTTAGAACGTGTAATTCTTCCAAGATTGTTTTATAGAAAATAGTTCAATTCCTAAAGGAATCATGAAAAAATATCTCGTGTTCCAAACGGGGCATTGAGGTTATTTGATAAATCAAACACCATATTCCTTTTATATTCCTCAAAGTAAGGTCTCGCTTAAAAGATAAGAATCTTACATGAAACAAGTTCAATTCTCGCAATAAATCAGAAAAAAAATCGACGTTTCCAAACACAGCCTGAGTGCGGAGAACATGTTAATAGGTTTTCACCATTTTTTTTTGGGATGGATCGTACGGCCATAGCACGGAGATCTACCCCCTGCACTGTTGTATGGCCTTGTCTATCCATGCGACCCTGCCCTGCTGTCGAATCGCATCTTTTTTATCCTGTGTTTCAGTTGACCCTGCCTTACGGAATACGGAGATCGAGACGGGACGCTACTACGTACATGGTCTACATATTTTTCAATTTTTGGCACCTATAGCACGTGTTGAACCTATATTTATAAAAATAATCGTATATATATATATATATGAGAATAACAAAAATAGCAATTCTATCAGTTGGTCACCGAACGGTAGCACTCTGTAGCTGACACGTAGACTACCAGAGCCTGGCCATCGTGCGGCAAGCGCCTACCACCCGGCCACTATGTAGTCGCACGCCTGCCGCCTAGGCACCATACGGCAAGTGACATACTGTCCCTCCACCATACGATAGGTAATTAATCCGACTAATTACCTGCCTAAATTAATATTTTATATATATTATTTTTTTGAATTTTTTAAATATATCAAATGAGCTTAAAAAATTATAAAATTTTATGTGAAATCTTCCGACACAACGTACTTTATTGTGTAATTTTTGACAATTTTATCTGCTCTAAATATTGCTTCAAAATTCATATAATTATGATATTTATAGGAGTTGTTACATATAGTAAACGAGTTCTAAAAATTACGAAAATTTATGTGTAGTCTTCTGACATAGTCAACATAACTATATAATTTTTTGGAAATTTTATGTACTCCAAATTTGTTATATTAATTCATTTTAATTTAATCATAATTAGTGATATGCGATGCTCATTTCACGATTAAATTAATATGAATTAACATGATAAATTTAGAGCACATAAAATTTCTAAAAAATTACAAAATTAGTTTGACCATGTCAGAATGCTGCATATAAAATTTCATAATTTTTGGAGCACGTTTGCTATATATAATAACTCCTGTAAATATCATAATTGTATGAATTTTTAGCATTATTTAGAGTGGATAAAATTTCTAAATAATTACACAATGAAGTATGTTATTTCAGGAGATTTCATATAAATTTTTGTAATTTTTGAGTGTATTTACTATATTTAGAAATTTGAAGAAATATGATATCTAAATACTAATTTAGGCAGGTAGTTAAGCTGGGTAATTAGCTGACTTAATTACCTACCGTATGATGGAGGGGCGGCAAGCCACCTGCCGCATGGTGGCTAGGTTGCATAGATATGTGGCCGCATGGTGACCGGGCTCTAGTAATCTACGTGTCAGCTGTAGGGCACTGCCGCTCGGTCGGTAGAAGTGTAATTTTTATCATTCTCGCGCTCATACGACTATTTTTACAAATACGGGTGTAAAATACGCTAGATATGCCAAAAGACCGAGCAACAGAAGTGTTGTTTTTATCATTTTCACGCTCGTACAATTATTTTTGTAAGTATAGGTGCAAAACAGGCTATATATACAAAAAAAACTCTATATTTTTAGCAAAGCAAAGCGTGTAGACATGCATATGTCGATCGTTCCATCCCATGGGTGCATCAGGTTAGGTTGCCTGGTTGGTTTGTAGCAAAAGGTAGATCTCCATTAGTAGACGGTAATTGTAGCTCGAAGATTGTACTGCTACCCCTGTTTAATCGATGACAAAATCTCTCTTTTCCCTTGCAAAAAAAAAAAGGGATAGTTGTGGCTTTCTCCTTGGAAGTGTGGTTGCAAAAGTACGATGGCAACAGCTGGCGGGTTGGGAGTTGGGACACGGGCATGGAAAAGGAAAGGCTGGCTGATCCCTGTCAAGCTAGGAGAACCCAATCCCATCTCATTTCCCAAATCACTACTAAGAATTATACAAGAACATAGGCACAGTCGGCTAGTAGGAATCACGCAAGAATTGTTCTTTAAGGCTTCTAAAAATAACTTTTAATTAAAATATACGTTAAAAGTCTAATATCTGTATCAACTAAAATCACCAGCAAGTATCCCTCTCTCCGCAATCTCTATCGTAAACAGTTAAAATTTAAAATTTTTAATTAAAACCATAAACCACAGCTAAAAAGAACATCCCTATAATAATCACTTGTCCTGTGCCTCGGTTTTTCAGCCAGGCAATCTGACAGGTGAAGGAACTTTCTTGCAGCTGGTTGCTAGCTGACTTTGGCCCTGCTCATTTCGGCTTCAGCTTCTGGTTTCTGGCTTATTTTTCACTATTCATAATTTCGTCTTTTTCTGAACTTTTGGTTTTTTTTTGAGCTTTTTTGCCGGTTCTTTTTTTTTACCGTATTCGTTTGCGTTGTTTGTGATGGGCTAACATATTTTTTATATTTTTTAATTTTTTAAGCCACCAAAAATAAGTCAAAATGATCACCACCTTTAGCCCACGATCACATTCAGTCGAGCCGCCCGAAAAATGGACTAGTAGGAATCAGGTGTGTTTCAAGGTTCATGAGCCTTGCGAGGTTGGATAATCTAACCAAAGTCTATTTTTATCGATGGTTCGTTGACAAACCAAGCTAGGACCTGCGTCCGACAAATAACCAGCTGTCCTCTTCTACTGGTTTGACCCGGCAATCAAGTGGCCATCACAAAAAGCTATGCTGAACCAACCCAGCCTAAATGCTTAGTTATTCGTGTTTTTCGTGAGACTGCACGAATTTGTCACGATGTTTTCTTTTCTTATGGGAGAGTCGCCGGATGACGTGTAGCGCTGTAGTTGGGTCTTAGATGAAGACCAAGCGTACAAGGTGCCAACATATTCTTGCTCTAATAAAAAAAAAAATCTTAAGGGGACGTTAGGATTGGCTTTCGGTGATGGTTTTTTACCTATGGCTTACAGTTGGCCTGTTTTTTTTTTGTTCGGCTTATGGTTTTTGGATGTGACTTATGACTTTTAGGCTGTTCGTGAGAGAGTACAGAGTAATAGAAACTCACGTGCAGTTTTGGCCGAGATAAATGAAGTTACAGTGTATACTGTAATCAGCTTGTAAACTTCATTTTGAAAAACATTCCGTTTGAAAGTTAGTTACTGTAGAAAAGTCGAAAAGTATATTTTAGAAACTAAAAAGAAGAGGTTTGGTTGTTTGCTGAAAATAAATAGTAGTGGCCGAAATAAATACGTGAGTGCGACGGGAACGAGAGGAGTAGGGTGGATGATGCACTAATGAACCATGCTTTATTCTCGGAGTAAGACAATAGCGAGAATAGTGGATAAACCGTTTCGAAAAACCAGCTGATCGTTTTTTAGTGTTTCTAAACAGAAGCTAGAAATAGAAGACAACATAAACAGAGCCTAACTCACCGAGGAACCACGTCATCAAGAAAATAATAACCATCGATATCATCGTGTTAACATGTTAACCTTTGGATCAAAACAATTGATGCTTGGTGCGGAAAAAAAAAGAGTAACCGCTAACCAAACGCGAGCCATATGCTCATGCTTCAATAGACGAGAAGAATATTTTTAGGGTGTTGATAAATATTATCTGGATATTTTCTTTCTAATTATCATCTATATTTATGATCATTGTATTAGAGATCCAACAGTCATAAATTTTCCCCTCACCCCCTCTAAAAAAATCTCCCCTCCTAAAAAAAGGCCATTGGATATCTAATCTAATGGTCTCAAATTTAGAAGATTGTTAGAAAGAAAACATCCGAATGATATCTAGACACACTCATATTTTTAATGTGCCGCTGTGCGATGGTGTATGAAAGGAGCAATTCACGTTATCCCAAAATATGGGTGACACTCAGCTTTTTTATTACAGTTAATGGCTTTAACTTTAACATAAATAGTTATATGAACAAAGTGAATGTTAATAAGTTCATAATCTACTTCAAAAAGCTGTCCCAATAAAACTCTTCTAAAAAGAAACAAAAAAGCCATTCATTTGATTATTTAGGGAAGTCATAAGCTATAATTCATAAGACATATAGATTGAAGAAAAAAAAAGAAGGAAACAGTTGGTTCTACAATTACGAGCAAAGTATATGTGTACGAACATACGGGCCTCTTGGAAAAATTTTGTGTACACAGAGTCTCAAAAAATGGTAGGTATACGGCACGAGTACTCGACTGGGGCACAGTACACGGTACACCAGATAAAAAATACGGGATGGTCCACGCGAGACCACACGTGGGAAGGCTCACGCGTGTCCACGTGTTACGACCCGCGGGGCCCGCATGGCAGAGACACCAGCGTGGCAGTTATCCGGGTCCTGCTAAACCCACAACCAACCAAGGGGCTGTTCGGCTGTGCATAAGCCAGGCGGCTTTTCGCAATGCCACAAGATCCAACTTTTAAACGGAGATTTTCTCAAGACGGGTCAAGTTAAACGTAGTACACGTTAAAAGCTTAACATCCGTAATACCAAAATTGCAAATGAGTATCTGTTTTTCCGTAATCTGTACCGTAAACAGCCAAAATTCAAAAATTTCAACCAAAAGTCATAAGCCGCAGCAAAAAAGAACAGTCCCAAACACCAAACCCCACAAGGGGAAAATAAACCGAGAAAAAATCGAAAAAAAGAAAAAAAAATCTCGCCGCCGACGACGGCCGCGCCACATGCCGATCTCCGCCGGTCTCCGCGCGCCGCCGCACGGGGTATCCTCCGTCTCGGGACAGGGCCTCCTCATTCCTCCCCCGGCGACTTCGGTTGTGGCGGTAGGGGCGGCGGGCGGCATCCGGCGCAGGAGGCTCGCGGTGGTGGCGGCCTCCGCGGCGTCGCCCAACGAGCTCCACGCGCGGGGGAGGCCCTTCCACGGGTCCTCCGAGGTGAGCACAGCTGCTCCTCCAACGGGCGGTGTGTTTATTCGTTCACGCTGATAAAAATCTGTGCCTTTCTATGAGTAATCTACTAATCTGTATGCAAAGAAGGCCCTGGAAGATTAGGCATCGCAAAGTAGTGAACTCTTAATTGAGCACACGGTATGGTGCGTTAATTGGCGTGGGGAGTGGTGGGGAGATTTGTATTGTAATTCTGTTGCTTTATCCTGTAATTGCGCTCATGTTGTGAGTTAACAAGGAGTTGTTGTTACTAATGTCGATTTGCGATGGAAAGGAGCGAGTCTTTCAGTAGCGCCGTGCTGGGTTTGGAGAACGTTTGTGCCAGTTTTTGTGGGATTTTTGTTACTAGTTACTGCTTAGCTTGGCCAAATGTTTGTTTGAGAGAAGCAACATCTTCAATAATGACAGGGTATGCTTTTCTCCTGAAACATAGCTTTCGTGTTAATCCACTGTATTGATTGTAGTTGAATCTGGATGGTCAAAAGAAGTCACATTTAAGCGTGATCACCTTTTGCAATTGTGTGCATATGAAAGTAACAAACAGCTTGATGTGGAATCTAGGCCAATGCATTAATATAAAGAATGATGTGAGGTGGACTGGGGAAGCTCGCCACTAGTGTTAGCTTTCTGTACCATAGCTCTTGTCTGTGTTATCTACGTGTAGGAAATAGAAATGCTATGTCACTGCACTTCGGCCAGTGTGCTTCACTTTCATTTATATATGTGATATGTCAAAGCATGTTTTGAGGGTGTGAATTGTGAAGTCCAAATCTATTTGCATAACTTCTTTGCCCACGAGATTCTAGTATAAAAAGTCTGAAACTTTTTTTTTAGTGCACAGTACAACCTTGTCTTGTCTACTTGGACATCTGTCTCGCACAGGGGAAAAAGCCGGCGATTACCGGCCGGTAACTGGAAAAACCGGTGGGAACCGGGAGAAAAAAAACCTCCCGAATTTTTTTCAAATTGAAATTTAAATTTGTGACTGCATAATGCACTTTTTAAGTTGATTTAGGTTTTTTTGTGCTAGGTTACGTATTGTATGAGTTAAACATGCTTAAGTTATTGTACACCCAAGTCCCAACATTTTTTAGAAAAAACTAGCTTAGCTAGTACATGCTAATTGGAACAAGCCCATCAAACATACACTTAGAATCACTTGCTTGTTACGTCATTAAATACTTTCTAATTAATATTTGCATTATTCCAATTGCTAATTACCCATAACCGGTTTTCTCTTGCTTTTCCTGGTTTTCGTAGCGGTTTTTCCGTTTTTTCTACCGGTTTTTCTGTGGTAACCGTTTCGGTTACCGGTTTTAAAACAGCCCAAATTCAAATTTCAATATTCGAAATTCATCCGGTTTTTCCGGTTACCGGCCGCCAGGAGGGTTTTACTCCGGTACCGAGATTTCTATCCCTGGTCACGCATAATCTGTACATCTTGCTTGAACTCACATCAGACAGTGCCACTTATAGTTATTCTTCCTTGCCTTTTCACCTGTTATTAAGACTGCAATTTTTCATAATTTCGAAAAGGGCAGATGAAAATAAGTTGCTAACTACCTGCTTGACACTCATCTAACATAAACCTGATTCTTCAGAACTTCAGCTTGAAACACTGGCTTGCTTCATGGCAATCAACTTCCTTTCATGTGATAATTCTTGTTATCTCATTGTTACCTTAACTATAAGGAAACACCATTTGGTAGTTGTTACAGTGAGATGCAACGCTTTGTTTTACTCACTCAACTTCAATGCTACAAGGAAAGTCTGGACCACATCCTGTCTCCTGCTAGTTTCAATTTGCTTGTGTGTGCATTTGGTCAGTACTAGCCTACTTACAGGCATGACACACATGTTTGCATGTTCCAGATAAAATTATAACCTTTTTTACTTTGTCTCTATTTCAGGTATACTCTATGTAATGCTGAGTATTGGCTCTCTCTCGAAAGAATCCTTGAGTTTTCTGAAGAAGAAACTGCATGCCAGAAAAGAGACAGCACTGAAGATATTCATAATGGCATCAATTTGGGAAGGCCTGTGACAGCTTTCAGATTACCAGGAGATGATGACTTGACCAATGGACCAGAAAAAATAGATAAAAAATTATTGGGTGAATATATGGGTGTGGATAACTTAAATAGTGAAGCAAAAGAACACATTCTCCGGTTGTGGTATCGCTTGGATTCCATAGAAAGGTTAACATCTATCTCATACCTGATTGGCAATCCCAGATGATTGTTAATAGCCTTCATCTCACTGTCAGATGACTGCCCTGTGTTTATGAACAGTGCTGCATATTAGCTGTGAAAGTTGGCCTACCTACTATCCTCAGAGGAAACTTCATGATCCATTATTTACACAGTTACCATTTTGTGTCAAGAATGTTTGCTTAGAGCACGATAGGCTAGTTCTGTAATACTCAAGGTCATCTTACTTTTTTTTACCGAAAGTAAATCCATTGCTGCTCTTTGTAATCTTTGCAGACTTAAGCTTTCACTTGTCAACCTCTGCTGCAGAATTTCAATTGGATGCTTATTCTATTTTTAATCTTGCAGGAGCTACATGAACTCAAGAGGAAAAATTCTTCCCTGCAAATGCAACAGTTTGCTGGAGAGGAAAAAAAATGAGTTGCTGGACTACTTGAGATCGCTATCACCTGAGAAGATTTGTTCTGTCTCCAACTTTTTCCATTCCAGTAGCAATATATTTTCTCTCGTTTCTATTCAGTGCTTCTTCTTGGACACTTTGGTAAATTAATCAACAATAGCAAATAAAACTAGATGAAGTTTCCAGGTTTCCTGGGTGCCACTTTTGTTTTTTTTTGCTACTAACTAGTTTGGACAGGTTGTTGAACTCTCGTAGCCTTCCTGCCCTGGTGTGCATGAAACTATTCAATCCGTGGTACATGGTCCGCCATCAGAGAACATGGGCGGTGGAACCCTAAATTTTGGAAAGGAGGATGATGACTGTGCTGAGCTCGTGGAGGACATATCTATTCCTCGGGATCATCTCGCACGCCGCTTATTCTGGTAACACGAGTGGATCGACAGTGTTCCTTACCTGTGCTTCCTATTAATACGTCAGAGCACTTTGATCATCTGAGTTTGCAATGGCTGTTCAGGTGCATGCTGCTGGGCCATTGCATCCGAGGCCTGGAGTGCCAGCTAGAGCTGTGCGTTGGCGTGTGGTGCGTAAGCCGTGTTTCGACCATGGAACGCGGATTCCAGCGAAAGCCGCCTTTGGCAGTGGTAGATTGGGAGGCGCATCCTCGAGACTGAGGGCTTGCGGGTGTGCGCTCCGAGCTGGAATTCCCAAGGCCCACTAACCCTACAACGACGCGCCGCCGAATTGACGGATTTTTTTGAAAGAAAAATTACCGCCCGCCTCTTACCACCTCGGCTCCAAATCCGAATCCAAAATTCCCCAAAGCCAAATAAAAACCCTGGCTGGAATCGAATCAGATGAGAGCAGAGCAGAAGCAAAACAACTGCCGCTTCTTCTCGGCTAGGCTTTTTTAAACAGTATATTTGTAAGGTTTATAAATTGATTGTAATAGATACTATATTAACTTCAGATATATGGATCAAAATCTCATGTAACTATCTCCTTTTCTGTATTTCTATTATGAACAAGCTTAAAATAAAAACTATAATCCACGCTAAAAAAAACCCTCCTCTTATTCCTTCCCTCCCATTCGAATTCGCGTTTCGGCGGCCGCCTTCCCTCCCTCCCATTCCAATACTCTATTCTACTTTTTAACCACCTCCGCCTCCTCTCCCCCAAATCCAAATCCACTCCGGGGAGCCCGAGCCTTCGTCTCCCTCCGCCGCCGATGGCCGACAAGGAGAACGCTGCCCCGGCCGCCGCGGCGGGGCCCCGGCTCACCCGCGCAGCCGCGAAGCGCGCGGCAGCCGACGCCGCTTCCGGCGCCGCGAAGCGGAAGCGGGTGGCGCTTAGCGACCTCCCCACCCTCTCCAACGCCGTCATCCTCCGCCCGTCCTCCCACCCCATCAAGCCCTCCAAGCCCGCCGCCGCCGCCGCCGAGGAGCCCGTCGACAGCAGCAGCTCTGCGTCCGTGTCCACCTCGCCCCCCGCCGCGCACGGCCCCGGCGGCGACCCCCAGCTCTGCGGGGCCTACGCCTCCGACATCTACACCTACCTCCGCTCCATGGAGGTACGCGCTCTTCGATTCTTTCCTCACCTTGCAGTATCGGTAGTGGTTGATTCGTTTGTGTTGGGTTCGGGATCGAGCGATCTGATGATGGGTTCCTTCGGATGGGCGGTTGTGGGTGTAGGTGGAGGCGCGGCGCCGTCCGGCGGCGGACTACATCGAGGCGGTGCAGGTGGACGTGACGGCCAACATGCGCGCCATCCTTGTCGACTGGCTCGTAGAGGTCGCCGAGGAGTACAAGCTCCTCGCCGACACGCTCTACCTCACCGTCTCCTACCTCGATCGCTTCCTCTCCGCCAACCCGCTCGGACGCAACAAGCTGCAGCTCCTCGGCGTCGCCGCAATGCTCATTGCCGCGTAAGCGCGGCCATCCCCCCACCGCTCGCTTTGCTGCTGTTTTGGGAATTGAAATGGCTTCACCAAGGGTTTAGAATTGGGGGTTTTAATCGGGTTGGTTTGGGTGGTCGCAGGAAGTACGAGGAGATCAACCCTCCGCACGTGGAGGACTTCTGCTACATCACCGACAACACCTACACCAGGCAGGAGGTTGTCAAGATGGAGAGCGACATACTCAAGCTCCTCAAGTTCGAGATGGGCAATCCTACCATCAAGACGTTCCTGAGGTGGCACCATGACGCAAAAGCTCATCATCTTCTGTCAATCCTTTCATTTGGGGTGAATCTGTAGCTAAAAGAATCTTTGTTCTTTTCCTTTGTTTCGCTAATTTCAGGCGGTTCACAAGATCTGGCCAAGAGGACAGAAAGGTGACCATTAATCCTTAAAATTCGTCGTATTTCAACCATTTAATTCTTGTTCTATTGCTTCCTATGTGCATTGATGTCTTGACGTTATTCTTGCGGTACTTGCTGCAGCACCCCGGCTTGTTATTGGAGTTCCTGGGGAGTTATCTTGCTGAGCTGAGTCTGCTGGACTACCGCTGTCTCCGGTTCTTGCCATCGGTGGTTGCTGCTTCAGTGGTGTTTCTTGCTAGGTTGACCATTGATCCAGACACCAATCCTTGGGTAAGAACTAAGAAGTAACATTCTCGAAGTCTGAAATGTTGCTATGGATGTTTCGATTTCTCAAGGCTAAAACTATCATGTATTGTTTATGTGGTTGTAGAGCAAGAAGATGCAGAAACTGACAGGCTACAAGGTGTCCGAACTGAAGGATTGCATCACAGCCATACATGACTTGCAGCTCAATAGAAAGGGTTCATCCTTAACAGCAATTCGAGCCAAGTACAAGCAGCACAGGGTATGCACACCTCCTACAGTCATGTAATCTTCCTCAATTATTGTCATGATGGTAGTTTTGGTCTAACTCTTCAATCATTTGGAACAGTTCAAGTGTGTATCAACGTTGCTCCCTCCCGTTGAGATCCCTGCATCATACTTCCAAGACTTAGCAGAGTAGCTGTTCTTGGACTGTGCTACTGTAACGCTAACCACTCTGAGCTCTCCTTGAGCTCCTGGATATAAGGGAGAGTTACAGTTGCAGAGCAGGTTCTCAGTCAAGTTAAGGGTACTTGAAGCTATTTAGATGCTGAGGGTTTTAAAGCCTAAGCAGGAGCTTTTGAAGTTCATTTAGGAGTTAGTCAATCACTAGTAGGAGACCAGGGATTCTCTTGTTTTGTAGAATTGTACTTCTGTATTATATCTTATAACATGGTGCCTTGGTCTGTTGGGCCACAAATTTGTAATGTTTGATATGCTGATCCATTGCCTTTGTTGATTCTTTTTTTATCAGTCAATACACTTACAGTACCTACTTTTCTACTAAAGGGTAGAATTAGAAATGGGCCTAAATAACATAGCTTGCGTGAATAATTATACTCGATATGATGTTTGTCTTGTGTTATTTAACGTGATCATCTTGATTGCTTATTAGTGTAGCATTCTTCGTTGAATCAAAATCCTAGAGGTCTGGACCATTGCTAATGAATGATCGACACATTTACATAATATATATGGTGGGAGCTTCTGAATGACTATGGTTAGAAATTTGATGGCACTCTAAATCTACTTGCATGGGGATATTCGAAACATGAAGACTGAGCAATGTGCAAACTAGATACTGATGTCATAGGGATGTTTGTTTGTTCTCTCTGGCCTGCAGCACATAATTATCTGCTTACTGTAATTTTAGTATTGAACTGTTGATTATTGGGATAATGTGATATATATGTCTGCTAGTTAGTCCAATTGTCTAAATGAACAGATGGATTTTCGACAATATAATCTTACTTGAACAGTCTGTTGATTGGATGCCTCAAAATATGGTTACTATGGACTTAATAAAATTGGCATAGTTTGCTTTGGACCTTTGTCTTAGCAATTGCGCTGTGGAGACTGGAGAGATTTCAGCGACTCAGTTGTCAATTGCCACTTATTTCTTTGTGTAATTGTATATGAAGCTTTGAACATGCTTTTCATTAGCCAAATGCATCTGGATTCTGGACTAACAATAGCCACTGTGCAATACTTGCAAGACATCTTAATTCTTCTTTGAAGGTAACTAATGCAGCTGAGCTAACTTCCTGCTATTGTTCTTCCTCTGTTATAAATGGTGACATGTGACTATGATGCCACTTTGTTATAAACCGTGACTACTAATATTATGCAAAATAGTGCACCCTAAAGTAATTCAGATGCCATATTTATTGTGATAATTTTGCAACATAACTTAAGTAAGATGAACTTTGCTATTGTGTGCTGCTCTTTCCAACTTCAGGTTTCTCTGCTTAATTTGCACCCTTTTTTCAGAGCTTTTCTTAGCTATGTGTTATTTTGATCTGCATGGGAATTAATATTATCTCTGTTCAATTATTATACTCTCATGCGTGCTAGATTAACAAAAACAAAAGGTGACAAAATATGCAATATGACTGACAAGATATGATATATGCTGCTTGTTAGGAAGTGCAGAATCCAATAATCCATGGATTCCTTCACACTGATGTCAACTAGACTAAATATGATCATTCTAAGTTGCTAGCCACAAAAAAATCGCAGTAATTCCACCATGGATTCAAAAAGAACAATAGTATGTACAAAGTTCAGTACCACCATATGATTTTCATGTGATGGTGAGCTGAACCTGATGGATCACTTCTTCATACCAATTTATCCAGAACGACAAACTTGAGGAGGAACTGGTGTACTGGTCAAAGTTGGTTCAAGTCTATCAAAGCCTGAGGTTCAAGTCTATCTTACTTTGTCCCGATGGTTGGTCTGAAGGTTGCGTTGTCAATCTGAAGCTTCCCGGCCATGTCGAATTCGGCACCTCCTCGCAGGCGATCGTCGCCCAGGTAATGCCACCTTCATGAAATCTTGCTGCCGTCCTGACCTGTGCCTGTTGGCTTGACTTCTGAATCACCGAGCTCGGGTTTACTCTCAGGGACTGCGTAAAGGCGGCGTGCGCTTCGAGGGGCAGCCCCATCACCATCCTCTGCGCTTCGCGGCGCTGCGCTCCCGCTTGTGGGCGTTCTGATGGCCACCCAGCGCCTGTGAGCTGAAGAACTTCCTCATGCAGAAGTTACATGAGAAAACCTTGTGTGGGGCAGAAGGCTTGGGCTCAGACTCCGAGCGGTTTGCTGCCGCTTCCGGCGATCCATTGGCGCCCAGCGTGAGGTTCAGCCATGTCGCGCCGTCGTCTTGCTCACCGGTAAGCTGCTCTGAGCTCTCCTTGTTCACTGATGCCTCGTCTGTTTGCTCCATCACCTATTCATGAAAAAGCGTTTCTTGGTTCTTTCTCTAGGTTTGCTTGCAGCTAATGTATGGCTCATCCCTCCTAGTTTGCAGTTTCCTTTATAAAGGAGGACGAGGTAACGAAGGTTTTTGGGTAACAGTACAATGCTCGTGTATTGCAACGGATTCTTAAAAAAGGTGATATATAATATCAGTATAATTCTAAAATTTACAATAAATATAAATTTTGTTTTACACGTGTCAAAGCGAAACACAACTTTGCATAAGGAGCATCTTCCAAACACCTTATAAAGGACATTGGTTTTGAGAAATGTTTTTGCCAGAATTTCATGTTTTACTACCCATATCCAAACTCCAAAATTTATGTTCTATGGAACAAAAATAATGACATAAAAAATTATGCAATGGATACTTTTTAGATTTATTAGATATGTAGGATACATCGTTTAGTCTTTGTCTCCATAGGAAACAGAAAACCAAAGTACCATAATTACATTATACGCAACAAAGTCTTCCTCTTCTAAAGTCTATCCCCCCTCTAAAGTTCCTCTCTCCTTCTACGTCGATGCTATCCGGTCATCTTCTTAGTGGTGTTTATCCCCTATGAACTAAGGTTGACAGAGGCTACCACCACCAGCAAAACATATCTAGCCATGGGACATTTGATAAAAAGAAGGTCAATAATTTCAAAGTGACAAAACTGACAATGTTTGTCCCCTTTCCAGTTCCTCTTACATAAATTATCTTTTTGTCGGTATGACTTTTAGCAATGTGTATGGGTGACCTGAAATAGCCTAAATTAATTTGTAAAAGAAACACAAAGGCATATTTGTTCTTCTCATTTGCTCAACCATAGGATCTCATGGGCACAAGAAAACATACATGGCCAGATAACATCATAAAAACTACCAACAGCTCCATGTTTTGAACACATGTGATGATTAGTTAGTATTAAAATTTTATAACTATTACTGATTAATAAAACACCACAGACGGTTTTTAACATGAAATATCCGTGATATTATTTCTTCACAGACGGTTTTTAGTGCTGCTAGTAACACAGACGGTCGCTAAACTAAAACTATTTGTGATTGTATTTAATACTGAAGGTTTTGGACAACCGTCTATAACGAGATGTCCAGTATTAGCCTTTTTGTAATAGTGTATATACATACCGGCTAGCTCGCCGTGACAAGTGCTTATTTTTTTGACTTTTCACGGTATTTAAGGTGTGATTTTGATCACTACTTTTTTTAATTTTATATTAAGATATATTAATAAAATTATAATATTATAAAAGTATTTTGGACGATAAATCCAACAATGTAATTTTTATATAGCTAATCTAAATTATTTTAAAATTATTGATAGTTAAATTTTAGGAAGTTTGATGACACCAATTCTAAGAAGTAAGTGAAAAAACGAAGGGAGTAACATGTAAGTACTAGTAGTTAACGCTCGCTCGCAAAAGGAAAATGTAGTAAGCTAAAGAATCGAGGTGATACACAGTCGATCTTGAAGCAACACACTTAATATTTTTCTAAAGTCTCTTGAGCACGGACTTCATCTCTTGACGAGGTCTGCACATGGCCACGAGAGGCACGGCCATGGGCATGGTGAGCCCCGACCCCTCGCTCATGTCCACCTCCTCCTCCCCCACCCTCCCCCACTCGAAGCACTGCACCATGACCCCCAGCGCCACCCCCATCGTCCTCATGGCGAGCCCCTCGCCGGGGCACTTCCGCCGCCCCATCCCGAACGGCATCATCCACCTGTCCCCGCCGGCTTTGCCACCCTCGAACCTCTCCGGCGTGAACTTCTCCGGGTCCTCCCACGCGGCGGGGTCACGCTGCATGGAGTACACGTCGACCAGCACCATCGTCCCGCGCGCGACGCCGCGGCCGGCGACCACGCAGTCGCGCGACGCCTCGTGCGGGACGAGGTGCGGGGCGAGAGGGTACAGCCGAAGCGTCTCGGTGATGACGCCCCGGAGGTAGGGGAGGCCGGCGAGGTCGGACTCCTGGAGCAGGCGGGACGTGCCCACGACGGAGTCGATCTCGGCCGCCGCCTTCTTGAGCGCCGCCGGGTTGTTGAGTAGGAGAGCCATCGCCCACTCGATCGTGCTCGATGACGTGTCAGTCCCGGCTTGCAGCAGGCTCTGTGCAAATTAACACATTTTGCAAAAGATTAGTGCGCATATTGCTTGGTAGTCACTAGCAATAAAGTACAACTAAAAATTAGTCTCACAGAATTTACATACGTATACGCACATCCGAAAAGACGCGTCATCGAGCCTAGGGGAAATACACTTTTTTTGCATACGTATAAAGTTAAACTAGACATCTGGAATTTTTCAAAATTTTCCCATAAAATACGTAGAAAAAAAATACTTCTTTTAGATCATAGTATCTAGTACTTCTGTTATTTTTTACTATATATATATGTATGTGTGAGAGACTCATACAACCAATAGCTCCATCTTTTTAGAAAGAGTGTCTCTATTTAGGATATCTCTAATAGTGACATCTTAACTATATCTATTTAGGATATCTCCAATAGTAACATTTTAACTCTCTTTTACCTATATTAAATAAGTAAAATTTTATGTAGAGCGAAGAATGTGAGGAGAGATAACGTGGTGTCTCTTATACAAGTGACGACTTTAGCCTATAAATCAACATAAATAGTGAGAGGGTGTGAGACAGTAAGTTATAGAAAAAATAGTATAAAATAGTTAGAGAAATAATCTTATATTAGAGAAATAAACCCAGCTGGTATGGTGGTTGAACTCAAAACTCTACCGAACACGGATAAACCCGGTTGTACTAGCCACCAATTAGCAGGCAAACAGTAACTTATGTGGTTGCTTTGAGTCAGTCAGCTAGAGATTTAAAATGATTCTTGGTCTTTGTAAAATTTTTGCTAAAGGTCACAGCTAGCCACGTGTAGATCATTTACCTAATTCAATTAATACTGAATTATTGTCACCAGCAAATGGCCAGTGTAGTACACATCAGATTGTTCTCATTCACAAATGTAAAAATACGACTCTAAATCAACGGCTGCACTGTCTAATGTCGTAGTAGCACTCGATCGAAAAATAAAAAGTCATGCGAGCTGCTGCCACATCAGTAGTACTACGACTCAAACCATTTATAAACTTGTACTTAAAAAATACTGAATTATTGTCACTAATAAATTAGCTAATGCTACGTCGCCAGTGCTGTACACGTCGGCCTCATTTCGCGGTGATTAGATGCATGCATGCGACACACCTACGCCGCCGTCCGATTCTAAATCAACGGCTGGTAGTACGCTCGCACATGTAGTACGCAGCCGCTTCATGTCAGTGATGTAGTCAGCGCAAGCGCAACCACCGCGTGATGCATGGATATTGCTGGCGTATTCACTCACCAGGCAGACGGTGCGGATGACCACGTCGTCGTACGACTCCGGCGACAGCTCCTGCTGCCGGAGCAGGTCGCCGATCACTGTCCTCGGCGTCGTCTCCTCGGCGACGCCGTCGTGGCGGTGGAGGCGCCTGTACTCGTCGACGAGGCTCTGGCCAAAGTCGTGCCGCTCCTTGGCGAGGCCGGCGAGCCTCCTCCTCACCCTCCCCAAGTCCAGCAGCCGCAGCACCGGCAGGAAGTCGTGCCGGTTCGCCGCCCCGGCCGCCGCGAACCCCGCCTCCGACATCGCCTTGAACCGGAGCACCTCGACCTCTGGCATGCGCTTGCCGGCGACCATGGCCATGATCACGTTGACCACGAACTCGAACGCCGTCGACTTCAGGCTGACCGCGCCGGGCCCGGCACGCCAGAGCTTCCCCGCCATGGCGCACGCCTCGGCGTCGCGCGCGGCGGCCGTCGACGACAGGCGGTGTGCGCAGAGCGCTTGCACGGTGACGATGCGGCGGAGGTGGCGCCAGAGCGGGCCGTAGCTCGCGGTGATGATGGCTGGGCAGTCGTCGGTGAGCAGCCGCAGCGACGCGAGCCCCGGGCGGTCCGCGAGCGCGACGTCGTGGACGGTGAAGCACTCGTCGGCGACGGCCGGGGAGGAGACGAGGAGCACAGGCCTGGCGCCGAACCGGAGGAGGAGGAGGCCGGCGCCGTCGCGGCCTCCGTAGCGGGCGGCGAGCGCGGCGAGGGAGCGGTGCAGCGGTTTCTTGAGGAGGTGGAGGTGGCCGACGATGGGGAGGGCGGGCGGGCTTGGGATACTCTTGCCATGGCCATGGCCGTTAGGGTTCTTGCGAGGTGAAGTAGAGGAGAGCAAGTGTAAGAGTAGGCATGCGAAGAGCAGGAGGAGAAGAGAGGCTAAGAGAAATGGTTGTGAGATCTCCATGGGTTAGGTGTATGCTTCGCATGGAGCTCACAATGTCTTGGTGTTTATGTAGGGTTTTCTAACCACGGACCACGCATTGTGGATGGTTCATGGTGCGTGGATTGCTGACCATTGACTTTAAGAGATGGGATCTGTGTGTATCCAAACAATCAAGGTCATGGGGTTGATTATACATTAGTCGTCCATTAGCCATTTGAGATTCAGCAAAATCCGGATTGATTAGAGAGAGAGAGAGAGAGAGAGAGAGAGAGAGAGAGAGAGTACAATGGCAAGCTAGTCAACTTAATTTGGACTAATTCTATGTGTGCGTATCATTGCAAACCCAATTTGACTATGTACGTATTAAAACTATAAGGCATTGCATTTTCGAAAGTATGTTGAATCAAAGCCTGAAAGTACTATTTGGATTCCATAAGTAAGTCAAAATTTCTTCCATCAGATCAACATTCAGCAACCGAAGCACACGTATCTTTAAGTATACCTAATTATTAAAAAAATTCGACCTACTTCAGGGGAAAAAAGGCGCGCGCATGGTAGAGTTGTTGATCATATTCGTCAAATAATTTTTATTTTTTATTTACCGAGCCCTCAATCTAAGCCGTATAATTTTGTTGAACCCACAATATAAACTGCCAATCACACGATTTAGCCAGCAAAACCACACATATATAGTTCCTGGATGAACTGGTGTCGAACATATGTATACAGTGCACCACTGTATTTCGTGTTACCAGAGTTCCCATTCTCATAAAAAAGGTTCAAATGATCATGAGAAATTCTGAAAAAAATGCATAGATAGCGCCGATATAATCTACCATGCCACAAAATTTCAAATCTAAATTCAATCCACACATCAAGAAAGAAAAAAAGACAAATTCTACTGAAAAGGAAATCCAAAATAAAAAAAGATAAAGACACTATTCACTGAAATTTGTCTTTTTTGTTTCTTGACATATAGATTGAATTTAGATTTTAAATTTAGATTATGCAGTCTCATCGTCGACTACCACCGTGAGCTAGCGCCTTCATTGTGACACCACGGTCGACTGAATAACACATTCTTATCGTAAGTGTCGTAAGAGCGTCTTATGCAGTCTCATCGTCGTGTCACAAAGGTGGCGCTACCACCGCCTCTCCATTGCCGGTAATATCCGGCCACCATCCGTGCATCCAGCTTGTTCCTCGACGACGCCGACTACCGTTGTGAGCTAGCGCCTTCGTTTTGACACGACGGTCGATTGTACAACACACTCTTGTCATAAGTGTCATAAGAGTGTCTTGTGTAGTCTCACCGTCGTGCCACAAATGTGGCGCTACTGCCGTCTCTCCATTGCCGATGATATCCGGCCGCCATCCGATGCATCTAGCTTCTAATGTCTGCTAGGATCTCTGCTTCTTATATATTCTTACTGTGTTAAAGAGTTAGG
The DNA here is from genome assembly GCA_036346245.1 of Bonia amplexicaulis. Lineage (NCBI taxonomy): Eukaryota > Viridiplantae > Streptophyta > Magnoliopsida > Poales > Poaceae > Bonia > Bonia amplexicaulis. Next base: position 13,897,509 of record CM070768.1, read on the forward strand.
TTCGTTATCTTGTTATGGTATAATGGTGGATTCTAATTTTAATGAAAATGGAATGTGCTTAATTTGTCACTGTATTTGCTTGTTTTCAAAGGGCATATGTAGCATTATTTATTGAGGCTAGCAAAAAAACAGAAAAAACTTTAGGTATACAGTGAACTATCACAGACGATTTCGTGGTATAAACTATCTATGAAGGACTATCACAGACGGTTCTATATACCAACCGTCTGTGATACTCGCCAATCACAGATGGTTGGTAACTAGAACCGCCTGTGATGTGTGAGTATCACAGATGGTTTTTAGTTCGAGCCATCTGTAATAGTTTTCTTCATAGACGGTTCTATTTACAAACTGTCTATGTTGTTTTTATCACAGACGGCTCACAAACCATCTGTGATAACCTGCGATTATCACTGACACATAAATTCAAACGGTTCAGAAAACCGTCTATGATGACAGTTCCGAACCGTCTGTGATGACCTTTTTTTGTAGTAGTCTCTCTCTCATTTTGGTTCTACGAACCACGACTCACTTGAACCGTCCATATCACATAGGGCAATCCCGTTGTTCGAACTCACTTTCAACATTTGCCGCTTTCTCATGCCATGCTTGAGCTCACCTTCTCACTCGGCATTCTTGATCATTCTGGGTCTCAGCTCCTCCACCAGCATAGCCTCGATCCTTGCCATTGACCATAGTTGACTCCAAGCGACTCTATACATCCAAGACAAAAAAATCATTTCCGGGCACGAGTTCTTCACAACTTAACCCACGTTAGGTAAAACATGCTTCATACAACATATATCCACTGATCTTGGTCAAGTCAACTCAATTCATAAACTCAATTTTCCAAAACCTTGTTTTTCTATGAAATCCGGTAGTACCGCACGCAACATGCTGGTACTACGGCACTGTGGTACTATCGCACCCTCGCATCTCACACTGCACCTCTTTGAAAATTAGCTACCGCCAACTAGAAATCGGAATTATCGCTTTGCGGTATGACCGCGCTCTCACCGCGGTACTACTACACTGCGGTATGACCGTTGATACAACGGTGGTATGAATTTAGAGAACAGTCTAGACAAAATGTGATCTTTATGGAGAACGGTGGTATGATCGTCGATTGTTATTAGTGGGAGACGGATATGGGGGACGATTGCATAGCGGTTGTTTGTCAACTACTTAGGGCCGAAGCATCGTGCTGTTTTAGGTTGATAAAAGCACATGTTCTATTCATCGCACGGAAGGAATCTCCTGGAAGCGGACATAGGTTTCAATTCACAAAATCTCTGATTAGTCATCTAGTCGAGTAACACACAGTGAATCTCTAACTAGGGTACTCGGGCAACAGTTTCCGAAGGCTTATGACCACGGAGGTCTTTCGGCCTTAATTAAATATTAAAACCGTATTAAGGATTTATTCCATCCTCATCACTTCTAAAAGCCCTGCTCAAAAGTGCTGTGACTTGGTTGTAGCTTTTGGCTTTTATTTAAAATGACACTGTAGCGGCTATTAGTTTTTATGAGGTATTCAATTAAAGAAAAAATACTGTTATATCTTCATAGATAATATAAAGAAAAAAATTATATTTAAAAACCAACATATAAGTCAGAAGTGGCGCAAAAATACGCAGTATATTGGGCCTGTTCTTTTCGGCTGCGGCTTATGGCTTTTGGCTGAAATTTTTGAATTTTGGCTGTTTACGGTACAGATTACGGAGAGACAGATACTCACTTGTGATTTTGGATGGTACAGATGTTGGGCTTTTAATGTGTAGATCGTTTTACCTGTAGACCCCGTCTTGAGAAAATACTTCGTTTGAAAGCAGATCAGAAGAAAGTTCAAAAGCCGGCGGCGGAGGAAAAGAACAGGCCCATTATACTGCTCGCATACACGTCACCAAAAACCGGGGCCACGTGCACCCACTGCACCTCGGGACCACGCCTTAACGTCTCAACCTATACAAGCCTTCGTGCGCACGCTCCCGTAATGGTACAAAAGTACACGTGAAACCTTACCTGCTTCTTCTCCCACTGACCACCGGGCCCCACCGCGCCCGAGGAAGGTTCCAGCCTCCGGTGCTGCCCCTTCCGGAATCTTCGGGAAGGTTCCACCGCCGTAGCTGGCCGGCTCTACGATCGTGTCGGCGCTAGCGACGGCGGTGGGCATCAACCTGGGCCTGACCGTGCTCCTCGCCGCCGCCTACTCGCTCCTCCGCGGCCGCCCGCCGTACGTCGCCCGCGTGGCGCCGCTCCGAGGACGACATCCACGCCGCCGCGGGGCTCGACGGCGTCGTCTTCGTAGGCATTTTCGTCTTCAGGTCTCCCTACTCCGAAACCATCTCCTCTTCTCCACTCTCGTGCCCGTTTCCTTCGGTTGGTTTGCTGAATTGGGCGTGCTGTGGGTGTGGGGGCTGTGGGATGGTGCAGCATTAGGGTTTTCGCGTCGGCCGTCTTGGTGGGCGTCGAGGCGCTGATGCCGGTGAACTTCCTGGGGGACCAGCTGCGGTTGATCGACTTCTCCGATCTGCCCAACAAGTCCGTCGACCTCTTCAGCGTCTCCAACGTCCAGGACGGGTCCAACAAGTGAGCAATTTTGAACTCTATGATGTTTAGTTTAGTAATTTAGTGTAATTTTTGAGGTTTTACAGGGTTTTGGTTAGTGTCTCAAGGTGAATTGAACTGGTTAATTAGCTCCCTGGTATTTCCTGTTTAGTTCAGTTTTGTAACTAAGGTTATTTATGTGATCTGTTTGGTGTTAGGAGGGTAAGAGTCTGTTTGCGTGCTCTGTTTGGTGTTTGGAGGGTAATTCTCTTGTTCCTGTTGTTTTTAATTTCATGGAACGCTTTATTGTGCAGTTGTGCTAGTGCTTGTTGAGGCGTGAGCAGAAGCTTATTTTTCAGCTTAGGTTGCTCAATTTGATCAGAAGTTTGCTTCTGTAGTTTTGTGAAGATTTGTCTATTGTCGTTAAGACTGACCGTCAATCTCCACTATTCCCTATACTACGAAATTATTTTGTGTTTTCATCGTATTAAATGGCTAGTGTAATAAAAATCAGGAAGCTATTTCAGATATCTCCTGCTTTATCATAGCAAAAGAATGTTTGTAAGATGTAGACTGAGAAAACATGTTGTGGTTCTGTTAAAAAAGAGGAAAAATAAAAAATATTGTCCTCAGTACGTAGAATTTGATGCGGATGATATGGAACAGTCCCAATCATGGGGCCTGCATGTCGTGGCATTCTCCATGGCTTCATGCTGATGCAAATCATTTGGCTGGAGTATGAGTTGATATCTGTATTGGAAATTATCTTTCTTGTTGAGCTAGCAATGCATGCTCATTACCTGTGGCAATGTGGTTGACGGATTGTGGCTTCACTTTTCTGCTGTGTATGTCATAACTGGAGTTGTATGCTACCTACTTTATTATGTAAGTAATTTAACATTTTTTGCTTCTTTTGGGTTACCTACTTTCTATATGTGCTAGATGCTTTGCATGTATCTTTTAATTCATCGTCTTCTTTTAATTAATGCATGCTCATTGGATCTGACATCCGTTTCTTACATTCTTGTTTGTAAAGTTCCCCTTTGGTTTTTTACTGGTTTCACATAGTTTCTATGTTGTCTCTTTGCAGGAATACAAATATATTGCTGGCAAGAGGCTCGAGTATTTTATGAGTTCAGAGCCACTACCTCAGCATTTCACAGTTCTGGTTCGAGCTATCCCTATAACTGATTGTGGTTCTGTGAGTGATGCTGTTGATAAGTTCTTCAAAGAGTATCATTCATACACCTACTTGTCACACACTGTTGTTCATCAAACTGTCAAACTTCGCTGCCTTCTTGGAAGATATAATTCCTTTTGATACTTTTGTATTGCTTGATTGTGAACAGATACACATGCTTCATCAATGATTGTAACAAAACACTCATATGGTTGTCTATTGATTAATTTCTTGCATTACATATGGGTCGTTGGGCAATATATTGCATGACACTAGCATGGGGTTTGTAAGACCTGCATTTTGTTCCAGTTATTATCAACCTCTGCCTTCTGAATTTACTTCATAGTCTTTCTTTGAATTTGTTACAACTATAGCAACACAGCATATCTTAAATTGCCATTGTGTTTGCAACATGATATCCATAATCTACTTAATATGCAATATTTGTATTGGTCAAATTGCTTAGACATAGTTCATCACAAGCTTACTGTACACATACTGTTCTTACTTCCTACAACCAGCTGACATATATTATTTTACCTCAAAGCGGTATATTGGATGACATGTATTGTCGCTGAAGTGTTGTCTAGATCCATGCTCTCACAAATACATAAAGTAATTACTAATTACTATATATACATGCCAAGAGAGTGAAAGAGGAAAATAAATTCATGACGCGAAATTGTTGTCAGTTACACTAATTACATAAATCGTCTGTTATCGTCATTTGAGGTACCATCTTTTCACCTTTTTAGCATAATTTATTTTCACGGGAACAAAAAAAAAATCAGAATGCTCATCTCTGCTGGATGCATCTGAAAGTAACGGTAGACTAGTTTGTTTGCTTTTCTACCTGGAAAACTCTTACCATCCCGTTTCTATATTGAGATAAATTTCATAAGGAATACTTCATTCTAACTTGCTGAACGTATTTTCCCATTTCACTTCTTTTGATAGTCTGTTCGATTCCTGTCCAGAATGATGCTGAGAATATCTGCAGAAAGCTTACTAACTTAAAATCTGTATGGCGTCCTTCTGAAGGCCTTCCAAGAAAATTTCTGGGATTATTTGGCAGAAATGATCTTCTTGGGAAATATCATAAAAGGCTGGCAGACCTAGACGAAAATGTTAGAATGGAACAATCAGATGCTACTAGGAGCAGACAGGTGCAGGTTTCCTTTTTTTTTTGTCTTGGTCAAGTTAATTATGATGTGTTGATATATTTATCTATACTTATTGCTCAACTTTTCCCCAGTTGATCTTTGGTTCTGACACTCATGGAATGCAAACACAAACATTTTGATACTATCTTATCTATATTTATTGCTGCATATCTCTTCAGGAAATTCTGGCTGCTTTTGTTTCATTCAAATCTCGATATGGTCCTGCAAATGCAATTTTCATTAGGCAGTCATACAATCCAACTGAGTGGCAAACTGAGCATGCTCCCGATCCTCATGATGTTTATTGGCCTTTCTTTTCTACATTATTCATGGAAAGATGGATATCCAAGTTCATAGTGTCTGTAGCTTCAATGCTCCTGATAATCATCTTTCTCGGTTTCTCCTAGTTTCGGCATTTGTTCAAGGACTCACCTATATGGAACAACTAGAGACATGGTTGCCTTTCCTGAGAAACATACTGGAAATGTTAGTTTTCGATCATGAATTGATATTTATATTTTCATTGATCCTGTATTTGGTTAATTTTAAAGGACCTCGTCATTACTTTTTAAGTTGCTCAGCGTACAGTAGTCAAGCACTCAAGCATATGTTCAGATGCTGAATTGGTGATACTAGTGCTAGCTAGTCCATCATGTTGGTTGTACTAGAATGACCTAGCGAACTGACAGTAGTCAACCACTTGTTGTCAGTCAAGTGGTTACAGGATATCTTCCCAGTGTCATTTTTCACTTTCTTTCCTCTTATGTGCCCTCAATAATGAAGCTATTTTCAACCATGCAAGGATTTGTTTCTGTTAGTGGGATTGAGAGAAGTGCTTGCAACAAAATGCTTCGGTTTACAATATGGAGTGTGTTCGTCGCAAATGTTCTTACTGGCTCAGTCTTAGGTCAACTCGAGATATTCCTTGATCCAAAGGAAATACCATCAAGACTTGCAATTGTTGTACCAGCACAGGTAGAGCATGTGCTTCTTGATTGCCTTCATGATATAGTTTAGTATGTACATGACAGGTAGTGTTCTTCTAGAAAGTTATCACAAGTTGCTTTTGGGAACACATTCTGCCTTCTAAGCTTCATATGACATTGACAATTTCTTTCCTGTGGACATGATATACTTACATTGACACAGACATACAAGGGTTTCCTTTGTTTCTTCAATTAATAGCCTTAGTAGTTAGTAACAGGCATGCAACCTTAGCCATTGCAAATACTCTCTGTTTTGTAGACATCATTCTCCTGTGGGTACTTCAGTGTAAAACCTGCTTCCTTAAACTATTAGTAGTTGTGCAGTATTGTATTAGTCTCAAGTGTAACTGTGCATTGCTAAGCTATCCTTGGTTTTATGTTTGTTCTACAGGCCTCTTTTTTTATTGCATATGTGGTGACGTCATGGACAAGTATAACATCAGAACTCACTCAAACCGCTGCCCTTTTGTTTCATTTGTGGGGGGTACTGTGCAAAATGTTGCAAGAGGGATGACTCCAAACCTCCATCAATGCCTTAACATAGTGAAATTCCTCGGATTCTCTTGTTTGGATTGCTTGGACTGACACACTTCATTGTAGCCCCACTTATCCTCCCATTTATATGGGTTTACTTCTGCCTTGGCTACTTTATATTTCGTAATCAGGTGAGAACTTTGCAATTTATTTGTCAGTTTTTTACCTGCTTTACTCATTGTAGGGCATGTTCTTTTCCTCCGAAACTGGTGGCTTTTGGTTTTTGCTACAGTACCTAAATTTCAAACGGAGTATTTTTCAAGATGGGGTCTACAACTTAAACGATGTACACGTTAAAAGCCCAACATCTGTACCATCCAAAATCGCAAGTGAGTATCTATCTCTCCGTAATCTGTACCGTAAACAGGCAAAATTCAAAAATTTCAACCAAAAGCCATAAGCTGCAGCCGTTGCCAAACATGCCTGTATTATCTTCTGTGCATGAAGTTTGAAAGGTCAGTGATTTGTAGATCTGTTCAAAATTTGGAAAGTGATCTACCAATTTGTTTGACATTGGCATAGAAATTCTTGAATTTGGTTGTCAGGAATTCAGGATTGCAATGGTTAGCTCAATAATGATACCATGAGGTGCAGATGAAATCATGATGACGTGGGTGTAAGGCATATGGTGCCATTTTCTTAGTATGTTTAGCACATAATCACAGAGTTATTTCCTGAAAGATGATCTAGATCACTTAGTGATGGAATTCTGTAGCATTTTTTTTTCTGAAAGACATGCAACCCAGAGGTGTATTGAAGCTTTTAGGCGGAAAACTTGAGGATATATGAGGATGATTTGATGATAGTCGAATTTGAATCTCAATGCGTGTTTGGATAAGAAAAGAGGAGTTGTGGATCTCTTCAAGAATTCGTAGTTTGATTGGACAATACATTCAAGAATTCGTAGTTTGATTGGACAATACATTCATAACTTGGGAAGCTGACATTAGTATTGTTAGACATGTAAATAGTCTAGGGTCTAGGGGGTTATTTGCATATTTACCTGTACATTTGTATTGGCCGGTGGCCTCTTTGGGAATACATGCTTCATTTCAACAAGTATGTCTTTTTTTTTTCTTGAGATGACATCAGTATATCAAATGTCCTGGTTACGCCAGTTCTGAGAGGTGATTACACTAGGAGTTATTTTGCAATGTTGAAATTACTAAACAAAAGACTCATCTTCTACAAGTGGATTTCTGTTTGCCGGATAAATGTGTTACTGGAAAACCAGTGCTTCAACTCAAATGCTCTTTTTCTAACGTAGTTAGTTAGGTAGTGTTACTACTATATACACGTTATAGAAATACTTTAGCTCTCACTCCAGCTTTTTCAACTAGATAGTGTAATTTTCATGTGTTTAAGTTTATTATTCATCAGTTTAGCGTTGTACAATTCTTAACTTTGCATAATGCATAGCACAAATGAAGCTTTTTAATGTATATTCACCCAAGTATGATACTCGTGGAAGATTTTGGCCTATCGTGCACAATGCAACAATGTTTTCTCTGGTGCTGATGCATAAAATTGCGATTGGAGTATTTGGGTTAAAGAAACTTCCTCTCGCATCAAGTTTGGTGGTGCCTCTTCCAGTGCTGGCACTTCTGTTCAATGAATACTGCCGGAACCGTTTTTATCCTATCTTCAAAGCATATTCTACCGAGGTACTAATTGTGTAGTTTTGCTTTTTGTTCAGGCATAGAGCATGCATTCTCTGTATGCATCTGTTTACCAACACTCATGAGCCTTTGATCATTCTTATTGTTTAGCTGCCACTTCTATGGCATGTGATGTGTCATCACTTTCACTTTTTGTACCTGTAGTCTTTGATAAAGAAAGATAGAGAAGAACGGAGCAAACCAGAGATGGCAGAATTCTTCAGCAATCTTGTAACAGCATACTGTGACCAGGGGCGGAGCCAAAAATTGAATATAGGGGGGCAACATGGATAACAAGTAGAGTAGAACTAATGAAGCATGCCGGATTTACCGATCCAATAGTCACATATCAGAGTAATATATTTCGCCAATTACAATGCAAAAAAAATTACATTTCTATTAACTTAAACTTAACTCTATGACTACCAGCAAGGTCATAGACCTTAATAATATCATCATTACTAATCTTTACGGCCAATTCCTTTTTAATATAAATTACCAAACAATCTCGTACAAATCTATCTCCCATTGTACTTTGAAGTCACGTCTTCACAAGTTTCATAGCTAAAAAACATCTCTCGGTGGTTGCAGTTGAAACCAGAAGAATTAAGACTAATCTTAACAATATGTCCACCATAGGATAAGATGAATCTTTACCAGTCTTAACTAGTTCACTTGTTAGATCAGCAAGTGATGGTAATGCACCTAGGTTTGGATGGTTGCATACATCAAGTTGAAAATGTGACAATTGACACTTCAATTGAGCTCTTTCTTGACTTGAGAAATCAGCAGGATAATATTTTTCCACTTCACCTTGAGAGAATAATATTCTTAACTTGAGAAATCAGCATGATCATCACTTTGTATTTTTTAGAGAGGCTAAACCGCTAATTAAACATATATAATTAATTATATAATAGAGGATTAGTACGAGGTTGGGAGGTGTCAGGCCCCCATCAGCCCCCCTCTCTCCGCCGCTGACTGTGACCCAGCACTGAAACCTATCCAGCGCTCCTCAAACTCGGATGAACGGACTACACCGCTCTCGTCTTCCGTTTATATCCAGAGTAGTCATAGGTGGCATCCTGACTCCCATGGTGTGAATTTTGATTTGGTTTTGATTATCAGATGCATAACAGTACAGGTGTGCTCCTTGTGTTAAACTGTAAAGCAGGATTTTAGACATACATCGCTGTATTGTCGTTTGCTGTGCATTTTTTCTTACGAGGAGTTTGTTGTGCGTATTTGTACATCATATTTCGTGCTCACTTTTTAGAGATGGATAATGCATTGCTCCTCCAATGTTAGGTTGGCAATGCAAACCTCTTGTTTGCTGTATTGTGTTATGAATATTGTGTGTATATTGAAGATGCCCATTGAGCAATATATATAGGAAGTACAAAGGGATATTACAGGGAATATGCTGATTCCTATTCTATCTCTAAACCTTTATCTCTAATACCCTTAACACCCCCTCAAATGCAAGGCGTATGCAATAACATTGCATTTGAAAAATGGTTAATACTAAAACAAGAAATATTCGACGTCCGAGTTTTAATAATGTCGTCGTTGCGTGCAGTTTGTGAATAAACTATCAAATCAAGCCGAAGAGAAATAGATAGATGCATGATGGCGCAGATCAAAGCTCAAGAGGCGGCGGCGTAGTGCACAAGGTGCAGAAGACACGCGGCAGCCTTAGAACCTCGAGGCGTCGGCTAAAGAAGCGGTGGCATCATAACGACTTCTACGATCTGCACGCGGCTCAGAGAGTAGAGCAGCGGCTGCTGCCATGCAAAAGAAAATCCCTACACTTCTATAACTGACAATAAATTTGTGGACTCGCACGACTTAGACGAACTAAAAATTAGAACTACGGATTTGGATAGCACAATGAAAGACTAAAAACAGAAAGACTCAACGACAACCGAAGGAAACAAACTCTACCTTACTAGACTCACCACCTGTCTCTCCTCGCACACTCGCCGCGACTCTCTCATCTCCTCCCTCGTGCTCTACCTCTCCTGTGACTCCCTCCCGTCTTCCTCCCTGGTTCTTATCGCTCTCCCTCCCGTCTCTCTCTCTTGCTCACCCGTCGCGCTCCCATCGTCTCCTCGCACCTCTCTTGCGGGCACGGCGGTGGCGCGGGCGCGTTGGCACGGGAGGCAGCGGCCGAAGGCGGCGGCGCGGGCTCATAGGCACGGGAGGCGGCAGTCGTTAGGTGGCAGTGGCCGAAGGAGGCCAACGACGAAGAGGCCGACCGAATCCGATGCAGAGATGGCCGCTTACGGCGGGATTCGGCTAAGGCTGCACATATCCGGCGCGGAGGACCTCAGATCCGGCTTAGGCGGCCTCAGGCGGCGACGGCCGAGCGGCCGAGGCGGCAATGACGGATCCGGCGTGGGCGGCCGGATCTGATGGATCCGGCGGTGGGCGGATCGGGCGGGAGGTGGTTGGCCTCGGTCGTGGAGGCGGCGGGCGGCCTCAGGCAACGGCGGCTTCGAGCGGCCGAGGCCAGGCAGCGGCCGGATCCGGTGTGGATGCGGCCGGATCTGATGAATCCGACAAGGAGTGGGCGGATCCGGGCGGGAGACGGCGATCACGACGGCCACGAGTGATCCTCGGTGGAAGATCTCACGGCGACGGCGGCGGGCCGGAGATGAGGAGGCGGCGGCGGGTCGGCGCGGCCTAATAAGGTGGCCGCCCCCAGGAGAGTAGATCGATCCTCCCGAGGGCAGCAACAGCGGAAGTAGATCGAGGTTAGGGTTTTAACCTAAGCTCTGATGCTATGTTATAAATATTGTGTGTATATTGAAGATGCCCAATGAACAATATATAAAGTACAAATGGATATTACACGGTAATATGCTGATTACTATTTTATCTTTAAACCCTTATCTCTAATACCATTAACATGTTGTACCTTCAAAATTTTCAGGTTCTTTCTTAATAAAACATTTAACTGCTTGTATATGTGGATGTTGTTTTGTTTCACAGTATGCAGTATATGAGATTCTTTGCCACTTGGAGAATGCGATAAGGACAAGCGGCTTTATCTCTATTTTCAGTAAAGTTCTACTTACCATATGAACTTTGACGTCAAAATTTGAGTATTCTAAACACAAAAAGTTGCAAACCGTGTGGAATCGATTGACCATGATGTGGTTACCCAACTATATGCTTAGATCATTTGACGAGTTCATACTCTACAGTAACTGACCTAGAAAATGTCTTGCCGTCCTAAAAGTTCACCGTTTTCAACTTAATTAATATTCCAAGTTCAAAAAAAAGTATTCCTTTATGGTTCCTTTTTTGTTTATGGTTCTCAAATTTTGACCCAACAAAGATTTGCTTGCATCAGTTAAAAGACTTCAGTATCAGTCTCTCAGATAAACTTGGCTTCTTTTTTTTTTTTGGGAAAAAAGGATTATGTGTTTGATTGCCACTTGGAGAGAAAACAACGGTGGTATTATGCTAATCTATCTAAGCATGCATGCTACGTGTTGGACTTATTTGATATGGCTGCGGTTTATGTTTTTTGGCTAAATTTTTTGAATTTTAGCTGTTTGCGACAGAAATTATTGAGAGAGAGATACCCCTTGCGATTTTAGTTGATACAGATATTAAACTTTTAACGTGTACTACAATTAACTTGTAGACTTTATCGTGAAAAAAATATTCTGTTTGAAAGTTATGTATCATAGAAAAAGCCAAAAACCATTAAAGAACATGCCCGTAGTGGGGTGTAAGCCATCCTTAACAACATTCTTGTGCCATTTGGCTCCCGTTGTCTGTTCATAGGAAATGTAGAAGATTTCTGATCCTAGTGTGGTAAGTAAAAATCGTTGTCAATATAAGCCATAGCAACATTATTGCGCCATTTGTCTTCCTTGTTCATAGGAAGTGTGTACTAGATCCCAATCTATTTATTTATTTATAGGGAAGGGTGCAGAATTCCTAATGCATCATGACAGGCTGTTGATATTTTGCTCCTGGCAAGCTGTATGAACGAATATTCATGTCCAGTTGATACCTCTATTAGTACTTAATTACTTGCTTTGCTCTAGGTCACTGTCATTTACTCATAAAAACCTGTGGACATATGCTCACATATTCTTGGTCACACGGCATGCGTCAAAAGGCATTGTGATGTAAACATAATGATACCTAAAGGGAATGTAGGGTATTGGAGGTCCTTTTCTAATTTCTATGTTCTTGGCCAAGATCCATGGAACTCCCAATTTGCAATTGCTAGCTTAATTGACCTTGTCACACCATAAGATCACTTGCTAGACTTGACCAGGACTGAAAAGATGGGCAATTATAAAGGATGATGAGAAGCTAGGTCAAGCGGCCAAGAACAGCAATATGAACACAGATATTTGTTCTCTCAACCATCAACCTTGCAAGGAAGAGCTACTGGTTGGAGCATGTAGGAATGGACATGGTGTAGGATCAAACCCTAGCTATGCTAAGAAATAGTCAGGGTAATGTGTAAGCCATGTAGTTAGTAAAACTCGAACCGTGCTACGTGCCACGAAAACATTGCCAATTCATTACGACCCTGTTTGAAACGCAGGAAGTTCACATGAATTTCACTTCGATGGGGATCGAAAAAAATTCACATGTTCCGAACGGACCTGCCTATACAAAATTCGCATGAACCATAGACACACTACATGTGACCTAGTGGCGAAGCCAGAAAATAAATGGAGGGTGAGCTCAAAGCGTACTGGTGGTAAGAAATGTCGATGAAGTCGTACTCATCGAAAACATTGTAGTGTCCAAATAAAATAAATTGAAATAAAATCAAAAGTTATAAAATAGGTATTGAGAGGTATATTATGAATATAAATGAAATTAGGAATTTGAATCACTTGATTCAGAGTTTGGATGGCGGAGAATGGGTCATCTGAAGGTTCGTCGGAGGAGAAAATATATAAAAAGATAAATGAGAGAATATTCCTTCTTTCAGCTTAAAAAAATTAAAAAACGAAGTTGACAAGTGGGCTATTCATGTAAGTGACTAAGACAGGGAAGCAGAGAGGAAACAGAGCAGGGGCAGCGTCGTCGGTGAGCGGTAGCGCGGGAGGTGGGGGGTAAATGGCAAAACGGGTTAGAGGGGTCCTGGGGAGGTGAAGGCACGGGCAACGATGCACGGTGGTGGCATAGGTGGCAGTCAGGGTGGCGGCACGGCGCAGGTGGATGGCGGTGCTCTGGCGACGTCAGGTGGAGGGCTGCACGAACATGGGCACGGTGTGGGTGCATGGAGTGCTCCGGTGCAGCCGGTGGGTTCGGGAAATGGCCAGAGAGGCAGAGGTGGCGCCGGTGTTGACTCTCCACGGCGAGGCATTAGTTGAATTGAGGCATGAAACAAGTAGAGAAGGTGGAGGAGATGGTTTGGGTGCGAGGAATTGAAAAACGGCTCATCGGACACCAAATCGACGACGAGGAGCAAATTCGGCCAGTTTTGAGGAAAACTCGATTCTCGACGATTGGCTACACGAAAATCAAATTAACTTGGATGATGAGTAGCTTAGATACTAGAATACCAGATGACGTGAACAGTTTCATCAAAAACTCATTGGAGAGGGAGGCTGCAACGGTGTGGCAGCACAGTCGGGTGCACGAGCGACATGCGAGGGGTTAGGAGTTTCTACCACCGGAGGGTAGGCTAGAGTCTGTTGAAGCCCCGGTGGCTCCGCCATTGATGTGACTGAAACATCAAGTGCATATGCTAGAAAGATACTTTTGCAATTTATTTTTTTTTACAGTAGAATAGAGCGATATAGCTGCAAGCTTTCGCTGAAAGGAGTACATGGAAAAGGGCATTGGAGACACCGTCTCCGTCATGCATGACAAACGCGAACAGACGCGAAGAAAAAAAAATTAACATTCGGTTTAACCTGGCTGAAATTACGCGTACGTAGAACCGGTCGTGCGTACCATACAAGCTAGAGAATGAAAATAATATCCGCAAAAAGTAAATCTGATGAATTTATTCCAAATTCATATTTCTATTTGTTTTTCAGGAGTGAGAATAAGTGTGTTATCCTAGCTATCTGAAGACTTCATCGACAGAGAAATTTTTGACGAACAAAATCGCGAAAAATCAATAAACAACCAACCGAACACGTGGTCGTCGGTGGAAATAGAACTGTGATCCCATTATAAAAAAGAGAGTGTGTCTATGTAACATTTGATTATTTTTGAAGGTAAAAATAGTCAGATTTTAGAACGTTGGATGGTGATCCAACGCTCCAGATCTTTTTTGGAGGGGGTGTTTATATGAGTGGATCCGTTGGATAGAGATCCAACGCTCCGAGATTATCTGACTATATTTGACTTGAAAAATAGTCGAATGTTCTATAGCATTTCTCTAAAAAAAATCCAAGTGCAAACAATCGGTAGGAATAACCGACGGTTGGCTCGCATTTCAGCTGTTAACCAAATGTTCTATACATACTAAAGCTTGTTCACAATTAGCCTCGCTTGGTAAGATTGTTTCTTGCTATGTCAGTGAGTGTGAAACATTAGCAACAATGAACTTTCTAGTAGCACAAAGTGAAATCACCAACTCTCCCTTTAGCCTTTCCATCGACGTTGCAGTCCAAGTTGTGTGCATTGCCAGTAATAAAATGGTGCAAGTTGAATGTACAATACAACAACACACTGCTAGCTTTTAGTTGATCAATTCAAGCTCATAATTCACCAAATATAATATGGGCTATACTTACATCATTCTAAAAAAGGTCTCTACCTAATTAGCACGTAAGGCATGAGCTAATCGCCAAAAGGTTATATCTGGATGTCGCCGACCTGGTCAAATGCAGAGCATATGTGAACTGGGCAGGGTCCCTTTCCTGCCTTTTCTCCTTAATTACTCTGGTGAAAATGACAAACATCAAATTCATCCGTGGAGAATGATCTACGTCGTAATCAATATATACTTTCTGCAACATTTGTTTTGCAATATAATGCTAGTTGTAGTCGTATTGTCGAGTATGTGTGCCCCATGTACCTAGCTTAATTGTCTGTTCCTCTTTCTTTTATGCGTGATGTGTCCATAGGTTTTAGGGTTTGTTTGTGATAGACGGATCATCTTGATTTGTAACATAAAATAAGAACAACCACAAATCTTAACTCTTTTGCAGCTTACTTCGCTGCAAGATGGTCAGGCTCCAGATTCTTGCGAGAATTGAAATATTTTAAATAAGAGAATTTTTACAGTGTATTAAACCGGTAGTTGAAAGATAGTAGTACAAATAAAATTCGACCATTGATTTATGAGGATGTTATAAAGTTTTGTTTTTCGACTCGATTTTTTTTGAGGGTAATAGAAAGCACGCAATACTTTGGAGTATTTTGATCGTGTGTTCAGCTTACTATACTGTCATGGCGCTTTGGGCCGGGCTAGGCAGGTGGCGACAGTGGCGCAGCTGGTCGGGGTGGACGCCGGCGGGCTCATCTCCATGAAGTAACAATTCTTGTGTAGTAACTATTACCACGGCGGCGTTGGCCGGAGGTGTCGGTCGATGTATCATCCGCCCCGCGCCGTGGGTTCCCGTTGGTCACGTGATGATGTTGTGCAGCAGCTGGGACGACGAGCCGAACTGCTGCCGATAGTACGGGCCGTGACGACAGCAATGCCTCCGGCGCCGGCGTGGCGTAGCCGCTGAGCCCGGCCATGGCATTACCAAAGTCCAAGAACCCCGCCGTGGTGCGCGAGCGTCATAGAGGAGGTTGCTGCCTGCACTGACGCCGGCGCTTGACCCGTGGTGCTGACGTTTGCCATCGAGTACACGTTGTTCACGGCAACGGCGGCGCTCGCGCCGGCCATCGCCTCTGGCTTGAACGGACTTAGCTGGCTCACACCACACGTCGTGATAATTTTACATCATTTTGAGATTCTACTACTAGTAGTGTAATGGTAGCACAACTAAATTCTAACTAATCTGAACCATTGGATCGTAAAGATTGCATGATTCATATTCATTTTAAGATACTGTAAAAAAACTTTTAAATAAAAGTCATACAAAATTCTTCGTGTTCCAATACCTGTTCTTGTCCCTATCCTATGAAATTAGGTATAATATCTAAAATACTGTCCCAAATCTTATATGCGATTTCGAAGTTACAATCTTACTACTACTCTAAATGATCCCGCCAAAGGATGTCAATTCTAAAAACCATAAAAAATTTAGCATAGTAATGTAAGTGTATAAATATTACACTAGTACAATCTCATGTATGCCATATCCACCTGTCAATGACTAGGCCAACACAACCACATCCTCATCCTTAGCTAAGCAAACACCACTTCCCTCAGTAAAGAGAATATCGAGGAAGAACACGAATGAATTAACTAAATATCCTGTCTCTCTCACTAGATTACCTTGTCTCCCTCCATGATCCATATGATGAACACCAAAATTAAACAACACCAATGAATCATCGTCACCATCAGCAACCACAACAAAACATATCAGATTATGCACATATACATACTGATAAATAATTAATACACAAATGAGCTATATAGCACAACATATGATCTGTTCTTTTCCTTTGAAGCTGGTAGCTTTTGGCTTTTGCTACAGTACTTAACTTTCAAACGGAATATTTTCTCAAGACGGGGTCTACAAGTTAAACAATGTACACGTCAAAAGTCCAACATCTGTACCATCCAAAATCGTAAGTGAGTATCTCTCTCCGTAATCTGTACCGTAAACAACCAAAATTCAAAAATTTCAGCCAAAAGCCATAAGCCGTATCCATTGCCAAACATGCCCACAATCAACAAAAAGATGAATTGATGATTTGCTCTATCTTTCATTGAAATGGTAAGTGATGTCTTACTGACACACGAGTTCTACTCACATATATCAGTAAGACATCATGAAACATTTTATCAAGTAATAAAAAAAAACAAATCATCAAATCTCACATCAACAAAAAAAAACCTCCCCATCACTCATCTCCACACTTACATATACTCATCTCCCCTCGCCTCCAAACTCCGCACCAAGCCGAGTTCCATGCCTCCATCCATGGCGAGGAAGCGCAAGGCCTCCGATGACATCGACTCCAATGAGGTCCCCAACCCACCGCCGCCGCCAGCGCTGTTAGCGTCGACGAACGCGTGGACGTCTGATAGCATGGCCACGGTGGTGGCGGCGCAGCAGCAGCGGGGGAGGAAGCGGTTCGTCGGCGTGCGGCAGCGGCCGTCGGGGCGGTGGGTGGCGGAGATCAAGGACACCATCCAGAAGATCCGCGTGTGGCTCGGCACCTTCGACACCGCCGAGGAGGCCGCGCGCGCCTACGACGAGGCCGCCTGCCTCCTCCGCGGCGCCAACACGCGCACCAACTTCTGGCCGCACCCCTCGCCTGCTGTCACCGCCGCTCAGCCGGCGTCAGCGGCGGTGGCGCCGGCGCCGGCGCTGCCGTCCAAGGTCACCGACCTCCTCCTCCTCCGCCTCAAGAACCGCAACCAGCAGCTCCTCAACGCCACTTCGGCGCCGCAAGAAGCTACACTGCTGCAAAATCAGCAGCAGCAGCAGAGGCAGCGGCCGTCGTGCCAAGAATCACACGGCCATGGCCATGATGAGCAGTGCAGCTTCCAAGTCGACGACTTCTTGAGCTACGACTACGAGTGCAAGAACTACCAAGAAATGGAGGACGAGGAGGAGGAAGAAGAGGAGGAGGAGCTGGACTTTCAGTTCATGGACGCGCACGCCGCGCCGACGCCGGCGGGAGGCGAGGGCGGGCTCTGCTCACCGTTCGAGGTGGTGGCGGCGGAGCTCGGTCCCACCGCTGTGGAGGCTGACGACGGCGAGCCGGCAACGGCGGTGCAGGAGGTGATGAGGAGGATGGACTACGAGAGGAAGATCTCCGCGTCGCTCTACGCGCTCAGCGGCGTATCCGAGTGCCTCAGGATGCGCCTCGGCGGCACCGCCGCCGTGCGGGAGCAGCTCTCCGGCCTGAGGGAGGCGTGCCGGAAGAAGCAGCAAGAAGTGGTGGTGCAACAGCAGCAGCAAGAACAAGAAGAAGAAGAACCGGCTGCTGCTGCAGTAGAGGATGGCAAGGCAGGTCAAGAGGAGTGCTCATCAGGCAGCAGCAATGGCCTGTCCGAGGTGGCGAGCTCATCGTCCGAGGCGAGCAACGGCGACGGCGACGTGCTGCTGTGGAGCTCCCTGGACTTGGCTCCCATCTGTTTCATGGCATAGTTTGATCAGCTTGTGGTTGAGTTCATCATAGCAGCTAGTTTGCGTGTGTCATTTGTTACATGGCTACGATGAGAAGCCCTGGTCATAACTTGCTTACCAATTTGTTTTGCTCAACAGCATAATAAGTTTAGTAATCATCTCACATACATCAGAGATTATAGAAGCTCAAATGCTTGACGTGCTGGTTCATGATTTTGATTGCCCCTCTATTCAATTGAGTTGTCCATCAAGTG
Source organism: Bonia amplexicaulis (assembly GCA_036346245.1). Taxonomy (NCBI): domain Eukaryota; kingdom Viridiplantae; phylum Streptophyta; class Magnoliopsida; order Poales; family Poaceae; genus Bonia; species Bonia amplexicaulis. The sequence continues at coordinate 13,916,033 of CM070768.1, forward strand.
AGGAACAATCCATGTGAATTGAGCTATTGTTTGCATTCATGAAGAACCGGAGTGGACGATCCACTGACAATTTGACAAATGGAGCCACTGAACTCCTTGCATGCACCTGAGCCAATCGGTCAGTCAATGACAAAATTGCACGAGGAATTTTCAAGCAGCGTGTAGTTCATGTACGAACTCATTTTCAGAAAGAAGTACATGAAGAAACTTTAATTAGCTACCCAAAATACAGATAGTGCAATTCAGCAGAATAGAATGGCCCATGATCACCATTTCATCACAGCTTTATTGCCAACAGGAATAGTATCATATCGTTGATCTGTTTTCTGTACAACGGTACACACACATGTATTAGTAATCCCGAACAGCTCAAACCCAAAACTATGCGGATGCAGCAAACAGAACCCCGTACTCCAGTCTCAGAATCGCTAAATGTGAAACTCTATGTTAGTGTTTTCATACTGTTAAAAAAAGACACCTTGGTTCGTCAATCTTTAATTGCTGATAAAACTGGGCGAACTGCCTCCGTGAAATCTTCATGAAACCTCTGCTCTGAAAACCTTTGAGCACGCTTTCGTGCCGCTGCTGCTATTTCTTGCCTCTCTGGCTCTGGCATCCTCAAGACCTTGACAATTGCCTCGGCGAATTCCTCCTTCTCACAGGCTAGAAATCCTGTCTGATGGCCATCCTCATCTAGCACAATATCCATCATTGGACCTGCGGATTTATGGGCTGCAGAAAGTAGGGAGTATTATGTCCCGATGATTAATGTACATATCAAGGTTATGACATAAGTCTTCTTGGTTGGTGACCTCAGAAAATCCAACTTCTGGATGACTAGCGCCAAGTGCTTTGGTTCATGGCTTTAGAAATCCATCTTGCCTCTTACTTTTTACCCCAAAATGTTGCAATGTGGAATGCACTTAAATCTGGATTTGTTGTTCAGAGCAAACAAAAAAAATGCAATGTTCTTAAAGAACTGCAATTTGCAAACTCTTGAACTAGACACCTATCCTGTCTACACTATCAAACCATGCTGAGCATCCTTGGGGAAAATAAGTTGAGGACATCAACAGAAGAGATCAATAGGGGATTTAGGCAGTTGCTTACCAATTGGAATAGCACCAGCTGCCATGTACTCAACAACACTAATTCCAAAATGCTCATCAGTCATTGAATGGAGCCCAGCAATGGCACCGCCTAGAAGCTGTACCAAGTCCCTGTTACATCCATGAATAAATCTGTTAATTACTAGAAGAACTTGCATGGTGAGAAGTTCTTAGCATTAGTTTGAATGCAAACCTGTAAGAGATATCATTGTGGAACTCCACAAGCTCATCTACCTGTAGTTCCGTGGAGCTGTCCCTAAGCTTTTGCAATCTTTCAAGATCCTCTTTATGCCGGCAACTACCGACAAATTGGAGCTTTGGTTTGGGAAGGTCTGGATCTAGCCTTTGAAGAGCAAGTGCAAATGCCTCCAGCTGAAGACCATGGGCCTGGGGAGAGCAGAGAGCAAAAAGGGTACATTGTACTCTGGCGAGTGAATGGTACCTTGTACTAGAATTTGATGCAATAGTAAGTTGGCATACCTTTTCTGGACGGAACTGTGCAACTGATATAAGAATAGGAGGTGTTGTTTGTCTTTTCAGGGGAAGCATCTGTATTATTCAATAAATGTTTCTGATGAGAACTAACCAAATCATCTTCATTAGATTAAATAATAGTCTATCATGGAAAAGAATGCAGAAGTAATTTTAATCAATTCCATGTTTCCATAATGTGATCACATGACCACTTTATGGGGATTGAAGAGAAGAATATAGGAACATACATGGTTGGAATCAGGACATACCTGCAGGACAGAAGTATCGCATGGAGGGTATACCCTCTTAGTACGCTCTGGGATCTTCCAAATATTTACAATATGGGATCTTGTCCATGAGGAATTTACCATCACAAGATGTGCACATGAACCCACCAATCCATATAACCAACTGAATATGGTATAGTAGAGGACTTTGCATCTGGACAGCCAAATGCTACAGCCAAAAGAGTACCCAGTTAGTCTTCATGGTTGATACCATTATACAAGCGCACGCAAAAAAACCCTCAATCGATCACATATATAGCAAGAAAGACAGGTAAAAAGCTGATGTACAGCTATAGCATCTGCAAAGCACTTTTAGGTTGCCCAAATCAAATTGAGTTAACTGATAGTAATTAAATGTTAAAGAGGAAGTGTGCAAAAAAAATATTAATCCATTATAGCATAATCCTATTAATCCAGATTATATCTTAAGAGGGAAGAGACATGTGTTAAGAAAGAACATAGGATAGATTAAGATACAAACAGGCATGATTAGTTAAGACATTTTTGGCCATTCTTTTATCATGTAGGGTAAGATTTTGATTTCCCAGATACATACAAGGATGCACCATGGTTTACTGAATTACACATATTGGTAGTCCAATAAGAAGAATTGAAGTTAAGCACTCTGTGTAGTGCATACCTTTCAGCGACACGAGAGTTGTTATTATACATAGAACTGCGCTGCTTAACACGTTCAACCATATCAGAACTGATTGTCGGATAATGAGTGTAGCAGATGACCTTGCAACCAAATAGCCGAGCCAGTGGATATGTAAAAGCATAGCCACTTGTATCAAAGTAAAACTGTGGGGCAAATTTAGTAAGAGCCTCCCATGCAAGATAAACAGAGCCAAGACTTTGCCCAATCATTGTGAAGTGGGTATAAGTGCTTGCTTCGATCCACTTTCTCTTATTCAAGTGAACGACCTGAAAATGCAACCCAAACAATTTTATACTAGTGCCACTATGTCATATCTGTTAAAAATTGAATTCTTTCATTTTTGTCTGAAATACAATAGGCAAGTGCAATAGCGATGTGCTCATATGAACTACAAAAGGAAAAGGTAGCGTGCATTTTTGTCATTTCAGGAAGTTAATAAAAGCTGCACTCTGTTTATACTGAGCAAACATTGGAACATGCTCTAACTACCACTACAAGGCACAGCACTCAATTTGCATCTCAATTTATAAAGGAAAACTTCAGATACAACAGCCTTTTTTAACTAGAATTCAGCATCATTATTGTTTCTTTTTACAATCATTCTAGCACTCTAGCCTATAAATCACCAAGGATTCTGAGTTTCTGACTAGAAAGACAAACAGTCAAACACACTTTTCCCATGAGCAGTGTCCACCTAAAGCTACCATCTAGCACGGTCCAATTTTTAATATAAAATGGATGGTATAATAGACTAACAACAATTATCAATAAAAATTGTAGCCCAACCAAATTCAATAAACTCAAACAAATCGTATCACATTCTTCATTTTAGAAACGGGAATAACAGAACAAGCTCTAGGAAACCATGGGTCATACTTACTAAGCAAACCAATAAGACCTTCCTCAAAGATACAATCTTAATTAAAACTAGCTTCTAGCTAGCCATCAGTTATTATCTAGAAAAGCAGCTACCAATCTAAGACTGGCTGAGGTAATTTGGGAAAGAACAACAGCTATAAGCCTAAAAGAAATCAAAATTCACATTTTACCCAGTAAGGAATCACTAAGCGGTATTATCCTAACTAATAGAACCCTAATTCAACTCAATACGCAGCGAGTAAAACATTGCTTTTGGTTAATTCTGGTACAGTAACTCCACTAGCACCATGTCTGAATCGAAACTATCACGAAAGAAACAGTCCACACTTTTATTTTCAATCCCAGGCAGATGCTCTTATTTCCAAAAAATCCAAGCGTATTGACAAGTAGTTTAGATCAAAATTAACAAGAAACAAAGCAAGCAGGACGGCCCCGAGATCCATCATTTGAACTAAATCAAACCAAATGTGCCGGAACCAAACAGCTGGGACCGCCAAGATCCAATTTTACACTAAAAAGCACGTCCGTTTGCTCCCCTGATCGACCGGGCCGTACCTGCGGCGAGCGGAGGAGACGGACACCGAACCGGTCGAGGGCGCGGGCGGCGAGGCCATCGGGCGAGGCGTCGGCGTCGCCAGTGAAGACGGCGCAGGGGAGGCCGGGGCAGAGCTCCTGCACAGCGCGCACCGCGCACCAGAGCACGCGCTCCCCGCCGCCGCCGTCATTTGTGTATGGGTGGAAGAACCCTGCCGCGGAGGTGGGCGCGGGAAGGCGCAGGAGGCGCCGGAGGGTGAGGGCGAGGAGGGTGAGGAGGCCGGCCAAGATCGCCATGGATGCGATGCGAGGCAACTCTCGCAGGGTTCGAGAAGGGTGGGCGGCTTTGGGTTTTTGGGTATTTGGCGGGCGTAGGCCCATGGGCGGGGTTATTGGGCCGAGCGAATTGGTATCCACTGCAACAAAACAAAATTCAATATAGGATTATTATGCCAGTTGTACGTGAAATGCATGTGTAGTCAATCTCTTATTCTTTTTTGAGAGATTTTTTTCTATCTTGGTTCTGCAAAACTAGTTTGGAGTAATACCAATGACAAATCATATATAATCATTAAACATATAAATGAGTAGTGTACTTCTGTTCAGGTGTTGACATCTTGACGCAAAAGTTATAATTCTTCCATCTTGTATTAATGCACATCTTAGTCCCTGTTTCTGAGGTGTGGCCGTAAAATTGAAAATCCTAGTTAAGGAGTATTAGATCCGGAGCTGTAATCAATCTAGTTTTTAATAGGACTAGGGCTATAATCTTTTAACTCCTGAAAACCTTTATTGTCACACTCGAGTTTATACATACTCTCTTTTCTCCCTCTCTCTTTTACTGCACATGTATATCATCCTTATATATACCAAATTATGACATGTCTTGTATTTTCATGTAAACTGCTTGGTTTATTTTCCGAAACCTCTATAGGTATTATGTATAGCAATATTCCTTATGATTTCCTTTAGTATCCCTTAAGACGTGTCTAGTTTATTTGTTCTAGTGTCCTAGGTGTTTTGGGTCTACCATGTTTCCACTGTATTACTCTGATTTTCTGTCCAAACTGAGTTGGTTCTTCCATCTCTTATGTAGTCATCTAAATATTCACCTTTGTCATACTCTTTTTGTACAAGGTTGAAAATCAAGTCCATCGTGGTTTGTGACACAAATTTCTTTATTCCTTATACCATTGTATAGATAGCTCACGTATACTTTTAATAACTCATAAGTGAACTGCTTGCTTATACAAAAGTATGAGATAGCATTCATTTCATGTCTTATTCTTAACCGGCGATGTTGCCTGACACTTGCTTTCCAATTTTTCTGATTGTCTTCTTTGTCACTTTCTCTTAGTCATTCCTTTAGGGTGAATTTGTCTCCTATTCTACTCGAGCTTTCTTGAGGTGGCATCCCTTTTCCTCTATTGACGGTTGGTATGATGTTGATGCCTGTCCTTTTGGCTTGTATCCGGGCCTCTTCCTTAGGTAAGGATTTCAGTGGACATTGGCAGCGATAATGTCCATTTTATTCGTAGTAAGAACAAGTTGCATATGTCAAAATGAAAAGATCATGTTGCTTGGTAATCCTCACATATCCTAATATCTCTTCTTTCATCCAGAGAGTTTGTTCGACTAGAGTCGATAAGTCAGGAAAGTCGATGGTCATAATATAATGCTTTATCTTTGATTGTAAGCCTCCTATAAAGTATCCCATTCTTTTTGCTTTGTTATTAACGTCTTCTTGAGCATATTGAGATAAATGATGAAATTACTGCAGATGTTCCATAATAGACTTGTCTTCTTGTCCTAGAGTCATAGTCATTGTAGAATGTTTTTGCTTCTTCCTCTGTTTCAAATGTTATTTTGATATACAGAACATACCCGCTTTCAACCTCTTGATTAGCTATTTGAGCTGCTTCAACGCTCTCACTTTCTAGGAAAATGGCAATGTCTTCCTCTGTAATTTCTTCTGGTTACCTTTGGTGTTGTTGTCTTGTTGAATTTTTTGAGCTATTGTGAGCTGTGCTGTCTTGATTGTTGTCTACAGCCAGATCTTTGTTGTTGTTTGCTATATTAGATTCACAGGTGTTTTGTTCAATTTGATGATATTCTGTTTATTGTATTTACAATTCTCGACCTTCCATTTATTGTGGTCGATCCATCCTTCTGGTTGTGATGTACATGTGGTTTTGCTTTACAAAGGCCAATAAGTTCCTCATTAATCTTTTTTCATTATTGTCTGCTCAATTGTTCTAAACATCATTATTTGTTATGATTGTATTTAAGGTAAATTTATTAACTCACCTCATAATCAAGAGGACTCTACAGTAGTTGTGTGAATCCACCTATTGGAGAAGCCTGCTTTACAAAGGGAAAAGAAGTAAATTAGCACCACATAGTTGAGAAAATAATCTCATTTCCAATCTGTGTTTGATGCCAATTAATATAAATTACCTCAAATCCTTGGCTATTTTGCTGACCAAAGCTATTGATTTATTCTAGTAAGCTTGTGTATGTCTTGCTGCTGTTTGTGATAACTGGAACGGTTAACATTGATCAATAAAATTTGTCTATCTATGTTCTGTGTACTTTGTTTTGTGTTATTGTTATGTTGAAACATTTTGTACTCACATTGAACTCGGTATATTCTTCTGCAATTTGGTCTTCAGTTGTCACATGTCCATTCTTGTTGAATACATGTTTCATGCAAAAGTTTCTAGTTATATGTATGTCTGTTGCAGTTATAAAGTCAGTGCAATTTTGATTAAATATTTATGCAATTTTATCCATTAATATGGTTGCACAGAGTTTATACCTGGCTGTATGTCTCTATTTGGGTAAATAGATGATCTGAAAAATCCAGCACACCTGTATAGCTGTTAACCTGAAAATTTATTGTCAATGTGTTAGGTTGAATATTTTGTAGAATGATTTCTTTTGATAGCATGGAGGTTAATTTGTGTATTAAGAGTATAATGTTACCCACATTCATGTCTTGTTGTTCTATTCCTTCTTTATTACCTTCAGTTGTTGTTGTAGCTGGTACCATTACCTGCAATTCAGATCTTACAACCCTATTTAGGAAATTTTGCAGTGTCAGGTCATGTGCAGGTTATTGTGCTATTGTATGCAATTTAACTCTCACCCAAATGTATGTTTATATATATCACCCATAGACCTAATCAAATTCAACCAGTAAGATGATTGATTTATTTAGAACTCATATTATTTTGATGTACTCTTTTTTTTTATTTTCTGAACCCCCAGCAAAATTCGGATTAAAGTTGCTAGTTATATGTATGTCTGTCGCAGTTATAAAGTTAGAGCAATTTTGATTAAATATTTATGCAATTTTATCACAATTTTGATTAAATATTTCTGCATTTTTATCCATTAATATGGTTGCATGAAGTTTATACCTGGTTAAGGGCAAAAGTGTTAGTAGCTGACTTATAAGCTGTTATTTAGTCAATCTTACGTACAGTTCTATCTGGAATGCAATTCTATTATTTGTAAAGTGCAATTGTGGTTGCTTTTGTTTTTATGTTTTAGTGTAATTCTAGAATTTGTTTATGGAGAAACATTTTTCTGTTTTCTGTGAGTGTTCACCTGGTAATTTGTTTTTGTAATTAGTGATTTTCATGGATGTCATGGTTTTAGCTATCTGTGTAGGGAGAAGTAAAAAATGTCAATTTCGCCTTTTCTTAGTAGGTCTTATTCAAGGGAGATTGGAGCATTTGCCCCATACATAAACATGGAATTTGATGATTTGCCCCATTTGTCTCATTGACATGTGGGCCTTGGACCCACATGTCATTGAGACATCACAGGGCAAATCATCAAATGCAATGAAAGGTGTGGCAAAAGATCAATTACCTCCTTATTCAAAGCATGGCATCTACTTGGTGCAGGAGAAGTAGAAATTCTTTGCTAATTCAGTGAAATGGTGGAGATGATGCAAGGAAATTAGTTGAAAAAAAGCACAAAGGGGAATGTACATGAAGGCAATTGGTGCATAAGCAAAAGGAAGCAGCATCCTACCTAGGGCTATCTTGATCTGTGGATTCCTGACGTTGGTAAGCTCCTCGTTGTTCTTCAATTTCTTCTCTCTCTTCTCTTTTCTCTGTTCTGTGCTGTGTTCGTCTTGCCCTCCTCTCGTTCCCTCCTTCCGTTCGTCCTGCCCTCATTATCTCGGGTCTCTTTGTTGTTTTCTCTTTTGTGATCTTCTTTTTCCCCAATCTACGCAGAGACTGAAATGGATACATTTTTCTTGCTTGATGGGGGCAAGATCACGAGATGTATGTTGCAGAAAATCGGGTTTAGTTCATTGCTCTTTCCGTTTGTATTTTAAGTGGTTATGCAGCATATTTTAGCTTGAGCTTCTGATTTTTGGCTTATTTTTTACTATTTATAAATTTTATCTTTTTTTGAACTTTTGGTTTTTTTAAGCTTTTTTGTTGGTTCTTTTTTCCCGTATTCGTTTGCATTTTTCGTGATGGGCTAAAATATTTTTCTATTTTTAAATTTAATTACGCCAAATAAGCCATATTTAACTATAGTATAATTTTAATCAATTACAATATAATTTTAACTATAAATCACTATTTTTCAGCGCCTTAAAATCTATCGGGCGTTACTACCAGGCTGAAAGTTCACCAACAAAATGGATGGGCCAACGCGTTAACAGGTTGAAACCCTCCAGATCACTAATTCTAATGTTTTGTCAGGATGTCTCACCAAAATACATTGTTATATTCAGCTATTATAGATTATCAATTTTTTGTTCACTAAAATCTAATTATGTTAATAATGTACCATCTTATATGTGATCATAATATCTAACTATGTTTTCCAATCTTTAATGAACAGCCACTTTGTTATCTTCTGCTAATAGTTTTGTTAGGGCAAGCCTGTGGACAGTATGCAGCAGTAACACCATCAGACAGTAAGGTTCAGGTAACCTCCTGAAACTCTAGTCTGAAGCTTACTCCAATGAAGAATTGAACTCTGAACTTGGTGCTAACAGCTGAACTCAAAACTCTAGTCTGAAGCTTACTCCAATGAAGAATTGAACTCTGAACTTGGTGCTAACAGCTGAACTCAAGTTGTTATGAAATAGAGTTCATTAACGTGTAGGCATAAATTTGTTAAATGTTCAGAGTCTTACTCTTCAGATGGAAGTTACTCTATAAGCAAATATATGTTATGATAACAAATGCAGATACAGTAAAGATAAACATATACATGTAATTATATTATGTTTTGTTATCTTCAGTTATTATGGATCATCAATGTTTGCTCACTAAACCTAATTATGTTAATGATGTACCATCTTATATGTGAACATAATATCTAATTATGTTTTCCAATCTTTTGATGAACAGCCACATTGTGTGAACTGATCTTATGATACTGAAGGAAACTTGAGGTTTTCAGACTCAAATCTGTAGCATGGATGCGAGCAGAAATTATGGTTGAGGAAAAGAGAACCGGGAGTTGGCTAGACAGACCAAAATCAAGAATTATATGTACCTATAAGTTCATTACATGTCGTGTGGTGTAGGAATATCTGTCTCCTCTCCATGTTGCATATATAATACCAACCTAGCACGTTTTATCAGATTTTTTTTTACCCAATCTTCCATGAACAGCCACATTGTGTTCAGAGCTTATGTTTCTAAAGCAAACTTGAGGTTTTCAAGATCCAAATCAGTAGCGTGGATGTGAGCAGGTTTTTGGGGTTGAAGACATGTAAATCCATGGAAGAGAAGCTAATTCTTGATCAAATTGGGGAAGAGAGACCACGGCGCTATCTACTCTGTTTTCAGCTACATTGGGAAGAAATCAGAATGGGAATTCGGGTAAATACCTCTGAAATCCAGCTGTTCCTCCTTGTTTTGATCCTCCTACTTCTGTTTGTTTCTTTTTCCCTTTTTCTCGGTTCTCTTTGTTGTTGTTTTTTTTTTTGTGATCTTCTTTTTCCCCAATCTACGCAGAGACTGAAATGGATACATTTTTTCTTGCTTGATGGGGGTAAGATCACGAGATGTATGTTGCAGAAAATCGGTTTTTGTTGATTGCTCTTTCCTTACGGATCATGTGGTGGAGAGGGAATCGATTGGGTTTTGCAAATTTTACATTCTACTGCGTATTAGTCTCTCACAGGACATGGGATCAAGGGCATGTTTTTTTTCTGTTGCTTATAGTTTTTAGCTGAAATTTTTAAATTTTGGCTGTTTACGATAGAGATTACGGAGAAAAATACTCACTTACGATTTTGGTTGATACAGATGTTAGGCTTTAGGCTTTTAACGTATACTACAATTAACTTGTAGATCTTATCTTGAGAAAATACTTCATTTAAAAATTAGATATTATAATAAAAACTAAAAACCATTTTTAAAAATCATAAAGAACAGACCTTAATTCACAAAAGAAACTGATATGTAGCAAACATTCAAACACACTGACAAAAGAAAATGGTCACGTAACTGGACTGTATATATATCGTACCGAGTGGATCGACTATTGAACTATACAGTGTACTACTTCCTTTACACGCACGACACGCAGACACAGCGATAGTTCAGCGCATGCCCACATACTATACTGCCCGATCGAGGCAATTTATTTCACTTCACGTACGCGCCGCTCGATCAAGCATGCACTACGCTATTGATTTATATGTCCGTATACATAATCAGGTCATGATCGGGGCGCGCTCAGAGTCAGAGCGCGCTGCAGTCGGCGGTCTGGTAGGAGAGCTGGCCTCGGCCGACGTCGTACAGCAGGTGCATGTTCTGCTGCTGGAAGTTGCCGATGATGCTCCTGTCGCCACCGTTGTCGATCACCATGCACGCCGTGGACTCGTCGAAGTGCGCCCAGTAGTTCTCCGGCGGCAGTGCCATATCCGCGCCACCGCTGAAGTGGAACACCAGCGCCGGCACCTTCTTGTCAACGTCGCCCCGCGCCACGCACAGTTCCAGCCCGGTGTCGGCCGGCGGCGTCACGAGGCTGCGGTTCAGCTGCCTGGTCAGCTCCACGCGCAGCGCCTGGTACGCGTCGTCCACGAGGGACGTGAACGGGCTGCCGGAGTCGATGATGACGCCGCCCACCCAAAACCCGCGGGCGACCTGCTGGAGGTCGAACACCGTGCTCGGGATCGGCAGCTTCGTCTTGCCCACGGTTATGCCCACCAGAGGGAGGTAGTAGAACGTGTTGTAGGGGTAATCCTTAGGGCTCTTCACGAACGGCATGGACATCACGGGGCCGCCGCCGCCGCTCAAGCTCGCCGAGGCGCCGACGAACAGGTGGCTGGAGGCACCGTTGTTGTGGAAGTAGGGGGTGAGGCAGTAGGAAAACTTGTTGGCGCCAATCTGGGAGACCAGCGAGAGGCGGCCGCGGCCCAGCCCGATGAGGCCAGACGCGCCGTGGAGGGCGCCCTGCCTGACCCGCGTGAAGCCCACGCACCCGAAGGCGAGCTTCGCCGTGCCGGACTGGAACGTGAAGACCTCGGTGCCGAGGGACCCGATGATGCCCCCGGCGCCGTAGCTGGCCAGGAACGTGCAGCTGCCGTCCAAGGCGCAGAGGTGCACGTTGTTCGCCATGCACAGCCTGTCCATGCACGGCACGGGCTCGAAGCTGCCCGACCTCGACAGGTTGTAGTACGGCAGGTCCTGCTTGGCGCAGGTTCTCCGGAGGCAGGTCGTGCACTGCGTCCAGATGAGGTCGCTGCCGGTGTCGATGAGGGCCTCCGCGCGCTGCGGCGGGTCGCCGATGAGGTACTCCGCGATGTACTGTTGGGTAGCCCAGTGGACGGGAGCGCTGACGTCGCCGCCCGCCGCCTTCATGGAGGCCAGGCGCTGCCGTGTGATGGCGACGGCGCGCCGCATGCGCTCCGCCGTGGTGTAGCTCCCCTTGTCGTCGACGAGTGTGAGCTTCATGTGGAGCCCTGCACTGCTACATGTAATTAGGGCAGCACTGGAGCACAAGAGCACGAGCAAAAACATGAGAGTTCGCGCCATTCTCTTCTTTCTTGAGACCTTAATTATCCGTTGGTGTACAAGCCAGGAGACGTATGCTCGTAGCTATATACGATCGGATGTTATCGAACTTGCGGGTGAGGATAGCTAGATATATAGATAGGTCACGAGCTATGCTGCGCCAATTGATTTGAAGTGTGTGTTTAGAAGACAAAACTACATTTAACAATACAAAAATATTTGGATATATTTGGATCCACCTCATATCAGAGAGATATATAGAAACAACAACGAGATAAATAGAGGGACTGCTCTTTTTGGCTGCGCGCGGCTTGTGATTTTTAGGCTGTTTGTACGAGAGATTACAGAGTAATAAAAACTCACGTGCGATTTTTACTGATATAAATAAAGTCAGTAAATTATGTACTACAATTAACTAGTAGACTCTGTCTTGAAAAAAATACTCTGTTTAAAAACTAGTTACTGTAGAAAAGTCAAGAAGCAGCTTTTAGAAGCTGAAAAGAATAGGCCCAGAAGTTGTTCATGCTATAGTAGTAGGCTTCACGTATCATTGACGGTATGTACGTATATGATAACTAAACAATATAGATGCAAGAACAAAAGAGAAACCATACATAATCCCGTGTGGCACGTTAGCGCAACTGACTAACAAAATGACCTAATGAAACATAGATGACATTACCTAGATAACAACTATCTGGTAGTACATAAACTAGTTACATGTCATACACATGACAAAACAAAAGGCTTTCACTGGTCTAGGATGCACATTGTTAACTCATTTGAGTTTTTCTGTTACTGGTCAACACCGAGTTAAAACCAAAATCTTTACTATTATAAAAGAATGAGTTGGTGGTTGGTCCGTCCTCACTCCTCTTTTCTCAGCCATCCGATTTGATCTGGACCATTCGTCTCTCTCCTCCTACAGTGTTTTTTCAGCCTCTGTTAAATAAGCATCTGTCAGCTACAATGTTTTTTCAGCCAACCACAGTGTTTTTAGCCATAAGCTTTCAGCTTTCAGCCGAACCGATCACCACCTTAGATTATGTATAGCTAAACCGTACCAATTTTGACCAAAAATACTATCTAAAGTTTATAGTTAATATATATGAAAATGGTTTGAGTAAATCTGTAATGAAGAATGCTTTCGTAAAATTGCACTTTTATATTTTTCGAAAATATGATAATAAAATTTAGTAGTCAGACTAGAGTGACAACTTGTTGACTAGAAAAGTAAAATCGATTTCCACCGGAGGGAGTACATACATGGGCTATATACGGTCCTCAGAGACGACACGTACCACTCGATAGTGTGGGTGGCCTGCCTGCGAACAGAGGTCGATTTTTGTAACGAACGGTGCACGGAGAATCAATTAATTCTTAGATACATACATGCATACGACGGATAATAATTCAGGTGTGAATAGGAAGCATATAGTGACTTAACTATGGATGGATGGATAATCAGAACATGCAGTGCCGAAAATGTTGGAAATAACAGGATCGGTCGACAAACGCAACGCGTTCCGATTGCAAATGTCCTCTCTCCAAACCAGCAAACATTCTGCAGAGAGAATCCTGAGAGAGAGGAGGAGAGAGACGAATGGTTCAGATCAAATCGGATGACTGAGAAAAGAGGAGTGAGGACGGACCAACCACCAACTCATTCTTTTATAATAGTAAAGAACATATTTGATTTTAGATAGTTATATAAATATAACTCAAATCCTTTAACTGGTCTGGACGTGATGATTTCAAATGCAACATAATTGAGGGCTGAAGAGGCAATCTTTCCAGCATACGCTATACACTGAACCTTTCTAACCTTTTCCGGGGTATAAACAATATTAGCTGAAAAAGGAAAAATTGTGTGTGAATAGGCCAACCAAGAAACGATGGCACCGATGATTAGACGGGGCAAAGAGAATGTCCTCACTTGATAATATAAGCCATGGATCAGTAGGACAACTATGAGATGATAGTACTGATTGTTGGCTAATTTGTGTCAAATAGTTAATTAAGTTGACTAAGAAATGGTATATAGCAGTAATTAACTAAGAGAGCGACACACAAATTAGTTAATTAACAGTCAATAGTGGCTGTAGGAATTGTGCTCAGCTGAAGTTAACAGTCAATAGTGGCTGTAGGAATTGTGCTCAGCTGATAATATAAGGCATGCATCAGTAGGCCAAGTAAGAAATAGTCACTACTACAAAAGAGGCTATACTGGAAGGCTACATCACATACGGTTCATCCAAAACTGTCTGTACTTAAACTACCACAGATGGTTTATAGTAGCAACCATCTGTGATATTTTTACAGACGGTTATTCACACGAACCGTCTGTGATAATTGAGACATCACAGACGGTTCGTGTTAAGAACCGTCTGTGAAAGTTACGAACATCACAGACGGTTTATATAACAAACCGTCTCTGATATTCTGGACATGACAGACGGTTCTTATAACAAACTGTCTGTGATATTGCGGACATCACAGACGGTTCGTATTAATAACCGTCTGTGAATTATTACAGACGGTTATTAATACGAACCGTCTATGATATATTGGTATCACATACCGTTTGTGGTTGGAATCGTCTGGAATAATCTGCGGTATTAAATAATAGGCGTACGTGGTCTCGACATAGATCTGTCTTCATTGCACTGCATCGGTGGAGCGAGGCGGCCAGCTTTAGGGAGTTTGGTGAAAACATATCGCCGTCTTCTTAGTGATCAGAGGTTAGTACTCAATTGCTTCTAATAATTTATATGCATGCTTTTGTAATTGAAAGAGATGATAGATATGTTTTTGTTTAGATGTCATGTGTAAGTATAGTTAGCTAGTTTGATTTGCTATATATATAGTAGCGTTAATAATCGTTTTTGACACTCATTTGTTACATGCATAGCGTAGATGGATCAAAGCTGGATGTACATTGAGAACCGTATGAGTGAAGAGTACATTAATGTCGTGTTTGCTTTTAGAAGAGTGGCCGAGCTGGATATGTTGAAGAAGGGGATAGAATATATGTATTGTCCATGCATTGATTGTGATAACCTAAAGATGTTTAGCAACTCAGTGTAGATCGAAACTCACTTGATTCGAAGGGGTTTGAGAAAGGGGTACAAATGTTGAACTAGTCACGGTGAAGAGAAGAGTACACAAAGGGCTTGATAGAGGAATTGGAGAAACCTTTGTTCCCAAGCTGCAAGCCACAATACACGAGGTTGTCATCAGTTCTAGAACTGCTAAAATTGAACTGCACCGTCTGTGATATAAACGATATCGCAAACATTTTTTGTTATTAACCGTCTATGATATGGTGTATATCACAGACGGCTCGGAACACCGAACCATCTGTGATATGAACCATATCACAGACGGTTAATAACAAAAATCGTCTGTGATAGTCGAGTATGTAATAGTCATGTATCATAGACTGTAAGTTATTACAGACGACAGTCGTCTGTGATAACCACCTATTATCACTGATATATAAACGCAGACGGTTTAGGAACCGTCTGTGATGACGATTCCGAACCGACTGTGATAGCACTGTCTGTAGTAGTGTGATTAAACGGGGGCAAAGGACACATGTTTTTGTTTGATCTGATCAATGATAGCACAGGACCACTCTCCTCACAAAGACGCAACCGATTTGATAGCATACATTTTCTAAGAGTGTAGGCATTGCTAAATCCCAGAATTGCAGGACATCCAAATGGTCCAGCAAATGTTGAAGGGTTGTCGCTAGGCGCTGGCTGTGATAGGAACTATCTCAAACGCAGAAAAAAACTTCTAAATGACAATCCAGGAAAATAGATAAATCTGTGATATAGGTCGAAAGAAGGAGAGGCAATATTACCTTTCTCACACACAAAACAACACCATTTTTTGCCAGTTTCCCATCATTAATATTCATAGAAACGCACAAATTTCTTCTGCTAAATTAGCTACAAGCTATATTATGGGATTAAAATACCAAGAATCACAATTCTCAAGTATAACAATTAAGGAATAAGATCAAAATTTAGCTGATCCATATTCGATAGAGCTAATTTAGATGTGAACGTGGAGTAGGGGAAATCGATCGTCAGGATCATTTCCTTACTGCTAGCTAGTGATCTGTTTTTTGGAGCATTCACAGGCAGATTTAACAGAGAACTTGAATAACAGAAAATGAATTCAACTGTACCTCAGTAATTTCACCATGATCGATTGGTCTAGAACTCGTGCAATCGACCATGTACCTAAATTGCCCCTGTAGATGCAGAGGTACTGGAGATGGCAACCTGACAGACACCAGTTTCATTGTCTTCTCCCTCATCCCTGTAGAATATATAACAATTCCAACAATGATAGACGTACCATAAAGTTTGACCATGAACAATGTTAGATAGTAAGAGGAAAGCTCGTAATTTCATAACATCTGGATGGTCGACCTCGCTGTTAGAGCTAGCAAATTCTGATCATAGCAAAAGAAGTAACATGAAGAAAAAAATGGAGACCTCCATAGTGTCTATTTCCTAACAGAGCTCGAAATTTTCAACCTGTACCTAGTAATATCTAAGAGTTGTACCATTGAACAGAATTTAATTTTCAAAAAATTAATAATGCAAGTATAAGTTATAAAAAAATAACTTATAACAGCGCTGTTCAACAACAAATTGCGCAGCAACCACATGGTAGTGCAACAAGCTCTCATGATCTCATCTTCTGTAGCAAGTGCATTATCAACAATGAACATTGATCAAGAATCTTGGCTCCATAGTTAAGCATAGGCAAGTGCATTTTTTCTCGCTTACACCTACAACACCATGATTTTCTGTAGAGCACTAACATTTGAGAGAGCAATACTACACTGAATTTATTCAAGGTGTATATTGCATAAAGGGAAATAATAATCAAACAATTGTATGTAAAGTTCAGAAAATATTCGAAGTTAATAGAGACGGAGAAGAGATACAATATGTCCATCCACCTCAACCCATCCCTGGTTGAATCCACCGATGCTTACCTTTCGAGGAAAAAAAGAAAAAATCAATTGGTCAGAATTCTCGATACTTACCTTTCGAGGAATCCCTGGTTGAATCCTTTGCGCCTTCATACCATAACATGATATGGTCGTGCGACTTCAGAGGACTAATTTGGTGCATGGAGAAATCTCTCACCATATGCCATGAAGTTAGTCCCTTATCTTTGAGATAGATGATAGCATCAACCCATCGCTCTATATTTCCTTTCTTCTTTGGGGAGGATATCCACCTTGGGTTCTCGACCGTGATCCGACCCAGGAAGGAAAGGCTATTCTCTTTTTTGAGCATCGTGTAGAACCAAAATTTCTTCCATGATGACCACAAGATATGAAGAACAATGGAATGTACTCTCTTGCCTTTCCATCATGAAGTCACAAAGAGCAGCTCCCAGGTGACATCGCCACTTTCTCGGATCTTCTTGTCGTCTTGTAGTAGTATTTGAGGAGTTCCAAATTTGTCGGAATCCCCAAATACACTTCACAGAGATGGATGAAAATACTCAAGTTGGCGACCAAATTCACAAATTCGATCCCGTAGAATTCCAAGACCTCCAATAAGAACGGATGCACTGGCAGCCTAAATCCGCGCTCCACATATGCCTAAAAGATTGGGATTTCACCGTCACTTCTGCTTAGGAAGTTCTCTCCAATTGCTGACCTCCATGGGACTAGAACCTTGTCAAGGATTATCCCCACCTCTTCCATGGCCTTTAACTTCTTTGATCCAAGCTCAGACATCGGCCAATCAGATATCAAATCTGACATTTTTGATAGAGTGGTTGAAAATCTAAGCAGGGATTGAAAGGATTCGAGGCTACTATTGAATGTCACAAAGGCAAAGGGGTGGAAGAAATCGAAGAAGATGAAAGGTTTGTTTGGAAAGACGTGAAGCAAATAGGTACCACACCGAGTTTTTATAAGGGCTTTTCCAACTGCAAAACAGTAGTTGCTCGATCCAAAGCCCAATGGATGGAAAACCTTTCAATTTTTCGAGTAGTTTTCTCAACCTTAAGTGAATGAAAACTGACTATTTACTCTTATCATTAAAAGAGTATTTTTCGAATTGAAATTTAATCAGAAAAATTCAGGTTATAAATTCATTTAAAGTTTGGGGGCTAGTTGATGAGGATTAAAATATCCATTAAATACAGCTCAGAGAATTCATGAACTGGTATGAAGGCTCACATCCAGGGAACTTCTCCCATGCGATGGATAAAACACATGCCTTATCTGTCCTAAATAGCACGACGCTTTGGCCATGTATCTTTGATAACAACCATCATCCAGCTGTTGTTCCCACGATTATCTCCCACTAGTAACAACCGAAGATCAGTTATGATCAGATATCTCTCTCTGACGACAACCACCCCTCTAATCAAATGCACTAATTCTATGAGACACCTCCTTAGACAAATAACTGGTTTCTCTTCAACGGTATTTAAAAGTTGACAAGAGAAGATAAAAAGAGATCGATATGAAATTGGAACAAGAAGTCAGAGAACAAGTCAAGGCAACCAACATCTTCCGAGTAGTGGGAGTTGTAAATTAGGGCTAGTTAAGGTTAAGTTCTTTTCGTAACCTCTTTTGTAACCGGTTCATAGTAATAAAGATCATCCCTTTTTTTCTTGCTGAACAGTTCCGAGGAATCCAACCTTCTTCGTTATATTATTCGTAAGATCGATAACTTGACCGTTGATGAGTATATTTCATGATTTTTACTGTACAAAAGTACAGATATAGAACTGAAAAAAAGATGTGGCTACAAGACTCGTCGCTGCACTGTATGCTTTCACAAAATGGATGGTCAATAAGTATGTCAGAAGGTTGCTGGCATATATGGGCCTGTTTGGTACTGCTGTGGCTTATGGCTTTTAGATGAAATTTTTGAATTTTAACTGTTTACGACAGAGATTATGGAGAGAGAGATGCTCGCTTGCGATTTTGGTTGATACAGATATTAGGCTTTTAACATATACTACAATTAACTTATAGACTCCGTCTTGAGAAAATATCTCGTTTAAAAGTTATGTACTATAACAAAAGCCAAAAGCTGCTAGTTTCGGTCAAAAAGAACAGGACCATATATTATGCTAGCTATGTTTGTTAGTAGCTAGCATGTACAGCTAAAGTTGTGTGAACAACTTTAAACTTTTGCATAAGTGGCTTCGGTGGTTCAAGTGCAGCACCCAGAATCATTTTCTGCATCCTGCGTCCACTCGATTGGAACATGATGTGTTTGATGCTCTAGCTCTAGCTAAATGTCAATAAACTCTCGGGTACCATCTTGGTGTGACAATGGAGTTACGCTGGTACCACTTTGTTTATGGGAGTTTAAATTTTGATGCATAATTTTATATATGTTGCTGGATTTTGCAAAATTGCTTAATTTTGATGCTCTAGCTCTAGCTAAATTTTGCCAAATTTCTAGCTCTAGTTTAAATTTTGATGCTCTAGCTAAATTTTGCAAAATTGCTGGACTCCAAACAATATTATGCCTCTGATGCTGCTCATCAAGTGGAGCTTGTAGGGACTCCCGCGCATATGTATATATGTTGCTCCATCGAATCGATCCGACCGGTCCCTTCGCTAAACTATGCACTATGCATGTCTGTCCATTAGCTCTTGGGTCCCAAATGATCGATTAATTACACTAGTTATAGGTCCACTCACATACAGCACCATTGTCGACGATGATGCAAGTTTTTGTAGCACAAGGCGGACATATTTTCACATGTTTTATGGGTGTTTTTATCCACATTGTCCCTTGTATGTATGTGATTGTTGTCTGCAGGAATATATATATATAATCGAAAGAAAAAGCAGGAAGTATATATAATCGCATAAAAGCAAGAAGGTGTATATATATATATATATATATATATATATATATATATATATATATATATATATATATATATATATATATATATATATATATATATCGCAAAAAGAAGCAGGAAGGTGTATGTATAATCGCAAAAAAAAAACAGGAAGAATATCTGACGACGGTCGAAACGAAATACCTTCCAGCCGTGTGCTTTGGAGATTTGGAGGTGAGGAATTTTTCACGGCCGTGATGATTAATTGACAACCATGTAATATGCTTGAAAAAAGTAATCAAACAAAAAACAAATTCCATCAATATAAAATTTCTCTAACAAAGTAATCATCAAAACCCAAAAGAGAGTTGCACGAGTTATGATTAATCCTAACAAGATAAAAAAATAGCATGAGAGAACAATGGTTCAATGATTGTTTAGTTATATAAATTGAACTTTCGTACTATATTATTTAAACTTATCTTATTAGAACATATGTGTCCTAACTTGATATCCATCATCAAAATCCTGGTTCTGCCACAGCGATTAATTAGACAAATGAAAAGGTATAACATGTTATTCTTTTTTTTAAAAAAAGGTAAAACATGGCACGAACTAGTAGTGTTTTATTTTTAGACTCAATGCATGCATGCATGCATATCTTCGATCCAACACGCGCGAGACGCACATGAGTTCACACGACACGTACTACAACATAAAGATCAGAACAAAGCATACGACGATAATTATATCGTGCATGCCTGCAAGATTCAGCATCCGATGATCGATCAGAGCGCGCTGCAGTCGGCGGTCTGGAAGGAGAGCTCGCCGCTGCCGACGTCGTAGAGCAGGTGCATGTTCTGTTGCTGGAAGTTGCCGATGAGGCTCATGTCGCCACCGTTGCCGATCACCATGCACGCCGTGGACTTGTCGACAGGAGCCCAGTAGTTCTCCGGTGGCAGCGCCATGTCCGCGCCGCCGCTG
Source organism: Bonia amplexicaulis (assembly GCA_036346245.1). NCBI lineage: Eukaryota > Viridiplantae > Streptophyta > Magnoliopsida > Poales > Poaceae > Bonia > Bonia amplexicaulis. The sequence goes on from CM070768.1 coordinate 13,936,824, forward strand.
AAGTGGAACACCAGCGCCGGCACCTTCTTGTCGACGTCGCCCCGCGCCATGCACAGGTCCATCCCGCTGTGGGCCGGCGGCGGCACGAGGCTGGCGTTCAGCTGCCGGGTCAGCTCCTCTCTCAGCGCCTGGTACGCGCCGTCCACCAGCGACGTGAACGGGCTGCCAGAGTCGATGAACACCCCGCCGGAGTGATCCTTCCGGAGCTCGAACAGTGTGCTCGGGATCGGCAGCTTGGTCCGGCCTACCGTCAGGCCCACCAGAGGGAGGTAGTAGTACGTGTTGTAGGGGGATTCGTTAGGGCTCTTCACGAACGGCACGGACATCACAGGGCCGTCGCCGCTCAAGCTCGCCGAGGCACCGACGAATAAGTGGCTGGGAGCGGCATTCTCGCGGAAGTACGGCGTGAGGCAGTAGGAGAACTTGGTGGCGCCCGTCTGAGAGACCAGCGAGAGGCTGCCGCGGCCGAGCCCGATGAGGCCGGACGCGCCGTGGAGGGCGCCCTTCGTGATCTTGGTCGCGCTCACGCACCCGAAGGCGAGCTTCGCCGTGCCGGACTGGAACGTGAAAACCTCCGTGCCCAGTAGACCGCTAATGTCCCCGGCGCCGTAGCTGGCCCTGAAGGCGCAGCCGCCGTCCCGGAAGCAGCGGTGCTCGTCGTTCGCGAGGCACGCGCCGTCCGTGCACGGCACGGGCCGCATGCTGCGCGACTCGGAGAAGTTGTAGTACGGGAGGCTCTGCTTGAAGCATCTGTTTCGGGCGCTGCATGTCATGCACTGCGTCCAGACGATGTCGCTGCCGGTGTCGATGAGGGCCTCCGCGCGCTGCGGCGGGTCGCCGATGCGGTACTCCGCGATGTACTGCCTCTGCGCCCAGCGGACGGGCGTGCTGACGTCGCCGGCGGCCATGGTGACCAGGCGCTGCCGGCTGCGGTCGACGGCGCGCCGCACGCGCTCGGCCATGGTGTGGTTCCCCTTGGCGTCGACGTGGGTGAGCTCAATCCGGAGCCCTGCGCTACTGCTACAGCAAGTTAGCAGTGCAGCACTGGAGCACAAGAGCACGACGAGCACCATCGATAAAGTTGGCGCCATTATTTCTGTGAGCTTTGCCTTTCGGTTGGTCTGTCTGTGGATATATGATAGGGGTATGTATAATTAATGTATTTATACAGAGCTCGGGACGAATTGACTACAAGGGAAGCGAACAGCACGAATCAACGGGAGTTGGGACGTCAAAATTGGAATCGAATCGGGTTCATTTGGCGACAAAAGAATGATCTAATTATTGTCCATGCCTTGTCTCCTATCTGATCGTTGAATGACGTGCCCTTTTTCCCGCTAAAATTCGGCAGCCAGCGAAACAGACGAATGGAACGAATTCATAATTTCGGACGAAATTTTCAAACTTTATTTAAATTTTGATGAAATTTAACTAAATTTAGATATATTTTAGATATATTTTAGATATATTTCAAACAAAACTAAATTCGGCCAAAATTTAACTGAATATTCTTGCTTTCGTTGAGTAACAAAATAAACAAAATTGCCGAACTTTCGTTCAGTTTTGAACGAATTGTTTAACCCGGGCTCGTCTTTGGAAGGGAGCTAATGACTTGGAAAATAACTCTAACGAAGCTGTTAGCAATAAAGAATAATCAAGACTATGAGGCAAAGATTTGATGTAGAAAGCTCCTACGGAAAAATATAGACGTATAATCAGTAAAATTACTATATAGAGAAGTTACAAACACTATTGGTGTAACGACCAATCTATGCCTATGCAACATACACCTTGCAATACATTGCCTATCAAGAGGTCTATAAGGGGTATAAATAATCTTAGGAACAAGAGTCCCAGACAATTTTAACGGAATAGTCATAGTTAGTAAAGGGAATAGTATCTTACTCAGAGATGAAGTAGAGTCTAGTCGGAGACGGTGAAGAGTTGTAGTCAGAAACGCCTCGAGTAGCTATGTCTAACTCCAGTTGGCGCAACCATCTTTAGATACCATGTCTGATGTAAGTCGATACAAAGGCCATAACGGACACGAACATAATCTTAAACATAATCTCTAACCAGTTCGCATAGCTCACAACCAGTCATATTGGTCGGAATATATCTGACCACAACTAGTTCGGTCAGTATGAAAATCCCGACCAATTTAGAATCATATACTAGTTAGATAAAGAGTTCTTGTAGGACTTGTCGACCTGAATGCTTTATCTTTTGAGCAAACTCTGATCAGACTCTTCAAACGGTCAAACCCGATCAGATTCCGTTGACAAACTACAACAGAAGCTTTGGTGGAAAAGGATGGATTGAGAGAGGTGGAAGAATGAGTAACGTGCAGGTTACATCGTACAAGGAGCTAGAAGGATACCCCGCTTATTCGAGCGGGAATTCGTGGAGCCATTGAATTGATAGGGTAACTGAAAAAAATTGGACATACATGCCGTCGACAGAAGGTGTGCTGTAGTTTACCAAGCCTGGCGGTTAAGAACACAGGGGATTCAAAAGGTTAATAATGTTAAGGAACTGCCGCTGACGAGTTTAGGCCTACCGATTTCTCTTATATCAAAGTAGATGGATCAATCATAGAGTAATATAAGAAAAATATAAGATTGAATACAGAGATATGGGAGAGAATTCTTGTCTTTCTTTATTGCTTTTCTTTGCAAAGGTACAAAGTGATAGCCAATGAGACCCTCTCTATATAGACTACAAAGTGAGATGCCCGCTTTGGCCGAGGTTTCCCAACAAATAAGATTGCAGACAACACCAGTCGACAGGAAGAAAGAACGGACAAGCAGGGGATGATTTGGCGCGAACGGAATACTGTGAGTAATGTGCTGCTGTAGCGGTGTAGATAAGACAAAAGGATCGATCGAAAGTGATTAGTGTCGCGGAAGAGACGCTCAGCCTTTTTCGTCTCTGCCCGATGATCAGCAGGCAGACGCCAAATACGAACCATATCAAGGCTACGTTGTCGGTGTGAGAGGAGATGCAGAGCACTTCGCGGACGCCCAGGAACGAAGAGACGGTGGTTGGATAGGGAGCTGGACCACGCCGCGTTGTGGAGGCGACGGTGAAAGAGATCGTGACCGCGGAAGGCGCTGCTGCCAGATGAAATGCTCGGTGGCATGGAGGACCACCTCAAAATCGGTAGACTGCATTTGGGGAGTCGTAGCTTGTTAAATGGTGGCGGGGCATGGAGGACAGCACGGCGGCAACCGTAGAGATTCGCCTATCTCGATCGAATTTGTCTTGCGGCCGATGTGGGCATTCCCGCTTACATCCCTAATTACTTCAAAGGTGGAATGGACCAGCGTCCGTCCATGGTCGCAGTGCAGTAGCCCTTGGCGTCCAATCTTGGACGCAACCACGTCCATTACATATGAAACAAAACCGAAATTTCCAAAGAAAATTGAACTCTTCATTTGCATTTGATTTCCTTTGAACCTTGGCCTAATCTAGCTCAAATCCCATTCATCCTATCCCTAATTGCCCTGCTGCATTGTCCCAACGGAGGAATTTTGTGTGCGCACTGTTCATCACGCGAAAGATCCCACCGTCGCCTGATATCTCGCCGCTGCCAGATCTTTCCCTCCGCTCCCGCGCCTTCTCACGCTTTCCCACCGCTGCCACCCTACTGTGAGCTGTTAGAAGCCGTACTACCTCGTTTCTCTTGCCTCTGGCTCTCTCTCAATCGTCTTGCCGCGCGTCAGCACTGTCAGTCTTCCCCGCCACCGCCTTTGCTCCATTCATTCCCTCAGCCGACAGCCAACTCAAACCGCCTTTGACCACCGCATTAGCCGGCAGGTTCATCCCCCGTAGCCATCGTGTTGCACCTTTTCGCGCCCTCTCGGATATGCCACATGCCGCCGTCACCGTTGCCCCCCTCCCCCTCATGTGCCGAATCGCCTCCCCGCTCTATTTAAAGCCACGAGCTTCCCCTGAGAGGTGCATCAGTGCCCAAAGTAAACCACCAAAAACAGTCGAATGTTGTATAGACACTCTCTTCTTTATATATCCACCAAAAACATATGCCGCTAATTAATGACCAAACATTACACTAGGGTTGGAGAAGACAGAAGCGTGCGAGCCATCTGGAGAGACAGAAGTTGGAGACATGGAAATTGAGGGGGATGGGAAGAAAATCGCGTAAGTGGACTGTCAGTATATACGGTTACGTGAGGGGGAAAGAGGCGGATGATCCACCATTGTTAATCTATCTCTTTTACGTAGTAGAGATAGATTTTTAAGTAGTTGAGAATGATGAGATTACTGCTAGGCAAAACCAGGAGGAAGGCAGCAGCGAGGCCATGCATCACCACTGCTACGACAACGAGTGCCCCGTGTTCCGCGAAGGCGTCGACTTGGCCTCCTCCAGGTTGACGGAGCCGGGGCTCTCCGACGTGTCGGAGCTGCTGTTCTCCCCGCTGCTCGCCTTGCCGGACCAGAGCTTGCTCAGTATCTTCTTCGGCATCAGCGTCCCCTTCGCCGCCTTGCTCTTGATCTCGCCGCCGCCGCCGCCGTTCTTGTTGGTGTCGCTGCTTCCGCCGCCGCTGCTCCTCGCGCTGCCGCAGCCGCTCTTGTTGGCCAGGCTCATCGACCGGAAGGAGTTGACGTCGCTGGACGTTGGCACACCGCCCCACTGATCGTCCTCGGTTGCCGTCGTCGTCGTCGCGGCTGACCTGGAGCTGCCGTAGGAGCTGCCATGCTCTCTGGGGAGGAGAGAGCGCACGGCGGACGGGAGCTTAGGTACCGCGTCGCCACCAGCAGAGGCCGCTGATGCCCGGACTTGCTCGAAGAAGAGGACCTGCACGACAACGCGCAAAGGAAGGCGCTCGTTTTGTACAGCGTGCATGCTCGCCTCCGGGGACAGCTTCTTGCAGTCCATGAGTCCACAGAGTCTCTTTTTCTCACTCTTTGATAGGTTCGGATGCTCCTATATATGTGACGGTGACAATGAGATCAAAATTTTGAGCTTCAAACATATACCATGTAGGATTGGTTCTTTTCGGTTGCGGCTGATGATTTACCTACTGATCAGAAAGATATAGATGAGCATATATATGTACCTTGAGATACATGTCGATGGCGCGGTAAAGTCCATCATGCACCGGTCGAGACGCGAGAGGCACCATTTCCGCGAGTGCAATGAACTTTGAAAAAGGAAGGTTGGGGCCCTTTGCGATCTCAGCCAGATAACCGTCGATCAACTTCGCAACCGCCAGCTTTGAAGTGCTGGAGACAGAATTCAGGTTGTCGGCATCCATGGTTTCTTCATCATCTTGTAACTTTGTGTTGGCGCCGCCGCTGTGCTGCACCATGAACTCCTCCAATATCGTTGAGATCAGGTCTACATTGTACATGGCGGTTTCATCAGAATTGGCAGGTATCAGAAGATCCGAAACTGAAGCTCCATCCAACTGCAAGCCTATTCTCTTGATCAAGTCATCACGACAGGTCTGGTCAGACCCCAGTAAGCATGCTGCTCTCAGCAGCTTAAGTAGAAATCCACATGAAACTGAACCTTTCTCAGTTGGCAACAGAGAAATGATGGTTTCAAGAGCTGCAAAATGCCTTGTGCAATCAAGCCCATTGCTTACAGCACTGTCTAGGGAACCGAACAACCTTCTGTATGCATAAGCTCTCAGTGCTTCTCCGATTACCTCGCTGGTTGTTCTCCCCTTAGCCTTGATGGCCAAGATGACCTTCTTGTACAAACACATCTCAAGATCACAAAGGTCCTCCACCCACCAGTCTTTAGGCACCATCTGCTGCTTCCTTACGCCATTCCAATGTGAATCAAGACCATTCTCAGATGGAAGTTTCTTTCTGTTGTAGGTGTATGACCACTCAACCTCAGATGGATCAATGGATGCTTTGGATGCGATAGAATCAACACAGTGGTTGATTACCTTCAAGTTCTCCGACCAAGGCAGGAGTGACTTTGTTGTCTGCAGCACGATGATCGAGTCCTTCCAGGTGCAGAATATGCTTGAAGACAAGAACACGTCGATTTTGTAGATGAGGTTTCCTTTGTCAATTGTCTCAAACATTTCAAGATACTCAGCAGCACAGCGGGCCGCGAGGACGTTGTATGCGTTGAGTGTGACAATCATACCGTAGCAGAACTTGGCACAAATATCAAATGCTGCAGGTCCACCAGGGATGTCAGAAATGTCTACTTCATCGTTGCTTTCCTCATTTGTTGAGGCCACCAATGTTTGCAAGCGGGGACTCTTCGACAAAAGAGGGAACTGCGTGTAATTTGAACAAGAATGTGAGTACTCTTTTATCAGAACTTTGGTTATGGAGCAGATGTCACTAACTCTATTAAAGCATGCAAAAATATTGTATTTCCAATAGAATGTATCGGAATCTACAGGAGTATATGCTGCAAAAGGACATCAGGGATATTCAAGTTGTCAATCATTTCAAGATCAAGTCATAGGGAGGGCTCAAAGAAATATTAAAATGTTGAACCAAAGGGACGTGAAAATGCACCTGTGAAGCAAAAGTACAGGGAATGAGCATTCCAATGGATGAACAAGCAAAACAAATAAAAGCTTAGATAAATCTAGGTGCACACAAATCTTGGTTCAAATGAAGCAGAAATCATGTGTGCTTGCGAGTTAAGGCTATATTTACTTATAGAGTTAATACTGTAAACCTGTACAGATAGAAGAATTAATTTGTACCTTGTGCAGATAAAACTTGACATCTCCTACAGTTATAACAATGTCCGTTGCCAGCTCAGTTGCAACAAACCTGAAAGAAAATTTTATCAAGGACACATTCTAGAACTGTGCACAAAAATATCACTGTAATCACTTTTTTTCAAATTTAGACCCCAAAAACCCGTTTTTGCAAATCCAACTCCTTTCGTGAACCTACCAAGCTCGGCAGTCACCTACCGAGGTAGGTGTAACGCTCTAGGGTCCAAATCGGCTTAGGCCTAACACTATTCTGAATAGGACACACACACGTAGCAACTCGCTTGCACTTTTGTCCTCGCTTCGCGTAAAACGGTTAACCGAGAGTACTACCGTTGGAACTCCTAGGCTTATATATAAGTGCTTCTCAAGTTAAGCTAGTAAGGTGGGACTAACCCACACCCTTATATGCACACACACATATGGGCCATCATAGGCCAGGGTGTCACATACACCCCCCTCAAAGGACCCGACGTCCTCGTCGGACCAACATACCCACACTGAGACAAATGATAAGGATCTCCTCTCTTGGCACATGTTCGTGCGTTCAGTGCCAGCACATATGCCATGACGTGTGTCCACTCCAGGTCCACACGCACCATGCGCCATATGCCTGCGCACCTAACCCGCATGCGCCCATGTAACCGCGAGAGTCGGCTCTGATACCATTTGTAACGCCCTAGGGTCCAAACCGGCTTAAGCCTAACCCTATTCTGAATAGGCCACGCACACGTAGCAACCCGCTTGCACTTTCGTCCTCACTTCGCGCAAAACGGTTAACCAGGAGTGCTACCATTGGAACTCCTAGGCTTATATGTAAGTGCTTCTTAAGTTAAGCTAGCAAGGTGGGACTAACCCACACCCTCATGTGCACACACACATATAGGCCATCATGGGCCGGGGTGTCACAGTAGGGGAGCTCGGCAGGTGACCTGCCGACCTACGGAAGCTCGGTAGGTCATCTGCTAAGCCCTCCCTGCGCTGTAGCAGCTGGTCGGCATTGTGAGTGTTTATATTAGCGCTAATCATATTTAATTAGCGCTAATCACATTTAATTAGTGCTAATCGCATTTAATTGGTGCTAATTAAAGCACTAAATTAATCATATTTTATTTAGTGCTTTAATTAGTGCTAGTCATATTTAATTAGTACTAATCACAATTAATTAGCATTAATCATGCCAGTGCTAATTAAGAGTGCATGGTATTTTGTTGCATTTGCAAGGTGGTGCCTAATTTTGTGAACCTCTTAAATCATAGCTTGCATAATAATTTTTTTAATTAGATTTGAAAGTATTTTATATTGATTGAACAAATAAGCACTACTCTGAGAAAATCATAATTCATATCTGCACTTTCAAAATTTCTTTTAAGAATTCACTTTTAATATTGACGATTTACTACTGTGGTTTTTAAAAGTACATGTGAGCATTGATATTTTATTCGCATAAAATTAAAAGTCTTTCATGGGATAAAATTCACAATTTATTCCTCTTGCTACCGTCTCGCTTCAGAGATAAAGCAGGGGTCACAGGTTCATCATACGCCCTACTCCTCTTACTCTCGTGCAAAATTATTGTACTTAATTACATAGTATTATCCACAAGATTCAGTCATATAAGCCATATTACTTTGGCCATTATAAACACCCCTCCCCCCAATTATTACATTTTATTTTATTATTCTGAGGCTTCCAAGTGTCAAACCTACAGTTGTCTTGCGACAACAGCATCTGGGGAAGATTGATACTGATAATAATAATAATAATGCACTTTAAAAATGTTGGAATCATTGGCAGTTTAATATATGCATGCTTTTACCTCTAAATATTCAGCTAGTAACTTTGAAACGAGTACTAACAGCGTAACGGTTAAACAAATCTTTGTACCAGGATAAGGTAGCCTGCCTCATTGGCCAGCTGCATATACTTTGATCCATTGAATTCATGACTAGTGTTAGAAAAAACCTCATCTACTTGATGATTTGTTCCAACAAGTTACAACCTAGATCAGTTTAGATCTAGTTCTTGACCTATTATGGGGGGTATTCGTATTGACTTTTGCCGATACCTTTTGATTGAAAATAAATAATGATGACTGAAAGAAGTGGCTTTTAGAAGGAGGGGGCGAGCGGTGAAAAAGTGAGTGAGAGATGTGTGCATGTGAAGGGAACGTGAGGAGTGGGATATGTAATTCACTCGTGACCCGCTGCCTTATCCCGAAGCGAGATGATAGCGAGGAGTAGATCCTGAATTTATCCAGCAAAAGGCTTTTAATTTTATATGAATAAAATATCAGTTGCCACATATACTTTCAAAAACAACTGTAGTAAATCGTCAATATTACAAGTGAATTTTTAAAAGAAATATTGAAGTGCAGATATGAACTGCGATTTTCTCAGAGTAGTGCTCATTGGTTCAATCAGTATAAAATAATTTCAAAATTAATTAAAAAAATCATTGTGCAAGCTGTGATGTGAGAGGTTCACAAGATTGAACACCACCTTGCAAGTGCAATAAAATACTATGCACGCTTTAATTAGCACTGATATGATTAGCGCTAATTAATTGCAATTAGTACTAATTAAATGTGATCAACACTAACTAAAGCACTAAATAAAATGTGATTAGTTTAGTGCTTTAATTAGCACTAACTAAAGCACCGCAATTAGTACTAATTAATTATGATTAGCACTAATTAAATGCGATTAGCGCTAATATAAGCACGCACAGTGTCGACCGGTTGCTACCGCGTAGGGGACCTGCCGAGCTAGGTAGGTTCACGGAGGGGGGCTAGATTTGCAAAAACGGGCGTTCGGGAGCCAAATTTTTTAACAAAGTGGCTATAGTGACATTTTGTGATCAGTTCCACATTCTACTTTAGCATCGCATTAACATAGTACAGAGTCAAGGGAAGACACAATACAGAAGTGTAAAGCATAGAAGATGAACAAACAAGTTTGCACTTAAAAAAATGCTCAGTACTTAATGCATTGATCTTCTGTAGATTGCTTTGTGTGATTTTTTTCACGACACCTTTAATATCTGCATAGACAAACATCATTGAAAGAGTTTCCATACTTGAGCATCTTGAAGATTTTACAATTCAGAAATGTCTGGTAATTATTTTGTGAAATTGAATATCCGGTAACTCTTGGACAAATAGTAATGTTCCACCATGAGGACTCATTCAAAGCTAGATCAGAAATGGCAATGGAGTTAATAATAATGATAATGGCCTCCCAAAAAATAATAACGATAATGGGTGATAAACTAAGTGTGCGGTGCTAATCATATAATTGGGACCACAATAATTGTTGGGACAAATGGTCACACACGATGGGGGTGAAAAGCTTGACTTAGGAAAAAAAAAAGGGGTATGAAAAGAAAGGATAGAATCTGAACCATCCAATAATGCATGTACAAGGTAAAGATGAAATGACATAGAAATCACATCTCCACCCACTGAATCGGCTAAGAGTAAGAAAAGGAGTGAATAGAATGTTAGCCTAAATAAAGTACCAGGGCAAAGCAAGAAAGCAAATTCATAGAAAGTAGCAATGTGTATGACAGGTATAACTAATCAAACTGCTAAGTGGTCTAAGGAAAATGATTTGACAACAAATTGATTGTGCAAAAGGTTAGGGAAATTACAGGATTTCATTTTCAAAGTGGACCAAAGCACGACCAACCAATCCATGTATCTGATAGATGAACACTAAACAAGCTAGAAAAAAGATAACAAGGAAATTGGCACATGCTCTGAATTATACAGAAAGCTTAAGAAGAGATGCCATTGGCAAAGAATCAGAGATGATGTATCCTATAAAGAAGATCAATTGTATCAAGAGCCTTTTGAGTGCTATCATGAGACCCACTGCTTAACACCACAAGTACTAACTTTCATAAAGATCTTTTTGGTACCAATCATTGTCAAATGAAAAAAAATGCAAACTTCACCGCAGTTTTTATAGTCGACCTGGTTACTAGATATACCATCACCAAAAACTTGAAGAAAATAACAGTCTAGCTTTAACAAGATCAAACATTCAAACTTCTCTTCTCTGACGTATGTAATACAAAACTATTCCCAAACAAAATCCAGAACTGTAATTAGTGGTTCAGTTTTCAACGAAGTAATCATAATATTTGGGAGACAAACATAAAGATTTATCTTTCAATAGACCATTTTGAAGTTCACTCACAATCCCAACTCAGCATAGATTACAGAGAAACAGCATCAATTGCAGCACCTTCACTTATTTTACTTCAAACAAAAAGTTGCAGAAGTGGGCATGACTTTGCATAGCTCAAGGCCATTCTTACATGTGACCAGCTAACGGTATGATTGGCCCCCCTACTGACAACATTCATTTGTGTTTTAGTTCATGGTACAATTATAGGTAGATCCCTGGCAGCTTTGGCCAGATAGAGAACTGAGATTCACACTAAAGTACACTCAGATAAGGAAAATGAACGTAAATCTACATCTGTACTGGACAAATGGATCACACCATCCCTACACAAGATCACTATTCGCTCTGACTCATAGACTCTGATTCCAAACAATAAAAAATCAAGCTCAAGTGAATCAAATTAATCGAAAAGTTACTAAATGAGAAGTGAAACAATATACACCTTTATTATCTGAAAAAAAAACTGAACAAGAACAATTAAGGATTACTTCACCTGATATTGTTCCCCTCGGTCTGAAAGACATCTGGCTTTGATCCAAGCTTCATGTACTTCATCTTGACACACTGAGATTTAACCTGAATCACCACTCTTATTTTCTCTTCTTGCTCTCACCTTTTTCCTTTCCTTCTCTCCTCACCAGTCACCACCAAATCAGAACCAAGAAGCACCAAGTGACAAGACCCCTAAAAACTACTAACCCCAACACACCAGTATGAAGCCAGTGGAAAACAGCATGTGAATATTTACTCCAAAGTCCAAGAGGCAAAATCAACTATTAGCTGTAAAGACTAGTCCTTGGTGTTCCCCCTGCTCCATGGCATAGCCCGGCCAAGAAACCAAGTAGGCTCTCTCTAGATTGGCAAACTATTCAACAAATCTTGTCGAGCTCTGGGTCCAAGAAAGCACAATGCCAGGAAACCAAGAACCCCTCCAAGTTGGATCACACACAGCAAGCAGCACCTGCAAAGCACAAGGGCAGCATCTTGGGGTGAGGGGACAGTGGGAATAATTGCTGAGGCAATGGGGGAGGGGTTGTAGGGAGACCATGGGAACAAGCACTAGTGAGGCTGGAATCTTATCAGGTTGCAGTGGGGAAAACCACATGAATGGCAACTAAAAATCAAAGCAGGAGCTTTTTTTAAGGAATTTGCACATGAAGCAATCAAACTGGGAGTAAACAAATAATTGCAAGCTACAGAGACCACAGGTTGGCGCAAACAGTAGCTTTTCTTGGACCAAAATAAGATTGTGGCGTATTAAAAAAAGGGAGGTGGTGAAGAAATTTCAAGTGCTCTGATCAATTGATTTTTATTTGGAATTTGTAGCGGAGAAACAAGAAAAACCTCACTGTAATTCACTAGAAATTTTGAACGGTTTTAAGGAAGATGGCGGGCTCAAATCTAAATTAGGAAACTAGGAAATGGCCATACAAAATCATAGATCCAAGAAATTTTAGCTCAAAAACCATATTTTTTACCAAGGAAAATAAATAACCAAACTAAAATGAAGAAAGTAATGAATGTCTGATACCAATCTCACATACAGCTCCACAAGTTAGACAAGGGCGATTGAACTCAAATCACATTCCAAGAGAAGAACAACTCAAACTCCATATGAGGTCTCAACAAGTTATGCACTGTAAATTGCACAAACTCAGTACAGAAATGAGACGGAAGGAGGTACAAGAAGCTTACCACCACCTTTGTCTCCCAATCTCTATCTGTGCCCTCTCTGCGGAAGAGCTGCAAGAACTGCAGCAGGAGAGAGAACAGCGCAAGATTGCACGCACAGAAGGACAAGAGCTAATGGAAGAATCAATCAAGCAGACATCTTTGTGCTTCAGCTCATGTATGTGTTCCCGGGACAGACTTGCTTTGCTGCTACTCCAATGCAAGGAGTAATGGAGTTCGTTTGGCTTAAAAGCTAGTGGGGTGGGGATGGTATTGGGTGGGGCCAGTGAATGGACTCTTCTGTCCTCACAGATGGCCTCTCTCTCTCTCTCTCTCTCTCTCTCTCTCTCTCCGTGTTATTTTCCCTTTCTTTTCTCAACCTTTACCTTGTTTTTTGTTTATTTGGTAATGCTTTTCCTTCCATTTGGGGACCTTCGGCAGCAGAAAAAAAAGCATGTACTCTTTGCAGTCAGATTATTCTCTGAAGAAAGAAAAAGAAACATAAATCCCTTTTAAGTCTAAACATGCTGAAAAAATGTGGCATCAATTCTTTTCAGAGAAAGGTCCATGCTGCGACCGATGAAGTTTCATGTCGGGTATGTGCCTCATATTTCGCCTTCAAGTGACAGTGAAGGTTAGGAGCCATGACACTGCAACCACCATAATTGCATTGCATGAGATGGGATACATTCCATAGGGTAATGAAGTCGGCCATGCTCATAAATGGTCAGACTTGCCAGCATTGCCCCTCTAATTATCAGATTGGGGCCCCAATTAGGCCAATTTGGTGCATGCATTGCATTGCTGACCATCAATTCTTGCAATTATGCAGATACTTGAATGAAAACCTGACCCTAATATAACAAATATTCAAGTTGAGGAAAAATAGGAGTGAAGGTGAAGAGTGGA